>JAKTZE010000007.1:0-615687 GCA_030578775.1 Sugiyamaella chiloensis
TACGCTTCAAATTATGGAGGATATGAAATGTTTTTAATATCTTAGCTTGGTAATACAGAAATGATTATGATGGCGTAACACACTGAATCTTTTTTTCGATTATAATACTTGCATTTTTGAGCTCTTGAAAGCATTGAAACTCATAGAAATTTCCTAAATATAAAGCATATCACACGTTCCTTGAATTCAACTCAATAATGGAAGCAGCTAGCATGCTACGAATGCACATCAATTGCCAAAATTACTATATAATAATAGTATCATTTACATATACGAACAAGTAGCAACGATCTTTCGTTCCGTATTTAATGGAACTTCTTGTGGCTGGTCTTGCGGTAGGTTGGGTGTATCTGATAAGTGCCGTGCAGTCCAGCACGTCACGCAGTTGGGGGTTGTCGCATTTTTATAACTAACATATATATTCATAGATTTTTTTCTTTGTGTAACTTATAACAATCTTTCCTGTGTTGTATATATATTTGTCTTTCACAAACGAATAGTGATCATTTTGATCATTTCAAAGTACATGAACACATATGACTAATTGAAGCAACTCAAGTCTTCTCAAGTGTGTAAGAGCTACAGCTTATAGAATCGAATCCGTTAAAGTCAGTACCGAATGTTAAAGTTGCCCTATCATTGTTTCCGTTGTTTGCAGGCCCACCTCTCAAGTACATACACGTTGCAACACTGGGGCACTGGCCACCGAGTCTTTCTATGGCCTCATCTAAGGCAAATGCCTCACAATTATCGTCATTTGTTTGCCAATTACTGTCATTGTCTAATAGGTAATAACATCCACTGTTGCTTTCTACTTGATGACTCGCTTTCTGATCAACGAATTCCACTATCGCCACACCTAATGATGCCACAGCTTCAAGAAAACCAGTCACAACTGATACCGCGCTGATACCAGCGAAAGCCTCGTCTAATATTGAATCTGATGCATCACGAGATGCTAATGTATTTTCAGCATATTGCTGTAGGCTTGGTTCAAGGTCAACGGTTTTGTTTGTACCTTCCGATTCATAAATGTAAGCCAAATTGTCATCAATTACCCAGATCGTTAACCAATAAATTAGCAGTGAAACCACCTTGTTGGTTCTCTCCTTATCATATCTCAGCTGAATCCCCCATTGCTCCTATGAGTGAGTGACCCATGCGTAGTGTCCAGACTCGCAGATAACTTTGAGTTCTTTATTATAGCTTTTATGAACCTAAGACTTTCATGTAGAATATTTGTAGACTCAAACGTTCTCCTGCCTTCCAGACTTTCACTGGCTGGTTTCCCGATAAAGAATACCATGCGGGGAAGCAGGGCTGATAGTGCTCATGGTTTGGCATGGCAGCAAGTAAACTTTAAGCTACTCTATTATGGCATATGCATATGCAGAACATCTGGCAATCTGTGGCTATCATAGCACTGTCAATCTGCTCTGCCAGACCTGCAAATGTAAAGAACATCCTTTTTCGTATAGAATCACTCGGTCACACAAGTTAAACTACCGATTTTATTTCATGGTATTTCATTTCTGTATCGGCTTCATTCGAGCTGAAATAACCAAGTAGTGCGAAGGTACAATTACCGAAAAATAATGTCAGTCCTAGAACGACGAAGATCAGCATTTCCGTCAGGATAAAGACACCAGTGAGTTAGTAACCACAATTGATACGGTACCGTTTAGACTTAAGTAAGTCGAGAAAGCAAAATATGGCAAGACTCAAGACAAAAATCGTATTTATTTGCTAAGATATATGTAGAAATGATATCTGATTACATTCCTGAGCTTGGCTCTAGTGGTAGCGAGTAACATTTTGTGTATGTGGAGAATAGCTTCGAATATCCGAGTCTTTGATCTGTCATCAAAAGTGTGAGTCAGTTTTCACATCGTGAAGTCTGGAGATAGCACTCTCTATTGATCCAAACTGTAGAGCAGGGAGGTCTTCACCGAGAAGAAGGACAAAAAAACTTTTTCAGCTCCTAGCGCTAATTACTGGTTGAAGTCTATAAATAGTCTTTGATTAAAGGAGCATACCTGAATATAGGGCAAGCAACTGAGACGCGCCTTTGCCCAAAAAACCATTGCAGAGACTGTAAAACAGAATCATTTAGATGCTCGAGAAAAGTTACAGGTCCTATATTAGTTTTCATATATGTCCTTGTGAACTAAATGTAGAAGGGCTGTTATCTAGCCGTTTCGCTAACCGCCCGGTTAGTAGAGCTGTTTGCCGATTGCCGTATTTATGCGCAGTATCGTTCTAGAGCCACATTTGGTCGCCCGGGAAAACATCATTTACGCATGTAGGGAATATGACACCACGGATGAGAATAAGACTCTCCCTGTTGTATTGATAGGCCACTTATTTTTTCTTTGTCTGTGGTCTTGGCAGACAATGTTCCTATCAGGAGATATATAATTTAAAATATCCGGCATATGAAACATCGGTGAGAAAAGGAACAGCTAAACTTCATTAAAATGGTTATGACAAAATTGGCAAAAGCATTTTCGTCTAGAGCGGGGTTCTTTGAGACTCTCAGAGCCCCAGAGTATGAAGAAGGGGAAGATGGTAACTGGACTAATAAGGATCTCGCTCCAACACCGCCAGAGCGGAGAGTCTGGAAGTCCAGGCATTACTTTGCACTTCATTGGGCTGGAGCATTGTCATCTACAAACTGGACGATGGGAAGTGCATTAATAGCTAGTGGTCTATCATGGTGGCAGGCATTGATAGCCGAAATTGTAGCTATTGTAATTGCAACAGCAGTTACCATTCTTAACGGACGTGGTGCTGCTGTTTACCATCTAGGATTCCCAGTCATGATACGAAGTTCATTTGGAATGAGGTTCGCGTATTGGGCTGTTACCACTCGTGCAATTGTCGGCTTTTTATGGTTTTCTATCCAGACCTATTACGGAGGCGTATGTTTCGACGTTACATTAAGATGCGCATTTTCTTCTTGGGAGAACCTGCCTAACCATTTTCCTGACAGTTCAGGAATCAGCACTAGAGTATTCGTAGCTGTGTTCATTTTCTGGATAATTCAAATATTTTTCATGTTTATTTATCCATCCACAGTTCGGAAAGTTTTTGCCGTCAAGTCAGTTCTCCTTCCTCCGGCAGTCATAGGACTCTGGATATGGACGCTTAAGGAATCTGGTGGTTCCGCTGCGTTTGAATTTAAGACAACTGTTTCAGGCTCCAACCTGGCATGGGCAATATTAGGAGGCATTAATGCCGTTTGTGGTTATCAATCGGCCTTGCTCGTTAACCAGCCCGATATTTCTAGATGGGCATCAACACCAAGAGACCAAGTACTTGGTCAATTGTGGTCTTATCCAACAGCATTTCCTATGGTGGCTTTCATGGGAAGTTGTGCAGCATCTGCTTCCAACAAAATATTTGGAAAGGTCATCTGGAATCCCTGGGACTTGATGAATGCCATGTTGGATGCTCATTATACATCGAATTATAGAGCTGGTTTGTTTTTCACGTCTTTGGCCTTCTCCTTTTCAGGGCTTGCCCTTAATATTCCGTCTAATTCACTCCCATTTGGATCAGATACAACTAGCCTTTGGCCGAAGTATTTCACAATCATAAGAGGTCAAGTGTTTTGCGGGGTGATGGCGCTCGTTATTGTTCCATGGAAGATTGTAGCATCAGCAGAGAAATTCTTGCAGTTTTTGAATGGCTATGGAATATTCATGGCACCAATAGCAGGGATCATGCTCGTTGATTATTTCTTTGTAAAGAGAGGAAATCTTGATGTTACAAATCTGTATGTTGGAGATGATAGCTCGCCGTATTGGTTTTTCCATGGAGTTAACTGGCGAGCGTTGGTGGCATATGTATGCGGTTGGTCACTTCCTTTGCCGGGCCTCATTGTTATTCTAGCTGACTTGTCCATCACATCAGCTTCACACCTCTACAGTATTTGCTGGATAGTAGCATTTACCGTGTCAAGCTGTGTCTATTTCATGCTATGCATTCTTGTTCCAAGCAGCTCTGATCCATCTAAAGACGTGAAGTTCGAAACTTGGGCACCAAGAATGGAAATAGTCGAAGGTGAAGAGTTAACAGATAATTCAACAGAGAAGGAAACTCATAAAATCAGAGGGGATTATACTAATTAGTTCAGACCAAGCCTGGTTTTTGAAATAATATATTATTTTTAAACTATTTAGCTACTGGGCCAGCGTATTCAGTGATCAGACCGTAAGCATCAATTCGTCGGTGTAGACCAAAATTGAAAGTCTTTTCTCTACCAATTTTGCATTCGTCAGTATCAATCTCGGCAAATATAATCTCGTCATCTTCTGTCTTGGACTCAGCGAGGATCATTCCTTTGGGATCAACAATAATGCTAGTTCCTATCAGACCGTACTTGCCATCTTCGACTCCTCCCTTCCCGCAAGAAATAGCGAAAAGGGAATTCATATAGGCATTGGATTGGACAACCAGCTTGTGGTGATAGATCTGGAGATCCTTGAATTCTTGTGGAGTTATATCTCTACCGGTAAGGTTTGGCGAGTAAGCTGTGGAATTGAATCCGCAAAGAACAATATCTGTACTCTGCAATCCATAGCATCTCCAAGCCTCGGGCCATCTACGATCATTGCAAATCATGCTACCAGCAGAAACTCCATTTCCCAGTTCAAACGCCTTGAAGCCTAAGTTTCCTGGCTCAAAGTACCGTTTCTCAAGTTGCTGATCGCCTGAAGGGTATGGTTCCTTAGATCCGGGTAGATGTACTTTTCGATATTTGTTCAATACGGTTCCATCTTTACCGACAGTATAAGCAGCATTATACCTGGTACCGTCAGCAGTTTTCTCAGCAAAGCCAAAATAAACGATCTGTTTCAGTTCTTTTGCCTTGTCTAAGAATAACTTGGTGTCTTCGTCCCAATTGTCGGGAGTTTGAAAATACTTGTCCAATTCAGCATCATCTTTAAACAAATACCTTGGAAAAAAGGTAGTGAAACTCAATTCAGGGAATACCAGCAATTCGGCATTGTGTTTTGTTTTTGCTTCTTCTAGTAGCGCAATCATTCTCTTGACTACGTCCTTCCTAGGAGTAGAAGGCTCAACTGGGCCTAGCTGGGCACAGGCTACCTTCATCAAGTTCACCATCGGTAGAGAGTTTCTTTAGAAGTAAAAAATATCAGTTGAAATAATTAATATATGGTAATTGTGCGAAAGCGTGTTATACAACTTGAATTTTAATGAATGTTCCGGCTAACTCTGAAATACCAGCCCCGGTTATCTTCCCCTGATAAAGGCCGCTTATGCATGGTGCAGTGCGTCCATTTCCTTTTTCGGACTGATAGCGATCTGGCGTATGCACATCGGTAGACACCAATAAACGGGGTATAAATGGACGCCAGATTAGTAGTCCACGTAGCAGAACTAGCTAATTGCATTACTTGCAATATACTCACGCGCGGATAATTATTGAATATGGTTAAAGTGGTGGACAAATATACTATCTCAAGGGATTTGGTTGGTTATGGTGCAGTTCCTCCCGACCCCAAATGGCCTAATGGTGCTAAAATTGCAGTATCGTTCGTAGTTAATTACGAAGAAGGCTCAGAAATGTCGGTGTTAAATGGTGATGCCCATTCTGAAACCACTCTGTGGGAACAAAGTTCTCAGAACAATCGACCTCCCCGGCCTGGTGCAAGATATAACAACCAAGAAAGTGAGTATGATTACGGATCGAGATGTGGAGTACATCGATTGATTCGAGTATTCCGAAAATTCGGCTACAAATTCACTGTTTTTGCAGTATCTCAAGCTATTGAGATGAACCCAGAAATTGGAAAAATCTTTGTTGAAGAGGGGCATGAAATTGGATGCCATGGCATGCGATGGCTTGACTTACATGATTTGGACCCTGAAGAAGAGAAGAAATGGTTGAAGCAAGCTATCTCATCTCTCACCAAGACAACTGGTAAGACTCCAAAAGGAGTGTTTATTGGAAGGGGTTCTCCAAATACTAGAGGAGTGTGTTTGGAAGTTTACAAAGAATTGGGTTTGCCTTTACTTTGGCAATCTGATTCTTTTGGCGACGATCTCCCATACTGGGTTGATGTACCTTTGGAAGAAGGTAAAACAAGCCCAATGCTCATGGTGCCATATGCGTACGACACTAACGATGTTAAATTTATGACGCCTTCAGGATGGGGAAACCCAACCGATTATGAAACATATCTGAAATCTACTTTTGACATGTTGTATGAAGAAGGGCAAGACGGAAATCCTAAAATGATGAATATAGGAATCCATTGCCGGCTCGCTGCTAAGCCAGGAAGAGCTATGGCATTGCAGAAGTTTCTGGATTACATCAGTAAGAAAGAAGGAGTGTGGGTTACCACTAGGGAGGAGATTGCAACACATTTTGCATCTGTTTATCCAGATAAAGTGACAGCCATGACGAAGTAAGGAGTTCAAATTATCTCTTATATTTCTTTTCTTTCATTCACGTTTATAAATTCAGAATCAAGTATAAATTAGGCATTATAAATTTGATCAATGGGCAGATTTACAACTACGACTAATTCTTTCTTAATGTTTTCTTTCAATCAAAGCCAACTTTTATTAATACATTTAGTATCGAGCCTTGGAAGAAGAGGCAATGTCGTGGTACACGTCCAAAGGAGAAGCCTCCAAAGCAGTCTCCTTCCACAAATCGGGAGTCAAGAAACTGTATGTGTTACCAATGGCAGCGAAAGCAGCCTTGAGGGTGTTCTCAATGGTTCGGGTAGAACCAGCGGCAGAGGTGTAAGCATCCTCAATACCACCGAGCTGGAGCAGCTTCTTCACGGCGGGAGAGGCAACAACACCAGAACCTCGGGGAGCAGGAACCAATCGAACGGTGACGGAACCACACTTACCAGTGACCTTAGAGGCCAAAGAGTGGGGCTGTCCAAGGGAAGAACCCCAGTATCCTCGTCGGACAGGAATGATAGCGAGCTTAGCAATGATGATAGCAGCTCGGATGGCAGTGGCAACTTCCTTGGCGGTCTTGACACCAAGACCAACGTGACCGTTGGAGTCACCGATGATGACAACAGCCTTGAATCGGGTTCGCTGACCAGCTCGGGTCTGCTTCTGAACAGGCTTGATCTTCATAACCTCATCCTTAAGAGCAGGGAGGAACTGATCAATGATCTGGTACTCCTTGACGGGGAGAGAGTGCAAGTAGATCTCCTCAAGAGACTTAACCTTTCCAGCCTTGACCAATCGACCAAGCTTGGTAACTGGTTGCCATCCCTTCTCCTCTTCCTTTCGTCCTCCACGTCGAGGACCTCCACGTCCACCTCGAGGACCTCCTCGTCCTCGTCCACCAGCTCCTCCACGGCCGAAACCTCCTCGATTCTGAGCGTCAGACATATTGATTTTTAGTAGTTTTAGATGTCGAACAGTGTTGAATGTACTTCCCAATTTTCAGAGTGGAATTTGGTGCGAGAGGCTCAGTATATTAAGGTCCGACTTGTGACGGTGTTTTCTCTTTTCGTGTGATATCTCCGTATTAGGAAATTCCCTTGCCTTGGAACGGGAAATCTAAGTCACTGGGGTAATATAGCTGTCTAGTCAGTTTGAACCGATAATACAACATATTTCAGCTAGATTCACCGTGTGGATGATATAGATGATATAGGGCACTATATGATGTAAATGATGTGGCATTGAATGTTTGTAGATTGACAACATCGATGACTTTGATTACATTTCATCAAGTGGCTTTACTGAGCTATAATTGGATTTGGATGAGACATGACGTTTTGCCCTGCTGTGGGCAGAATCGTTATTTGTATTTTATCACATCTGACTAAGCAAATAATGAACTCATCATATTCATTGAATAAAATCAGACTCATAGTCATTCTGCAGCCTGCACTTCTAGCTTGCATGTTCATGGGGTAAGGCGAGCTGGCACTCTAGAAGCCTGCAATACCCCTTTTTGGACTAGCAACCATCGCGATAGTGGCGTCATTGCTTTTGACTTTACGATTCGACGTCCAGTCTGTTGTAGAATTTCTTTTGCTTAAATATGTCGTATGTATAAATAATATATAGATAGATACTAACTTGAGTGATAGTCCTATTGCCGAGAAGATCCCTACGCCAGAAGAGGTGGCAGAAACAGTTACTGATAACGTTACTGAAGGAACTGATAAGCTTAGCGGTAACAAGTCAACCGCGTCCTGTATAAAAGACGCTGTCAAGAAGGAGCTCGATGTTGTCAAAAAGGAGTTAGAAGATCCGGCCGTTTCATCGTCTGTTCTATTTACATCAGTGGCTGCTGTAGGTGCTGCCTACTACTTAGTCCAACAGGACAAGGCGGGGAAGTTGTCGTGGCCGATAGCAGCAGCGGTTGGACTGGGCATCGTGGTGGCCAGCGGGGCAGAATACTTTGCTGCTAAGACGTTCCTGTCAAAGTGAGATCTTTTTGCCTTCACTTGTCCTAACTTTCCACTCGTGACTTTATATCGTCATTGTTTAAGTTGTTATTAATAATCTATCGATGCCTACCTAACAGTTGCTTCATCTTTCTTGATATGTTTTATAGATTATGTATATGCATTTTAATGTTCTTCTGTATTTCAACTGAGGAACCATATCTGATATCGTCATGATTCATGGTTTATACGACCACATTTAAAATCTGTTATCGTAATTATATACGCAAAAACTCCAGAGAATGTTGATTTGTGTCATCCGCTGATTTGCTGTATAGATTTGATTTAATTCAAGCAAGCGTATACTTGGAGCTCCGGTAAGTACTAAACCTCATCGAACAACTCATGCTGCATACTCCGTGAAATTTGTCGTTTCAGCTTTAAACATGTAGAATTTTTGAGATCATCGAAATTGGGATCGCTAAATCAGCTGCATTTTAATCACTGATGTAAATTGACTTTATATTTTCGGGTTTAAGTCCCAAATAAGAATTAATTAATTTAGTAAATATTCTACCAGATATAATAAATATTTATTTTGCTCAATGTGATGTTTGATTCCCACTTTGCTCTATTTCTTCTGGTCTGGATTGTAAGCATACTTGGACCTAGATCTGATTTTAGCTCCGTAGAAATAAAACAGAAAGGGAATAGCGCAGCATGCCAATGAGATGAATGCCAGGAGGCTTCCGGCCCATTCGTATCCAAGACGATGGTACATTTGAATAGTAAAGAGTGGGACTGCCGCTCCCCAAAAAGATCTCACAAATGTTTTAGCAGCAATTGCTGATGCTGCATAATGTTGGTAGGAGTCCACAATATAGTTATTTGCCGAGTTGTAAATAAGGATGAATCCAAATCCACAGGGGAGTCCGGCAAGTGTTGGTCCAACCCATGAGAGAGATGGGTACGACGTCCAGGCAAAGATGAAAAGTCCAACGGGAACGAACCCGCATCCAGCCATCATAGGAATGAGTCGTAATTCAGCAGGAGGAACTTCACCTCTGTTCACATAAGGTTGTGCTCTCCTGATGTAATGGTTGTTGACCCAAGGAGAGAGTACTGTCGCAGAAATCACGCCAACCATAATAGGAATGAATGTTAAACCTGTGATATGAGCAGAAAACCCTTTTCCTTCCATAAAAACAACAGGATAAGCAAAGAAGAACATGTACAATAATCCGTACAACACAGCCATGTAGATTGTGATTGCGAAAACGATTGGCTCGACCAACAATTGGGGAGGACGAAGAAGTGTAACCTTAGCAATCTCTCCGAATGACCTAGGCACCAGATCCTTCGCAATTTTGTATCGATTGTCACCTGTCAGCTTTATGAGCTTTTTGCATCTCTTTTTGAGAATGGTGTTGTGGTGTGTTTCAGGGATGAAAATCAGTGACCAGACATATACAGCACCCGAGAACATTAACAGGATATAGTAAATCCACCTCCAATAAAGGAAATCACCAATATATCCACCCACAAGTGGGCCAGCCGCCGGACCCAAGAATGGGGCAGCAGAAAATATAGCCATTGCAACCCCTCGTTCCTTGTTAATCCACATATCTGCAAGTGATCCTCCAATTACTGTCATTGGAGCAGAAAATGCAATACCATCAATTAATCTTCCCACAAGCAGAGTTCCAATGTTTTTTGCCACTGCACATGGGATAATAAAGGCAACAGCAAAAAACAAAGTTACAGCGTAGATGGGTTGTCTACCAACCTCTTCGGACAATGGAGCAAACACAAGTGGCCCCACACCAAATCCAATGACAAATAGAGTTACAGTCAAAATCATCACCTCTTCAGAAACACCAAAATGCTGAGCAGGACGATCTAGGTCGCCCGTGACAACTCCGGATGCAAAGGCGACCATAAAGCATACAAGTCCAAGAGAGCCTGTGATAAGCCATTTCCTTCCCTTAGACCATTGCCTTGGATCCTCTTTGTCCTTAGCTAAAAAAGACACAATACGGAACCCGGTATCAGCATCAATGGGGTATTTATATGGGTCAGACTCGTTTAATTCGAGGTGTTTTGGGTCTGGGTGTGAACGTACTCGATTTATTTCGTCGTTGTGAGGAGGTTCATATAAGAAGTCCACATCGTCAGTATTCTCGTATGCACTTACTGGAACCTCAGGATCTCTTTGGTGTTCAGTCATATTCTGGTCTGAGCTTGCCTATTGTGAAACTTACGAATATATTTATACTTTGCTGAACTCATTTTCCCTCGTGTTAAGACCGGTGTTAACTAAACCGATGCCCCGATCAAATTAGGTAATCTTCTGCATGCAAGTATAATCTGTGGAGCTTGA
Organism: Sugiyamaella chiloensis; assembly: GCA_030578775.1. NCBI lineage: Eukaryota > Fungi > Ascomycota > Dipodascomycetes > Dipodascales > Trichomonascaceae > Sugiyamaella > Sugiyamaella chiloensis. The sequence goes on from JAKTZE010000007.1 coordinate 10,783, forward strand.
GTCAAAATTCGTGCATGATTAACATGCCAGACCTGCAGAAGGAACCCGCTAACCGTTGCCGTCGGATATCTGTCAATGACCGATAATCTATGGGTACTTCAGGTGATTCAGCCTGTTTGATGGGGAATTCATTTTTTTCCAGAAAAGTCCTTGCTTGAAAGAGCATTTGAATTAAAAATGGAGGATGTAATTTTGTAATTGTATTGTCAATCAGAAGCAAGCATATTTCTTTTCCTATAAATCAGTATCGGATAAATGCTCTGTGGTAGTCACCGTGTGATAGTATATCGGCACGTAACGTAGCCGTCGGTAGCCTCGATCGGGTTTGAGCCACACCAGCGCAGTCTATCGGCAGATAGTTATGACCGGCCTCGGCTCTAAGCGGCTCCGACTTAGTCTAGTTGCCTGGCAAGATGAGATACAAACAATAATAATAAATGAGCTACTAACGAAGCAGTGATACTAATTACAGTGTCTAATCAATATACATTGCAGTACTTATATTTTGAGGACACCGAAAATTTCAAGTCAATATCAGAATATAATATATATTAATAAATCGTGGGTTTCGTTAGTCAACAGGCAGAAATATTATTACTCATTTCGAAAATAATAAAAACATTTAATGGATTAGTGAGAAGTTAAAAATATAGCCTTAAAAAGGGACAACTTTTTACAAGTCTAAGTGCTTAGATCAAGAGAGCAGCGACACCAACGACGGCGGCACCAACGCTGAAAGAGAGAGTACCAACACCGTTGGATTCTGCGACACTAGATCCTCCAGCAACAGCTGCGGACGACTCGACGGCAGGAGCAGAGGCTGCAGCTGCAGCAGATCCAGAAGCAACAGCAGAAGTTGCGGCAGCAGAAGCAGCTCCTCCAGAGGCAGCAGAGGCAGCTCCAGATGTAGCACCCGTGGCAGCAGCAGAGGCAGCTCCAGATGTAGCAACAGCAGATCCACCAGATCCACCAGCACATGTAGAAGGATCGGCAGGTGGAGATCCACTAGCCTGAGCAGAGTAGGCTGCCAAAGCGGAAGAGAAGTCACCGTTGATGGTGCTGAAGTCGGCAGTAACAGAAGCAACATACTGACAAGGAATTTTCTTGTAGGCGGCAGATTCAAGCTCATAAGTCTTTCCAGCAAGACCAGAAAGATCACCCTGGACAATGCTACCCGCACCAATGGACTGCAAGTCAGAAGCCTTGGATGTCAAATCACCGAGGAGAGAGTGGATGGAAGAGGTAACAGAGTCAAGAGCAGTCTTAATCTGTCCGACTTGGTCAGAGGTTATACTGCTAGTATCAATACCGCTAATCTCGGAGCTGACACTGTCAACATCCTTGGAAATGGCACCCTCGCTATTTTGAATTTGGAGAGCACCAGTGAGACCCTGAGACTTGTCAAATTTCTTGACAGCGCTGTCGGTGGTGTCAACGTCTGACTTCAATTGGTTAATAGCCTTAACCAGACTGTCGACGTCTGCATACACAGAATTAGCAAAAAGCAGAACGAGAGTGGCAGCGGTGGTGGTGGCGAACTTCATTTCTAGAAAGGTGTCGAAAAAGATTGATTTAACGGTTGTTGGTTGACTTGGTCGATTAATTCACTGACTTTATATACATTTCTAAATTACCAGTTCACTTTTATAGCCGAGGAGCTCAATTTACGATGCGGGGTCTATAATTCCCATTTGATGGATGCAAAATTTGTTTTGGAAACTTCGCAGATCTTTACCGTCATGTTTTAAATGGTTGCTGCCATGATTTTCAAAACTACTGCTGTAGCTAGCCCGACCCCCTCTTTGCTGATCGATGATCTCCTTATAATCAACTCATTTCATAGTTACCAAGGTAAACAATTACCAAGAATAGCCATGTGTTACCAATTTTAGTCACACGGTGCAGCCATGCTGTCAAGCATATGTTGTTAACGTAACTTTCAGGGGGCACTTCCCCGCACACTCGTGAGGCGTGTAGTCCTAAAGCGGAAATTGGATCTTGCATAGTTGCTTCATCCTAACAACGTCACTTTTAGACTACGAAATAAAATTTGGGCACGCGACAGACTTGAAAAAAAAATTCAAGTTAACATATTTATCACCACATACTTTACCTACTCTGCTACGAATTCGGGCTCTGTTTGAAACTATGTTGTAGCTACATTCAAGTCAAACCTGAGACTAAGTAGGGTGTCGCAGTTTCTAGGCACACAGAAAACTGTTTAGTTATTGATCATCACCGATTTTCATTTATGATATCATGGAGATGAATATCCAAAGGCGGCTATGGTAAGTATCCACCAATCTACTAGCATAACAGCAACCAACGAAGACCAGAATGCTAGGAGAGAGGGGTTGTGAGAGGAACAGGCTTCCTAATTCAGTCTTTGTCGCTAACTGTTTCTCGATGGAGTAATGTAGTCAATACGATCATCAACGTTTTGAGAACGAGCAACCTCATCAGATATCGTTGTCTCATTAAAATGTGCCGAGGACAAATCCCACATTGAGTATAAGTTAATGAAACACCCCTATAATACATTTCTTCATTATTGCTGACATCTTTTCCACTCATCTTTCACTCGAGTAAGTGTAGAGTACGGAGACATGTCATCAACATGGGCTTAAAGCTAGTGTCAACTTTCTTGGCTTCAGGCTTTCTTTGTCTTGGCTTCCTGACGTGTCTCTTGGCAAGGTAAATTCTGCTAGCCGCTAAGCAGCTATTCTGTAGAGACTACATCTGCCACCTAGACTTTCACTTCAAAAATCATTCCTCTACCGGACAAATCACGAATCACGAAAACCACTTCCTCTTCTGTCTCAAGGACTAACTTCATTTAAACCACTGGAACCATGCTCTGTCCCATTAAACTATCTTTTAAGAGAGAAGACACTACAAAAAGGAATCGATCTTAAAATTAAGAGCCAATTTATTCAATAAGCTCTATTTACTATTGAAATTAAGAATAAAATAAAAAAAAAGTTTTCACTCAAAACGTGTTTTTATCACATTTAGAGGAGGAGAGCAGCAGCACCGACAACGGCGAGAGCACCAGAGACACCGAGAGCCTTGGCACCGTTGGACTGCTCAACAGAGGTGGCAGCGGCAGAGGTGGCAGCAGACACGGCAGCCTCAGAGGTGGCAGCAGCAGAAGAGGCAGCAGCGGAAGAGGCAGCGGCGGAAGAGGCAGCAGCGGAAGAGGCAGCGGCAGAAGTGGCAGCAGCAGAGCTGGCAGCAGCAGAAGTGGCAGCAGCAGAAGTGGCAGCAGCAGAAGTGGCAGCAGCGCCAACAGAGAAGGATGGGACACCAGCAAGAGAGGTAGAGTAAGCTGAAGCAGCAGACTCAAGAGCAACGTTGATGGAAGCAAAGTCAGCAACGAGCTGGGAGTTGTCACCAGATGGGACCTTAGAGTAAGCAGCAGACTCAATGGAGAAAGCACCGGCAGCAAGAGCAGCGACATCAGCCTGAACAATGGTACCAGCACCGACGGAAGTCAAGTCAGCGGCCTTGCTGACAGCATCAGAGACGAAACTACCGATGGCAGAGGTAAGGGCATCAACAGAAGAAGTCAAAGAAGAGACCTCGTCGGAGGTGAAAGAGTCAACAGCAGCGAGGGCAGAAGAGACAGCAGACTCCTGACCAGCAACAGAGTCAGAAGAACCAGAAATGAGGTTCTGAACGGTAAGAGCACCAGTAAGACCCTGAGATGAAGAGTATGCTGAGAGAGCAGAGGCAGCAGAGCTGATAGCAGCGTTAAGACCAGAGATGGCAGAACCGACGGCAGCAGCGTCAGCGTTAACACCGGCAACAAGGGCAACAGCCAAAAGAGCAGAGGTAGAGTATTTAGCAACCATTTTTAATTATCTATGAAACGAGAGTAAAAAGCTCGAAGTATTGAGAGTTTTTTAGTGAGGATAAGAAGATTTCAACTAGGATGAGCTTGGTATTTATATTTTCTGCGGCCCAGGCGGCCATGGTTACCACGGGGGATGACACTATTGGCATGATAGCGCCTTAATTGCATCGAAGGTTGTGGATCGAATGTTTACATAGACACGAGGTGCAGGATTGTTATTCTTGGTATTAGCGACCGAGAGGGGTTGGGAGGGCATTTGCCAAGATTGGCCACAGCACTTCCTAATTCCTCTGCTGCAATGTCTTTCCTGCATGGTGCTTTGGGCAGCTGGTGCATCATTGTTTCTTTTTTGGGCGAGTATGATGCCGAATGTAGAGGCTGATTGCTGCGGACACAAACTTTACATTATCCGTGGCTCCCGACTTAGACAAAGCGGGGTACTTCTTGAATTGCTTTTTCTTGGCACAAAGCTCTCTTAGCAACAGGAACGGTACTGTAGATTCTATTTTCAAGAACCAGACAATGACCACCAAATAATAAAGTGCTTGCACGAGTGACTTGGCGACTTTATTGGGCAAATTCTGGTGAATGGAACTCGCTGTAGAGTTGTTTCTGGGCGTCAAAGGGGTGCGGTACTAAATGTACTTCCTCGACTAATAGTGGTTACGAGACGCTAACGGTTCCTGTTGATGGCTCAGAAAAGCAAGCCCTGAATGCCCTGTGGAAAAAGCAAGTTGTGCAGTCAGTGCCCCGCAGCTCCAACCCTTGCCAACAAGAAAAAGCAAATGCTCTTATTGGGTCGCGTTGCCAACTAAACGTGCGAATTAGTGCATTCTAGCGAAGTACACGGCGAAAATCTGGGCAAATTGTTACATCCCTTATGTATGGCACGTAATTATTAGATATCACTTCGTTCAATTGACCATTGTGGTTAATAAATGAGACTGATTCAGAACACTAACTGTTCTCGCAACTACGTAAAGTCATTAATAGCCACGCGCCTCAAAGCATGTTACCAATGTTGTTATGTCCTCGGCAGCCTCCAGGGGTATGCGACTAACTCAAAATAGCGTCAATGCCCCTCTTCGCACCTCAACCCAAAGTTATCAAACCCCTCTTCCTTGACGTATTTTTTTTAACAGTTGATTTCTTTTTACGTAAAACAATAAATGAATACTTTGAAACAATAATGGTGCCTTATTGCCCACCATGATGCGACAAAGAGATCATCAACACGCTCTCTAAATTGAATTTCTATAAGCAATGCTACGTCATTATGGTAATTCTTTCATCAACACTGTCACCAGTCATATACTGGGTCACTTTCTGGACCTTGCTATCCCAGGCGTCCATGCCAAACCTGTACCTATCCATAGATACTGATGACATTTCTTTTTTCTGACTGGCAGCAATAATGGTCAAAGTTATGTGCCAGCGTGATCAGTGCAGTTGCCTGGCATTACATCTTGAACAAGAAATTCTCCCTTTAAAGTGATCGACAAGGGGCTGGTCTACATGACCCAATCTGGGTCACCAGATATTCCCGACTCAGGTTTGGCATGTAAAGATCCGATTTAGGTGCCTGACGCACCAACTCTGGGCTCTAGATACAAGAAATGCTCCTGTCAATCTCCTGTTGAGATGGGACTGACAATGTTGATCTGACTAAAACAAAAAAAAATATTGGAGAATCAGCTATTTCGCCATCTTAGCCGATTCCAAAATAGTATGGTTAACTAAAAGGGGGGCGGGGTACTAGTGTTACCGACTTGAAGGGATGGAAATTTATTTTCGTTACTTCATTCTTGGTAGTGACAGAATTGGAATTGTTATCCCGATTGTTATTGTCTCCAGCAACTCTCTCGCTCAATACATCTATTGTATACTAGTTTGAGCTACTGTGTCACTAATCTAGTTTCTTGTTTATTGTCCTGCTCAAAACTATATTTAGCTTCAAGGGACATTTTGGATCAACAAGATGTCTCTGCATGGTCTGGCGATCACAATAGCCAAAACTCAGTTCACATACATACCTTGATCAGAATCAAACACAAGTATTTCGAATCCTGGTATCTATGAACCTCAGTCAATCGCCGTCGATGCAGGGTCCATTCCGACGCATCAAATCAAAAGCGCACAGCTAGTAGACGTTGATTGTTCTTGCTTGTTATAGACTGACTTATATCTAACTATTTCCAATATCACATTCTGTATTGTATTGTATAAACATTGAGCATAACCCCTGACTAGTTGCTGCATTTGCATCAGCGTACATATCATCCTCGGTTGTTTTCATCACCCATGGCCCCACCACGCCTGTGTATCAGAGATGAACCAACCTGCAAGTGCAATCCCCAAAAAGCAACTTGCAGTAGAGCCCCCGTATTTTGACGTCCCACCCAATAACTTCCCCAATAAGTACACATGAATCTAAGGCAGTACACCTCGGAGGCGCTAGCATCTACCCCGCAAACATGCAAACAACTAAATTAAATCCTACATCGCGTTACAGATGCCTATGTCGCTCCTTTCATGAATGGAGAGCCCAAAGCTTGTCACCCTTAAGTCAAGGACTAATACTCCAGCATACAGTACTAAATATCAAGTCTCATACATGCATACACAGATTGCGGTGTCAAATTTTCGTAGTAGAAGTTGTTTCACATTACTAGGCTAATAAAATATTACATGGGAAACCAAAAAAAAAGTGCAGACATGAACAATTACTGGGTCATATCAGCCAAGTGCTGAGCTCGCTGCTCGCTCTCAACAGAGTAATTGTCAGTTCCTGAAGCAGCCTGCTTGAACTCAGTCTGAGGTTCCATTGCATACTCAGAGTGTTCGACATCAATTGGGTCATTGGGTCCTCGTCGTACAGCCATGTCAGGGATATAGAATCGCAAGTCAACTCTTGTCACTAAAATAATAACATTAACCAATGCCTCCAAGGCACCGTACCAAATGTAGAACACATAGTTATGGTCAACCCAGAACGTAAGACTTGTACCGGGGGCTCCACCTCGTAGTCCTTGGCTAAAGCAAGCGGCAACTCTGAAGCAGACATTGAAGGTCAGAATCAAAGAGAGAGTGAAAGCAATAAAGGCAGCAGTCTTGATATTAGGCCCAGTCGGGTGTTCAGGGGTGTGAGACTGTGACAGGCCGCTAGCAGGTGGCTCTCGAGAAGGAATGATTCGGATAGCCTTAGCAAGCTGACTACCCTTGTAAATCTTAACCTGAGAACCCTTCTTAGGGTAGTAGAAGAGGCCAGTGCTCTCAATCCATGCAGGTTGAACAGTTGGAGGAAGAATATCCTTGGCAGTCATCTTTGGCATTCGAATCATTCGGTGATCAATGGTACCAGGCTTGAACAAGAAAGCAAGAATAACAAGACCCATAGGAGACATAGCATATAGCAAATTCAGGATAGCAGCAGCTTCGACGACCTTCTCACAAGAATTGAAAGCTGATTCAGTCAAGAAGTACAGGTACGGGATAGCCTGGCCAACAATAGCCATTACAATAATTCCAAGAACCAAAAAGTATACCAGGACAATCGCACTGTTAAACCAGATCGAAGTACCAGTTTCGGGGTGTCTCCAGGTGAAGACTCGGTGAGCAAGAATCATGCAAAGGACATTGAGGTACAGAACACCAACCTGACTGAAAACCACAGAAGCAATACCAGTGTTAATTAAGAGAATGTTCGTGGCCCACTTAAGACGGCATGCAAATCCAACAACACGGATGAATGCGTACCATGCGAGACCAAAAGAAATCCAGAAATGATGACCACGGGAGTAGTTCTTCAAGAATACAAACATGTGCCCGAGGCCCAAAACTAAAAATATCGCCAAAAATAGGGCAGTTGGTGCCTTGTCGGTCGAGTTGGGATAATCACCAAAAAGACCTGGCAGGTACGAGATAATAGTTGGCAGCAGAGGCTCAAGTTCTTTGTAACTAAAGGTCTTTAGTGCAAGAGGAATGACCTCCTTCAGGCCAGTTCCGGCCATCTTACCAGGAGGTGTAAAGATCGATAAAATATTACCTCCACCTAAAGCAGACATTTTGAGAGGGGTTGATTAAAATTCTCCAGTAACAGGTGCAAATGTACAACAAGACCACAGGTCGTCAATTTTCAGAAAAGATTACAAGACTACCACCCAAGAGCGTTTTAATATAGAGGTCAGAAAAGTTTCGATAGCGATAGCTAGGTAGTATAATTTTATGGCGCACCTAGGCAACTTTGCCCTTTATAAGTAATGCACATGATCGATAACGTCCCCCTGCGGATGCCCCATCTGCGCAGAATAATCCAATGAGCCGAAGAACATAAAACAAGTTAATAAATCAAAGTGCTGGAGCCGATCCTATGACCCCTACCCACTACTATTCGGTGGAGTACGGGGATGCTTATCCAAATATTCGTCAGCTGAAGGGACCGAAAGTTGCCGAAAATAGGCGACTAAGATGAAGTTCTGCGCAAATCGATAGCAGGTTTTAGCGCTTTCCATTGCACGGTACCCCTCATCACTCGACACCCCTTCCTTTGCTAGAATCTTGCTCCCCACTCAAATGCCATTTTAATGTTATAAAAAGCAACGTGATCTCCTCTATGTGTACTAACAAAAAGCAATGTTACATGGTGCATGCATTACACTTCAGGACCAGGCAGTATCACTTCCTCGGTTCAATCCACCATAGCTCAAGACGGGTAATCTTAGACACATTTAGCACCGCAATAAACTCCACCGAGCCATCTCGGTGTCAGATTGACAGTTGTGAAAAACCAGGCATGACGATCCGAAATCACTTGTTGCGCCTATCGACAAAACCAGTCATCGGTTATTGTGGTATTTTCGTTGTTGCTGAACCAGAGCAACTCAAATATATCGGTCTGGTTTGGAACCAACTGTTGGGTAACAATTCGCTAACGACGGTTACAATGGGTAACAATTGGGTAACAATTGGGTAACAGCAGCCTGGCCAGGGCGGGGGATCAAGTACGGCGCAGTTCAGCCCACATGAAGTCAGGTACAGTAAGCTAACTATTTCCGCGAGTTATTAATTTCGTGATTGGCAGCTTATGCGTGGTTTCCGCTTTTCACATCGAATGAAGAGTGTAGATCACATTCGAAGTCCGACACCATCTGAAGTTTTCTGTGCCTGTAAATCATCACTCCTGTGCCACTTCGGCAGCAAATTTTTTTCAACAATCGCATGAATACCCGATCACTTTGTTACCTGGCTGCGCACCAATCTGGCGTCACGCATCTACTAGTGTCGATTCAGCTCGCATTACATGACCGCCGAGGAAAAACAAATTGGCATAACGCAGTAGTTGGGCGTCAACTTAACAGCCTGCATCGACATTGCGTCTAGTAATAAGTCCGCAGCAACAACCGAATACGCTGGCGCACTAATTCGTATCTGGACCTCGGAGTTTCTTGTCCGCCGACACACCTAGCGGATGGTATAGGACGGGGTAAACTTGGGGTAACCTTGCGGGGATGGCAAGAAAATGCAGGTACACCTGCTGTTTGGCAGGTCGTGTCGAATCCGTATTTAATACAATTCCTGTGGTCGGTTGTATTTTTTCTTCTCTTCTGTCTGAGTCATTTAATTGAGCTGAGGTCGAACCCACGTTAAGCCGAACTGATGCATGCATGTACATAGGTAGGATTCAGCTATACCATGGCAATAGCAATAGCTTTGGCTGAGACCCCAGAGACCAACACACTCGTGACCTTGTTGTCTGGTTTGGTGTTCTAACCGCTGTACCCGTGTTTTCCTATTCTGTTGTGGGCTGATATTTCTTCGCATTTTTTTAGTCGTAATTTAATTCGGAGGTTTCGGAGTTATAGTATCGATCCGATGCCGGTGTCAGGATTTTGTATCAAGCGTATATCTGTGAATGTAGTATAGAGCAGTGGCACATGATGATACTCAGCGCATAGTATGTGCTGTTTATAGGTAGGCACTATATGAATAAGAGATACAATATGAAGAGAGGGTATAAAATTAGGTAAAGTTTGATAGATTTCGTAGTTGGAGGCTATTCCAAACCAGATCAGATTAAGTGGCGAGACTGGATGATTAAATAGGGGTGCCGGATATACGAAATTGTCTGCACATGCCAATGGACTCGGAAAAACTCGCTGACCGTTGGCCTGATTAGTGTTATTTTGCACATGTAAAAGGTTCCGGTGGGTTTGGATCACCTGCTTTTGGCAATATTTTAATCCGAACCTCGGCAGCCTGTGTGACATTAGCAGATGAGAGTGCGATTTTCGCGTCAAACATTTCGTCATTTGAATCAGGTTGTTAAAATCTTGAATATATTCTCTTTATGGCATCTGGACTGCCGTGGTTTTTTCGCAAACTTATATTTTCCTATTGTACGGCTGATGGTGATGCCCACTTTTATGAAGTTACGCCGCGCGTTGATGCCTCTAGTCTAGTTTGGTTAGTTCAACGATAGCCGTATAGTGTGAATGGCTTTGTTATCTTGTATCTTCTGTGCCGTCGTGGCGTGACTTATGTCCTGGTATTGTAATCTAGTGTAGTATAGTAGACATGTGCTAGTCTTGATACTACCTTTATGATTGACTGTTTCCGTATTTATTCTTTCATGTGACGCTCACCGCTTCCAAGGCATATGCATCATGCACTAGTTAAATTGCGTGTACATGTCAACTTGAGGAGTGTACATGTTTGACTGGTAGTTGCTTGTATATATTTCCAGTCAACAGAGCTGTTTTAACAGAGTTGTTTTCAAGCGAACCGAATACAAGATAGGTCTATATACGTCTAGACAACACAAAGAATACACTCCATCTACTATACAAAGCAAATGCGATAAAATCCCACAACTACGCAAATAACAAGTTTGCTAAAAGCAATTAAATTTCAAACTCAACTAATTAAGACCCATAAGAAGACACGCCCTTCATCTGGCGCAACACATTGTTCTCAGCTTCCAAAACTGCGTTTCGAGACTGCAACTTGGCAACCATCTCCTCAAGCTCCACAATACGAGAATTCTTCTTTGCCCGCGACCTTCTTGCTGCCTCAGTGTTTCGAGCCCGTCGAACACTAACAGGATCACTAGGATTCTTGACAACAATAGGAGGCAAATCATCAGAAGACTCCTGTCGCTTGGAACTTGGCAAACTGTCATCACCCTCGCCATCCAACATTACAATGGCACTGCGCTTCTCGGTTGTAAAATGATGCTCAATCTTGACATCAGTAGCCCCGAATAACGGACTCCACTGCTGAGGATCAGACGCACCACCATACATCGAAGAGGCCAATACTGACGAAGGTGAGCCACCACCAGTTCGTAAACCGCTACCAGTGTCAGGAGTTTGGAACTCAGACAAAGTGGTATACGTAGCGGCCGACGAAAGGACAGGGATTTGCCCAGGCGAACTCTTCACTGATAGTGGAGATCGGTTGGACTCATCCCTGTCATCATCAATTCGAGACTCAACGTGTTCAAGCGTATCCTCGTAGCCTGGAAAGGCTAGTTTTAGTTTCCCATTCTGGGAATCTGTTGTAGACGGTAGACATTCCAAAGGTTGGTAAATGGTTTCAGTTATTTCCTGATTAAGAAACAACTGGTAGAAGTCAGAAGTGAACTGGCTGTTTTGCTCTAGATCTACTTCTGCTCGAGTAAACTCTCTATTCAAAGAACTATCCGACAAAGAAACTAAAAAGCTTTCTTGGGATAAATCTAACAGCTTTACCTTGTAAAGGAGAAACCGGGTTAGAGAAACTAAGCTACTGGGGAAAGTAGCTTAAAAAGACCTTGCTAGTCTGTAGCCGCTGTCTATGTGACAACAACCCAACCTAGCACTAAAAAGCTTGATACTCCTAGTTATTACCAGGAGATGGATTTGCGAACGCAAACGACTCTTTTTCAAATCAAACAAGGGGCTAAAAACCTATTAGAAACTAGTAGGAACTCCCTTAGTGAACAGATGTGTGGACAAAACCTATCTATGTGGTTTTACCAATTCTGTTTTATGTCTATCAAAATATTATAATAAGGAAAAGAAAAAAAAGAAAACGAAATGCATAATTATGACGATATATATATACATACAATGCAGTACATGGCTGATAAAACAACGGCACGGCCGCCTGAGCGATCCGACTGTGCATGGTCACCGTGAGTAATCACTGCGTCTCTCTATCTAAATCAGGACTAGGAAAATTGTTTCTTGGGTACAACCCATACCATCTGCGGCATCTGCACCATCATTGGCTTGGTATTTATTAGAAACGAGCAGGGATCGGCATTATCATGCAGGCGCTTATAGACGGCATCAAATATCAAAATCGATTAGATTACAATTCAGGTGGAAAAGTCGTAGGTCTTGAAAGCGCGCTGGAATGTGTCCCTATCAGCAGCCTCCTCTTGAGCAGACTGTTGACATTGGCGCCAATCGTGATGGGCTGCATCCAACCCCAAACTGGTTGCAATCACTCGTCGGCAAAACTGCAGATCGAATCTCCTGCCTAGTGGAGCTACCAGAGGCTTTTCACCGCTACCAATATCAATCCGTAGGTAGTCAGTCTCGGTGACTTTGTCGGCATGTTTCTCCTGCAGCTCCAGCCCATTGAGTTTGCCCTCATCGATTAATGCCCGTCGCACCTCATCCACCTTAATTGACGGTATGGGAAGCACCTGAGTATGAACATGAACCCCTCTTGATCGATTGATTTCAAATGAAACTGATGACAGACCACAATCAGAGTACATCTGTCTGATAGACACCAGGTATTTATGCTTTTCCAGCTCCAGGCGGTCTTTAGTGTCGGATGGAGCCTGTGCATATGTAGGTACATGAGCGAATGGCACTACCAGAATATGCCCTGGGAACCCCAGCTTTTGCAGAGCATCATCTACTGTAAGAGGTCCTTTGGCCAACGCAATATAACACTCGTCGGCAATCGATGCTATAAGTTCCTTGTCGATATTTGGATTTGATAAACAAAAAAAGCATGACTCGGGCTTAATAGCATCCCGTTTCGGTCTCTTCTGCCGTCGTCCATCATTACGACCATTATTGCGACCATTATTAACATGCTCCTGACCTTGGTCTGCATCTGCTGCTTCAGCTGATGGATCGACTGGTCTTTTTTTGTTACCGTCGGCACCCTGATCAAAGTTCTCAGCTTCTGGGTGGCCCTCCTGTGCTTCAAATGGATTACTAGTCGTACCATGAGGCACCTCAGTAACAGGCTCACCTACTGTAATGTTGAATGCATACATGAATTTGTTAGACGATCCATATGGCGCCAAGTTAATGAACCTTGTAGTAGCAGAGCCATCTCGCCATGAAAACGGTGGACGTTCCCAGAACAAATCCTTATCTATACAACTAAAGTGGTATCGAGGTTTCAGTGCTGCGACAATATCAACTGTTTTGGAGCTGTGCTGTATGCTGTCGTAACCTTCAATACTTGTAGCCCCGTTCGTTTCATTAGTTATCCCCAATGGCCACTCACTTCCAAATAGGATATCTACCGCCTTAGCCGGTTGAAATGATGATAGCTCGACAGACGGTACCTTCCAAGATGGCTCTAAACAGGCAATTCTTAAGCCTTGAGAAGTGATCATTATTCCGTTAAGCATTGTCAAATTGCTTATTTCTTCATTTTTGGAAAAGGCTTCCTTTACCAACGGATGAAGTTCATACGATCCACTGAAAAATCCAGGGATATCCAACTTTAAACTGCCCTCCACAAACGAACTAGCATCTTCAAGTGGTGTATCCACCGTCAAGCAGTTTCCTGCTATTATGACTAAATCAAATGGACCATGCTTGCCACTATTGAGGCTATTAACTTTATCTATAACATGCTTGATCCCACCATTAGTGGATCCAAACGCAAGGCTTGAGTTAACTCCATTTACTAGTCCAAAATCTACTTACATTTTGAATTTTTCCATTCAGATATGTCGGTGTGCAAATCAAGCAATGCTCAAGGGGTAAGGAAAGAGCAAGGACACATCCTCCATACCCAGATAAGATTAAGTCAAAATTCAGGGGTAAAGCTCGAGTGGGAGGCCACGCTTGGGCCAGGCAAGCCTTTAATCGCAATTCTAACTGAACAAATATATTGCAACTCAAGAATAAAAGTGACTGCTCTAATAATCCAATTCTTCTTTAATAAACTTGCTTACCCGCTCAATTAAATCTTGTCTTGCTCCAGGCTCTGATTCATCGCCAACATTATGAGTTGCACCCCTGACAAGCCCAGAATACTTGCTCCATAGCTTGGGATTGGTTGCAGCTTTCCATGAATCAACCAATGCCTGTCTGTCTACAAAAGAAGGAACATATTCATCACTTCCGGAGAAAGCAACAAGCAACTTAGTGCTAACCTTGCCAAATGTCTTTGCGTGATCAGAGCTATCCAGATCAGATGAGAAGAAATCATCGCCACCCCGAACGTCAAACAGTGACACAAATCTTTCAGCAGTGATGGCTGGGATAGGCAAGAACCCCTCTGCTACCGCCTGAGGTAAGACCTCCTTGCCTTTGCCAGCCTCTACTAAATCGAGGGCAACCTTGAGCTTCTCCACGCGGACCTCCTTTCCAAACGCCATTTCACATGCTTCTCTATCAGATACACTAGCCTGGAGCACCGCCCCGTCGATCTTGGGTCGTTTTGTAATGTCGTTAGCGTCCCCTTCGTATTGTTGAGTCAAATAGTATATGGTATCTTGAGTACCCGTAGAATGCCCTTGAAGTACGATCTTCTGTTTAGAACCCCCTGCTTCGGACTTGAAATATTTTATTGCTTCGGTGATCTCTTCAGAATCTCTCTGTAGACATCCAGTACCCCATCCTGTGAAGGATGATGAAAGTAACAGCTCAGCAACTCCCCACCCTTCCTTATCGAGAGCCTGCGCTAGTTCCCTTACGTAAGGCACAGTCGTGATCCCGTCAAACAATCCACCCACAAACAAGAGCACGTTTTTGTGGGGTTTTCCTAAAATGGTAGGATGTTCGAGAGCAATCAAACTATCATGGTACTTGTGTACAATTGCGTTAACATATTGGGTACTCATTATAGTAATTGGTTTTGGTTTGTCAAAGGTAGGAATGAACCCTACAGGACCACGCGGATCCGGGGGCCATACACAGCAAGCTCGTAGCCACAGACCCTCCACATTGTCTCCGCGTAGTCTCGTAAATAAAAGATAATTATTAAAATAACGCCAAAATAAAATAAAAGAAAAACCAAAAAATCTTCTGACAATATGTCTGATGTCATGATGATATCATTGTCGCAACTGTCTACAGATATAAATACCCACTAAAATCCCTTCTTATTTATTATTGATCTATTATCACCAACTACGAATTCAATTATGTCGCGAAATCTTCGAAACAATAACATTTCCCAAGAGAGCCAAGATGCCTATGACCGGCTTCAGAACACCCAGGGCTATGACTCATCCAAGTTGAGCGGATCTCAAGGATACTCCAATTTGGACGATGATGCCACTGGTATGGGTCAAACGTACGGCCAACAAGGCCAACAGGGCCAACAGGGCCAACAGGACCAGCAGAAGGGCCAGAGTAACTTTGGAAACTCTCAATATGGCCAGGGTCAGTCTGACATCCAACAGGGAGGCTACGGCCAGTTGGATGATGACTTTTCTTCGACGGGTCAACAGAAGAAGGGACAGAGCAAGTTTCAAGATTACTAAGTTTTGTTCTCCACACTTCAAATTCTGCTCCATAAGTAGAGCTCGTTAACCTATATCTCTTACTTTTTTTAACAATTTTATTATCCCGGGACTTACTGCGTGTTATTCCCTAATCTATACTGTAGACAGAGCTATAGCTTAAACACAACACCTTGATAAGCTCCCAATGATACACCCTTGCTGGTTGCATCAAGAGATGCTTGACTATTCAAGATAACCTCAGCCTTGTTAAGATTCTCAACATCATATGTAATAGAGTCACTTCCAAAGTTCAACACCACCAACAGCTTGGTGGATCCATCAACAGATGTTCTGGTGAAAGATATGACATTTGAATCATCAACTGGCCCCATCTCAAAAGTTCCATATACAACAGTCTCTTTCAGTGCCTTCCTTGTCTTGATAGCCTTGCTCCAGAAGTTATATGGACTCTTTGGGTCCTTGGTTTGGATATCTGCATTCCATTCCTTATAATCATCAGTCACTCTCATCCACGGCTTACCTGTCGAGAAACCACTATTTTCACTAGAATCCCAATGCATAGGTGTTCTAGCGTGATCTCGAGCTTTCAGTTGAATCATTTTGGCAAATTGTTCAAACTCTTCTTTGGTAGGATTCTGGCTCTTAAATTTCTTGATAGAGTTGATACACTCGATATCCAAGTATTCGTCAAATGACCAATCTTTGGGGATATTTGCTAATGCAAGTTCTTGTCCCTGATAAACAAATGGAGTTCCATTTTGAAACATAAGGAAAACTGCAATGAGCTTGGAACTATTTGCGCGATGTTGAGGACTATCAGACAAGTATCGTGATACAACTCGAGCTTGGTCGTGGTTCTCAATAAATACTGCGTTCCATCCGCCACCACCAGGTATCACAGTCTGCCATTTTGCCATCGACTGTTTCAACTTCTTGGGAGAGAATGGAGTGTAGGTGTACCGGCCACCAACCGGAGAATCGTCAAGCTCAACGTAATCAAATTGGAAGATCATATTAAGCTCTCCTCGGTCAGCTCCGACAATCTTCAAAATCTCATTTGTGTCACTAACAAACGGCATCTCTCCAACAGTAAATGCATCGTATCTCTTGAAGATTTTACCTAGATCCTGGAGATATTCGTGGAGTCTTGGACCATTAGCAAAAAACTCATGACCCGAAAAGTATGGTCCCTGAGTACCATCATCTTTTGCATCGGGGAATGTCTGGACCTTGGAAATCAAATTAATCACATCCAATCTGAAGCCAGAAACTCCTCTCTCGAGCCAAAACGTAACAACATCCTTGACAGCTTCACGTACTTCAGGATTTTCCCAGTTCAGATCAGGTTGCTCGTCAGCAAACAAGCACAGATAGTACTCCTGTCTCCCTTCATCCCATTTCCATGCTGATGGGGTGAAGAAACTCTTCCAATTGTTGGGTGGTTGGCGGTTGCCTGCTGAATCATACTTTGCAGGCTTCCAAATATACCAATCGCTCTTAGGATTGGTCTTGGATGACCTTGACTCCTTGAACCAAGCATGTTCATCAGAACTATGATTGACCACAAGATCAAGCACGAACTTAAGATTTCTCTTCTTCATCTCGGAAATAAGTTTATCAAAGGTTTCCAGTGTACCATATCGAGGATCTATATCGGTGTAATCAGAGATATCGTAACCCATATCAACTAGTGGAGATTTATTAATTGGTGATAACCATACAATGTCAACACCCAAATTCTCGATGTAGTCTAATTTCTCTATGATTCCCTCCAAATCTCCCAGTCCATCACCATTGGAGTCGTTAAATGAAGCTGGATAAATCTGATACACCGATGCCTCTCTCCACCATGTGGGAGTAATCTTACTACTCATTGACGATTCTTCAGTAGTCACCATGATTTACTTTAGACACAATATTTTGAATACGAATTGACAGAAGCAAAGTGTTCTTATATAGAAGTTTCGGCCAGTTAATCGGTCCGATGACCCCCACAATGATGCATATACAGCCGTACTAACTGACAGGCATGAATGCCAGATCTGGAAGGTGGGGTTAGAAATTTTGCGGGGAGAACAGAGATCTATTAAGCCACAATCCTTACTTCTAGCTTTAGATGGAGTGTTGCAAGTGGAACATATTATTATATTTACAATTAATTTAAAATGGATATCACAGATTTTCTGGACCCAAGTATTGTCCTAATGTTGGCTGGGCGTCTGGCCCGAACAGCGATTGCAAAATATTAGTACTATGAGCATCCATAGTGAAATCGCCAGAAGCAGGCCAAGGAAAAGGAGATAGTGAAACATCTTCTCTTCTTGATTCTCTAATTTGAGGGGCAACCTCAAGGATAGCATGGTTGGCTGGAGAAAATGTCCACTGGTAACCAACTGGAGTTTCAGTATGGTATGTAGGCGTAGTAGAACTGTTGCCTAGAGATAGTTTACCTTTAAATTGATCTCTAGACTCAATGACTCGGTTAAGAGCATCGCTCAGGTTCTTCACAGTTTCATAGCATGGAAGAACCTCCACAACAAAGCTTTCTTGTAGTATTACCACAGCTTGTCTTACCACATCAATAAGCATATCGTCATTAGTTTGGTATCGTATAGTTGAACCAATGAACATGAGCTTAAGTAAAAATGCTCCAGCAGTCACAAATATTGTAGGATAAAACACGGGACCCACCTTTACCATTCTCTGGATGTCTTCATCGTACACAAGCATCTCGAGAATGTCTACAGCAGCTTTTTCAGCTAAACTCACAAACCTTAGGAATCCAAATTCCGAAAGGTCAGCAGGAGTGTCCTGTATGACTCGCAAATTGAGAAACAATTTGGCATAATGAAAGGTTAGAAATAGTGGCTTCCAGGAAGACGGCCTCAAATGCACCGTAATATTGACCCACTCTCCAAGCCACTTGTCAAGTTGATTATTCCAATGAGACATTAAGCGAACTTCGAGTTTCTCACTCAGATCCTGCTGATACATCAATATTAATGCACAAAGTTCGACATTCGCAGTAGTTTTCAATTCGCTTGCATCCATTTTTGATTTGCCATTTCGAGACAGACCGGACAAAAATAGCGGCAAATGAAGGTCTCTTTGAATAGTTGATGGCGATGACATGTTAGGCTTATCATGAATGATACATAGCCTTTTTTCGATTATATATGTGGCAAGTCCAATAGCCCCTATAGTTGATCTTAGAGGTTCAGAGAACTTGAAGTTTCCAGTTTCATCGGGCAGAATACATCCTACTAGCTCGCTTGATACTAAACTCGAACGAAAGCCCAGTTCACCCCCCAACCAAGCACCCGCTATCATAAGGGCTAACGCCTTATCAAGAATAAGCTTGATATCAGAATCAGTATTCCATATCGGATGCATCTCAACACTTTGTGACAGATCTTCCAACTCCTTGCGAAATACCTCATGCCTACTTTGGTATTTGCTATGGTACAACGATGATACAGCAAGTACGGATGCAAATAATAACGGTGATCGAAATCTCAAAGAAGAATTCAACTCCTCAACATAGTCCAAAACCAGCACGGGCAGATATCTCGAAAGCTTCGAAGTAAAGAAATTGAGACACTCGTCAATCTCACTTTCATCGATCAATCCTCGTTCAATTAAATCAGTACTGGCTGTAGTTTTGATTCTTTTACTATCATTATCATCAGATTCATGAGCCGTTAGGTACTTTGCTTGTTCCGTTAAATCAGATGCATTAATGGCAGACAACAACTCCTTTGCGGTTCCTCCGGACTGCCTCCTACGCTTTCTCCATATAACACCTCCATTGGAGCCTTCAAACTCACTGTTGAGTCTCATAGTATCAGGAGACAATCCAGATGCTGATAAACTCAACCGTCGAGGAAGATCTGATTCGGCTGGGGAGAGCTTGACAGAGCGAATGTCTGACACTCGAAATTTTGGCTCACCGTGGTCAGACATAATTGAAGATTGTTGTTGCTGCTGTTGACGATGACTGGCCCACATCTCTAGGCGATCAGACACAGACTCAAGCAATCCTTCCATACGGACCAGCCGTTTGGCAAATTCATCCATCGTGTGTTGCTCATCGGTTTTTGTTTCTATTCGACACTCAAGACCCAGTTTGAGACATCTGTCACAAATCCGGGGCTCGGTATCTGAAGAAATTTGACATTTAAGTTTACTTTGTCGACAGTTATTACAGGCCTGAGGACGCTTTTTTCGTAGTTGGTCTTTTGTTTCGCTCGACATGTTCATTAATCCTCATTCTATAGCGACGATAAGATAAGACAGTGAGGTGAGGCTGGTAGTAGATGGCCAAAGACTAATTCTTCGCCATCTGCAGGTACGTTCTGTGGTTGAGACGGAAATAGTCGATTTCTAGTATATACAATAATACAAAGCGCAACACTAATAGGATTCGAACAGGCTTCGAGTTAAAAAGCTCACCTCTCTTTGTATCAGAGTTCCCCTTATATATTTATCCGAAGATGTTGGTCTATCCCAGAGCGCGCTCTGTTTAACAGAGTTCATGTATCTCCTTGCATTTCGATGTTGAAATATGCAGCCGTCGGATAGATCAGATATTTAGCGCATTGATCAATTGGGAGGCATTATAAAGAATAATAATCCATTTCTTTTGGATATAAAGGAAGGAGATTGTCCTAATGGAAAAGTCAGACATCCCTTTAAATATAATGTATATACAATTAGACTACATACTATTCCCAATGTGAACTGTGTTTGTCTACTGGAAACTAGTACATAACCCCACCAAACAGTATCATCCAACCCTAAACCATCAACATCCTATCCTTAGCCTACAAGCATTCCCTATTTCCTACCCTTCGTCCCTCATCATCTCTCCCCTTGTATTATTGGTTCCGTGTTGTTCTGTGGCTCATAACTGTGGCCTTACTGTGAACTAGTTCTACGGCATCGACAACTACGGTAATACTGAGAGAGGTATTAACTCAAGTATCTCGCGATTCGAATAATTTCACCATGTCACTCTCCGAGAAATACACGGCACTAAGCCCTTCTGTGCGTAATCATATGCCGACCATTGGTATCTTTGGCATTGGATTCCTTTTGATTTTTATTAGTGCTATCACAGGCAACCCTTGGTTGAATCCTGTTTTTGTGGTAATAAATGTAATTGCTGCTTTGATAAGGTCCTTTCGGTGAGGGAGCGTTTCAGCAGTAGGGGAGAAGAGTATTAATGGGTACATCTGGAAATCTGGCTGTTGCAAGTACTATACTACCGCTATGTTTCCAGTATCATTCCGGTGAAATCTTGCGAAGCCTTGGCAAGTCGCTGCTTATAGAACTTTCAGACTATGCCATGACTCGAGCTTGAGACCGCACCACAGATACAGCTGTATAGGTATATATTAGAGCTCCCGAATATAGTCATTATTTGTATGTTTTTGGGGTCAACAATTGACGAAGCTGACGAATCCTAATATGTCAACTTGGGAAAATCTTTTCATTGGTATAGTCCGATGGACCAGCTTATAACTTCTGTATCACCTGCAAATAGAAAGCGTTCACACTAGATGAATTTCATTAAAGGTTAGTATTCGGACGTATCTACTCTTTGTGTGTAAGAACGATTGTACTTGTCAAAATGAGCTTACTCCGCCAAATGCGGCGTGAAAGTTTGTGGGGTAGCACTAATTGAAGGTGTTTTTTTCTCCCAGATGGCATAACTAATATGGTAAATGGCATTGAATATGTACAGATATGAGAACCAAATATAAGAAAATTTATTATCGAGATAATGTTAACCTTATTGCCGAAGATTGGCCTAGAATAGGGGCAGACGATTGTAAGTCAGTTGGTGGCTCGAGATCAAGTTGCAGATCAAGCGCATTACGTACTATCCTTCCGAACATGAGGGCGGTGATTCAGAGAGTTAAAAGCGCATCAGTCACTGTAGATTCCAAAGTAGTTTCTTCGTAAGCTAATATTTCTGTAAAGACTAATTAGAATCGGGAAAGGACTATTGGTACTAGTGGGGGTAGGACAGGAAGATGGAGAAGAAGACTGTGATAGGCTTGCTCAAAAGCTTGTGTCTTTAAGACTGTGGCCCTCAGAAGATGGCAGTGCTCAATGGAAACGAAATGTAAATGAAATAGACGGAGAGGTGATATGTGGTAAGACAATATATTGAGGTATCAAAGCTCACAAGTTTCTCAATTCACCCTGTTGGCAAGAGTCAAGAAGGGGTCAAAACCCGATTTTCATGGAGCAGCTCGCGGTGATACAGCAAAAGCTCTTTACGATAGAGTTCTGTCAAAGGTTCGAGAAACAATGGGAACAGATAGAGTAGGAGATGGAATTTTCGGGGCCATGATGGATGTTGCATTAGTTAATGATGGACCAGTTACTATAGAATATGATACAAGAAACCCATAGACTCAATTATAATCAACTATAAACAATGATTGAGACCACAAGTATTAGCCAGGCCACAAACACAAACACAAACAAAATGGCACATGAACGGTACAAACTAGCCACACCAGACTTGTAAAGTCTAGTTGGATGCATTGATCTTTTGCTTGAGGACATTGTCCACAGATCTCAGACTGGAAACTTTTCCATTAACCACACCTTCGAGATCCTTCAAGTTTTTATTAAGAGTATTCACCTTGTTGGTGAAAAAGCTGATGGCATCCTTCGAGTTCTAACTGTTAGACATGTTCCCTACTCTGTAATAACTACTTACCTTTTCAACAAAGTATCCAGTTCCCACATCCACCATATATGTATCGATATCAGACATCTTTCCTGGCACATACAGCGATGCCGTTAGAGGCACGAGGATATCCTTATCTTTAATTAGAACCATCACAAACAACAAAATATTGCAACGAATTGCAAATGATCATAGTTTCATACCTTCATTATCACCATCGCTGGTACTCTTGACGGTCTCAACACAATCTTGGAACTTCGCTTGTGCCTGTCGGAGTTTTTGAAATGATTCCCCCAAATGCTCTACTTCCTGCTCCAACTGTTGCTTGATATCCAGTAATTGCTGTGGGGCCAAAGATCCCAAGTCAACTATATATTAGAAATGCTCTGATTCTCAAAATTTGTCACTTACTTGTTGTCCTTGAATCAGCCATATTCCCACCAGGTTCTTGTATATATACAGTAGATGTTCAGGTGTAAATGTCCTTACCACTGCTTCACGTCATGGACGATAGGACTGCTGCTATACTGAAGCGGGTGCAGGGTCTACGAGCTGATTCAAGTGGTCCTTCCAAACCATCAAGCAATGATTCTCGGTCAAATGTATCCAGTGGACCTGGAAAAGCAGCTTCTGGAGGATCGGGATCGACTTCAATAGGTGTATCAACGCCAAAGCTAGCGGTTGTACCTCCTCCCACTGGTACTAATGGTGCAAGTGCTTCATTTTCTGCCACAAACAGGAATGCTAGTGTCAGCACAACAAACAATATTAACAGTACTGGTACTACAGCCAATGTATATTCAACAAGTATAAATACAGGGCATGTCGTGAATACACCCTCAAATCCAAGGAGTGGTGCAGGTGGGAATATGAGACAGCCAGGGCCTGTGCAGACAATGAGGTCATCTGGCGGTGTTGGTGATAATAGCTCAAGTAAAACGGTCACAATCAAGCGACCAGTTGGATTTAAGGCGATAATAGTCAACGAAAAACAGCGAGGCAACCCACTGTTGGAACACATCCGTAATGTGCCATGGGAATATGGCAAAATCATTCCAGATTACGTGACAGGTGCTACAAGCTGTGCGTTATATCTAAGTCTTAAATATCATCGGTTACACCCTGAATATATATACAACCGAATAGCAAGACTTGGAAAGGACTTTGAGTTGAGGGTTCTATTGGTGATTGTGGACATTGAGAATCACCAAACCCCTCTCAAAGAGCTCACCAAAGCTACCATGTACAGCGATTTTACATGTATAATAGCATGGAGCAATGAAGAGGCAGCACTATACTTGTCTCAGCTCAAAGCCATGGAGACAGCACCACCTACTACCATACAGGGCCATACAAAAGATGATTATACATCTCAATTGATCGAAGTGATGTCTAAAGTAAGAGGCGTCAACAAGACGGATGCAGTTAGCTTTCTTACCAACTTCGGCAGCTTCAGAAAAGGCATTAGCGACCGCGGGTATAGTCTCGAGATGATCTCGGGGTGGGGAGATACCAAAGCCAAGCGGTTTCGAAATAGTATTTCAGAACCGTTCATATACAACAAAAAGTACAAGCCATTGCCAGATGATGCTATTATCTCAACCGAGGAGTCAAAGAACGAGACCTCGAATACAATAGAGGAGACAGGCGAGGAGAAAGCCTGAGATCTCCGATTTCTCGAGTGCTTTCTATGCGCAAAAACTGAGGAACCTTTGGGGGAAGACATTGTCCAGTACTTCCCTGAGTATAATACTTTATTACATCGTTCGCAGGATTGGCAAACATCAATTCTCGGAGAACTCTTCTGGTAGGATCGGCATTTCTCTTTGCCTTCTTCTTCTCCCGCTTGTGAGTAGGACGAACAACTACCACTGGTACTGGTGAATGTTGCAAACAGTGTTTAGACACAGAGCCTGGCAGAAGACCCTTGAACCCATCCATTGACCTACCACGAGTCCCCACCACAAGAATTGCAGGCTCATAGATTTCAATCATGCGCTGGATCATCTCCTCAACTTTTCCAAAGGGAAACTCTAATATAATTGACAGCTTCTTGTTGAGAGTGTTCTTAGACAAGATATACTGCATGAACTTGTTTGCTTCTGTCCGATAATTGTTTGGAGTTCGGTCAGCTGGATCGATTGCTCTCAAGCATACTATCTCATCGCCATTCTCAGCGAGCTCCTCCATTAGCCATTCCAGCGAAGCTTCCGAGTGTTTCTCTCCATCTACTCCAATAAGAATAGTTCGGGTTAGCCTGCTATAAGAATAGTCTATATGCTTAGACCTGAGAGTAAGCGAGAACTCGCTATTCTGTGGGTTATCATAGGTGTCAAATGCTATTCGTTTCTTGAATGAGCCTGTAGATACACTGGGTTAGTTTGGCACTCAAGTTTGGTTTCCCTGCTACTTACGCTGGGGACGCTGATCTTGGTCTATAAGGGAGATCTCCCGACAGTCTAGGAGATGGAGAAGATGCCAAACTTCTGGTAATCCTACCATCTAAAGCCTCTGCAAGACTGGACTTTCGGTCCATTGCTGGCTGTATACTATTATCTGGTCGTCCGCTGATTGACTTAGGTCTGCCTGTAAAGTAGTTGAGTTGAGAGGTGGTGGATCTAAGGCTGATAACCCGCCCCACGTAAGCACCCGCACCGGATATGCACACTATCAGAACTCTAAATGTTGGAGGGTTAAGGAATAAATGCGTGGACAAGGTCACTGGAAACGAAAGATTAACTCCATAGCAAAATAGTCTATTTCCAATAAACATTATAGGAAGAATGAACTTTTTTAGAATGAATCCAATTCCGTCTACTTGAGTTTTTGCAAATGACATGTGCTAAGCCTATCTATTATTACCGTCTTTAGCGGCGAAAGTGCCATTTTGGAACCTTTTTTTATAATAAACCTAATCCTAAACCTAATCGTAAAAGTTTAGGAATCAATAAAAGCTCAGATATTGATCTGGAAGACTAGATATCAGTCTTGAAAAATAATATTATACGACAAATATACTCTGAAGAAGTATCTAAGTTGTTAAAGAAATATTGATAAAGTTATGATAAGTTTTAGCTTTTAAAAAGTTAGGGATTCTCTAGGGTAGGGCGAATCTGACGTCCAAATCAACGAACAAAAATTCAACATAGCTGTATTCACATAAAGAAAATAATAAGAATTGAAAATAACCTGTAAGGAACTGTTGAGAATTAATATTCATGGACTTCAGGAAGCCTAGGCTTCTTTACAATGTCTAAATGGCCAGCCAGTTTGATGAGACTTATATCTTCTGCTGTCATGTCCGAGCTCCATTTCTTTCCAGTAGAAAGTACCGATCCACTGTAACCGAACAAAAAGTTGAGTGGGAATCCGGGATCAAATGGATCAGCCGACTCAATTACATCGATGTCTTCTGTGGTAAGCGTGATGTTCAGTGCTTCAATATTGCTCTTCAGGTGCTCGATTTTGCGACCTCCGATCACAGGGTATACATATGGAGACTTGTGTCGAACATAGGCCAGTGCAATACTTGTAATTGAAGTATCTTTCTTGTCTGCAACCTTGATCAAAGCATTGACAACATTCTCATCTCGTTCTGATAATTTGGTCTTTTTGCGCCCTTCAGAAGCCGTCTTTTCGAGTTCTTCCTTGGTCTTGAAATGCCCCCTTCCAAGAGTGCCCCAGGGAATAATCGACATACCCTCAGACTCTGCCATAGGAAGAATCTCACGTTCAATATCTCTCATTGAAGCATTCCAATACCCCTGATAGACGCAGAATGGAGTCAACGAGTTATTTCTGGCATACTCATTGGCCTTAGCCACAACCCAAGCTGGAGCATCACTTACTCCTAGATAAAGGACTTTACCACTAGTCACTATATTGTGCAAAGTATGCATAAGCTCAGGTATAGAAGTAGTAAAGTCCCACCAGTGAACGTAAAAAAGATCAATATAATTGGTCTGGAGGTTTTTCAAACTGTCTTCTAAAGATAACCGCAGGCTCTTAGAATGATTGCCCTGAAAGTTGATCTTGATTCCAGTTCCACCTTGTCTCGGATAGTAGCTAGTGAATTTAGTGGCCATCACTATCTCATCGCGGTTGTTACGGGATTTCATCCACTCTCCTACCCATCTCTCACTATCTCCTGCCTGGTAAAAGTTGGCACTATCGATAAAATTGCCTCCGTTTTCGTAAAAATAATCAAGCAACTTAAATGAAGTATCTTTGTCACACTCTCCCAAGAATTCTTTGCCTATTTCTCCGAAATTCATTGTTCCAAGACATAACGGAGAGACTCGAACTCCTGCAGTGGGTGCAAGGAGGCGGTAGTATCCAAGACCATTCTTGGGTGTAGCAGTGGGTGCAAATGCCATTATTATTCTAAAAATATATCTATTATATATTTATTTTAATGCTTTTCAGGTGTTTACTGTGGCCATTATATACTTAGCCAAGTCAAGACTTGGAACATCAACAGATAGGTGTTATGAATTAAATCCGATGATGATTACACAACGTGGCCAGGGGTTAAGGTTAAATCCGACAGTGCTTACATGACTAGATCGCCGATATGGTAACACCGAGCTTAGGCTGGCTAACCGACTATACTCCAAATCTGGTAATAGCGAAGGTTCGGAATATTCAATAAATCGCCATGCTTATCCACTCCAAGGCATTATTTGCTGTATGCTATCACTTAAAATCTAGCCCTTTGAACTCGACTTTTAACCTCTTATTGGATAATAGCTGTTGGATAACCTGGATGCCATCACTTCATATTTTAATTTCATTGTTGGTGATGCTTGAAAAGAATCTTCCGGTCGTAAGCTGGAGGCCTGGCGGTAGTACGAAGCGCAATCAATTTAACTATTTCACCCATCGGCTATAGTCACAAGCATATTCTAATTCCAAACACGCCGCCCCTTTGTCATAACAAATAGCCCACAATTGGATCTTTTTGACACAATATTTATCTTGCTTATTCGTATTATAATACTTGAACGTTGAGCCTAAAGGTTATTAGTCCCATACCAGCTTTATCCCCACATCATACTCATCTCGAGGGCTAGGGCCAACATTTACCACTGTATACTAACGTGCACAAACCGGTCATACAGTACTAACCACTACCTTAGTTGTTCGGCACAGAGTAACATGTCAAGAAGAGACGGGTACAATCCCAGTTTTGGGCTATGGCTGTGGGGGCCATTAATTCCCGCAAATGACTGCCGGTCCTGTTTATATACACTGACAGGAACCCAGCTTTTGGTGGGTTTAGCTTTGTGGAGAGTGCCTGGGAGGAGGCCGTCTCCAAATCGAAGGCTGTGGATTACGAGATCAATACGGACAGCAGGTGTATTATCAGGAACATATTTGATGTTACTTTCTAGTTTGGAGTTGGTTCGTCTACAGTTGCCTTCTGATCCGTGGATGGAAGACGCTGCTAGAGCTCGAAAAGATGCAGAGTCCAAGGGAAAGAAGGTTTCCACATGGTTTGGGCCTGAAAGTTATGCACCCGTTCCATACAAGGAATGGAAAAAGCGAATTGATGCTCGGATAGCCAAAGCAGAATCAGTGGGAATTCGAGTAAAGAATATCCAGCAGGTATACGATGAGTTAAGATCAAACAACCGAACACTTTCTAGGAAGATTCTCGATAGCTTGCAAAAGGAAAATGAACAGAATAGTGAAACTGCTGACACCAAAGCATTGATAGAGTTGGAGGACGAAGTGAACTCGGACTCTTCTTCTCGTGTATCTAATATTCTGGGCGATTCCAAAGGAGAGTGGGATGTGATGGAGCCATGGGCCAAGCTACGGGACGAGACGGACATTGTTATTCGGCTACTCCCACATAGTAGAGATGTTGTTGAGGATGTGGACGACTCTCTCAAGATTCCTTTGACAGATGACTTGTCATAGCCACGACACCAAGCTGCGAAATAATATGGACCATTATGGTTGTTACTACATATTAAAACAGAAAGATGCATATCGGAATTGCAATTTAGTAACAATTCCACCAAGGACGGAAAGAACGACATTTATTCGCCAAGGAACACTTTAAAAGTATTGTTAATACAGTATTTGCATAAATAATAGCTCTCAAATACCAGCTCAATAGATACTTGTACAGAACTATTTATTATAAACACTGAAAAGTTAATATCTAAATATGTTAGGGCCCGTTCTACGTATATATGTGACTTTGAACAGCGAGCTAGCTAGTCATATGCATACTAATTGTGCTAATGGGTTCGCGGCAGTAACTTAACTTCACCAAAGTACCTTCCTCACCCTCATACGGCGCATCATGAAGCTGGTACTGGCGTTGGTGTCGGTGCTCACAACGGTTTCTGCTGTGTTTATAGATGAAGCTTATTCAGTCGACTGGGCAATTACAAGTGTTGGAACTTTGACAGCTCCAAACACCGTTACAGTTGGTCCCATTGTTGGAGCGTTGACCGAGTCTAATGTACTGGTGTCACTAGATTCCTCGGACGGATCTGTCATGTGGAGACGGAAGCTCGACAATGTAGTCCCCTTTGACCACAACTCCATCCTTGTTGTAAGTAATGGGTTATCTACATCGTATCTGGTTGGTGTAAATGATGGCAATGGAAACTGCCAGGTGTCAAGCTGGAATCCTGTCAATGGATTGCAGGAATGGTTTATAACGGTCCCAGGAAATGGCCTAGCTATTGGTTCTCGATTCAATGGTGCTGCCGTTTATGTCAGCCTGGATGACGGAACTATTCTGAAGATGAATAGCTTGACTGGAAGCATTGATCATGTTTTGGACCTTGATGGCTCTCGTGCCGTTGGATTCCTTTCCACAGGCAAAGATGTAGTGATATTGCAAGACAACGACAAGTTGTCAATTGCGTTGATCGATCAGAACACTGTCGTTTCAAAGACCAAGGTTGACGGCCAGCAGCTCTTATATACCAAGGGAAACCTTGCTGCATGGAAGAAAGGAACCAAGACGACTGTTGGTGTTATAGACAGTTCTGCTAGTATTGTTTCATCTGTTGACGTAACCGTGCCTTCAGATATCATTCCATCTTTTGCAGTCGATGAATCATCTGTAGCTGTTGTGGCTGGTGATATCGTTTCAACTTTTGCTTTTTCGAAGGCATCTATTGTTCCTGTTCTGTCTGAACAGACAGCTGACAATGGATTGGTCCTGACAGAGGCTGGCTACTCTCCAGCCGATACAGAGCTGTTCTTTTCACAGAAATCTGACCCCTTCTTCCC
Source organism: Sugiyamaella chiloensis (assembly GCA_030578775.1). Classification (NCBI taxonomy): domain Eukaryota; kingdom Fungi; phylum Ascomycota; class Dipodascomycetes; order Dipodascales; family Trichomonascaceae; genus Sugiyamaella; species Sugiyamaella chiloensis. The sequence goes on from JAKTZE010000007.1 coordinate 40,318, forward strand.
TATGGCTGTTGTCGAAGGTTTCACCTTAGTTCAACACGACTCTGGATTGCTGCAATTGGTTACAAAAAATGAGACTTTGTGGTCCAGAGAAGAGGCTCTCGCTCAAGTTGTCTCTGGAGTTTTCGTTGATCTCCCTGAATTTGAGTCTAGTGTATCTGAAGAAGAACTTTTATTCGAAGAGAATGCAGACATTCTATCAGCATTTAGACGTCGAATCAAGCGTCATGCGGACGATGTTCGATTCTTGTCTTCGTGGTTTGTCAGAACTCTTCTTGCAAGCGTTATGTTAGAGTCCAGCAAGGATCTGTTTGGATTCCGTAAACAATTGGTGGTTTACACTGAGAGTGGTATTCTGTTTGGCCTCAACACTCTCGAGGGTGGATCTGTGGATTGGAAACTCAAGCTTGAGGATCCTACAGGATCAATTCAGCTTGTATCTAATGAGCTTCACTCTCTGGTATTTGCTGTTGACAGCGTTGGAAAGACACTTGCAATTGATTCAAATGGAACTATAATTGATTCTTGGCAACTTGCCCTTAATCCTGGTGAGACTGTTGATGAAATTATCCAAAATGCAGACAACTCTATTACTTTGGCATGGACCTCTGAACTCAATGTGGTTAAAGTGGCCGGAAAGGATACTACTGAAGAGATCTATCTAACCAAAGCGGTCAGTGATATTCTTTATGGATTTGTATATAATGGTGAAACTGTTACTCGAACGTGGCAGTATTCTGTTGATAACAACTCAAAGATTGTTGCCACTGCTAAAAGACCATCTTCAGATCTATCTGGATCAATAGGACAAGTTTTAGGCGACAGGAGGGTCTTGTATAAGTACCTTCACCGAAATGCGCTGGCAGTTGCATTTGCAAACCATGAGACATCATCATTGACTGTGTCAATAATCGACAGCGTTAGTGGACGGGTACTTCATTCAAAGAAACACAACGAAGCTATCTCCTTCGATGCCGCGAATGTCCAACTTGTGTATGGCGAATTTTGGATTGTTTATACATACTTCAGTTCTTTGCCTGGTGAGGGTCACAAGGTGGTTGTTTGGGACATTTACGAGTCTGCAATTCCAAACGAGAGGACTTCTATCGATAATAACACTTATTCGTCCTTCGAGCCCTATGCCTTACCTCATGTAAAGTCTTTGGCTTTCTTCACTGGCGAAGAGGTGACATCGTTAACTGTTTCAAAGACGAGATTCGGTATCACGTCCAGAGACATTCTCATGACAGTGGCTAGCGGGCAGATTATTTCAATCCCGAAAAATGTTCTCAACAGTCGACGACCTGTAGGACGAAAGCCAACGAGTGAGGAAATGGAGGAAGGTCTGATGCAGTACGATCCAGTCCTGCCTTATGTTCCTAACAGTATCCTTACTCACTCACGACATGTTATTGGCATCAATCATATAATTTCAAGGCCTGCCGATTTGGAGTCTACTTCTCTCATTGCAGGTTTCGGCTCGCTGGATGTCTTCTATACTAGAATCACACCTTCTCGACCATTCGACATGCTCACCAGCAGTTTTGAGAAGTTCAAACTTCTTCTGACAGTAGGTGCTCTGTATGGAGGTATGTCAATGCTTCGACCTCTTGCTCTTCGAAAGAAGCTTGAGGCCGTATGGGGTGTAAATTAATGCATACATTCTTTGCTATATTTCTCCAAGTTCATAGAATTCGTAGTCTGTCCCTGTTAACATCTGTCTTCTGTAGCATCACTTCAGCCTCATTTCCTAACTTCGTCATCAACATCAACTGATGTCTCGCTTGGAGAGCTTGGTTCAAGAGTTCATCACAGCCAAATCAGTATTTAAGCTTGTTGATGGCGAGTCAATTGGGCGATCTTCGATAGTATGTGTTCTTGATTCATCTTTCAATCCACCTCATAGGGCTCATTTCACTTTGGCAGAGAAGGCTCTTCACTACTTCTACGGACTTGGAAATTCGAAGAACCCGGAATCTGTTTCTCTTTTGTTATTATTTGCAACAGCTAATGCTGATAAAAAGGGTGAAACTGTCTCTCAATATGCCCATCGAGTAGCAATGATGCAAGAGTTTGCCAAGGAACTAAGTGTCAGTACTAAACATCCTGTGAATGTTGCTTTAACAAGCCAAGCGCGATTCATGGATAAATTGACGGCAGTGAAAAATACCATTGATTGCAAGAAAGTGGTATTTTTGGTTGGGTTTGATACGTTGATACGGATTTTGGACCCCAAATACTATGATCCTGTTCCTATATCACAGGCATTGGCGCCATTAATGGCGGATGCTGGATTCTTCTGTTTAACCAGATCTCCGGACTCAATTTCAAACACTCCTAATGTTGTGGGTGCAGTTAATGATCAGGTAAACATTACGGATGGCATCGTGAATGGTACACTAGGGGATTTTCCAGCTCAATGGGCTGACAATATCGTCGTTGTCAAATCTGACGTCTCAACGGAAGGGGTTAGCTCATCTTTGGCTCGGAAACTATCCAGCGAAAATGCAGATGTCTCTTCACTACTCACACCATCAGTCAAGGCATATATTACGGCCAACAAACTCTACAGATAACTTCAGTTGACTTGACAGTTAATGATCGTTTGTTTGTTTGTTTTACTTTTCTAGATACTTTGTGCTGTGCTACCTGGCCCTGGCCAGTCTACAGAAGCTGACATGCCATTGTCAAACCTGCAATCAACAGAACCATTGAAAGTGGTAATGAAGTCGATGCAGATGATGTCGTCGTTGTTCCGCTTTCGACTGCATTCATCAGTGAGTCCTTAGGTGGCGATGGTGGGTCACTGGACTCAGATTTTGATCCGTGGTTGTCGGAATCGGCTCCACCTAGACTGATATCAGACGACATTGCACTCGAGAAATTACTAGATGATGACTGACATTTGTAAGAATCACCTTGGATGTCACCTTCAGCGTGTGCCTTGTCCCATGGGGTGCAATCGAATCCCAGTGATGAAGTCTCTATAGAAACTCCACCCTTTACTAAAGACAATGACGGCAACGAGGCATTAGAGAATATTCCAGTAAAGTCAATCGCACCTCCAACCATCCTGAGTTTTGGGAATCCAGAAACTGTTTTAATCTGTGTATTGTTTGCTACCTGAAATGTGCCGCCTATGGTTGTTAGCTGGGGGAAAGTCATGTTGGATAACCTTTGGTTGGAAACGATAGCCAAAGACTGGCCAATATTTTTCAAGCTGGGCAATGTTAACCCCGTGAATGTGTTGTTTATCAGACCAAATGATGCATTAACGCTGGCCAATTTTGGTAGAGACACAGACGAAACATCTCGCATTGTGATGTTATTTGCCCATACCAGATCAGGAAATACTGCAGTAGTTTTCTGGCCATTAAATGAAACTGACAGAGCTTGCGATACAGTATGAAGGTTGAGGTTAACTTCTTCCAGGTATCTATTGTTATTGATGTTGAAAATTCCAGTATCAACGACATTAAGTCCTGCAAGTGAGGTTAATCCTGTGTCTGAGATATGAACACTTCCCGCCCTAATCAAACCAGTGTTGAGCTGGAGAGTTGTTACTCCTGGAAGTGTGATCAAAGTTAGACTTCCCACAGTTTGTAGATAAGGGAGACTGATGGTGTTCAGCAGTGTTAAGACTTCCAAGTCCAGTGCATTACCGATATTTTCAAGACTAGGAGCTGTTAGCCCACTCAACTTTGTTGCATTTCGGACAACCAGAGAACCCTTGATATCTCTCACACCAGCAATGATAGCGCTTCCGAGGTCACCATTTATAATGAGATCGCCATTGAGAATTGGGCATGTTGAGATCTTATCCAGATCAGCTTGGGATCCAGCCGTAAAGCTCGCGTCGCAGTGTGGGTTTATAGAAGCATCTATATGGTTGGTAAACGAAGCATACAGAATAATAATAAAAAAAGTTACTTACAACATAACTTGGTGAATGTTACGCCGATAATCAGATTTTTGATAATAACCATGCTTTCCACCGTTACACAGATGGAATAATTATGGCTGCTTGGCCCTGTTTATAACTCAAGCTGCAATAGGCAGCTGACCATACGTGATCTGAAATAAGAAACTACACTGGTTCCTTTCCCAATAATATAGATTTCCACTCAAGAGTTTCCCACTTGTGTGCACATGATATCTTCATCATTTTTAGGAGCAAGCGATACCCGAGTTTAGCATGAATTGTATTCCACTGAAACAAAAACTTGCACCATAGAGCACTTATTAGAAATAATAGATTTGCCATTACCACATTTCTATTTTTCGTTTTACTTGAGTTGTCAATTAGGTCGTGGATCTTACAATTTACCAATATGGTTGTGTATCTTGGGCTTTCCATAAGCTACTCAGGAATCTAGATATTGGCCCTTCGTCATAAACCAAAATAAGGACTATGGAAGGAGACAAATATTCAGCGGAAAAGTGTTCAATTGTCGATGAATTGTGTTTTAAACAATTCAATGTTTTTTTAAAATAAATGTGCTGCAATATAAATGCGTTGTTTGGTGCCTGAGGACACTAACTACAACAAATGTACAAGCATACAAGCATACAAGCATATACATCACCATGAAGGCAACATTAATAAGTATCCGAATTGCATATCCTTATTAGCAGCTATATTTGTCATTTCCAATATATTATAATTATTAAGCTGATCTCAATTACTGTAGCCAAGTGTATTGACTACGTCGCATATGCCCATTCTATGCGATGAGGGTGTGGCTTAACCTTGAAACTAGCACTCTGCACCAAGCTGCCTTCATAACACCCATATGGATGTCGGAATCGGGGCCAGAGTCACAATCTCCAAAGCCGGTGGAATCTTCAGAGAAGAGCAATAAACCAACAGGCGAGAATTGGCAAGAAGATCCCCGGGTTGCGTACTCGCAACAGACAGGTAAATGGATATTTGAGGATGACAAGACTGGCATCGAATATGAATTCGACGATGTTCTACATAAATGGGTTATAGTACCAGACGAAGAGCAGATTAAAATGCAACAACGGACATATGGAGAATTGGATGCAGAAGATGAAAAAATAGAGAGAGGGGAAGACGAACCGAAAGAACGTGACGAAGAAGGAAGCGATGAAATAGCCAAAGGACAAAGCGATGGTAAAACGGTCGAGAACCAGAAGAAGAGAAAGCACCAGAAAGAATATGGCAGCAAAGAAACGGATACGAAGAAACGAGAACGACCTTCCACTGCTATTTATATATCCAATCTGCCAAAGGACACAAGTAGCGAGGAATTGGAACAAGAATTAGACCAGGTATTCTCAAGATACGGAGTTATTGCTGAGAATCTCAATAATGGTCAGAAGCGCATAAAGGTGTATACTGATGATAAGGGCAATTGTAAAGGTGATGCTTTGATCATCTATTTCAAACCTGAGAGTGTTGAACTTGCGATAGAGATGATGGATGATACCCTGTTTCGGCTCGGGAGTAATGAGCCTAAACTTAAGGTTGAAGAAGCCAAGTTTGATCACAAATCCGAAGAAAAGGATCCAAATCCACGAGAACTGGACCATAAAGAGAGGATTAAGATTAAGCGCAAGCTCCAAAAGCTTAATGATAAACTAGCAGACTGGGACGATGATGCCCCTCGCGAAGTGTCGAGGCGATGGGAAAAGATGGTGATTCTTCGAAATGTATTTACGTTGGATGAGCTTAAGGATGATGAATCTGCTGCGTTTGATATAAAGCAAGATATAATGGAGGGTTGCCAAGAAATTGGCCCAGTCACTAGTGTTACGTTATTTGATCTTGAACCTGAAGGAATTGTAAGCATCAAGTTTGAAAAGAAGGAATCTGCTTTGGAGTGTATCAGTGTAATGAATGGAAGATACTTCGGAGGAAAGAAGCTTGAAGGTTTCTTGTATGATGGATCGGTGAGGTTCAAGAAATCCAGGAAAACTTCCGAAGAAGAAGAAGATGAAGGGGATGAGGACAGACTCGAGAAGTTTGGAAATTGGCTGGAATCAAAGAACTGAATTCCTACTTTACATAATATAAATTGTTAACTTATTTATGCTATTTTTGATGAAATAATAGTAATACCTTCTTTTCCACTCAGTTCATTAGGAGCGAGAACTGCAAGCAAGACTCGAGGCTGACTGCTCCAAGGTAAGGAAACAAATGGGTCCAGCTCAAGGCGATTTAAAACCAAACGACTTAACAACGTCTTTTGACGATATTCACCAAAGCTTTTGTACTTGGCTGGCTTTTCACTTGTGATCAGCTGCTTTTTGATTCATATTCTCTACGTTTTATGCCCGCTCAGCCCTCTGATCAGTCTGATACTCGTGTTTTAACTGACCAACTGTACGAAACCGACAAGCAAATTGAATTGTCTTCCCAACATGGCGTCGATGGACTTGAACTACTGAACAGTAAGGACCCCAATGGGGTACCTGGAGGAGAGCAGACCTCGCAGTCTTTGGAGCTTGTCAATGATGAAGCTGTTGCTCCATACCAGGCAGCATCGTTGCCTTCGGAGATATTACAGATGATCTTCAGTTATCTTGCTCCTGGACATCTTGATGCTGCTTCTATGGTTTGCAAACACTGGTATCAAACTTCCAGTGACTCTGCATGGAGGGCTGCTTTTGTACAACACTTCACACATTCGAGATTCAATCGGGTGACCCCAAGTCTGCTTTGGCGGACTGAATATGTCACTAGGCTGGACTATTTACACAAGTGGAAAAAGGGACATCTGAACAATTTATCATTTAACGCATGCATCTGGGATATCTCTCACGTATTCAGCGATTTCTCCGCTTCGCGTGTTACTGCTTTTTCATTATATCGTGGAGTGGGATCAATAGCCGACCCTACTAAGGGTAAGATCTCTAACCAGAGGATCTTTACCAGTAGACAACTTCAAACCTCCGAAGAGACTTACTGTATAGATGGATCTAGGTTTGGTCTAATCTATGGTCTAGTTAATGGACAGGTACGTGCTACTCTATTTTCCCATGAGACAAGACTTCGAGACTACGTGCTCCTTAAGGATAGTCATTTGGGAACAGTAATGTCGGTTTGGATCACCAAACTTGAGAACCCTAGAACAACTTCCAAGATTGGAGCTTTAAGTGGCGGGGAAGACGGTCACATATTGCAGTGGGATATGTCTACATTGAAGAAGGCCTTTGATTACCCAATCAGTCCAGGGTTCCCAATTGTACATTTACAATGTGATTCAAGAGACAGACTGGTTTGTGTAAATTCTTTGGGAGATGTTTACACAGCTACTAATGGTGATCTTGAGTCTATTTTGAAGATAGGGTCGTTTCCAAACTATAACGCGTTTGCGAATGAAGAATTCCCCACTCCACCAGTTTTTGAAGTTGACTTTGCTTCTAATTTTGCAATGCTGGCATTTGGAGACAAGTTTGTTAGGTTTAAAATTGTGAATGACGCTGATCAAGTTGAGGTAACGGAGTTCGCTATGACACTTTCTTCTCCTGATGCTAGAATTGTTGCTGCATCTATGGATCGAACGTATTTCACTCAATCTGGGCCGTCTAAAGACATTCCAGGACTCAACAGTAGATACATCGCTGCAGCTACCAGTGACAATTATGTATACGTTTGGTGCCTTCAGGGCGATGCAAGCAATGGACAAGTCATACCTATCAGAGCATCTGAATCTCCATTTCAAGTCAATGATTCCTCGCGACCTAGCATTTCAGCCATTGCGCTCAACTCGCTGGTACTATTGCTAGGATCGTATAATGGAGTAACTGCTGCTCAGGACTTGCTCACTGGCGAGTTTTTAAGGGTTGTGTCTTCGCGGTTCTCAAAGAGGTCTCTTAACCTTCGTGCAACTGAAGATCCCAACTCAGTTACCATCTGGCCGATCAAGCATCTCGAGTTGGACCCAGACCCGGCAAACCCTCATGGAATTATAGTTGTGAGATCTGCAATCCAATATTTTGATCTTGGAGCAAATTTGGATAACTCCACGGTGAAGAAGAAGGGTGTGAAGAAGAAGAACCGAATACCTTATTCTGGAGCAGGACAAGGAGCATCGAATGGTCCTAGTAGAGGCGAAATTGAGGAAGAAATTGAGATGGACCTTGAAATGATGAATTTGGACGACGATGAGGAGCTTATTGAAGCTCGTGAAAGCAATGCCCGTATTAGTGGAATGTCCTTTAACCATATGTCCGAAGATGATCAACTCCAATATGCCCTCATGTTGAGCCAAGAACCATCTAATACATCTGTCACAGAAGAAGATGAAGATTTGAAGCGCGCGTTAGAGTTATCTATGAGAGAAACAGATTCACAGGAATCGAGCCCGCCTACCACAGCTGCTTCGGTAGAAGATGATGATACAAGTGGAATGGATGATGATCTGAAGCGGGCACTTGCGCTATCAATGCAAGAATCAAATACTGCATCTGATGAGGATGTGTACGATATGGCTGGTTCTTCGAAAGATGCACAGCAGCAATCGCTAAGACATGACATTCTACAAGGTGATGAAGATGATCCAGACCTTGACTTTGCTCTACGATTATCACTGGCTGAAATAGACAGTGCCAAATTCAGATAGAAAATATAGATAGATAAAATCGTAACACATGATAAGAATAAGTTAATAATAATAATAATGCTATTAGTTAACTAACGGGTGTTACTTATTTTTAGAAAATGATTTAACTCCAAGCTTCAGTCTGTTAACTTTAAGAACTGCGAATGCAAATAGTCGGTAAATAACGACACAAGCAGCAACGGCACCCAGGTATTTCATATAATCTGCTTTCAAGTTATAAATTCTCAGCACATCAGCACCAGTTTCAAACTCACAAGTGCCGTCAGCGTAAAGAACTTGGCCATCACAGGAAAATGTTTTGTTATCGAATGCAATGTTGATGAGAATTGACACGGAGTATTTTAGGGGACTGAGCCAGTTGACACCCTTCAGGAAACCGGGCATATCTAGAGATAAGAGCCCTGCCATAATGGATCCAATTGACATGACGACAGAGATAAGATTGACAGCAAAACCTTCGTGCAAGAATATCGTATTAAAAGCAATTCCAATGGATTCTCCACAATTGACAATAGCAAGAGATACATATGCACATGCAAAAAACATGCCTGGAGTTCGTCTTAATCCTGGAACAATGACGAGGAATGTAGAGAAAATAAGAGATGTAATACATTCAAAGGGAACTTCCAGTGTCATATACACCATGAAAAATGGAAGTACACCGTACACATTATCGTCGTGTTCACGATAAAACACCGCACGGTCATATGGATAAATCGCCATGTTGTTAAGCATTCCAACGAAATAGAGAGCAGTGATTTCCTGTACTAGTCCCAGTCGATTGATAATGCCAACATAATCGTTCTTGAGCGGTGCAAAGAATAGTGCAAATATAACGCCAATACCTGCTACTTGCATCAACCTTGCCATGATCATCTGTGGACTTCTAGAGAAGTTTAATGAAGATCTTCGTAGCAAGGTAGCGTAAGCGGATGTAAAATCGGCAGGTTCACGAGCATATGCTCCAAACTCGGCAGGTAGAGAAGACTGTCGTGGCCCAGATTCTTCATTTTCCATTATTTCTCGATTCACTCTAGACAACCAATTATCAAGGATTCTCTCAACCTTTACTCGTGAAAGAGATTCCTTGGCCTCTGATTGTAGGTTCACTGATACAAGATCAAGAAAATGATCAGCAGGATTTGTAAGAGCAGGACAAGGGTGGCCCAACATCGAGAAATAATCCAGCATCTCAGTAGATTGGCCATTGAATGCTACTCTCCCTCCCTTTGCCAACAACAGAATATTTCCAAACTGTGTGAACAGATCTGATCGAGGTTGATGAATAGTACAAATCACCGTTCGTCCTTCTTCAGCTAGCGCTTTAAGAACCTGTAGAATAGATGCAGCAGTGAAACTGTCTAATCCTGAGGTTGGTTCATCCAGGAGTAGAACTTTGGGATCATTCAATAGCTGAATGCTAATGGTCACCCTCCTCTTTTCACCACCCGATATACCTTTGACAAACTCACCGCCTATCATGGTATCAGCACAGTCTTTCAATCCCATCTTCAAAATTATTTCATTAGCCCTAGCACGCTTCTCAGATTTTGACATGTGTTTGGGCAAACGAAGGTATGCTGCATAATAAAGAGTTTCCCGTACCGTTAATGAAGGAAGCAATCCATCATCCTCCTGAGTAACGAAAGAACAAAGCGAACGCAGCATGGACTTGGATGGGATAGTATCATTGAAAATAATATCGCCAGATGCAACATACTTTTGTGCAGTGCTCGAATGCAGTCTATCAGCAATGTAGTTTAGAAGCGAACTTTTACCGGAGCCACTTGGCCCAAGAATCGCATTTATAGACCCGGGAACAAAATTAGCATTAATGCCACGAAGGATGTTGATATCTGCTGTCCGGAGACCATATCCCTGTCTTCGGATAACAGAGAGATTGATATCTTTGAGATTGACCCTTATATTTGCACCTTCTTCATCGGTGGAAATCACTGGATATGTCTCATCGACCTGTTGCTTAGGGGTATGAACTTTTGATAGGGCCACCGATACTCTAAAGTAGCGCAAGAATATATAGGCGGCAACATAGAATCCTAATGCCCACGCTACATTGACAAACATAGGCACCACGATCCACTTCTGGGAAAAGCCTAATGTATCGATAACATAGTTTCCCCGATAACTTTGGCAGAGAGGGTTTGACCACTCCCATGGGCAGTCTCCATACCAATCGGTAAACTGATTTGAGATTACAGTACCAAAACCATAATATAAATATGCAATCCAACGAGTCCACCGAACATATACTGGCATAGTAGGCGCATTTACAAAATATCCACAAGCCATACTTTGAAGGGTGTACCCAAGATTTGCAATTAACGATGCATTGGTGAAATCTCGGGATACGCTTGCACAAAACATTGCAAAACAGACCGAGATGTACTGCTGAAGTAGCGTGTTTGCAAAGAAAATAAAGAAGTATTTTGGACTATCTGTTCGAAGCCCAGTCATAAAATAAACAATAGTCTGCAAGTTAGTAAAATGTATCAAAAACAAGAACAGCAACCGAACTTACAGAAAAGATCAGCGGAACAAATAAATCTTCTGTGAAACATTTAGCCAGTCGACGAGACAAGAGATAGCCTAATGGACTGACACACCCATCATTGTGTTCACGGTCAAAAACTCGAATATCAGTAGAACATAAGCGGTATGTCTCGTACAACAGCAACAGATAGCCCTGCACGGAGCATGATATATACAGCATTCCTTGAGTGGATCGAATACCTTCCAGAGAGTGATCGATCTTATAAAAAATCCAACCACAGATGGTTCCCATTAATACACATTCCAGAAATAAACCCAGGTAACCCATAGGATCTCGAACAGATATAACCAACGATCTTCTTGTTAGAACAGTGATCTCACGCCAAAATGGTGCTTTCTCCAAGTTATTATGCTTTGGTTGTGGTTGTACTGCTTGTGAAGAGTGAGCTGTCACTTGTATAGGTGGAAAATTCTGATAGTGAACCCAGTTTTGTAAAAGGTCGTTCACTCTCGCTTTAGAAGCTTCCTCCTGAGCAGCAGTCCTAGTATCTATAGCGGCAAGGTCTATGAGGAAATCAGCGGGGTTCATATGTCGTGGGAACCTATGTCCGATGCTTTCAATATATGGAATGACTTCTTGAACAGCACCTGAGTAAACTACCTGACCCCGAGTAAGAATCGTAACTGAATCAAACAAGAAAAAAATGTCAGATCTCGGCTGATGAATGCTTGTGATGATGGTCCTACCCCTAGCAGCAAGCTTTCGACAAGTTTCAATCAGTAAATATGCAGAATTGGCGTCTAGACCAGTGGTTGGCTCATCCAAGAACAAAACAGACGGGTTGGCCAAAAGTTGAATGCCTAGACTGAGTCGTCGTTTCTCTCCACCAGAGAGACCCTTGTGAGCAGAATCTCCAACTCTTGTTGCTGCACACTCTTTAAGCCCAAGCTCCAAAATAATGTCCTCCACCAGCTTTACACGTTCAGCATGCGAAGTCGAAGAAGGGAGACGGAGTTCTGCTGCATATAACAAAGTCTCTCGGCATGTTAAATTGGGCTCTAGAATGTCTTGCTGGATGACATAGGCATTTCGAACATGTGATATACCAGGTTGGTCATTGAATGTAACAGAACCCTCGATATCAAGAGTACTTCCAGACATCCTGTCAGCCATGACATTGAGGAGAGAAGTTTTACCTGATCCAGACCCCCCAATGATAGCCATCATAGTTCCTCCTGGCACATCAGCAGATATATGTTGAAGTATATTCTTTCGCTGGCTGGATGCGAGGTCCTGTTCACCCTTCTCTAGCTTGGATTCATCTATGGGTTGAGCGGCCTGCGACTCTAATGAATCAGAGTTGTTTTTTTTGGATGGTAGCACTTTGGACAAAATTGATGTGGATATACCATCTTTGACGGTAATTGATAGATCACGTACACTTATAGATACTCGCTCAATGTCAGTAAGAGCAGAAGACAGGTTGACCTGTTCTACCAACGAGTCAACAACCGATACAGATCCAACCTCAACCGCATGATCAACTTCTGGCTTGATATGGACAGGCCGATATCCACTGGAACTCCCAGTGGGATCACTACTCATATAGGCGGTATAGCGAATGAAGCAGTCACGCAAAACAAAGCCCCAAAAAAGATTTCTATATCAAGACAGCAAGGGTCTTTAAGTATGGTACATTTCAGGTGGGACGGGCTACAAAAAATCCCCCCGCAAAATGCGCACGCGTGGACCGTGGGATGCTCGTATTTCTCGGATATTCTCAAATACCGAAGCCACTCCGCCTAATTTGGCAAGATTGGCCGAGTTAAGTGTTGCTGACAGGACCATGAGGCTATGTTAAACGAGGACATGGAATGACATATTCAACGGGGTTTGAACGGTTTTTAAGTATACAAGAGTTTAGCAATTGATAAAACAAATGCAGCACGTCTATTATCTAACTTTTATTAGGAGCTCTGTTGTTGTCTGGAGCCCGAGACAAGGTACAGAACCCCCATGTAGTATCAAATGCATATAACGAAAATGCAACGTCTCGTATAACAGGTGTCATAACTCCGCTGCACGTCAGTGAATAAGGTTAGCAGGCCATGTTGCGTGCCTGTCAATCGGTCGTATAATAGTGGGCGGCTTGTCAGAGCAATTTCTTTATTCAGCAATGTTGCGCAACGACCCATACCACTAGTTCAGCAGGATATTAACGTCTATTATTCTCTTGGTTCACGGTTAATACCCAAAAAGCGCTGAGGGCGGTAAATAGCTCGTCGTTTATAAGTACGAGCAACCGCAGGTCTCGCTCTGACCAAATCCTGAGCGACAGCCATCATCTGACTCTCTATGAGTTATGACTAACTGCCCAATTAAATGAATATTTGAGCAGTTTAAAGACCCCTTCCTTTGCATCCACTTTCCTTCTTCCTCCTATTACTTTCGTGACATCTATTTATATTAATTGTGCCAGCCAAGCCTACTGCCATGGTGCATCTACGAGCCACAGCAGCTTCAGCCTCTTACCAGGAGGCCTCTCAAATCAAACTGCTAAATTAAGCATCATCAGCCGTGCAAGGGAGGCAGTGACAGGGCTCAGGTCAAATGCGACCAGCTTACAGAGTGAAACTCTAAATTTGGGTTTCTGCAACTTGACGTTGTACAAATTCCATATAGGAAAGTGTCTTTATCACCAGATAAGGTCAGCTTGATAACTGTATTTCGCTCCCTATTAGTTCTATACCCCCTCACCGTCCGATATCGTCATCTCTTCACAGACCCGCTACCTTATTAGGCAATCTATCAACAACCTCGCTCTACCCTCGTGCTTTCTGTCTTAACGTGACTGTCTAGAATGAGCAGGAACCCCAATTCTCCTGGCGGTCCTCCGGGAGGTACTCGTAAGTCTTTTTTGGTTGTTACTTATTGATACTATTCGATTTGTTTGCAATATCCAAATACATTTGTTTTTCTAACAAAGCTCGCCATGGTGGTACCAATCCGTATCCATATCCGATCAGTTCGTCAGACTCTGATTCGAGACAGTATATGTCACCAATGCAAGAACCTGCCGAGTTGTCCAACTCATCACATCAACAGTATCATACTCCGGGCCTAGGAGCATTACCATCTCCAGCTCGTGGTACGCCCGTTGCAGGACCGCGACCAATGGCTCCTCCTGGTGCTGGAAGTACTGGTGCTCGTGGTCCTGATGACCAATATTATACGTTTGAAACCGCGGAGCCATATCAACCTCCGCAGAATCATCAAAGTAACCCGACAATGGCTGATCCTCATCAACAAACAGGGCCTACCGCGTATAGCGGATACCATGATGATAATCATGGTGGATACGAGCCTCCTGCTGGGTTTGAACCTATTCATCAGGCCCCCCAGCCAGCTTTTGGAAACTCATATGGTCCTCTTCCTGGTGGTACTGGAGCCAATCCGTATGGCCGACAAGAAGATGACGATTTCTACGAATACGGAGCAAACAATTATGGTGCACCTGCCGGAGCAGCAGGAGGAGGAGTGCAACATCAACAACAGCAACAACAACCACACCAGCAGTCCGGGCCATATGATCATCCCATAGGCGGGGACCCTGCTGTTATGGACTACAATGATCCGGGCTACTTCCAGCAACCCACTTCATACAACCCAGTCAATGAGGATCCTAATTCATATCTTCTCAAGCCATACCCACAGCCTCAACAGCATGTCCTTGGTATGTCAAACAGTGATGATAGCTATTCGTATATGGGCGGTGCTGGTGATGATGATGATAATTTTCATCCATTCCCAGTAGTTGGTGATCAATATGCACTCAACACTTATGATGATGATGAATCTGATTTCTCGGATTCCTCTGACACCTACTCGTACCAAGGAGGCCAGGACGCTATCCCACCACCACTACCTCAGCAAACCCCCATGCCTCCCCCTCAACTTCCTATAGAAACGGGAACAATTGGTGAGCCTATTCCTGAAGCCCCAGAGATTCAACCTAGGCGTGCTAAGACCATGAGAAGGGTGCGACTTTATAGAGGAAATTTGGTTCTAGATTGTCCAGTGTCCCGGAAACTTCTCACCCAATTTCCCGACTCTATGGAGGAACAGCGAGAGTTCACTCATATGAGATATTCTGCAGCTACCTGTGATCCTCACGACTTCAAGACCAATCAATTTACTCTGCGACAAAAGTGTTACCAAAATCCTCGATCGACTGAACTGTTCATTGTCGTAACTATATATAACGAGGACGATGTCTTACTTGGACGAACTTTACAGGGAATTTTCAGGAATATCAAGCATCTGGTCAGCAGAACAAGGTCTAAGACGTGGGGAAAAGATGCATGGAAGAAAGTCGTGGTTTGTGTGGTTGCAGACGGTCGTGATAATATACATCCCCGGGCAATGGCTCTTATGGCTGCTCTTGGTGTTTATCAAGATGGGTTTGCGAAGAATATCGTTAATGATCGACCAGTACAAGCACATATCTACGAGTATACCACCAGAGTAGGTATTTCTCACGTTGATTCAACTGTCAAACTTACTACTGAAAAGACTGTGCCAGTACAAATGATTTTCTGTCTCAAAGAAAAGAACCAGAAAAAGATCAATTCTCATAGATGGTTTTTCCAAGCCTTCGGTCCTATCTTAGATCCAAATGTTTGTGTTCTTCTTGATGCTGGTACTCAACCAGGTCATGATTCTATTTATCACCTCTGGAAAGCATTCGACACAAACCGCCGAATCGGTGGTGCGTGTGGTGAAATCAAAGCTGGTCTTGGACCAGGCTGGAACAAACTTCTAAACCCTCTAGTGGCAGCTCAGAACTTTGAATACAAAATGTCAAACATTCTCGACAAACCTCTTGAAAGTTCTTTTGGATTTATCAGTGTTTTGCCCGGTGCATTTTCCGCCTATAGATACCAAGCTCTTCAGAATGATATCAGTGGCACTGGCCCGCTTGAAAAGTACTTTAAAGGTGAGACTCTTCATGATTCTGGAGCCGGTATTTTCACTGCCAATATGTACCTGGCAGAGGATCGTATCCTTTGTTTCGAGTTGGTTGCCAAAAGGAATAGCGATTGGCTTTTAAAATATGTAAAGTCTGCCCACGCAGAAACAGATGTCCCCGAGCATTTATCAGAATTGGTATTGCAACGTCGACGATGGCTTAATGGTTCTTTCTTTGCTGCTATCTACGCTCAAGCTCATATCTTTTCCATCTGGAGTTCTGGTCACAGTGTAATGCGGAAACTGATGCTGATGGTCGAGTTTATCTACCAGCTTATTCAAATGTTGTTCTCGTGGTTTTCGATTGGAAATTACTTCCTTGTTTTTCGAATTTTAACTAGTTCTCTTGGTGATGCCAGTCTTGGATTTGCTCCTGGTCAAGCACTATCGGTTATATTCTTATGGGTTTATTGCGGATGTATTGTCACAATCTTTGTGTTATCGTTTGGTAATAGACCTACGGGAACTCACATATTCTATGTCGTTATTGTTGCATTCTTTGCCATTCTGATGGCGTATCTGCTATTCGCGGCTATATTTATTTCAGTCAAGTCAGTGGAGTATGCATTGTGTAACAATGGTGGTTTTAGTGCCTCTCTGGTGTTATCCAATCAGACATTCAGGGATTTGGTCATCTCTCTTGTGTCTACATATGCGTTATACTTTATCTCGTCGTTTCTTTTCTTCGAGCCATGGCACATGTTTACGTCTTTCTTGCAGTATATGTTGATCAGTCCCTCATATATCAATGTGTTGAATGTGTACGCATTCTGTAACATCCATGATATCTCATGGGGAACTAAAGGAGATACTGGGCAGAAGATGGATTTGGGTGTTGCTAAAACCAACAATAAAGGTCGTCTTGAAGTTGATATCCCCACTCAGGTGGCGGATATTGATAATTCGTACATGGCCCACATTGTCACTTTAGCCGATCCTCTGAAGGAAGAGAAAAAGAAACCCAGTAAGGACGATCTTAATAAGGACTATTATGCACTATTTCGGTCTTCTGTTGTACTGTCATGGATATTTACTAATGTTGCGTTAATTGCTGTTGTGCTCAACACTGCCGGCTTAAATGTCATTACAGATACCAGTGACAGTAGTTCCAGCGATAGTGCTAGTACCACTGGAAGCGCAGCGCTTTCAAAACGGCTACTAGAAGTACGGGCTACATGTGAAAGTGTCGGTGTTGGTGAAAGCGTTCAGACTCAGATATATTTGTCGGTTATCCTGTGGGCAGTGGCAGCGCTGGCCGCTTTCCGGTTCGTCGGGGCCATCTGGTACTTAATCACGAGGCTAATGGGCCGTTAGATGATACAATAATAAAATAATTGCATGTAATTTTGGGAGTTTCATAGGTTGATACCATGCATACGGCACTGTAAAAATGCAAAGAATTTCAAAGCATGCCCGTAGTCCGTGAATAACGTACGGATCTCCACCAAGTAAGCTTAGCTCTAAGTAGATGATCCATGCATGACGTGCAATATATGCATCAATCCGCGGCCGCATGCGGGACCTGCCAAACATGATGGGCACTCCGAAGTCCTGAAACATCCCAGAACTACGTAGCCAATTTCCAAATGAGCAAATTTCAGTCTATCAGAGTGGCCATGTCATGTTGATCGTGCGGAGGACATCAATCGTATTCAAGATCCAGGCAGTGCGCGAAATTAGAAATGCCTCTTGTAAGAAGTATCCACGGCACCATGGTAGTCTGTATAAATGTCAATTGAAAGTCGTAGTTTTCACACATCTCCAAAACAACTGTAATCTTCACAAAGCAATTTAATAGCAATGGTCAAATTCGGTTACACTGCTCTTCTCGCAACAATAGTTGCATCTGGTTCGGCATTCAGTCTTCCTGGAAACGTTCCAAAGGCTGTCTACTTCATGTCCAACGACGCAGAGAACTCAATTGTTGCCTTGCCTGTCAAGAACGATGGTACACTAGAAGCCGGATCCACCATTGCAACAGGTGGAAAGGGAGGTTATGGTACTAACCCCGCTACTGGCCAGTCAGCAGGGCCTGATCCTCTTTACAGTCAGGGTGCTGTTTCTGTGGTTGGAAACACCCTGGCTGTTGTCAATCCAGGAGATGACACGTTCTCAATCTTCATAATTAACCCAAATGACCCCACCAAGTTGACCCAGATTGGCTCTGCTACTGGAACTGGCGGTGACTTCCCCAACTCCATCACCATCCACCCTTACCAGCCAGTTGTTTGTGTCTCCAACACTGGTCCCAAATCAGGAATCTCTTGCTTCCATTATCAAAGCAATGGTCAGATCACTCCTATAGGAGAGCTGCGATCAATTGCATTGCCTGGCCAGGTTCTTCCGCCAACTGGACCTGCTAACACTATCAGTCAGGTTATTTTCTCTGAAGATGGAGCTACTCTTATTGCTACTGTCAAGGCAGGTTCTGCTGCTGGTGATGTTTCCAAGGTCTACTCTTACTCAGTGAACGTGCTGACTGGAATAGTTGCTCAGAATGGTGTTGAAACTAGTCTTTCCGAGTCTACCGTTGCATTTGGAATTGCGCCCATTACTGGAACCCTTGGTCTCGAATACTTTGTCGCAGAGGCCTCATACGGTGGATTTTTGATGACTTCCAACCCTCTAACCAACAAGGCTGAAATCTCATCCGTTCTTAAGGTACCCCAGAGCAGTGCCCCGTGCTGGTCTTTTTACTCTGCCGACACCAAGACAGTGTTCATTGGTGATGCTGGAAAGGAGGCATTCTTTGAGTTCAGTCTCCCCAGTAAGGATCTGAACATCATTGATCTTGTCCTCAATGAGAACAACCTCGCTGCTCCTACTCTTGCAGGTATCTACAATGCTACCCAAGCTGTGAACAAAGGTATGACTGACACCAGTGGAAAGTATGGTTTAGTCTATGGTCTCAGCGGATCTCCCCTGGACAATGGTCCAATTGAGGTCAACGTGTTCGATGGTCGTGCAGGTGCTGGAAAAGGAAAGTTTCTTGAGACCTTCACTGTCCCAGGAGTCAGTGGACGATTTGCTCAAGGTATGGCTGTGTACTAAGTGTACCAGAAATGTGGCACAATATATGCCTAGAAACCAATGCTCTTTTCAATCCTATCGTTTTCACCTTCGTCGGAATCAAGAATAACCACTTCAGCTTCACGAGTTCCGACTGATCGCACTGATATATAATCTCCCACATCAACATTTTCAATAAATACACCGTCTCCTTCCTCGACTGTAGAACCCCCTGATAGCAAAAGTCTACTATCCCCATTTGCAGTTTGAGGCAGATATAAATAGACTTTTCTATCATAAAGACAGCGAACCACTGGTTTCTCAGTTGGCCCGCCAACAGCCCATTTGAACGTGTCTCCAGGGGAAATGATTCCAGCTCCCATTACAAAATCAGAGTGAATTGACAGAGTTCCCGGAATAGAAGCCTCTGAAGCGATTTCCTCTTGCTCTGTTGCGCCAACCCCTGCTTTTAGTGGGCTTATTACTGGGATAAACCTTTGTCTCTTATCTGCATCATCAAAATGTTTGGTTTGATACTTGGGCGGCAGGTTCTGCTTCCACGGATCAGTCCAAATTTGCAAAATATAAGCAGTTGAATCCAAGGCCTCATTGTGTTCAGAATGATTTATGCCGGTTCCGGCACTGATTATTTGAATGTCACCTCTCCTCATTTTCAAAAAGTCGCTTGATGTCAGACTCTTTTGCGCTTTGGCCTTCCGTGACAACATTGAGTCTCTATGTGTCAATTCTCCTCCCATTACATAGCTGAAGATCTCAAAATTGCGATGTCTATGAAGTTCAAACCCAGTCTCTGGAGCTACACGATCTTCATTCAATACGCGGAGCGAGCCAAATGCATAGTATTCATCCGATACTCCAAACGAATGGTGTGCTTGTAACCATTTGAGACCTATGGCCTTCCTGGTATTGGCAGGTCGAACCCTATAAGAAGCTTCCCATAGAGATTTGGTTAGTCTCATGATAAAGTGTGTGAAGTTAAGTTCAGAAGTCGTTGTGTCATGACGAGTGTGGCTTGGCATTTTTGCTCAACCTTAAATTCCCTCACAGGGATATAGCTGATCAGCGTGATTCTGATAATAAATCACCAATATTAATAATAGCTAAACTGCTAAAAGAATTAGTCTGAGTTCGTCGTCGGGTCATAATCACCTCTCTTAATCATTTTGTCCCAAGTTCTGTCTGTGGGAAGTCCGATAAGGGCAGGGATATTATTATCAGTCCAAAAAAGGAAGGTGGGGTACTAGTTGAGTTGATCCATGAGAGCCGAAGATCCCATATCAGTTTACGAGAGGGATAAATAAGGATCCAGAAACAAAAAAAGAGAGATATGGTTTTTTAATATTTATTTCAATAGATATGACTTGTTTTTGCGTTCGATTGTGGTCTGATTACAGCTCATAAACACAGCTAGTCTTGGATCATGTTCGCATGGGCAGGGAACTGAAACTTTATGTACTCGCGCTCACCCAGTTTTAACTCGCTTTAATCTACTCGACATGTTGAGGCAGGCTCTGAAACTACCGTTTAAACAGGGTCCCATTGGGGCCTTGAGATTCCACACTTCTAGTCTGCGATTATCGGAGGTTAACCCTGCTTATCCTGATGAATCGCATCTGGTTAAGATGAAAAAGCCTGGTTATATATTTGCAGAACCTATTGATCCGAATCTGAGACTTGGTTTGGCACCTATATACACTTCTCCAGCTGGATCACAGATTGCTTTTACAAAAAGATGGTCTATAGGTGTGTCAGCTGTGGCATCATATGTGGGATATCTGGTATTGGAAGTGACTGGTGCTTCTGCTGCCGTGGGCTACGCTGGACTTGCTGGATGTCTGTCGGTTTTGCCGGTCGTACATTTCTTCACTGGATCGTATGTGACTAGGATTTTCCGGCTATATCATCGCGATGAACCCCAAACATACGAAAACTTGACCAAGAATGAAACTCTAGTGTTCGAGAGAATTGGATTGTTTGGAAGAAGAACTTATGGTACGGCAGTTGCAGTCAAAGATTTGAAAATTGTAAATAAACGACTTGGGTGGATCAACTGGCGTTGTACAGATGAAAAGACAGGATTGTCGACCAACTTTTTTGTTGCTGACAATATTGGAGGTATTAAGATGGATCGAATCTGGGGTATTCTAGAAAAGAATACCGGCATCGATAACGGTCGTGGGTTCCTTGACGAACAACAGAAGTAGTAGTAGTAGTAGTAGTCATAGCAGCAGCAGCTAGCAAATATTTATTTTTAGAGCTTAATGCGAATACCCGTTTTCAGCAGCACAACGCTAGTGATGAATATGAATGCGAGATAGACAGCAAGAATTACCAATGCAACAGGGACAGATGCGTCAATAGTATGGACATTAATGTTGATGATGCCAGTGGTAACATTTGCAAGTAAGAAAATTGCCAGGCCATTGGTGTTGACAGCTTCACTAGATGGAAAAATCAAATTATCGTATCCACTGTTTTTCGGTAGCAAATATACTTCTGCAAGAACATATAATGCTAGATTTCCCATGTTGAATGATGTGACCCACAGAACATAGGGCAAATTAGCCAACCTTCGAGAAGGGGTAAGCCATTGTGATAGTATATGCAACAAGATATTATTAGCTGCACTTGAAATCATCAGCATCATTGCAAGATATAGTTTGGAATTCTTTTTTGAGCACGCCAGGTATTCATCTCTCGTCAACGGAAAAAGCAACGCTTTGAACGACGTAACACTAGGTAATGCATAATAACCAGTGGCTTGGCCAGCCAGAAAGATTGACAAGTATCCAAAGAAAGAAAATATCCCTTCTTTGTTAGCCGAGATAATATCGACCCGAGGTGCAGTGAGTACGTATGCTCCTAGTGACGTCTTGTCAAGCAAGACCTCATAAATAATCCCCACTCCAAGTGACACTGCCATTGTAGGCACACTTTTGGGAATAAGATTGACAACTGAAATCAGGATTGGTAATGCTCCTAGCGTCATGAAAAAGTTCCAATGGATACCATATTCAGTAACATGCTCTTGATAGTCGAACTGCTTGACAGCTAATAGTCGAGCCACGCCAAGTGTCAGCACCGGAAGTGCCGACCGTAAGGCACGTTTAAAAGACGTCACTTTGGGTCTCTTGGTCTTATTAAATACATCAATCAATGTGGCTCGGCTCGATACAAGACCCATCGAAAATACAAACGATCCGACTCCAAGATCCATTAGAGAAGTACCCCACGTCTCGACCTTTGCAAATTTACGGGGAAATATAGTAAAATCCACTGCTAAAATGCCCAAGCAAGTCATAATCATCATCATCCCTCGGTAGTTTGTCAAATAAGACTGTTTGGGAAAATATTTTTGTAGTTCAGTGACCTTCTTGGTGTCGTCGGGGTCCGCAGACTCCGGAGATTTTGGGCCTGAACGTAGTTTTGTGCTACTACTAGCTCTTGAAGGAACCAGTATCCAGATGGCCATGGCAGGTAGTAAAATCAATGCATTGAGCATTACGGGCGAAGAGCCATAAATAGTCATAGACGCTAGGACTGTGATCCAATTGATTGCAAAATCAACCGCCAAACTGGACACCGACCAGCGACGGCTCGACGAGAACAGAGCATAGCGATTCTGGACAATACACCACGCGATATAAGCAGATATGGACGTCAATGACACCAGATATATTTCTGATACTGAACCACCCGTTAACCCACTTACGAAATCCTCGTGTCGAAGCTTATACGCCTTGGTCCCAGCATCTTCTGGAGGTTCCATACTGAAGCGGCTTGTGAAGTTGGCAGCTGCTGTCGTGCAGATTGGGCAACCCAGTTTAAGACCTATTTAGGCGCACCACCCATCCCCTCGTACACCGAATGGTTGGCAAAAACCGTACAGTTTCTCAATTCTTTGAAGTTTTCAACTAGACCAGGAGGTCCACATACGAAAATTGAGGAAAGCTCTGTTGGCAGTTGTTTCGCAAATTGTTTGGTAATAATGCCGTGGCTCACTGCAATTGAATCTATGTGCGACAACTGATCGTCGCTAGCAGCTTGGATCAAATACTTGACAGTAAACTCGGGGTATATCCGGTTTAATTCGTCGAGATCTTTGTGGACAACAATATCCTTTTCGGTCTTAATAGCGTATACGAGTGCCATTGTGCATGAATTGTCCACATCTCGCACTAATGCACCGATTAGCTGCAGCATGGCAGTTATTCCAGACCCGCCTGCAATCATCACGAGTCTCGGTTGTATATTGGACAAATCAAAAGGCAAGCCAAATGGCCCTCTAACATTGACCCAATCATAGAGTCTTAAGGAATTCAAATACGTTGATAGCTTACCGTTCGGGACTCTCTTAACGACGATATCAAAGTAACCCTTCGCATTAGGGTCTGACAGCGGCGTGTAATACCTCGTATAGGACCCCACACTGATACCTAGATATTGGCCAGGATGAACTCCAATTGTTTGATCGCGATCGAGAGCAAACCGAAGCCTATTTTCGTTAGTAACAATACTCACGTTATGTATTTATTTATTTTCTTCTTACATGACTGAGTTGTGCGACAATTGTAAGCGCTCTATGAGCTCGAAGCAGTGTGCATTATGGTTTTTGTTGTCGAGAGCTGTCCCAGTCTTTGCACGCGCGACTTTGTGAATACATAATATGATGGCTAACAATGCCGCCCAGGGAGTCCATCTTATATCAAAAATCCCACAGCCCACAACTAACAAGCAACCAGGGATTAGTAAACCATGTAAAGGTGTTGATAGAACATCCATCGTGTCAAGAGATAGGAAAATAAGGTTGCATGCCGCATGCACGACACACCTAACGGGGCAATTTTTTAGTGTGTGGTACGCATGCACTAAGCACATTAAGTGCAGTATGTCGTCATCGCTCCATTCAACATTGGGGAAAATATTTGCAATCGAGGTTTTATCCACCTGATTTCAAAAAGTATTCTACCATCATTGAAGGTTGGAAGTGCAAATATTTCTATGATCACTTTTGAGCGCAGTACGTGTAATTAGCTGCACTGTTATCAGCACTTCAGCCTGCCTACCTGCTTTTGATCTCTCTCCATCGGCAGTGTCTACATACCATGACTAGCAGCTACGGTATTATTTTTTTTGCTGTATCCCACACTGCCGATTCTTATTGCCTTTGTCGATTCTTTGGTAGTACCCCCTTCCGCCCCTGGCCTTGTTGGGCTTATCGCCACGGAGACTCCCTGACAGTTCCGTTGCAGTGGTCCCTACCCCCATATAACCATAGCAACCCTAGCTGGTGATTGGGGCCACCAGGCGTATCACCTTCTTACTTATTAGATATAAGAAATAGCCGTTGTTTTTAATGCGATTTGCTTTATAACCAACAGAGCCCGCTGGATAAGATTTGAGATTACATACTAAGCCAAGGATCGACCAGTGTTAGAATCAGATCATCTCGAGAGCTCAAGGTTCAGAGAACATTAGTCCCTTGGAGGTTGTTTTTTTGTTGGTGGGGAACCCATTGCTAAAGCAAGAAGTTGATAGTGAGAATTAGCCCACATTGAATTCGAAACGGACTCGGCCGCGAGACGAGTCTCGCATCAATCTGTCATCCCTTCGTCGATCTGATATTACTTCTTCTCCGCCTTTGAAACGTCTCAGACCTGCTAGTGTCATGACGGTTGATAGTGCCATGTCGCCCTCCAAATTAGCAACAAAGAATAATGGTGAGTCTACTGATGATTACTATGGACTGGATCGTAAAGAAGTGACTAGGCTATTGATCCAATCTCTTCATGACCTTGGTTA
Organism: Sugiyamaella chiloensis; assembly: GCA_030578775.1. Lineage (NCBI taxonomy): Eukaryota > Fungi > Ascomycota > Dipodascomycetes > Dipodascales > Trichomonascaceae > Sugiyamaella > Sugiyamaella chiloensis. The sequence continues at coordinate 65,278 of JAKTZE010000007.1, forward strand.
TGAAGAGGTAGCAAAGCAGCTAGAATCGACATCGGGCTATGCTACAGAATCACCAGCGGTTGGGGAGTTCCGATCTGCTGTCTTGTCCGGCTCATGGCAACAAGCAGAGGATCTATTGGACTCTATTGAGCTCCAGCATGAGTCCGATAAGATATCTATGAAGTTTCTTATCCGCCGTCAGCATTACCTCGAGCTGTTGGAACAGCGTGAAAGTGGCCAAGCATTAGACTTTCTACGAACAAAGCTATCATCTCTAAATTGCAATAAGGGTGAACTTCATAGTCTTGCCAATCTTATTGTATTTCCCCTTGAGGATATAAAGATAAGTGCCAACTGGGATGGTTCCGATGGTCAATCTAGGACCCTATTGCTGTCATCTCTTCAAGAATTTATGTCTCCGACTATGATGATTCCACCTCACCGGTTAGTAACACTTTTGGAACAAGCAAAGAGATCACAGCTTGCCAATGCAAATTACTGGATGGGAGACATGTCCTTCTCACTATATAAAGACTATCATGGAAACCGATCTCAGTTCCCTATAGTAACTAGTCATGTCCTGAAGGGTCATTCCGACGAGGTATGGCATCTGGACTTTTCTCATGACGGCAAATACCTTGCCACTGCATCTAAAGATAAACTTGTCAATGTTTGGAGTATAGACGATGATTTCAGTATCAGAATGACTTTGGACTGTCACAGCGAGGGAAGTTCTCCAGCATTGGAGGGTGTAATTAACGTTAATTGGTCTCCTGATGACAAGTATTTACTTACTTGTGGCCAGGATAGGAGAGCCATTTTGTGGGATTCAAGTAATGGACAGAGGCTTCACACAATCAAGAATCATAGTGATGCTGGTATTTCTTGTGGATGGATAGATTCCAAGACATTTATAACCGCTAGCCCCGACAAGAAGATGTTTCTTTGGAATGTAAATGGAGAGATGCTTTTCGAATGGAACGATTTGAGGGTGACAAGCTTGGCTATTACTCCTGATGGAAAGAAATTGATTGTTATTGGTAGTGGTAATAAGATACATTTCTATGATATGACTTCTAGGTCCATCATTACAGAAGTGTCGTTCGGTTCCAAGATGCTGTCATCGGTAAGCATTTCTGATGATTCCCGTTATGCTCTTGTAAATGTTGTATCTGAAGAGATTTATTTATGGGATCTCGAAAAGTATCGCATTGTACGGGTGTATGTGGGGCCGTTGCAGCAGGAGTTTATCATACGGTCATGTTTTGGAGGTTTGCAAGAAAATTTCATATTAAGCGGCAGTCAGGATAAGCATATTTATGTGTGGAACAGGGATAGTGGTAATCTATTGGAAGCATTACCAGGTCATGAAGGGTCAGTAAACTGTGTGCGTTGGCGACCTGGAGATCGGTCGATGTTTGCGTCGGCATCTGATGATAAGACGATTCGAATTTGGCAGCCCAAGGACATTGCAGAAAGTACGTCTGACTAATCTATATATATATCTATGTATATATATATATATCTATGAGAAATGAAGTAGTGCATCTTTTTTGATTATATAATCTAGCTTTTTATCTTTTTCAGATACCTCATTTTTGTGTCGAGTCAATTAGTCTGTTCTATCATTTCCGTCTATCTATTAAAGTAATCCGTTGATCTCCATCCAATCCTTGTTTCCAAGGAATAAACCATTGGGATCATACTTTTGTCGAAGCTCTTTCCAGTGCTTCAAGTCATCACCATACATTCGTTCGATTTGAGGCTGTAATCCCCTCATCTCTCCATCATATCGTTTGGCTTCTGCTTCTACCACTTCACTGTTCAAAGTTCCCAAAAAATTCTTGGCCCAATGAGGTTTACCTCCCGCACTACTAACGATGGATTCAAAAGTTTTGTACCACTTGTCAATAGGAGTACTGAATCCAAAAGGTCGATAGACTGTTGCGTTCAGGTATAGCGTCAAGTTGTCATGTTTGACATCTTCATTCGAGGTATTAAATGGCAATTCAGGGCTAGCATCCAAAAATGGACGTAGAGTATTTCCATGGACAGGCCCCAAATGAAGAGAGTCCGCATATTTAGTCGGATCAATTTCTTCACTAGATCCACTAACTGTCGTATTAGATATCCGCACTTCAAATGGAGAGTGGACATAGAATTCACCAGATACTGCAGCATCCTTGATGATTTTTTCCAACTCACGAAGTACCTGAGGCCCTTTGGTGAGAGGTAATCCCCATTCATTTACATATTGGCTGAAAAGACAATCCATATTAAGAGCAATGTCGCTTCGCTGAGTCGCATAGCTACCATTCCCATAAGTGTCATCAAAGCCATACTGATGGCCAAAAACCCATCTCTCAATTGCAGGAGTCAACCGAGGATATATATTAACAGAAATCCATAAAAGAGATTCGTAAAAGAATCTACCCAATGTAGTACCATAGAAAGACTCACGAGGTGGCGAGATTTCCTTAGATGTTTTGTGTGCTCTCCACAGGACACAACGGTCACAATATGGGTACCACCACACCCTGGAAAATTCAGCTGATGTCCAATAAGTTGGCCATAGTTCATTTAAAAACTTATCAAAAGACACAATTTCCAAAGAAGACTCAAGCCTGAACTCTGGCACAACTCGTATAGTAGCTTCGACAATTATGCCAAGCTTGCCAAGTGATAATGTAGCAGCTCTGAACAAATCACTGTTAAACCGAGGCGAACATTCTACCAATTCGCCGGTGGGCATTAATACTTTTAGGCTGACAAACTGTTGAGATACAAGCCCGTGGTACGCAGTAGACCCGTGAGTACCAGTACATATAATCCCAGCAACTGACTGATCAGATATGGATCCAAGATTTTGGATGGCAAGACCTTGTAAGGCAAGAACCTCATTGAGCTCGTAAATACGAATTCCTGCATCCACCGTAACATCAGCAAACTTTCCAGAAGGATGCCTATCGATCTTCAAAATCGAGTTCATTTTGTCCAAGTTCATGACCCAGTCTTTGGTCATGGTCAAAGTCGACGGAGAATGGCCTGCTCCTGTTAGGGTAATTGTCCTACCAAGACGCTGAGCTTCCAAAATGGCTTGACGAACTTCATCAATTGATTTTGGTTGTAAATACAGAGCTGGCTGACATTTGAATGTCCCAGCCCAAGTTTGGTGATTCTTATTAATAGAGAACCCACTAAGCGCAGGCGCTTCCCTTCCAGTAGTAGCGAATATCCCCATCCCGAGCATGGCGAGTCCAATCCCAGCGATCCTATACTGCCACTGAGAGAGGATCCAGGCGATTAATGTCAAATACAAAAGAGCTTTCGCTGCCTTAAGTACACCTGACTATACACCAACCACGGAAACTTAATTGGAAGGTTAAATTGCCTTTTGCCAAGTGTGAGTACTGCTCATCGTCACGTGAGGCTGTGTGACATCATAAATTATCGGAGTTTAGGTAATTCCGGAATAACCCGCGTAGTATAGACTCGGAGGGAGATCACACAATTGTATATATTGGAAATTGAAGGAGATCATATGTGATAAGCTATTAACAAATCTGCCAAGTTATGGAAGTTATCCGGTCTTTTGTTTGCTTGCACTGGTCTCAGATTAGCAGTCCAGAATCCACTATTATGAAGTTTTGCAGATCAAATTGCTTAAAACTGGTTTGGCCGCGGCATGGTGTGCAGCAAATGCTACCTTGGTGGACCTGGCCCTAACAATTTAAATTTTAATAAGAGTTTGTTTTGTTAACTAGCAATAGTAAAATCTGAAAATTTTTCGTCACTTGATGGAATTCAGTGTTTTGTACGGTTCATACGCAATATGATAGTACAGACGCGACACTCCACAGCGATATGAAATCCGATAAGGGTAGGGTCACCGATAGGTGATGAGTGTAGATCTGCCTTTATACCCAACTACAGTACGTAACCTGTTACCGTAGGCAGCTGACTGGAAAAAAAATAGCAAGCAAAGAAATGAAAATGATAGATTAGTTTCATGGGAGTCTATATAACTGCAAAACAACGTTGGACTAGTATTGTGTCATTTATTGGTATGTGGCCTTGTCTTGACACATTACATTGGCAGGCACAGTCCATCGATCATGCGTGATAAGATACAGAAATTGATCTGTGGCGAAAAGCAAGCTCTGAACTTTGCTGAATTTTGCTTATTTTAGATTATTTCAATGTATTTTTGTGCTGTTCGCTTTTTCTTTTTCTTTTTTTTACATTTTTGTTTTGAATTACTCCGCTGCTAGGTTTGCTTATAACGTTAAAAATTGTCTTAGTCCATTCATGCAGCCGTACTTGGAATCGCGTCAATGCTCTACTAAATGCATCGGGCCAAAAGGCATAGGAACGACAGGTTTGCAACCAGAAATCGTAAGCAATTGATAGTTCCTGGGCAAAATAGATCCTCAATAGAAGTACTCGGTAGTTCGCATGATATTAATGTGGTGGACTCGCAAATTGAGCAATCGGTATGGGATAGAGAAGCAGTACCAAACATCGATTCAACAACAAATAATAATAATGTCACGTTAAAAATCGTAAAAGGGCATATGGTTGCCAGTTTGAAAGACGTGGCAGCCAGAAAAGTATGTGACAGTTATAGATCTATAACTAGACGGTTGCTTAGGCAAGCTCCATGGTCTATATGGAAGCTAGTATGGCAATTGATCTGTGAACGAGGTTTAGATTCATATCCTCTTTTCGCGATATTTGGTCAAGTATTTGGCCATGAACGAGATTTTAAATGTCATTGTATCAATGTCTTTGAGCCACCTAAGATTCCCAGTTCTGAAGACTTTCGTCGTCGTAATGAGTTTCTTAGCAACAAATTGCTACCGCAGACGACATTCAACCACCGTATTGAATATATCCCTCATCCAGGAGGGTCGATGGCTACGGAAATTAATTACATGGCCATGTATTCAGCCATGAATGGGTGTATTGTTGTATTAGATCTATCTGGAGTACCAAGCACCACTGCTGCTGCCAACAGTCGTATCTTCTATGACATATTGGCGCTACCTAATCTTGCAGCACTAGACGTATCCGGTACTGGCGCCATAGATAAGCCAGATCTATTAACAACATGGAGGATCGCCATGACAAACGGAAAATGGACTAAAATGCAAATCTTATGCCTTGGTGATCCTAGCAGCACCGTTAGGAGTGACAGCAGCTACAGGTCCAACAATTTGGCACCATTTGAGCTGTTATTCACGACTAGTCTGGCTTATATCGAAGGTCCTCATTTAGAAACAGTACCGCCTGAGTGGGCTGCAGGACATTCTGTTCCAGGTATTAGCACAAGGTTTACCACTAAATATTCATTAGCCTACAAGTATTACTTTTTAACCAGTGTTGCAAAGGGGAATCAACCCCGTATTCGACTGAAGCGACCAAAAATGGTGCAGGAGGTGTTTGTGGGCCGAAGACAAACGGCACCATGGAATTCACTAATATCGCTCAACTCGGCACAATGCTTCATTCGTACTAGAGACTCTATACCAGAACCAGCCATACCAACACATGTGCCAAGGCAAAGTGCAAGTACCACGAGGGTTCGCCGTCGCCTAGTGGGTTTTGCGGAACTGTTTTAAATGATATCCGACAACGCTAGCTAAAATCCGACACTAAAAATAAAAAAAAATTTCGACATGTCACAGCGTGTATCAAGGGATCTTTTGCAGGAGGCCATGTTTCTCTTGGCGTGACGCCATCTAGACCACTTGTTTTCTGTTCCCAATTAAATAAATTATGAGCATTTGTTTTTATGATTGTGTGGGTTAAGCCTAGATTAGAACCGGAGATCTCCATCGCCTGGACCCATATGCTCGCGTGGGCCTAGAATCCCCACGTGGGTTGGCCCATTGAGGTTATTGGGCCAACGGTGCGAGTGCATTGTGCATGTAACCTTAACACTAGCGCACCTGGGTTAAAGAGCGCTCATCATTGGGTTTTCCCAAACCGTCGAACTGCAGTAGTCAGGGTCCAGTCAGCGAGTGTGAGGTCCTTGTGCAGGAACGTGGTGGCCACATGCACTGTTATTGGCTGAGATGGCATGTACGGCTGAAATTACTACGGCATCCCATACGAAAAAGAAAATAAACACTGCATATGAGACACATGCAGGGGAAGATCATTTCCCTAGTATGGACGTGTCAATTTGACCACTTGGTGCAATAGCCTGAAATCTGCTACCAGATGAGCAATAAAACCGGTATCTTTTGTAGTAATTGAAGTAATAAATTTCATTTATCCACCTTTCTAGTTGCCTCTACCCTCACAGGCAGAATTTTGTTGTTGTAGGTGTGTTATCAGTTAGTACTCTCATCCCAGGTGTTACGAAACCTTGAAACTATAAAAAAATAAAAAATAAAAAAATTTCAAAACAGATATGCTTCCTACATGACCAAATGCATGTCCAGCATGCGTTATTTAACGGTCTACAATTGGTTAGCTGCAGTTAGAACGAATGATCTTTTTTGTAGTTTCTTGGCTTGCACGTTTGTTCGACATGCTTGTTCTCTAGCTAATATTTCCAAGCTGCTTTGCATGCTTGAACACTTGCACGGCAAGATGTATTGTATTTGTCTTTTTCAGCAATTCTGCTGAGATGACATTCGTTTTCGTATCAACTTTGGTTCACCGTTCTTCTTTGCTATCCGGGTGTACTCCCGACTGATCAGCCAACCCGTTTTGTCCTTGCCCATTTCTTTTTCCTGCACAGTGCTCAATCCCATACTTCAACCCTCTCCCTTAGTCCCAATACAGTCATGTACTGCCAGCTCACTGCAGAGTTTTTTTTTCCAGTTTCTTTTTGGCATCATACCGCCAATCATTTCGTAGTGCGGGCGCATCTGCCTGCGCCAGACAGTGCAGTACCGGACGTTATATTGTTCTGGCCCCTCAGGATATATAAACCATCGTTTATCTTCTGTCACTTTTTTTTCTTCGTTGATATCCTAGAGAAGAATTTCCTAGAGAAGCATTTGGGGTACCTCGATCAAAAAATTTATTAAAAGGGCATTTAAAAAGTCACCACTTATTTATAATGTCTAACATTAGGAGCCACCATGGACCCATTCCTGGTGAGATTCCCATTCCTCACGGAGTCCAGGAGTACGACACTGTCGATGGCCGAATAGTCAATGATGATGGTGAATTCATCTACCCCACTGATAAGAACGAGAAGGAGATTTTCGCTTATCTTTTGCACCCTGCTGATTCTTACACCGCCGAGGGTGTTTACTGGGCTGACTTGCCCCGATTCAAGCGATGGTCTTTCGTGACTGCTGTAGATTTTGCCGAGACAAAGCGAGAGCTGTCCACCATCAAGAAGATGTTCATTGAGGACCCTCTTTCTCCTGTTGGATGGTACTTCCGAAACTGTGTTCTTCCCGGTGCTGGTCTCGGTCTCGAGGGATACGTGTTGTTTTCCATTGGTAACGTGTCTTCGTTGTTCTCTGCTGTGTGGCCTGAGTGCTGGAAGACTTACGCTGTCTGTGACAAGCAGTGGACTTACGCTGTTACATATCTTGAAATTGTTGGTATTATGGTTGGTCAGATTCTTGTAGGTTTCATTGGTGATGGTCTTGGAAGAAAGTGGGGTCTTGTTCAGGATGCAGCAATCATGTTTGTTGGTTTGATCATGTTGACTGCTTCTTGGGGAACTTCCCTTAACGGATGGGTTATCTGCTACGCTTGGTCTTTGTTTTTCTACTCCGTTGGTGTTGGTGGTGAATACCCAATGACTGCTACCTCCGGTATGGAGAAGGGAACTCGATCTGTCTACTCTTCTTCTTCTGACCGTCTTCATCGAGGACGAAAGGTCTCTCTTGCCTTCCTTATGCAGGGATGGGGTCAGTTCTTCAACCAGGTGTTGTTGATCTTGCTTTTGCTTATCTTCCACCACGGTTCTGGAAACCCTCCTTACTCTGCCATTGCTACTCAGTACACTTTCCGAGTTGCTTTTGCTATCCCCGCTATTGGTACCTTGTGGTTGGTATACTACCGATACTACAAGATGCCTTACCCCTCTAAGGAACTTGAGGACATTAAGAGGAAGGCCAAGGTTACTGGTTACGATGTTGAGTCTTTGAAGCTTGTATTGGCCCACTTCTTCCCTCGTCTTATTGCTACTGCTGGTGCTTGGTTTGCTAATGATGTTTTCTTCTACGGTAACAAGCTTTTCCAGTCTCAGTTCATCGCTGTCATTACCAAGTCCAAGTCTGTCACTGTTGGATGGTTGTACAACTTGATCAACATTGGTGTTTCTCTGGTTGGTTACTACATGGCTGCTTTGCTCATTGACAACAAATTGTACGGACGAAACCTCATGATGCAGATTGGTTTCTTGATGGACTTCGTTTTGTTCGTTGTTCCCGGTTTCCACTACGCTTACTACCAGGAGAAGCAGCACATCACGTCTTTCCAGGCCATGTACTTCTTGTCTTCTTTCTTCAACCAGTTTGGTCCTAACGCTGTTACTTTCTTGGTAGCTGCTGAGGTTTATCCCACTTCTGTCCGAGCTACCGCCCATGGTTTCTCTGCTGCTTGTGGTAAGGCTGGTGCCCTTTTTGCCACTGTTATCTACAACTACATTGGTATTGAGGCTCGATTCAAGATGGTTCCTTGGTTCGGTCTTCTTGGTATGATCGTCACCTGGTTGTTCATGCCCGATGTCACTGGTCTTGATCTCCGAGAACAAGATCGACGATTCCAGTACATTCGAGAGGGTCGAGCTAACGAGTACCACGGTATTGCCATCCACCCTCAGCATCTTTCTATCTGGGAGCGATTCCGAGGTATTCACAAGAACTACAACCCTGAGATTGATTACAAGCAGCGAGTTGATGAGATGCGACAGGACTGGGAGGAGCGACAGCGAATGAAGATTGCTGAGGATGACAAGAATTCTGAAGTTGCTGATGATTACTCTCCTGATGTTCACCAGTTCTTTGTCCGAACCTCTCCAGTTCTTGGTGCTGAGAAGCGAAATGTCGACGATGGCATGCTCCTTCCTGAGGCTGCTACTAACGAAAAGAACTAGATGTTTTTTTTTGTTTCTTAGAGCAAGTTCATAGACTCTCAATAATTGTTTCTATCGTTAATATATAATAATCTTACATTTTCATGAAGTGTTCAAAATGTTTGTAGTATCTTTATTTTGCTCGAAGTTTATTGCGGCAGGTAACGAAAAGAGTGTAGAGGTGATTTGATACGTCAGGATGTCAGAACGTCGCAATGACTCCCGAATCACAGGTTAGTGGTTCTCTACGATTGACTCATTGAAACATAAAGTTATAATAGCATCAAATTACTAGTTAGTCCATTGTTTGAGGTCAATTGACTGCCAGGCCATAACTTGAATCTAGTAATAACCACCTTGAGGAGGTCCCTGAGGTGGGTAGCCTCCTCCGTATCCACCCTGGGGAGGATAGCCCTGAGGGGGGTACCCCTGGGGAGGATAGCCATAGTTGGCAGGAGGTGGAGGCCGTCCATAGTTGTACTGGTTGTAGTCAAAGGGAGGAGCCTGATTAGGGTTCCATTGTTCCTGGCCGCCATAGTGGTTCTCGTAGCCTTGTTGAGCTTGGCTCTGAGCGTCCTCTCGAGCTCGTCGTTGATCAAGGTAGTCCAGTCCCTTTGTCTCAAACAGCTTGTCAACCTCGGCACCAGCAAATCCTGCAAGCATCTCCTTAGCAAGCTGGTGGGAAACTGGCTTTCCCTCCCGTCGCTGTCGGTCTTCAAACAGCTTTACCTATTTGTCAGTCATACCATTCTTGTTGATTTCGAGTGTACCTACTGCCTCGAAAGAAGCTGCTCCTGCAACCAATTCGTGCGAAAACTTGGCCTCGTGCTGCTCAGGCTGGCCATAAACTTGCTGGTGTTCGTCAAATCCAAACATTATCAATATGTTACGTCGCAAACTGCGCCAACCCCATTATTTATACGTGATCCAACCCCCTGCCAAGAACGCCCCGTTGCCCATGCCCATCGTGCTGTCCCAATCCGGAAATACGGTACAGAGGCGATGCTTATTTTGGCATATGCTTAACTGGGCTTGGCTGGTGCTTAAGCTTGGCTAGGTTTGAGCTCATTGTACTTATATACCAAGGTTCTAAAATAAGGTTTCAATAATGACGCAAGCGGATTACTTTAGATTTGATTTAACATTTATCTATGATATTGCAAAAACTGGTATTAACTCTTAAATCACATAAGCTCAGGCTATCTCCTCTTCATCCTTTGAAGACGAAACAATCTCTTCTCCACTGGTGGATGTGACTGTAATCACACCAGGCACTGCAATTGCCAGTGTACCTGCTGTTAGAGCCCAATTCATGGCGAGCTGCTTCATAGGCGACGCCTTGAGCGCATTAACTCGCCATGACATAGCTCCTCCACATGACTGGCATGATTTGTAGGCTCCAACCAGAATACCATTAACAGCAGGAGAGTTAGACCTTGAGGCGATCATCCAGTAACAAAAAGACTGCCATAATGCATCATAGGCGCCATAAAATATGTACAAAAACATGGGTCCAATATAAATCCCATCCTTGAAATCAATGTCTTGTTTATGGCCCTCGGCAAACCGTATGTTGTTCCATTTCTGGAATTGGTAGCCACCTCCCCAAATAGCCATGCCTGTTACAAATAGAACAATCCAGCCGATCATTGCACGTTGTTTTCGATCCAAAAACTTGAGGTCTAATAATCCACCCATGAAAAATCCTCCCAACATTTGTGCGAACCAATATAATGCACTATTTAATGCCCGAGTCCGAATATTGAACGTAGCTCCGTTCACACTATTCTGTTGATACGAATAAAATACATTGGCATAGAAAAACATCGGCAACAATACTAGAAGTTTCCAGTCAGAAAGAACGCCTATTGTGAACTTTGCAGTTGTCATTACCTTAGCCCACGTCAGCTTCTCGTATTCTTGTGAAACTTTACTGATTCTCTCACCCCGATATTTCTCATTCAACGAATGGGCAGGACATAGAAACAGAGAACCTATAACCCAGCCAAACAGCATTATCACAATATAGGCAATATATGTGGAATCAGTGACTGTTCCAGAAGAAGAATTGTAATTCAATCCTAGACTGGCCAATGATCCAATTCCTCCTCCAAAATTGAAAATAATCCAAAATACTGCGATTGCTCGGCCTCTCATTCCCTCGGGAACATAAGTAGTCATAATAGCACCCTGTGCAGTCCATAATAGAGCTGCTCCAGTTCCAAGAATAGCACCAGCGGTAATGACAAATGCAGCATTTGAATGATGGTTGAAATTAAGCAACGACCCACTATATAACGCATAGGTCCATCCACCCAAAAGCAAACTGAGATTTGGTCCCAGAATATCATAAGCAGGGCCCGCGAAAAATACTGCTACAACTGCCCCTGTAGACAATAGGGCTACTGTGGCATTTGATGCTACTGTTGGATCAACCTGCCCACTTCCACCCATTCCTCCTAGAGCATTATACATTCCTGGACAGCAGAAGCATACGACACTCACAAGCAGAATCTGGAACCATGGATCTCCACGCCAGTGCATGAGTTTTCCCCGCAGGCTATTGTCATTTGCAGCCTCGTATTGCTGGTCACCATCGTCAACGTCATGTTGAGCGGTGGCATCCACAACAGGATCTCCCATCTGTTTCCCCATATCTGTATGTCAACTCTATATGAAGATCAATCCCCCTCGGTGTGGGGATCTGCTTATTTATATTATGCTGGATCCCCGTGTTATCTGGCTGCCAGGCGAGATAATTCCGAAATTGGATATCATTTAATGATCTGATCCCCACATGAAAGATATATCGGCCCATTCGCCGACTGTCCGAGATGCCTTAGTTCGGAGATGCATTGTGACCTTAATCTGGGTGCTACCTTGGGCGACCGAATCTGTTGCATTGTGCGCATGCAAGCCAAATGGATAAGTCCCGTCGGTCAGCTCGCCGGGTTTGCGATCATCTCAAGAACTAATAACTAACGTTGGTCTGGCGACTAGTCTGGATTGTCCTGAGAAAATTTATATGGATATACACGATACGAAAACCATGTTTGACGGTGTGGATCTAGGAGCTCTTCAGACTGAGAGTCAGAATCCCAGATCCAATAATCTCGATGAGCTTGATACCATGGAGATAGTCCAGCTGATGAACAGCGAAGACTTGACTGTGATAGATTCGGTTCGTCAATGTTTACCAATAATTTCTCAAGCAGTCGAAGACATCTATCCTCGAATCGCCAAGAATGGCCGTTTGATATATGTTGGAGCTGGTACCAGTGGTCGTCTTGGAGTTCTTGATGCTGCTGAGATCCCTCCCACCTTCTCGGCGCCATCTTCACAGTTTGTGGGGATCATCTCTGGGGGTGAAGCTGCAATTAGGGTCGCTCAGGAAGGTGCTGAAGATAATATGGAGTCTGCCAAGACAGATTTAAAGTCTTATCATCTGACATCTCTTGATACTGTGATTGGAATTGCGTCATCTGGCCGAACTCCCTATGTGATCAGCTCCCTCCGATATGCTCAATCAATGGGATGCCTTACTGTTGGTGTCTGTTGTGTATCTCCTTCTGCAATTGGCGATGCTGGAGTAGCTGACCATTTGATAGCGCCTGTAACTGGGCCAGAGATAGTTACTGGAAGTACAAGATTAAAAGCAGGCACAGCTACAAAGATGGTGCTTAACATGCTAAGCACAGCAATTATGGTCAAGTTGGGCAAAACATTTGGTAATCTTATGATTGATGTCAAACCCACGAATATGAAATTACGAGAACGTGCTAAGAACATATTTCTAGAGGTTTGTGGACAAGAGTTTTTTGTTATAGACGATGCAACTCCTCACCAAGCTCCAACCCTTTTTAAGGTCTCCAAATCTGACCCTCACCAGCTGACGGATATTGTTAATAATCATATCAACTTGTGTGATAGAAGTCTTAAACTTGCCATAGTAGTGGGAAAGACTGGACTCAGATTAGAAGATAGCCAAAAGTTATTGACGGTAAATTCCGGTAGACTGGAGCCTACTTTGAAAAGTATTATATCTGAACGTATAGAATCAGACTCTACCTTGAGTGAAACGTCAGCGACATCGGCACTATCAGCAAATACATCCGTGTCCGGGGGTGAGATTGATGAGCACCGTCTTGTTTTGGCCGTCGATGGCGGTGGTTCAAAGACTGCCGTATATATCAAAGGAATTACAAGCAATATAGATGCACAGTACATCCATGATTCGTCAAACATTGCCACCCTTGGTGTTGATGCCACTGTTGAAGTTATTATAAAAGCTGTAAGAGCTGCTGTCGATAGTCTTCCTGGGCGTTCCATCAGACGGTTAGATGGTCTGTTTGAATCTGTGTGGATTGGGCTTGCTGGTATAGCTTCGGCTGATGCCTCCCTCCATTCTGATGCTATGAAGAAATTTAAGAGTATCTTTCAGACTAATATCAGACTTACTGGCGATTCTTCATTATTGGCATCTGTTCTATGTGATAAACCTGAATATGATTCTTGTGTCTGCCTTGCGGTGGGTACTGGTAGTGGTGCAATGGCCTATACTCATGACCCTAAAAGTGTGTTTCCAAAGTTTTTAGGCAAGCTTGGTGGATGGGGTTCCTTCTTAGGAGATGAAGGTAGTGGTTATTATATTGGCCTTCGAGCAATCAAGGCACTCTTATCCAAGTTGGATAGGACTAGATTTGAGAATTCAACAACTTCGCTTTCCAAGTTGGATTTACAAATTATAAAAAATATTGGTAAAGGAAAAGAGACTTTCCTGGCAGATATGATAACCATGGCTGCATTGCCTGGACAGAAGCAAATCATCGCAAGTGTTGCTAAGATTGTTCTTGCCAATATGTCCGAGGAAAGTATGGCGGCGTCGATCGTGCATGAAGCTGCACAGCATGTTGCTGATCTTATTAAACCTTTTTCCGACGAAAATGTGGTGACTCCATCCAGGTGTCTATTGGTTCTCACTGGCTCGCTGTTGTGTGCCCCAGATTTCCGAGAGATTGTCCTACAAAAGATTGAGCACTTGCAGCTCAAATTTAAAAATGTAATTGTCATAGAGCATCCGGCAGAGTCGGCATCCAGGGCTCTCTGTTTCATGAGTCGAGCTGAATTTTATGCATGAAACAAATTGAAAATAAGATTCTATATATAGAGTACAAGTTAATAGATATGATATCATGTTCAGCTCGTTTGTCAGTTGTCATCGAAGCTTGCAACATATTTTACTAGGTCTACCACCCGGGCAGAATATCCTAGCTCGTTGTCATACCATGAAAGGAGTTTCACAAATGTGGGATTTAGTAGAACACTGGCAGTAGCATCAAATATCGATGAATGCATGTCACCAACAAGGTCGGCAGAAATAACGGCCTCGTCTGTGTATCCCATGATTCCCTTGAGATCTCCAACCTTGGATGCCTGCTTCACTGCATCAGAGATTTCTTCATAAGTAACTGGTCTAGAAAGTTTGGCAGTCAAATCAACTACTGAAACATCAGCTGTGGGTACTCGAAGGGACATTCCTGTTATTTTTCCTTGGAGATCAGGAATTACTCGACCAAGAGCCTTCGCAGCACCGGTACTGGTGGGGATAATGTTTGTCGCTCCTCGTCCTCCACGCCAGTCCCGAGAAGAGTGGCCATCAATAACTTTCTGAGAGTTTGTCATTGAATGAACTGTGGTCATTATAGCTTCCTCAATTCCGAAGTTGTCATGTATAACCTTTGCCAATGGTGCTAAACAATTGGTTGTGCAGGAAGCATTAGAAATCACCTTCTGGTCTGGTGTGTAGTCCTTGTGGTTCACTCCAACTACATACATTGGAGCATCTTTTGATGGTGCAGTTATTATTACTTTCTTAGCTCCATGCTCTAAGTGTACTGAGGCGCTGTCAATAGTGGTGAATTTGCCGGTACTTTCGATGACGTATTCGGCCCCAGATACAGTCCAGTCAAGCTTGGAGGGATCTCGTTCATCAAGCAACTGAATCTTCTGACCATTGATAATCATATAACCATCCTCACTAGATACTTCTCCGGAAAATTTTCCATGAGTGGAGTCGAATTTGAATGTGTATGCTGCATAGTCGGCACTAATGCCAGGCGCATTAATAGCTACGATTGCAACGTCTGCAGAATCCAAAGCACATCTAAGAACAAGGCGACCAATACGGCCAAAGCCATTAATTCCTACTTTGAAAACCATAATATTTTATTTTTCTAAATATATAAAATTTTTCTTTTCAAGGTCTTTTGGCTCCCTATATATACTAGCGGAAAGACAGTGTGAGGGCAAATGGGGCTTCGGATTTATTCCCGCTGCCCCGCATAAAAAGCCATCCATTGACCCGTATTGGGTTAGTCACAACGATAACGACGATATTATATTCGGGGAATACCACGCGGATAAACAAAGTCGTGCTCGGTATGACTCCCGAGTCACAGTATGGTTGAAGTGCTGACGTTAGTGTGCATGATAGCAGTGATAATAAATAAGCGCATGCATTGACTCGTGCTAAAATATTGATGCTAGGCCAGAACTTGGGTCAACCGTGCTGAACACGAATATTGCTGTAATTTGACTAACTATCAGCTTTATTGAAAGGTTTGATCGGGTTTAGTTTACTCTCACCGTAACGTTGCCCAACAACAGAGACATTTACCCAACGCACTTGCCGGAATTACTTGCATGCGGGGTGCATTCGGACGCATGACGATAATAAATCGGCGCGGGGTACCCGATGGTGTTCCGCCAAATACTGAGGGATGAAAGTTTAAGCCACCTCTAAATGTAGCGGTTATGTCCGCGATATATGTTTTGTCCCAATATGTTCATGGTAGGTAGCCCCTCCTCTGTCTTGATCCACGGCAGGTAATAACCCGTGGAGTTCTGAGCGCTAGCGAATTTAGTACCGTATGTAAGTTTACGGCATCATCCATTTCGATCCACGGTAAGTTGCACCACGATACCAAGCTATTATATTATTTCAATATTGTAAATTCATTTATATAATTGCAAAAGTACCTTTCACTAATGTGCGTTATTTTACAGTAATCATGAACACTTTTATACTTCTCTTCTAAAATGTCAACCTTTCTCATGCACATCAGGGAGCTCCGTACAGTCTGGCTTAACAATCACTACCTTGCAGGATATTTCCGGGAGTATTTCAAATTCAGTCAAATTCAATGGAAATATTTCAATACTCTTATATTAGAGCCGTTTATGTATATTTGCGTATTGGACTTTTAATCTATTTTCTCTTTCTTTTTCTTTTTCTTTTTGTTTTTCTTTTTGTTTTTCTACTAATGCAGTCGCACAGGGCATTAACATCATACTAACAAGCTGAATTGTTAACATTTTCACGAATGTTCACAATAAAATCTCTAAACTTCTCATATAGCTCAGCTGAGGTTAAATCACAGGTTTATTTCGCTATGGACACAACAGATCAGAATAAGTACTTCAGAGACCTCTTCATGTACAGATCGCCGTAGTCTATCTACACATAGCCGCATGCAGGTACAAAGTGTAATAAATATCTATTATAGATAGCCTAAGGAGCAGCGTAACCACCATCAACTCGAAGATCAGAGCCAGTAGCATACGTAGAAGCATCTGAGGCAAAGTACAGATAAGCACCAGTCAACTCCCGAGGAAGTGCCTCTCGTCCAAGAGGGATCACAGACCACCACTTGGCTTTGGTCTCTTTAGGGACGAAATCAGAAATCTCAGTGGCAATATAACCAGGAGAAATCGAGTTGACTCTAGCAAAACCACTCCACTCAACAGCCAGTGACTTTGACAAATGGATCACACCAGCTTTAACTGCATTGTAACAGGCTTGCATCTGTGGGTAGTTGACAATGTGACCAGACATTGAAGCAGTGAAGATCAAAGAGCCATGGCCCTGTTCCCGGAAGATCTTTCCTACAGACTTTGCACAGTAGTAAACACCATTCAGGTCAAGATTAACAACCTTGTTCCATTCATCATGACCAGGTGCATCGATCAGTGGGCCAGCAGTCCACGGGACACCAGCATTGGCAACAAAGACATCAATCTTACCAAAATCCTTTCGGATTTGGTTGATGACCTCGTCAACATGATCGGGGTCAGTTACATTGACCTTGTAAGCTTTTGCTTTGACATTATACTTTTTGGCAAGTGCCTCTGCCTTGTCTTCAGCAGAATGCGAGTTGTACCAAATAGCAATATCGGCGCCGGCTTGGGCATAGGCCTCAGCAACTGCATATCCGATACCTGTAGAAGAACCAGTAACAGATGCTACCTTTCCTTTAAGGGAAAATAGGTCAAGCACAGTAGGAGCAAGCTCAGGATAGGGTCGTGGAAGAGGACCGTTCTCTGTGAAGATGGTATGGTTGGGCTTGAAAGACATTGTTGTAATTTCAA
Organism: Sugiyamaella chiloensis; assembly: GCA_030578775.1. NCBI lineage: Eukaryota > Fungi > Ascomycota > Dipodascomycetes > Dipodascales > Trichomonascaceae > Sugiyamaella > Sugiyamaella chiloensis. The sequence goes on from JAKTZE010000007.1 coordinate 82,736, forward strand.
TTCCTACTAGGACTAAGTGCGCAGTAAAAGTTGGTTTTTAAGTGCAATTATCAATTTATTGCTTGTGATGAGATTGCAATTGAGATCAGCAATCTAGGCGGGTTATGGTCCTTATATAGTTTTCGGGACGGCAGATCGCAACTTATCTGGAAATGGTGCTAGAACCTTACGTGTACCGCTCAAACAAGACATTGAGCACCCCCAATGCAGATCGACGTCATAATGCTTGGTACAGCATATATCCGGCAACCAAAAGTGGCCACCACCTGTAGAGCTGAGGCACTCAAATATGGCCCACCGGCGACCATATAGTTACAACTTTAAATCACCTTTGTCCATAATAAGGTGGTTGGGTCATTGCGTGTGTCAATACAGTGCTACTAGTTTTAATGATAAACAATGGCTCGACATCGGTTTGACCTAACTCGGCCATTTGCAGAAGACTTGCATGCGGGTCATGCCAGCTGTTACAATTTGAATTGGTGGTTTTATTATGAGACTTTAAAATTGATTTATTTCTTGCATATTATTTCATTCTTCTTTGTTTCATTTTGATCTTTAGTATTTTTTTCTGCGATTAACACTCATCGGAGTTCTGTTCCCCTTAAGGTTAATAAGAACACAAGCTTTACGGCGCAATGTATGCCGGTTAGCAACTACTTTCTGTTCCGACGCCTCGAGGTTCCAGCGCATGAAATGGATGAGACAAAAGCAAATATCTGATGACCATTGAATTGCTGCTTGTTTGACTATTTGGTTTTGATTTTTGTCTGCAGATCTTGATAACCCAGCAATTCTAACTAGACCTCAATGCATCCAGTATGTTCTACATTGTTATCAGCCCTTATAATCGCTCACACCCTGCATTATCGGGGCCAGGGTGCGCTGGGCCTCGTTGCAAGTAGGCTGTGTTACAATCTACCGTGACAGTATTATTTATCGGGATGTTTACCGGGATATTCATCCATTTATTTATCGGGGCGGAGTTTTGAGTCTCATTATTAGTGTTCATTGCTTGTTGGAATATATTTAACTTGTGCACTTGTGAGCTGTGTCTAGGTGCCTGGTCTCTACTTGCCAAGCCCTCGTTTCCGGTTCCCTTCCCTCATTTCCGGCATCCTTAACCACAGTACGCTCGTCTGTGTAGCTTACCCTAGCCAGTAACAGTGGGGCCAAATTAGAGCCATTGCCAAATGCACGGTGAGATGCGCTCGTTGCATTAGCTTTAACAGTGCCTCCACTCTAGTCACTAGCCACAGTACTTAACATCTTCAAGTGCGGAGATCGCTGGCGCTTATGATGGAAGCGCTGGTTGAAAATGCAAAACTCAATGTTTCCAAAGGGGTGGAGTTTTATAGATCGCTGTCGCTGGCTAAGCAGATCGCAGTGGTCGCGGTAGCGGTGGTGGGCCTTTTGGCAGGTGTCATTATGATCATTTTTCATAACCAGTTCTTCGCGTTTATGGTCGACTTATCAATCAAATGGAAAGACACTCCTGGTAGTGGGGTTATTTTGTTTCTGTTGATTGTTCTCATCTCTTTCCCACCCTTGATTGGCTATTCTGCTCTTTCTTCACTGGTAGGCATGATTTATGGGTTCCCATGGGGTTGGCCATTTCTTTGTGCCGCCACATTAATTGGGTCCACCTTGTCGTTTTTGACATTCCGATATTTATTATCAAACTATGCTCGAAGATTGGCTACTTCCAGTGTCAAATTTGCTGCATTGACCAAAACTATGGAGCAGGACAAGTTCACGTTACTATGGATGATCCGGCTCTGTCCGCTTCCATATTCGCTTTCTAATGGTGCTCTTAGTTCCATTCCGTCGGTGACTCCGGTCAATTTCTTTTTGGCTACGTTATTGACATCTCCTAAATTATTCCTGCATATCTTTGTCGGGGACCGTCTTGCTCGGCTCGGCTCAGAGAAGGACACGGCCACCAAAGTGGTGGACTTTATATCCATAGCAGCTGCTTCCATTGTGGGTACTGCCACTGCCTATGTCATTTATAATAGAACCATGGACCGAGCAAATCTTATGGAGGCCCATACTGAGTACTCTGGTATAGAAGAAGGGGCAGAATTCGAACTCACTGATGACGAGCTTTAGATGGCTTACTGCTATTCTAATTTGACGTATAGATATATCCTGTCTATATATATATATATGTGTGTATTTGTGGTCATTTATTCTTTGAGATCTGACCATTTTCGATCTGCCAATTGACTAAGGATCTGCGATTTCATATCGCGGACGATGGCAGGACCTCTGTATGAAAATGCCGTATATATCTGTACAAAGTCAGCACCAGCCTTGGCAAATTCAATAGCATCAGAACCATCACTAATTCCTCCGCAGCCAATCAATGTAATGTCTTTTCCCAGATGCTTTCGCATGTATTTCAATGCTTGTAGTGAATATGGCTTTACAGGCTTACCTGATAAACCTCCAGCTTCGATGGCATGCTTAGACTTCAAGGTAGCAGGTCGTGCAATTGTAGTGTTGCTTACAATGACACCATCTACTTGGCTAGCCTTTACTGCTGACGCAATTGATTCAACTTCGGGTTCAGTCAGATCTGGAGCAACCTTTACTACTACTGGCGGAAGCCATTGCTGAGGGAGCTTGTTACGCTCGTCTATTACTGTAGACAGTAACTCGGTCAGTTCCTTCTCTGCTTGGAGGTTTCGCAATCCTGGTGTGTTAGGGCTTGACACATTTACAACCAAAATATCTGCATATGGTCCCATGGTTTGAACACCCTTCACATAGTCGACAATAGCATCACCCTCTTTGTTTTTTCCTAGACTGACAGCTAGTGCATGATCTGGTCGCAGAGAGTTGTTTACTGCCTGGCCAGGGCCAGTGAGACCCAACAATCCTGATTTAGCTAGTCTAGTTTTCAGTCTTGACACCACGAGATGTTGGCCCTCGGAATTGAACCCATATCGGTTGATCACTGCGCCATCCTTCTCAAGCCGAAACATTCTTGGCAATGGGTTTCCTGCCTGAGCTAGTGGAGTAACTGATCCTATTTCGACATATGGAAATCCCATGTTGAATAGTGTATCAATTGCTTCACCTCCTTTGTCGAGCCCAGCTGCAACTCCAATAGGCGTTCGCAACTTGATAGGCTTGACTCGAGCGTTGGGAGATTTCTCGAATAGTGTCACTTCCAACTGCTTGTTAGGATCATGCTTGTCGTTCCAAGTAGGGTCTTCGTGGGGATTCAGAGCTGGATATCTGAAAAGTGCAATTGCTGCTCGGTGAGCAGTCTCGGCGTCCAATCCTAACCGAGCAATTGGCAGAATCGCATACTCGTGGATCGCTGCATTGGGATCCTTGTAGTAATAGAACAGTGCAGCACCGCCAAGTCCAACCACAGTGGCAGTGGTGGTGATTTTTCCAGCAATCGATGACCTGAGCACCGGAATCCGCTGCTGTTTCCTGTTTGTCCGCAACAGCCTCGAAAGCATGATGGAGACGTGATCGATGTACATTCCAGCCGCCCTTTATGCAGGCATAACAGTTGCTGTGCACGCCAGACGAAGCGAGGTCCAGGAACGAGATCGTCACGGTTTTGCCGTACACTGTAACAACAATTTGATATTGTAATGACTTCATCGTGTTGGATTTCTGGCAGTGATTTGCTCCCAATAAGGTTAGCTCGGCTAGGCGGTCAACACTAATAATATGCGTCAGTTGCGAGACTAAGGTTTGTGGCCGATCCGCAATGTGAAAGCTAACTAAGGTACGTACAACTATACCATTTGTGGATATTATTAATATGAATATTAAAACTTATAACAATATGAAAACATTATCATAATTATTGTCACAAATTTCTATATTTGTCGATATTATCAAGTTTACCCGATAATAAACAATATCTAAGGAATCGGATAAACATCACCCAAACTACAGGCCAGCACACACACCCAGGCTAGACCCACTGTTGACAAAAGAATAATTCCATGATTCGTTAGTGTGCACAATGTTTGGACTGTTTAGGCGAAACCAGATAACTGGTCAGGGTGCCCCAATTGACAGGTGCATATGCACGAACGACAAACTAACTACAATAGGCTGCGTTCATTTCACGCACCGTCCCGAAAGCACATGTTTGTTTCCATGTAGCGAGCCACTATCGGACACTCACCGTGAGCTCATTCCTTCTCATAAACAACAAAAACGCTAGATGCGAGATCGACATCTAATTATAGTAGACATGATGGTATAGATTTGTTCCCCGACACGGGGTTCGATGATAATTGACACTAGATCATAGTGAGTCCCTAAACCGCTAAAAATCAACAAACCGTCACTGATACCAACCTGCCACCCTGTAGTGTGACCCACCTAGTTATCGCTAAATATGCCGGTTAAGACAGGTAATTGTAAACACCCCTGAACGTTAATCTAGAGCACCTGAGCACTCGTGCATGACCGTTGCATGATCGTAAGCTCCAATGCCCGAATTCAGACAGGCGCGTCAGTGCCACTGGTACAAATCGATCTGCATCCCCTCTGCATCCCTGCTCGACAGATGCTCAATACGGCAAGGTTGGACCTTCTTACCCCCCTATGAATGTCAATCCCCGTTTCGCGTAGGGTTGGTCACTTGGTTGCTCCAGTATATATAAATACTAAAACCCAGATGTTTCTACACCACCGTTCTTTTCAAATATTCGGGTTCGCTACTAATCTATCGGTTGAAGGCGGTAGTCCATCATTGTTGATTTTTTTTTCAGGCCATATACCATAACAAAAAGACTGCCAATATCAGAAAACGGATAGGTACATATCCAACACTCCTGATTTCTAGTGCATGCATATGCATGAAAATTCCAAGCGATCCCAAATCATCTCTGGCAACCCCCTTTTTTGAACAGTACAGCATCCTACGGGTGGGTGGACACTTGGAATCTCAGATACTACTGTCGGTTTTTCATCTTTGTTTGTTTGTTCTCGAAAAACGCACTTCGATTCAGCCTCTAATATATATAATCGAATCCATAGTGACGGGTCGGGTCGACAGTCTTGCAATATCAATCAATTATCGATCTCCGCGTTGTTAGGCCATTGAACATCTACCATCCAAGAGGCTCCTTTTTTTGGGATATAGTGAGATTCGATGGCTACTGAATTGGAGCCAGCAATGGAGTTTTCTAGCCAAGATGCTGCTGACCAGCGACCTCGAAACCTGGACTTTGCATTCCCTCCTATGCCTGGTTCATTCAAATCCGTGTATGAGAGAGCAGGGTTTGAAGTCTTCAAGGGTGATCCGAGGTCTCCTTCGCGACCATCTTCTCGAGCTTCTTCTCGGGCCTCATCTCGGTCATCTCGGTCCAAAAGAGGAGGGGCTCCTTCTCCCATCATTTCTTCGCCAATGATTCCACCAATATCTGGAACTGGTCAAAAGTGGAACCCCTCAGTGTCATCTCCACTGGCATCTCCTGCCATCGCCAGTCCGCAAATGTCATTCCCGTCTCCTGCGGTGTCTACCATCCAGGTGTACCCAACGGGTAGGTCAGGTAGTCAAACTGCTATCGAAGAAGCTGATGCATCATTTACTAGCAACAATTCCGACGATGCAAGCTTTTACTCCAATTCTGCAGATATCTCCAGAGCCAGTGCCGCTGATATTTCAATCAACAACAATTCCATTAACAGGTCCGTTGACAACTCCACGAATAGTTCTGTTGACAATTCTTTGAACAGTTCACTTAATAACTCCCTCAACAGTTCTCTTGGATACACAAGCACATCTACTGCCAACACAAGCACAGTTAGTCTTGGAGGATTCAATTTTCAGGAGGCTTCCAGAGATCAAGATACTGCTGGAAATGAGTTGCCAGTATCACCTGTATCGCCAGTATCACCACTGTCTGGGTTCAAAATACATGCCGCCCAGCCATTAAAAATCTCCAAAACAGCATCTATCGACTCCAAAACAGTTTCAGCTTGGGGAAATACTCATGTTAGGGGAATATCAACCATTTCGCCGCTGGCATCTCCTAATACATCCCCGGAACTTGCAAGTGCTCCATTTGCGATTCCACCAAGAGCACCTCGTCTATCAACTTCGACAACAGGATCATCGCGTAAAACAAGCACATCAAGCGGTCATTCCAACCTTCAATCGGTCTCTTCAGTTTCGTCTACATCAACATCATCAGTTAGAGAGTCGATGTTTTCAACTGCACGCGAACAATCTATTAGTGAAGGAATGTCGGCATCATCATCGGACATTTCTTTAGACGATCATCAAAATCACCACCACCAACAACAACAAGATCAAGATCAAGATCAAGATCACGACCAAACTCGTCTTGCCAAGCAACCTAAGGTTTGCCGTGGGTGCGATCAGAACATTATTGGAAAATGTGTAACGTCCCGGGATGGACGAATCTCTGGAAAATGGCATCGGCAGTGTTTCAGCTGCTTCAGATGCACAGATCCTATCAGTGGCGAGTTCTATGTCCTCAATGACAATCCTTATTGTAGACAGTGTTATCATATCGATAATAACTCGATCTGCCTGGGTTGTGGCCATGGAATCGAGGGTGAATGTCTCGAGACATCTGCAGCTCCTGAAACTAGGCTATCTTGTCATATGCCACCAACACCAACCAGCTCATTTAGTTCAATGGACTATGAGGTTAAACGATACCATCTCTCTTGCCTGTCGTGCAGCGAATGCAAGAACACCATAAGCGACGGCGAGTATTACATTTTGAGTGGTGCAACACTCTGCGCCATGCATGCATTTACATATAGAGACGCTGCTACTCCTACTTCAAATATGGAGAAGAGGCACACTCGTCTACTTATGATGTAATTATTTATCGTGTATATACACTGAAAAAACACTAGTACACTTTATTTCCTAAATTGTAGTTGTAGTCCTTTGAAGCTTTTTTTGAAGCTTTTTTTAGTCTTTCTTGTCACGGCTTTTTACTTGTTCGGTTCATGGCAGCTTCACCAACATCTTTGATCCCGCACGGCTGGAAATTTTCACTCTACACATGCAGTCACTACGAGCTGTAAATCGGGTTTTGCACCGGTTTCCTCGAGGAAATACCTTGTCAAGGGCGTTTTCAGCGTCTGGAATTCTGGGATCAAATATCGGAGGTACACCTATCGCGATTCCTGATGGTGTTACAGTTAATATTACCCCCAAAAAGCTCGATGAAATCACATTGATTCGACAGGAGATCAACAGCAGAAGAGGAGGAAAACCTCATATCAATCTCACACAAAGCGCAACAGTGACAGGACCAAATGGATCTGTGACTTTAGATCTAGCTGACTTTGTCAAGGTCGATATTTCGACTCCTTCGAAGCTATTGGTTGAAGTTGCAAATGCAACTGCCAAGCATCAACGACAGATGTGGGGCACTACGAGGTCTCTGATTCAAAATGGTGTCGTAGGAGTCAGCGAAGGTCATACGTGTATTGTGAAATTTGTAGGAACCGGATTTCGAGCTATCCTGGAAAAGAATGCAAAGACAGGTCGAGAACAATTGAGTCTCCGAGTAGGCTACTGTGTTCCAATTATCGTACCGATCCCCAGCGGAGTATCGGTCAAGGTCCCTGTTCCCCATAGATTGATTATTGAAGGAAAGGACAAACAGCAGATCAAGCAGTTGGCTGCCAATATCCGAAAGCATCGAAAACCAGAGCCATACAAGGGTAAAGGCATATTTGTTGATGGTGAGACCATCAAGCTCAAACAGCGTAAGATCAAATAAGCAAAATGTACATAGATTGATATAACATGACACAATGTTGATATATCCAGACCTTCTACTGATTTGACCGATACATACTACCACATGTCCAATTCAGAAGTAATTTTAGATACCTTTCTATATCCTGATATCAGATACTTAAGTTTTGGCAGAAACATAAGCTAAAAAAAACATACGAGATTATATATTTACAGTTCATTATATTTACACAGCCACTCGTCGGGTAGGCTCATCTTTCGGTCCAGGCACAAAAGGATGGAAATCTTCATCAAGCAGAGAAATATAAGTACCATCGCTCAGAGTGATCGACCAGTCATGGACGACAAATCGTCGTAATTGGGGGTCTCTTCGAGACTTGAATCGTAAAGTACCAGAGTCTTTATCACCTTTAACTTTGTACGAAAAATCCACCACACCTTGTGCTACTGCAACACTGCCAGAAATCCATGGCATAAGACTTGCAAATTGAATATTGGGGCCTAATGCCTCTCGACCCTTGTCGCTTCGTCTCAAAGTATATAATGTCGATGATACTACAGGAGCACTGGCGTCCTCATACTTGACAATTCCATAGAATGAAACGCCCATCAATGCACAAAACAAAATAAATGAGTTCCTGCCTTTATGGCGATCCTTCATAACGTCAGGAAGCTCCACATCCACTGTCACCTGCTTTCTCTTAACAACAGGCTGCTGCTGTTGCTGCTGCTGTTCCATTCTAGCAAGACCCATACCAAAGCTTCTCAACAAAACCCTCTGTGGCATTGCAACAGGCTTAACGGCTGCTACCCTCCTTAGAAAAATATTCATTGTGCGAGGTGAGGGGACTCTAAGGTGAAAAAAGGTGGAGCGATAAATCCGACCGCTCACTAGAATATGGTGAACCAAGCCTTGATGCGTGTGGCTGATAAAATTTACCCACCTTCACCCATGAGACTGCCATTAAGTATGGGAAATGGGATCCTTGGATCTGTTTCTAGGGCTGCTTTTGGGCCCATCGTTCAGATCAGACGATATGCTGCTCAGCTAACTGCCACAACTGTTTTGGAGACTTACCAGTCGAAGGATCCGTTATTGTACGATTCTCCTGAAGCTGTTCACAGAAGAAGACTGATTCGAAGACGTCCAGGCTTGATTGCTGTAAAACGAGGCATGGTACCATATTATGAACCAGATGGAACACATTATGCTTGCACTGTATTGGAAGTAGATCGTCTTCAAGTCACAGATGTCAAGACTAGAGACAAACATGGCTACTATGCGGTTCAACTGGGCATCGGTAACCGAAAATATACCAATGTCACTCGACCAATGCTGGGACATTTCTCGAGAGCTGGCACTGCTCCAAAAAGCTTTGTATGCGAATTTCAGGTAAAGAATGAGAAGGGATTGTTGCCTTTAGGTACTGAGCTGAAGGCAGATCATTTTGTGCCTGGTCAGTATGTGGACATCCAGTCCAAGACCAAAGGTAAAGGATTCCAGGGAGTAATGAAGCGGTATGGATTCAAAGGATTGAACGCATCCCATGGTGTTTCAAAAGCCCATCGATCGGCTGGTTCTACTGGTCAGAATCAAGACCCTGGCCGAACGTTTCCTGGTAAGAAGATGGCCGGACATATGGGTTTTAAGAATAATACCATTCAGAATGCTCTCGTCGTCAAGGTTGATGCATCCAAGGGCCTTATATATATCAAGGGACCAGTTTCTGGTGCCAATGGACGTTTTGTCAGGCTCGCTGATGCCATTAAAAAGCCATTTCCCAATGTGTCATGGCCAATGCAAGCTTAAAAAACTAAAATGTAAATAGCATATATAGTAATTTTTGATTATTACACATCTACTACTACTACCACTACTACTCAACACAAGATCTTTCTTGTTGTAGTTCTTCTCAACAACGAGCTTTTTATTATCGATGATTCATAAAACTTTTTTTGTTTTTTATAAGTTCTAGAGTAGTTTTTTAGTTTACACCTAGACCCACCACCATCCATCAGCCCAATTATCAGATGCAGTTACAGTAGAGGATCCTTCTTTAACATCTTGGTCTAGTCACTCATCTTCCATCTCGGATGGCTTCAACAAACCTCCCACCTTCAAGGCCCGCTCTCTCTCTAGCTTCTGCTTCTCTTGCAGTTCGTTTTGTTTCTCTTCAGCATACAGGTAATCAGTACTATCTCCGCCAACCTCACGAATTTGTACCAAAAAGTCTCGTAGATGCAATTTGAACTTGATTGGGTCTCGATGAAGCTTGAAAAGTACTTGGACAAAATTTGATACCTGAGCTTCCTGGAGCTGTGGGAATGCAGCAAGAAGCGATCTTCCTAGATAATCATGGAAGAACACAGAGTTACTGGTTCCGGCCGGTGCCTCTTGTTCACCATATAGTGGCGCCGTGATGCGATTGTTTTCAACCAAGTCAATCATTTTGGCAAGAATTTGAGACTGGGTCTTAAAACCTGCTTTATGGTCTGCATCAGTCATTACGTAAAATGTATCACCCAATATTGGCTTGAAAAACTGGCCAAAAAACTTGTTGATAATATCCTGCTGGCCACACTCTGCCACATTGGTCATGATTTCTAGAGTCAGACTCAGACCAGCCGACTCGACTTCTCTGTTGTCATGTTTAGCAGCCCACAGACAGGCATCGATGGTTTTGCTGAAAATCTCAGACGGCAATTTAAGTAATGCAGAAAAGCCGTTTAGATTAATTGTTCTCAGCAACCTAAAGAATTCAACTCGGAATTCAGGGTAGTCTGTCATGGATTTGTTAATCATATCAAGAGTGCATTCAAACACTTTTTCAAGAATCACCAACACCATATCAGGGATCATCTGTCCAACCTTGCTAACCAGCACATCCACACAACTCAATACTTCAGCATCTCGAGTACTAGGAAGCCCCTGGTTATAGTCGTCAAGGATAGTGGTAAGCAATGACTCTGCAATATCCCGGACAATTTCTTCGAGATCTTCAGCCTGTCCAATATAAGTCTGAACAAGAAGCAAGATCTCCTTCTTGACATTTCGAAGCGCTCGAGACCGAGGTGTAACAGAGAATGATGGATTCTGACCGGCACCAGCAGCCATTGTTTGGTTAACTGCTCGGTACAATCCCAGCATGTCAACATAAATACTGCCCAGCTGGTTATAAAATCCGGCACCCAACGACGAACAAGTAGAAACATTTGTTTTGAGAATATTAATTAAAATTTTGATATTGTCGTTGTTAGCAAGAAACTCAGGATCCTGAGCTGCTTGTTGCATCATAGCAGACCATGCGTCATTTGGTAATTCCATAAGGTTGGCCAATAGTCGATCCCTCAAAGACTTCGAAGGCTGGGCCGATATAATGTGACCACATGCCTCGTAAAAAGTATGAACTTGATGGGGTTGCAAATCCGACGTAATTTTACTCAGACTTTTGATGATTTCATCAATGAATGGTTCAACCTCACCCGACTGAGTAGCAACAAAATGTCGCTTGCATTTCTGAGCAATCTTTATGAACGTATCACATGCCATATCTTGAACACCTTCGTGGGTCTCATGCATAAACTCAAATAGCTTATTGACAACAGTCTTGAGAAACCTCCAGTGCGCCTTTAAGAATCTTGGATATTGTCCCACAATATACATAATATTGGAAGCAACCACAGCCTTATTATCTTTACCCTTTTTCATTTCGGTTAAGCCAAGGAGATCTTTGATAACATTAACAAGGAACTGCTTTTCCATATCCTCATTCATAGCTCCAGAAATAGATCCAATAGCCCAGCATAAAGTATTAAGGTTGTTACGCGACCACTCACTGCCGTCAATTTGCTTGGACAGTTTGGTTGTCATAATAGTCTTGGTGTCGACTACATCTAAGTGAGTCAGATACACCAGGGCTTCTCGCATGCTTTTGTAAAGAGTAATTGTATCACTCTCCTTAACAAATTCTCTCACCACTTCTCCCTCATCACTTTCCACGATAAGCACTTCTTCAGGTCGAACCATTTTTTCGATCATTACAGTTCGTAAGTTAGAAAGAACGCTTGCATAAATGTGTTTCCGGAGAGGATAATTAGCTAGAACTTCAGGATTTGTCGCACCACCTATAGAGAAATTAGTAGAGAAATTCCGCTGCAAGACAGGACCCAAATCAGCAGTGGGAATCTGCTGAATCTCTTCATAGAGTTCCAGAACGAGCCTGGACCAATAGTCAAGACATCCCTTGAAAATTTCTCGTTCATCAATCTGCGAGATCTTGATCAAATACAGATGGACGTTTATGAGTAGCTCCTTGTTGTCCTGCATTTCAACGAGCTTGAGGTGATTTGACAAGAAGTACGTCAGGTAAAGAGATAGATTCTGAATGAAATCCTGATCTCTGGAACCGGCATTCTCATAAGCAACACGCAAATCAGTAGATAGTGGAACAATCTTGTTGATACACTCAACAGACATGTAAAACATGTCATAAAACTGCTTGTCGTATTTTGGTTCAGTGAGAGCAGCAATCTCTGTCAAGCACTTGAGGGTGACATTCCTGTATTCGACTGGAGGTAAAAACTTAGTTATCAACAGTTGGATCAAAGGAGTTTCAAATATAAACTCAAAAGGGATCCAACTCAAGTATCGCAACAAGCTCTGCAGAGTGGCCACTATAAGAGAAGTCCGAGTAGCTTTGTCAAGAACTTCATAGCACAGTCGATAAATCTCTGAAAATTCCTTCCACATTTGTTGTCGAAGGTTTTTCGCCTTTGCCTGGGTCATCTGCTCCCCAGAAAAGTCGAAAATTTCTTCAGACAGAAGCTTGAGGATCGTCATGTTATTTTCACACACATTGAATCCAGTTCGTGATACAGACACAATCTCGGGAATGAAATTAGGCCAATTGGCGGGCCATTCCTGCTTGAGGATCTGCACCAACGTCAAGTTCGCTTTGTTGAGCAGTGGCCGCTGGCCGCGGAATATAGTCTCGTCATTACTCCATTCAATGCACATGTTGACAACAAAGTTTCGGATACCTTGTCGTTGCTCCACAGGAAGCGCCTTCCATCTTGTCTGGATCAGCTTATCTAGGACAGATAGAGCGAGGTCTAAGAGTTAGAGTCGAGTCCATAATCAGCCTAACTGTACTTACATTTCGATTGCGAATTCTGGGAATTCTGGAGAATCTTGTCTGCACGAGTCCAGGCATCTGGATTTTCCTGGAACTATTGTTAGCTACTATTAAAAAAACAACAACCAGGATGACAGGTCATCCTGCGAAGCCACAAGGGCAGATAAATAAATAAACGCATCCTCAAACTACTCACCTTCTTCAAAACCGTTTCAGCTTCTTTACGCTACAGTTAGCATTGAAACTACCAACCATCTGGTATAACTCACCTCAACAGCACTTCCTTTGCCGCCATAAAATAAATCTACTACCCGGTCCAAGACATCAAGGTCGATGTCCTTGGAAAAGTCCAGTAACGCCTCCATATTCGAGGTGTGCCTGTAATTCAATTTACAATCTAAACACGTTCAATTCAACGTTCAGCAGGTGATAAGTCACTAGCACCTTGAGATCGTATTTTGTAGCGCGCTTATTGATGGATCCACAATGGTGCCTGTCTAAGACGTTCGCTCTGTTGATGCGCAGATGGAAAGTTAGTTACAACGAGCAAACTCTTGTGTATAGGGAGCGATTACAAGGGCTAGGGACCGAGCGGCTGTACTCCACGGAGTATCGCAAGAACGGAGATCAGCCTGGTAGATAGAATTCTAAAAAAAAAGGATTTCTAAGAGTAAATAAAAAGATATAAAAAAAATAAAATATTACTGATTATGACAAGAGAGAATTGATAGTTAATAATACAAAAAATGCCTTAAAAACATAATGCCAATTATAACTTATCCAAAAAATAAGTTTATCATGTTTCATTATCTATATTAGCTCATTATCGCATGGCCATCTGGGGCCTCAACAGATCAGAATCATCAGCTCCAGGGACAAGCTGCGAAAATGGACGGGCAGATGCAGGAGCTATAGAAGGAGAGGCAGAATTCATGCTACCTGCTCTACTGCCAGCTCGACTGCTGGGCCTGCTGTCTCCAGGGAATTTCTTAGGAGGTGCAAATTCAAGAGATGAAATAGAAACAGAATGTCGAAGGGCCGAAGGCGGCGGAAGCTCATTACCATCAGATCCATCCCAATGATTCAGAGGGTTGAATGACGGGATCATTTGAGCCGTAGGAGAGCTACCACCCTTCTTTCTTCTAACCGGTGCATAAGAAAGCGGCGAGTCTGATTCACCTAAACTATGAGGAGTTGGTAATTCAGACAGTGCCAGAGGGGTGACAGATCTCGAAGGTTCCCGTGATCGAGGGGTTCCAGGTGATGACGAGCGTTGAGAATCAGCAGGAACAAAACTGGATGGGCTCTCTAAAGGCTTCTCGAACTGGTCAAAATGCTGTGGTGAACTATATTGTTGAGTTTGTGAATGGCCGTGCTGGTCATATTGCTCCTCATAGCCCTGGTTATGGTACTCACGTTGGTCATGACTGTATTGATCTCCCCCTTGCTCGTGATTGTAGTACTCATCCTGCCCAGGAGAATAATGCTCAACCGGTTCCTGACTGTAGACTGCAGGCTGGATATGGTCACTGTACTCTTCATGCCCCCTAGCTAGAATTTCGTGATCGTGTTGAGTATGCTGGCTCTCATATCCCAGATCATGGCCATTAGCATTCTGTCCACGGACCTCTTGCCCAAAACCAGTCTCATATTCTGGTTCCAGATTATCTGCATGCTTTTCATCAGCTTGATAACTGGTATCAGCAAATGGGTTACTGCGAGCAGTATGGTTGTACACAGACGATGTTTCCAACAACTCATGACTCGACGACTCAAAGCTTGGCTCATTGGACACAGGATCGGCCTCATAACTGAATCTACGACTCAGCCTGGCTGGCAGCTCCTCTTGTTTGATTTCAGGAGTTGCGGGTTCATCTTCAAAATTTGGAAGGTACTCTTTATAGATAGACTTGACTCTATCAAACTGGCCCGTATAACTTCTAGCAAGGTCCTCAGATCGCTCTTTACCCTCATTATCAATAACATTGTCAGCCATTTGGACCTTTCGTTTTGTTTCTTTAGGCACTGCTGTTGCTGCTATTACTGGCGCAATTTCTTCTTCACCTTCGAATGAAAAACTTTGTTCATTTTCCTCATTGTCTGCTGGGGTCATATCAAAGTCGTGATCGGGGCGTTTTTGAATTGAAGGATGCTTTACATAATATGGTTCCACTTTAGGTGGAGCTTCCGTATCACCGACAGTAGAAGGAGGACTGGTGCTAGATGGCTCGCGAACCGTTCGATCGGAAGAGTTTATAGAACTTTTCCTCGACATTAGTGGAGGTTGACGGGTATAGGCTCCATTATCTCTATCAGAATTCAATGCCACAGCACTATTAAAGCCATTGGGGAATGCAAGATTAGGTGATGTTGGGCGAGGTGAACCAGAGTAAACAGATGCATTGCTTGGGTAAACATAGGAATCAACCATAGTGTGCAAAGATCGCGAATATTCGTCCAACGAAGCTTTAGAGTCGGTCAATTCTGGATGCAATATATACGGAGCATTGGAGTAGAAAGGGTTTTCGGGTCGTGAAGACATGGCAGTTTCAGTTGATCCACGTCGAGCAAACGACTGAACTCGGCTACCGATCTTGTATGGATATTTTTCAGGATCTTCGTTTGGCTGATGCTGGACTGGCACGTCTCCACGATCAATTCCTAATCCCGCTACTTCGTAATCATCCATATCGACATCAATGTCCTTATTCTCTTCCTCCTCCTTACGCAAATTACGTAAATGTTTGAAATGAAGGTACACCAACACAGCAATTGCAAATGTTACAGGAATACTCACTCCTAAGGCAATGGCTAATGTGTTGGTCGAAACAGGTCGCTGGCACTCTGGAGAACTGTTGTTACAGTCGTCATCAGATGACGAACTAGAAGGAGCACGCTCCATAAGCCATGTAGCTGCTGACAACAAATGGGAAGAACTCATAGCAGATGAGATCAAATATCTGAATCAATCAAAATAAAAATGCAACTGATGTTGACCAATAAAATCCTGGCCAAAAAAGAGATCTATGATGCAGTAAACAACCTTAGCCCGTAAAATCAAAAAAAAGTCTGTCCCCGTGTGTGTTCTATAGGGGAAGACTAGATCAATATCAAGGTGTGAAACAGGTTGAAATATGTGTATAAGGCAACAGAGTCGCCGGTATCAAAGGAAAGTGAACAGTAACCTAGAACAGAAACTGGAGAATCCCCACTTCTGTGATGCGAAACGTAGATGTAAGACACTAACTACAGATGCGACTCGCAAATCATCCCAAGTACGGGCCAACTATGCACATGCAATCCACAAGCCCAAAATCTGCAAGTGACCAAATGCCGCTGTGCAGACATTACGCGGGTATTATGTCAGTACTGCCCATCTATGATGGGACGCATCTTGCTATTTTTGGCAGCACTCCCGGCACCTTGACTCAGGTTTGCTCGAAACTAAAGTTCCATTGTTATTTGGCGGCTGTGGAATGACATTCCATGAGCGCTCAATAGGGGTTAGTTGATGTAACTCAGGGCAGAGTAGGTGCGCGCTGCACGAACACCTAGATATGCAAGATCACTCCCAATACGGCAATAAACGATTCTTTCATATCCCGAAACAGTAGCACCCCCTGAATATGACTGGGCGCATTCGGGAATCAAGATAATCCGCGTCAGTTTCTATAATTAACATTGGAGTGTGGAGACGCCAAATTAGAGTTCTAGTTAAACTCTGGGGACATGACTCCCCGACGTTTTCGCAGACGCAACCATGGATGTTCTTTGTTCTATCTTTACACTTATTTGAGTACCTTATATTTTCTGTACATTCTGGATGTCATAGAAGCTACCACCTTTTGCATGCCATTACTAATTAAATAAGATTTATTAAATAAGATTTTGTGGTAAATCAGGCAGATATCTAAACAAAAAAAAGTAAAAAGGATCTTATAACTGTACAATTGGTAGAGGCTTGGCCTGCAAAATGGCTGAGCGTTACCATCGACCGGTGAAATCTCTGAATGCAGAATAATGAGAATCGCATCCAGATCTCTCCCGGATAATATTAGCCTCTGGAAGAGCCTTAGTAATTGAAGTAATTCTGTTAGTGCTCGACGGGTGTGTAGACATAAATTCCGGAACAGACCCACCACCCCTTTGTCGTCCTGCCATTTGCTGCTCAAACCTATGCATACGCTCCCATAAATGGACCGCTTGGGAAGGATCAAAGCATGCTTTGGACATCATCATCAGTCCTATATAGTCAGCTTCTCGTTCCATTTCACGACTCGCAGGCAATTGCAACAATCCACTGATCAGCATTCGGTTCAATGTACCAGATCCAGTAACAGTATACAATAGAAGACCCATTAAAATGTAGAATGGAGTCTTGGACAAATTTTCAGCAGTATGCCTCGCCACTTGATGGGCAGTTTCATGCGATAATACAGTGGCAAGTCCATCATCATCTTGGCAGATGGGCAAAATGCTGCTAAACACAAACACTTTACCTCCTGGTAGAACAAATGCATTGGGAGGGTGCTCTGAACCTCCTATTACATGGATTCTCCAGTCAGTATCCTCTAGTTCTGAAACTTTGATGATCTTTTTCATCACCTTCTTCACCCGTTCTACTGTCGGATGATTCTCAGGTAACATCTGACTACGAAACTGGTTAAGAGTTTCATGGTACCCTCTGTCGCCAATAAAAAGCTCCAACCGCCTGCTTACTAACATTAGTCTACTACGATGAGAATACGGTGCCTGCTCGAGGTTTGTAACATAAATGATGCCTCCAAATACCACTGCTGTCACTCCCCATTGAATCTGCTTATTCCAATTAACACCAGACGATGTCGTTTGATCAAAACGTTTATATGTTGCGTACGTCTGTCGAAACGGACCCCTGGGATACAAAAATCGCTTGCAAGACCCTCGAACTAAAGTGCGAAATGGAAGCATTTGATAATCAGATATATATATAACTCAACCTATGTCTCAACCCTCCCAAATTCCTATATCTAGGATGGCGAAGACTGCATATATCACAGCGCTACCGTGAATTATGCATTGCACGGCTGACTAACCTAAGCCTCAATATTTGTGAGCTACCGAGCGCTTGCTGATAAAGTTGTAATTGTACATACTTCTTGCTATTTCATTTGATTTTGCTTAGTCAAAAGTCAATAATAATATATCAAGCAACCAGCAACAGATTTGATTGGATAAGTAGACGGTGGAAATATGGGAAAGGCAGAAGTTGGCACACCCAAATACATCGCCAATAAGATGAAGGCCAAGGGCCTTCAGAGGCTACGATGGTACTGTCAAGTGTGTTGCAAACAATGTAGAGACGAAAATGGGTTCAAATGTCATACTCAGAGTGAAGCCCATGTGAGACAGATGCTTTCTGTAGGAGAGAACCCGTCTAGGGGTATTGAACAGTTTTCACGACAATTCAGACATGATTTTCTGTTTCTACTTCGATCAAGCCATGGCGAGAAACCCGTCAATGCTAATCGGTTCTACAATGAATATATAGCCAACAAGGAGCACATCCATATGAACGGTACCAAATGGTCATCACTTTCTGGGTTTGTAAAAGGTCTTGGTAGAGAGGGGGTTTGCAGAGTCGAAGAATCAGAAGAAAATGGATTAACTCTTGCATGGATCGATAACTCTCCCGAAGCCCTCAAGAGGCAAGAAGCATCTAGAAAGCGAGAGCGTCTGGACAGGGGAGACGAGGAAAGAACACAAAAAGAGATTGAAAAACAGGTGACTAGAGCTGCTACTGTAAATGTCTCTGAATTGCCATCTTCTTCGCTGGAGTCATCGGAGGAAGCCACCGCTACACAGCTCAAGCGACCTGAAACAGGAAAGGTCCAGCTTGGGATTAAAATCTCCAAACAAGAACCATCCAAACCTCAAAGCAAAGATAAGCCAGCAAATGTGTTTGCGAAACCAAAGAATGAAAATAAGATCAGGCCTGCCAATGTATTTGCAAAACCATCTGATTCAAAGCCGAAACCTCAGCCGACCGTGTCGGAATCAAAGACACAGTCACAGCCAAAATCTCTCAATGCTTTCCAGCGTATTATGCTCAAAGAACAGCGATTATAATCTAATGTAATTTATTTATTTCACGGAACTCATGCATACAATTATTGTCATTTTACAGTTCTAATTCATTTACGGAACATATTTTTATCTCTACTCATAATTGACGGGAGGGGGGGGGGGGAAACAACAATGCTAAAGGGTTCTCTTTCATTCGTAACCATGACCTCACGATAACCAATGAAAAAGTACTGCAAGCAGTGAGAGTTCCAAAAAATAATCATCCGCATCTTGAAGTCTCCACCCGGATTGCTCTGGTAAAAGGCAAGAACAATATACGAAGATGAGGAACTTCTGCGGTGTAAAGAAGGGAAAAATATGTGCAAGCGCTGGGCTTTTTATACTGTGAAAAGCCAGGGTTGAGAAATGGGTTAGGGTACGTCATTTTTGGTTATACAGTATGTTGATATGAAGCCAAAGAGAAATATACAAACACACGAAAAACAGATAAAAGAAATAGAATTTTAGTATTGACATTGTCAAAATAGAATGTCAAAAGTAATCGGACGTCCCGCTCGCACTTTCTCCAATGGAATAGTAGACCATTCGTGGGCCATAATCAAGTATTCAAGACACGCTCAAATGAAGATGCGATAACATTCGAGCCGGAACCAATCAACCAGTTGAATCATATTTAAATCGAACGTATATTCTGAAAGCACTAGATATGGTGACCTCGGTCTGTAAATAGTATGAAAAGTCAGTTGGTTTTTAGCTCGTGTGAGCCTATTGCAAGGGAGCATTGCTAGGAACGGCTGAATCGTCAAGCTGCCGATCACATGCATGGTGCGCCTTAGCTCGGCATTAGCTCGAAGACATGGCGGGGTACATGGAAAACAAGGGTTGTCCTTACAACATTCACATTTATCTATGGAGTCGACGGAAACAGTATTGAATCGGTCAGTGACCTTCTTTGATGATGATTCAATAGCAGACGATGATGAGTATGGAATTAATCATTCCGAAGAGATCAATATTTCATTTAGAGCCCCCACCCAATTCAGACCTGATGACTCCTCTACTGTTCAGGCATCATCTGATAGCTCTAGAACGCCGACGCCTGCGAAAGATAGACTCCCTCAGATTTCTAATGTTGAAGAAGATGCCACACAACAAGGATGGCTTGGATGGGCCAAAACCAAGGTCCCTATCTGGCTGGGTATGAACAATAGAGCCCGTATTGAATCCCTGTTTAAACAACAGGAGAAAGCATCTTCTTATATAGAATGGCTTGATGTATCTAAAGAACTCGATTCTTTGCTCGGAAACGACAAATGGAGGGAAGGCGAAGATTCTCATATATATGATTCACGGTTGATCCGAACCCGTCTAAACCAACTTAAAGAGGCAAGAATGAATAACGATATGGATACACTTCTAAATCTGGTTAGGACCACGTTTCAAAGAAACTTGGGAAACATGGGCGATACTAGACTTTATCAGCATGCATTCACGGGAACCAAATACCTTATCGATGATTATATCACCGAATGTGAGACATCCCTGCAGACATTACTGAATTCAGACCAAGTAGACGATACGAGGCTTTTAAGCACACTCATACAAACACGCAAGGCATTTGGGAGAACAGCTTTAGTGCTCTCCGGAGGAAGTACATTTGGACTTTTGCATGTAGGTGTTTTGTATGAGCTTCTTTCTTGCCAACTACTTCCTAGAGTGATCTCCGGGTCCTCGGCTGGATCCATCTTTGCCAGTGTATTGAGTATTCATCTTGACGAAGAGCTTGATCTCCTTCAAGATCTTCTTCGGCGAGACTTTGATATTTTTGAATCTAGTAGTGAGGAAGAGAGTACTATGATGCGTATCACCAGGTTCTTGAAATACGGAACTTGGTTCGATAATAAGTACTTGTCTTCAACAATGAGATCCCTTCTCGGCGATCTGACCTTCCAAGAAGCCTACTTCAGGACCAGGCGAGTTCTTAATGTCACAGTATCATCATCTAGTGTTCATGAGATGCCAAAGCTTTTGAATTATTTAACTGCTCCCAATGTTCTAATCTGGTCTGCAGTTTGTGCGTCCTGCTCGGTCCCGCTTGTATTTGCATCGTATGATATCCTTGCAAAGAACCCAAGAACTGGTGAACATTATTCGTGGTCTCCATCAACATTTATCGATGGAAGTGTGGATAATGATCTTCCTCTTGCAAGACTTTCGGAAATGTTCAATATCAACCACTTTATAGCGTGCCAGGTGAACCCTCATGTGGCTCCTTTCCTCAAGATGTCAGAGTCTGTTTTCAGCATCTATGAGAAGTCTCAGTTTTCGAAATGGAGTTATTTAGTATCTACAGCTCAGGATTTCGTGACTGACGAGGTGACTCACTTTTTATTTATGTTGACAGAGGTTGGAGTATTCAAGAACACTAGCACTAAATTTAGATCTGTTTTGGCACAACAATATTCTGGAGATATTACAATCCTTCCTCCGACCAAAATATCCGAATTGACTCAACTGTTTAAGAACCCAACGCCTGAATACTTTGAGATTACTCGAATGAGAGGTGCTGCTGCTACATGGCCCAAGATTCCAATTATCCGGAATCATTGTGCCACAGAATTGGCTTTAGACACGGCTATACTGGCTATCAGATCAAGGCTGATACCTCGCCCCTCTATATCATCACATGGAGGTCATCCTGCTAGATCACGGTCATACCATTTCCGAAGAAAGTCTGAGATTATATCTCACAAGGCATTGCTACGCAAGAATTCTTGGAATGATGCAGGCAGCCGGAAGTACTGGAGTCCATCACCTCCGTTCCTGTCTGCTCATTCAAGCCATGTTAACCTTTATTCTTTGAGTCCCACTGCAAGATATCGGGAGTCTCATTATGACATTCAAGATACGACTAATTAGATACTAAGCTTTAGAGGACAATGTAATAAATAAATAGATGACGCTATAATTGTACACGCAGACTGGGCATTGCTAGCAATGTCACTCACATGTCTAATGGTTTGAAAGTGCCACTCGGTTCGAATGCGATAGGATCCCCTTCAGGAAGGTCCGCTAGTGATGTTTCCCTCTCTCCAAGAGTAGCAGAAGACAAGGGCCCAGACGGAGCAGCAACCCTGGACGATGCCGCTGGATTTGCCGACTTGGACTTGGTTAATGACTTGTGTGCTTTCAATCCGGAAGTTAGACTAGGAGATGAGGTTTGAAATGGCTTTTGAGGCATATTATTCATGATACCATGAAACTCATTTTCAAGCCCAAATGTCTTGTAAAGCTCGTGAATATTGGCTATTCTTGACAGTTGGGAATGATAATCCGAGACCGGGGTTTCCAAGTCACTAGTAAGAAGAATTCCTTTCATTGCAACTCGAGAAAACACCTCGGTATTGCTATCAACAACAGGTGATGAACCAATGAAATAAACCTCGCTTGGAATAGTGTTAGACTGCCTCGCATATATTTTAGAAATCGAAGCAGCTCTGTTGAAAATTGTAAAGTGGGGTTTAGCCCAACCATCATCAATAGCATTGCAAACTGGGATCGACTTGAGGTTGAGTTTAAATCCCTGCCGTCTCTCCCTTAAAGCCAAATGATTGATGATCTTATTCAAAAAAGGCCCATTATTAGCAATGATTCCCCATTTAATACCATTATTCTGTAATGCCACAAGTAATGCACGAACCGATTCTGGGATCTGATATTCTGATGGGTCGACCAACCTTGAATATATCTTGTGACTTGCTCTGCTAATTTTCTTCTGATATTGGGATCGGGTAGCCCCGGTAGTTTCTATACCAATCCGGATCTGCTCTAATGTCTGTTGGATACATTCCTCCAGCCACCACTTGTAATGATCAGTGGAATCAAAATTAGGATTTTTGAACAATACTGGATTGTACAGTTTTTGGACGTTCTGAACATCGTGAATCACTTCATGCCAGGCTTGTTTGATGACCCCCACTTCAGTATTGAAATGCTTATTAGTCATTTGATCCAAAGATAGAAGCCTGCTAAATGATTCGGCAGGATCCAGATTAGGCTTTATAATCACTTCATCACTGAACCATACAAACGCAGGTCTAAAGAGGCTTGGCCTGGGCAACGCCGAAGAAAAGCTCCTTGTACAGCCATTACCCTTGACTATGAACCGCTTAAGTAAAAGTTCCATTGTGTTGCCGATACTATTTAACACATATTTTGCACAGAGTTAGTTTTGGGCCAACTTTTCAGTCCACCAAACTGTTCTGATGGTGAGAACCTGCAGCCAACAGCACCCCCTGATTAAAATTTCAGCCCCATGAACCATCTTTGACTGGATCAAGACTTGTAGATCAATGCCCAGAGATCCATTGATTGGAATCGTGGGAAAGCCTTCCAGTGGCAAGTCCACCACGTAAGTGATATGACGAGTACTAAAGAACTAAAGAATTTTGTTAACAGAAGATTGAATAGTATGTTGGATTATCAGGGACCATAAGGTTATGATACAAGTATAGAGCTAGCTGCTGACATTTAGGTCTAACCGATGCATCTGCCAAAACAGGATCCTTTCCATTCACTACTATTGATCCCAATAAGGCTACAGGATATCTCCAGGTAGATTGTGCATGTGGAAGATATGGCAAGGAGGAACAGTGCAAACCGAACTACGGGTGGTGCAAGAATGGCCGACGGTTTGTGCCAATTATGTTACTAGATGTCGCCGGATTAGTTCCAGGAGCACATGAGGGAAGAGGACTTGGAAATAAGTTTTTGGACGATCTACGTCATGCTGATGCTCTCATTCATGTAGTAGATGTTTCAGGTACTACAGATGCCGAGGGTAAAGCTACACGAGGATACGATCCACTAAATGATATTGAATGGCTGCAAGATGAAATCTTCAGATGGATCGAAGGTAATTTAAAAGAAAGATGGGGGTCTATCAAACGTAGACATGTGGCTACTAAGGCATCCACTGTAGATACTCTACAGAACCAATTCAGTGGATATGGAAGTACAACGGACCTTGTTGCGAGGGCCATTGCAAAAATGACTTTGCCTCCACTTGACAAATGGACGGACGAACAGGTTGGCAATGTTGTAAAGGCATTTACAAAGGAGAAGTTTCCTACAGTGCTCGCACTTAATAAAATGGATCATCCCGATGCCGATAAGAATGTTTCCAAAATTCTAAAGAAGCATGCTGATAGTAAAGCGGTTCTAACATCAGCCATCAGCGAAGTATTTATTCGAAGGCTTGCAAAGCAAGGTTATATTAGATACGAAGAAGGAACCGAGTTTTTGGACACCAAAGATGATTTACCCGAGTCTGATTTAAAGGAGCTTGATGATAAACTACGACAGTAAGTATTAGAGAGAGATAGAAAAGAAAGAAATATGGATCTAACTAAGACGAGTGGAGGATGTCAGAGATCTAGTGCTTTATAGGTTTGGTTCTACAGGAGTTGTTCAAGTACTTCAGGCTGCTGCAGATATTTTACAACTGGTACCTGTTTATCCAGTTAAAAATATTCATAATTTTGGTGGTATTCAAGTGTTTCGAGACTGCGTGCTACTACGCAAAGGTACAACAGTTGGGGTCGCTGCCAAGAAAATCATGGGCGACATACCTATTGCAGTTATCGAAGGGGCTGGAGGAGTGAAAATCAGTGAAGACGACCCAATTGATGTTGGCAAGAACGATGTTCTATGTTTCAAAGTAGGCCCACGAGGAAATTAGGGTGGTGACTCAATCGTTCCATTCCATACGTGATCAACTCACTTAGTCTCGGTGCGCATCCCCATTTTCCACATGGCGTCATCATGCACGTCAGAAAAGAAATGTGACTTTGTTGTCTGGCAAGACAATTAGTACCAGTCAATATTTGCAAGTTCATGCTAATAGGAGATTATAAAAACTTGCTGATTCAGTTATATATGTACCAATTATATTCATGTATTGACATACATATAGATAGCTTATAGATATATCTTTTATAAATTAATTTACATTGTCATCTAGGTCAGCCATTCTTGCACACTTTGTTCTGGTCGGCTGGTGTGACTCAAAGAAAAATATGCATGCAACCCTGAGCCTAGCATGTGGTGTGGAGAATAAATAGGCGTCGAGAACCACACAAATCCTCGTCTAATACTATTGATCCAAACTAATATGTCTTCGCCTCAAAACATTCAGCAGCTTGCCCGGAGTTTTTCCAACTCGGTGAGTTTGTCGAGCTCTCCTCAAAACACCTTCGGATCTGCTACTGGCGGATCCGCTGGCGGAAGTGAAACGTATCAAGGGTTTAGATCTCGACGACTTTCTACAAATGCCAAGCCATCGCGAATTCTCAAGCCCTTTAATACTGGAGATTTCAAGATTCTACTGCTTGAGAATGTCAACCAAACTGCCATTGATATCCTCACCAAGCAAGGTTATCAGATTGAATTCCACAAGACCTCTTTGGGCGAGGAAGACCTTATTGAGAAGATTAAGGACGCTCACGCTATTGGTATCCGATCCAAGACCAGACTGACCGAGCGAGTTTTGTCGCACGCAAACAATTTGGTTGCCATTGGTTGTTTCTGCATTGGTACCAATCAGGTGGACCTTGAATATGCTGCCAAGAAGGGTATTGCAGTGTTCAATTCTCCTTTCTCCAACTCTCGGTCGGTTGCCGAGCTGGTGATTGCTTATATCATCACTTTGGCTCGACAGCTCGGTGATCGTTCTATTGAGCTCCACACCGGTACTTGGAACAAAGTGTCGTCCAAATGCTGGGAGATTCGTGGAAAGACTTTAGGAATTGTTGGATATGGTCATATTGGATCTCAATTGTCTGTGCTAGCAGAGGCCATGGGAATGAATGTAATTTACTATGATGCACTTATGATCATGTCCATGGGAACTGCCAAGCAGGTCCCTACTCTGAAAGAGTTGCTCAACAAGTCTGACTTTATTACTTTGCATGTTCCTGAGTTGCCCGAGACAAAGGGTATGCTCTCCACTGAACAGTTCAACGAGATGAAGATTGGATCTTATGTTATCAATGCATCTCGAGGAACTATCGTTGATATCCCAGCTTTGATTGAGGCTCGAAAGTCTGGCCGAATTGCTGGATTTGCACTTGATGTGTATCCAAATGAGCCTGCTAAGAATGGAGCTAATCTGTTCAACAACAGCTTGAATGACTGGGCTACTGAGCTCACATCTTTGGGCAATGCCATTCTTTCTCCACACAT
Organism: Sugiyamaella chiloensis; assembly: GCA_030578775.1. Taxonomy (NCBI): domain Eukaryota; kingdom Fungi; phylum Ascomycota; class Dipodascomycetes; order Dipodascales; family Trichomonascaceae; genus Sugiyamaella; species Sugiyamaella chiloensis. The sequence continues at coordinate 108,914 of JAKTZE010000007.1, forward strand.
TGGTGGTTCTACTGAGGAGGCTCAGAGTGCCATTGGTGTCGAAGTAGGAACTGCTTTGGTTAAGTACATTAATGAGGGATCGTCGATTGGTTCAGTTAACTTCCCAGAGGTCAACTTGCGAACCTTGTCTCAGGACGAGACCAACCACGTGCGAGTTTTGTATATCCATCAGAATGTGCCTGGTGTATTGCGAACTGTCAACGAAATTTTTGCTGAGCACAACATTGACAAGCAGTTCTCCGACAGTGAGGGAGAAATTGCTTACCTTATGGCTGATATCTCTGATGTCAAGGAAGCTGACATTAAGAACCTTTACGATCAGTTAGAGCAGACTACTTTCCGAATCCGAACCCGACTACTCTACTAGTCGTGCTGTGCATCCATGTCGAACCTCAACGGTGACTACTGGAAGGAAAGCAAGACAGAAAGAAAGAAAAAAAATAGGACAATTCAACCTCAATGGTGACGAGTAACGTTCAACCGCTATTTATTAATACATAGACTGTCATTCAACTTGATTTGTAGTCGTCCATCCCTTATCCATTATTGGATCCGTTCCCTGTTTAAATATATCCTCAAGATTTGACAAAAACAAAAAAGTAAAGAAATAAAAATTATGGATTTGTCGGATTTAGTGTAGGGGCCTGAACCACTGGTCCCATGGTTTGTTCAATCATAGGTCTAATCATTTGGCCAAAAGGAGTTTGCAAAACAGTCTGAGGTAGACTGGTAATATGGTCGGGTATACCTTTGCCCACCAAAAATTCAGCAACCTGTTGCGACATGTGGTTGCAATTGTGGTCAAATAAATTATATTTATCAGCAGTATAGATTTCCTTGATCTCGTCCAAAAACTCTTGATAGACATCTGCTGGAATGCTAGTTCTTCCCAATTCTATAACTTGCTCAGGATATCCATGATGAGTTTGTGCTGGTGGACTCTGTTGTATCCCCCGGCCATAATAGGTCTCTACTCCATGGGCCACAATACCAGTGTGCCACACGCCATCTTAGGTTAGTACTTTACGTCTTCGGGTGGTAAATGGCTTGGTAATACACCTATGAGTATACATACCTATTTGAAATCCCAGAAATTGGGGAGACAGAGATCTTGCCAGTCCTCTGGACAAGTCATACACGTACAAATGAACGGGGAACGTTTGTTCTTCGTCGGACATTTGATCTATAATATAAAGTTAGGTGCAGATGCAACTAGTTACTGCACCTTATATATAACTTAGTTAGGTTATGATCAGTGGCGTAGAAGCTGCGAGAATAGGGGCGATCGAGATACAGGCGTCAGATCTACGATTTCTCCATCAAATTGCCAATGCTAGTCAATCTATAAGATATGGAATAGTTCGGATAACAGGCCGTTTTTCGTATATATTATTGTCTAAAACACCCAAAGTATAGACATCCTTTTCCGCTAGATATTGTGTCTGTCGCCTGTGTCACTAGACACATACATACTAGACCTTATCCAGCCGCGCATCGCTTGATCCAAGCCGGATAGACAAAAGGTCAGTATACATGTACAAGATACAACAAATTGACCATAATCGATCAGTTTAAATGATATTTATGACATTGGACTAATAACCACTTAGTTTTAACAAGTTGAAAGTAACCCGAACTATACATTTTTCCCATGTTATCTTGTCGAAAGCAGTGAGCCTGTTATTACTGCAACGAAATAAAATTATTATAGAGATTAATGTCTCAATTGGCATTTGCATTCAAGAAATTAGTTAAAAAGAACCTAAAAAAACATGTTTGATACACCTTTTAGTGACAATACTGTGATAGTACTAGGCTAACAGTTACCTGAGTAGTTGGCTGACAGTGTGTGGTGGCCGTTAGTCAGCCCTTGCCACAGCCGCAATTACTAGTGGTTAGTTCTACAGCCAACTTGACAACCTACAACTGCCTCAGTCCTAGATCTGACTTTATTGGGCAAAAGCGGGGGCAAAGTTGAGGAATCGCGAATTATAAAACTATGGCTTTAGTTACGACATCGCCGATTCTGGCGTTGCTCAATGAGCCGGATTACTCGCTCAAGGAGTATGCACTGGAGTCGCTGGATCGCAACGTGGATCAGCTTTGGGCCGAAATTGCAGACCATATCTCACAAATGTAAGTCAATTGAACGAATATAGCGGAGTCTAACAATAGTGAAGAATTATACGAAGATGAGAAGTTTCCAGCTCCTCAGCTGGCAGCACTTGTGGCTTCAAAGGTATACTACAATTTGGGCGAGTTCAATGCGTCCATGAAATTCGCCCTCGATGCGGGCGACAAGTTGGATCTGGCTCATAAGTCGGAATATGTTGAAACCATAATTTGTAAGTATCAGAATTGTTTGTGCTATGTGTGCTCTAGTCAGGTTTTTTCTATTCAGAGCTCAGTGGTGATTTATATGGCGAGAGATTCTAACTTCTAGCAAAATGCCTTAGTCATTACATTGCTCTCAGTCAGAAGCTCCACGACGGTCCTCAGAAGGATGTAGAGAATCTACCTCTAGACGAACGAACCATTGACAAGCGGTTGGTGGCAATCGCAGAGAAGATGATCAAGCAGTGCATAGAAAACGGAGATCGTCGTCTGGCCCTTGGAGTGGCCCTAGATGCTAGGCGGTTGGACATTATCAACAGCATCCTTGAATCCCTGCCCAAGGATTCCGAAGATGCAGTTCCGTTGGTCCATTATGTATTGGATTGTTCTGTAACTGTAGTCAGCAACAGGGAATTCCGAACCAAGGTGTTGAATATGTTGGTGCCAGTTATCCTATCTCTCGATTCGCCAGATTATTTTGCCATTTCCAAGATCATTGTTCAACTTAACGATGTTTCGTTGGCACTTCGACTGTTCAGTGATTTGCTTCAGTCTGACCAGGATACAAACAGACTGATTGCTTTCCAGGTTGCATTTGACTTGGTGGCATCTGCATCTCAAGAGCTACTGGAGAAGGTTACTGCAGAACTGTCGACACAATCCAGTGCTGCCAGTACGAAGTTGGTGAAGATTCTTTCGGGCGTGCCAACTTGTGACCTTAATATCACATTCCTTCAGAAGCATAACAACACTGATCTCAGTATTCTTAACAAGACAAAGAACCAGCTAGATGGCAGAAGTTCTATATTCCATTCTGCCGTCACGTTTCAGAACGCATTCTTGCATGCAGGAACTACTGCTGATGGATTTTTCCGATCAAATCTTGATTGGCTTGCCAAGGCCACTAATTGGACTAAATTCTCTGCCACTGCTGCTCTTGGTGTCATCCATCAAGGAAATTTGTCTCAGGGTAGAAGAATTCTCATGCCATACCTTCCTGGAGGACAAGGATCATGCTACTCACAGGGTGGTAGTCTCTATGCTCTTGGTCTCATTTTTGCTGGCCATGGAAGGGAGGTTATTGACTACCTCAGACAACATGTAGTCGAGGGTGGTGCGGGATCTCAATCTGCTGATGGCGCTGTGGTTCTTCATGGTGCTTCGCTTGGTGTTGGTGTGGCAGGCATGGGATCTGGAAGCTACGAGATATACGAGGAACTTCGAAATGTCTTGTATTCAGAATCTGCTGTGGCTGGTGAAGGTGCCGGTTTGGCTATGGGTCTCGTAATGGTGGGTTCAAACTCTTCGGAGGATGTTCAGGCTGAGATGCTTCGATATGCACACGATACGAAGCACGAGAAGATCATTAGAAGTCTGGCCGTTGGTATTGCAATTCTCAACTACGCTAAGGAAGAGGCTGCTGACGTTGTTATCGAGCAGCTTATTGTCGAGCAAGATCCTATTCTGAGATACGGTGGCGCTCTAACAATCGCGTTGGCCTACGCTGGTACTGGCAACAACAAGGCTATTAAGTTGTTATTACACATCGCTGTATCTGATGCTAGTGATGATGTAAGACGAATTGCTGTTATGGGGCTGGGATTCATCCTTCTCAGAAACCATACTGCAGTACCAACCATGGTTGAATTACTTTCTGAATCACACAATCCTCATGTCCGATATGGAACTGCCTTAGCTCTTGGTATTTCTTGTGCAGGTACTGGATTAAAGCAGGCTATAGATGTATTGGAGCCCATGATGAAGGATCCTGTTGATTTTGTGAGACAGGGATCTATGATTGCGCTCGCAATGATTTTAATCCAGCAGAACGAGAAGATGTCTCCAAAGGTTAAGAGTGTCCAGCAAGTTTTTGCAAAGGTGATTTCATCCAAGTTGGAAGATTCTATGGCTAAGTTTGGTGCTGCATTGGCACAGGGAATTATTGATGCTGGTGGACAAAATGTGACCATCTCATTACAACACAATCAGACTGGAAATCTCAATATGAAGGCTGTTGTTGGTTTGGCAGTGTTTGTTCAATTTTGGTACTGGTTCCCACTCACTCACTTCCTGTCGTTGGCGTTCACTCCCACCGCCATCATTGGTGTGAGAGATGATCTCCGTATTCCAAAGTTCGAGTTCAACTGTCATGCTAACCCCAAGCTCTTCAGTTATCCTCCAAGGGTGGAAGAACAAAGTAAAAAGGCACCTGAGAAACTCATCACCGCCATTTTATCAACTACCAAGAAGGCAAAGCACCGGGCTAAGAAGACCAACGAAGCAAAGAAGAAGGTGCTTCAGGAATCTGAAATCGATTCTGGTGATGAATCCGACGGCGAAAAGGTAAAGGATGTAAAGGTTGAGGAAGAGGAGGAAGAAGATCAGAAGATGGAGGTCGAAGAGCCTGAGGTATCTATTGCGGATGCTGCAAAGGACGATAGTGCATCTGGACTGGAAGATGCAACTGAGATTGTTGTCAATGAAGAATTTGATCAGTTCGGTGCTATCATACAACGAACCAATCGTAAGTCTTACAAAGTTGATAACATGTCCCGAGTGCTGCCGTCACAGCTCAAGTACATATCGTTTGACAAGGATGATAGATTCACTCCATTGAGAGAGTTCAGAGGTGTCGGAGGTGTTATTATAGTGACCGACAAGACTCCTAAAGCACCAGTTGATGTGATCAAGACTGTGCGACAAGCAAGTTCTCCTGATGACGATGAGGAAGAAGAAGCTCCACTGCCCGAACCTTTCAAATACGAGGATGATGATGAAGAAGAAGACGAAGAAGAAGAAGATCATGTAGAGTAGACCAGACATCTGCCAAATACACAATGTAATAACTAAACTTATTAAATAATTAACTTTTTTACTTGAATCTACTGAGAGCAGGCCCAAGACTGTTTTCTTCAACAGGTAAGCCTTTGTTTTTACGGACTTTGTCCTGTCGGAGCTTCTTCTCTTTCTGCAAAGAAGCTTCTATGCGCATCTTTCGTTCATCGATAACGTTGAGACGTTTTCTCCTCATGAATTTCCTTAAACCGGAATTCTTTCCCTTGGAGTCTGGACGAGGCTCCAATTTCTGATCGTTCTTGGCTTTCTCCTGCTCTTGAAGCTCTTCTAATTGAGCAGGCTTGAGACGCTCAGCATGCGAACGCCTATCCACTTGACCAATAGTATTAGGGTCTAAAGCGATCATTCCTGGTTGCAATTTATTAAGCAGAGCTCTGACTTCTCCTTCTCGTCGTCCCTGCTTAGTAGCAGCAGCGTAAGGATTAACCTCCATGGAATCAAAGTTGGCTTCACCAGCACCAGGAATTACAAGACTTGAAAATCCTTTAGAGTGACCAATCCCAATAACATCTTCAAATGGACAGAATCGAACTGAAGCAATTTGTGACCCAGGTATTAAATGGTTCATGTATGGTGCAGACTGCTTTGGTCCAGTGGAAGTCAAAACGTCCTTCCAAACTTGAAGATGAGGACCCCATCCTACAGCAAGAAGTCCACTGTCAGATATGTGTAAAGAAGAAGCTGCTGTAGGTGTATAATATGATTCAAGCTCTTTGAAATTTCGGATATCCCAGATCTTGAGAGATTTATCGGCTCCAGCCACTGCCATGTATCTACCAACTCGATCAATGCTCATAGCTCGCACAGGGCCTCTACAAGCCAACAATTTTACAAGAGGTTCGCTCATAGTTGGTGCCCACAACGTAACCGTACCGTTGGCATGTCCAGCGTGAAGTACTGCATTGTAGGGATTTTGGGTCAGAGCAGTAGTCGAGCCTAATTTTGTCCGTAGCTCGGCAACCAATTTACCAGTAGAAACATCTTGATACTTGATATATCCAGTATTTCCTGCAGATGCCAATAAGAAGTGATATGGAAGATATTCAAGGTGGGAAGCCTCGATATGATGCTTAAGGCTGTGAACTTCAGTACCTTGGGCGTCATAGATATAAGTATATTTCTTTTGAGCCACTGCAAAATATTGATTATCACTTTGCAACCATTTGACTGCTCTTACAGTCTCATTTACATTGAGTTCTGCGGATAAGCTTCCTTGTTTCCAGTTAAATGCTGCTATGTGACCTTTGAGTCCACCGAGTAGTAAAGAGTTACCAGTTCGAGAATAGTCATTCACATAAGGACCAAAGGTGTCCAAATTCAAGTCAAACTTTTTCTTCTGCGTGCTGACATCTACCGACTTGACTATCTCTTCTTGGCTAACCTTGAAGGTTTTTTCCATATCATTTTCGGCCTCGAGAAAACCACTCTCCTCCACAAGCAAGTGCTCAGTGGACGCTGCTGATTTGGCAGCATCTCGGAATTTATCGTCTAGTCGTTTGAGCTGACCCCTGACCTTTTTGTCCTTAATGCTCTTCAAAGAGCGAGAGCCACTGCTCCCCCTTTGATACTTTTTAACGTCCAATTCAGACATTTCGCAGGTAGGTTTGATCCAAGGCTATAGTGCTTTTTGCATTGAAATAAAAAAATTGGCCCTGACCCAGTTGATCTATCAGTGCCCGTACCCTCACTCATGATGAAAAAATGCGAACCCTGAAAAATATATATCTATCTGTCTTGACTACCAGAACGAAAGAACGTAGTTTTTGTTAAAACTGTCTGGCTTAATAAACTACAAGCATGGTTAGAAAACTTAAACATCACGAGCAGAAATTGCTCAAGAAAGTCGACTTCTTGGACTGGAAAGAAGACCAGGGCCACCGAGATGCGCAGGTGATGAGAACATATCATGTGCAAAATCGAGATGACTACGTGAAATACAATAAAATCTGTGGACAAATCCGACAAATGGCAAATAAACTATCACAGCTTCATGCTCATGATCCGGTACGACTAAAGCACGAGGAATTACTATTGGAGAAGTTGTATAACATGGGCATCTTCCCACCCACTGGCAAGCCCAAAATTTCCGATCTCGAGAATAAAGTGACAGTTGCAGCTTTCTGCCGTCGAAGATTGCCAGTTGTTATGTGTCGGTTGCGAATGGCCCAGAGTGTTTCAGAAGCAACCAAGTTTGTAGAGCAAGGTCATGTTCGAGTGGGACCTCAGGTGATCACTGACTCAGCATTTCTAGTGACTAGGAATCTGGAGGACTTTGTGACTTGGGTTGATAGCAGCAAGATCAAGCGCAATATTCTCAAGTACCGTAACGCTATTGATGACTTTGAACTCATGTAAGCTGGTTCCTTTTTTGAGATGTGCATTAGGTAAAAAACTCTATATCTATTTATTTTTTTCATGACATATCACTTCATTAACAAAAAAAAGGGTCGTTTCCTAATATTTACATATCATGATGCTTTTACATATCGATCGTCTGCTTGAATACAAGCACCTGGTTATTTCTTATTCCGTCCACACCTTCGGCGTCATCAGCTACATTCTCAACATCGTGATCAGACACGAGCACAAGTCCCAATACTCGAACAGATGGTACTAAGCTTGGCACTAGAGACAACAACTTTGAACTGCAAATCATACCCATAAGATTATTGTTGGCAGCAAAATTGGCAGCATCCTTCAAACTGACACATCTCCTATCCTCTCCTCCATCAATGGGCATTCCATGAGCACTAAGGTAGCTTCCATTAGTATCAAACCCATTCATATGAAAGAAAACCGGATAGTTAGGCTGCTTCCAATTTAAAACAGCACAAACGTCTGGGTTCGCAGATGTAAAAAGAAGAGATCGACAATGGCCCACTCCAGTGATAGGGTGGATCGAAGACTTACGGGCCTGTCTTGCATGATCAAACAATACCGAAAGAATATGATCGACGTAGATATTAAGCTCAGCGAACGATGAGAGCCCAAAGTTAGACAATGACGCCTCCAAAGACGTTGGGTACAACACATCAATATCCAACTTTATGTCTATAGGAAGTTCTCGCAAAAACACATCCAGAGGAATAATATTGCTCTGAATAACACTTTTGAGTTGTGACACATTGGTTAGATTTCGTAACGAATCGTAGACTTCCTCGACATTGGTAGCAGCTTTGAGCTGGAGGAGTTGACTCAGAGGTATATTGCCAATGGGGATTTCGACTCCTTGGAAATTTACACTCCATTTGTTTGATACCACCGGCTTCAAATCTCTTGTCAAACACACAGATACCTTTCCATACTCTCCAGACAAAGATGATGCAGTTACAAAGGACATGGCCTGGACTTGGTGTTTGACTTGCTCAACCTGGCTGGTTGACTTCCAGTAAGTGTCGTACTTGGTAATTTCTAAAGGCTTGCCCCGGAATGGCTTGACAATCATATAGCGAAAGAGTATATCTCCAACAGGCTTGAGACGAACATCAAATAGAGGGAGTCGACAAGTGTGCTCAGTGCCATGTGACTCATCAACCTCAAATACATAAGGCAATACGGATGTTTTGGCGATGATACGGGTTCCGAATGTAGAGAATATTTCCAAGTCGATAGCAAACGTATCGAGTGAGTCAACCTGGAATGTGAGGACTCTGTCATGATCTGAAATAGGCAAAATAACACTTCGTGGAATGAAATCCGAATTGTTACGAGTGGATATAGTAAGCCGACCAGCAGGTAGTGAATCTTCCTCACGATGGAAACATATGGGTTTAGTAGTAGGGTCAAAGAGCAACTGCACAATGATTTTCTTGTTATCCAAGAAGTTATGACCATATCGCTGCAGTGGAATGATTGGAGGTGGCAATGATAAGTCGGGAATTCCATCCAGTTCGCCGGCCTCTGATAAATCCATATCATTGAGGGTCTCTTCCAAGGTACCGTCAGGATTCCTAGGTTGCTGCAGGTGAATTGATCTCGAAGTATCCACAGGTTGTCGGCCATCTGAATGTGATAGCTGCTGTCCCAAAATCCATAGACATTTTGCCCTACCTTCCCAAGCAGCGTGATATAACGCGCTATATCCATCATCATCATGAGTGGAAGTGTCCGCACCAACATCTATAAGGGCACGTACTGTAAGATAATGACCTTCACTGGCAGCATAACAGAGTGCAGTCCACTGATTGAGCTTGTCAAGTTCATTGACGTCCACATCATAGGATTTGAGCAACGACACAAGCTTGTAATGGCCAGCACGCGCAACAACATGGATAGGATATAGTCCCTCAGCATCAGCAGATATAAGAGTTGGGTTCCTTTCCAAAAGAATCTTTACAATTTCATAGTTTCCATACTGACAAGCCAAATTAAGAGGGATGTAATCCTTTTCGGAGTTGACGTCGACATTTGCACCAGCTGCCACGAGGTCTTCAGCACAGCCTGAAAAGCCATGGACAATTGTATATAATAAAGGAGAGAAATTGTCCTTATCAAGAGCATTAATGTCAGCGCCATGTTTTAGAAACAAAGACACTAAATCCCGTCGGTTATGAATGCATGCATAATGAAGAGCAGTCTTTCCGTAAGCGTCTTTAATGGTGACATCAACCTTCTGAGATAGAGCAAGTTGAATGATCTCTTTTCGTTGATGAGTGCTAGTGGCAGCACGATGAAGACAAGATTTTCCTGATAAATCATCAACGGCATGAATATCAGCATAGCCGGACTTGTACAACGCTAGCAATGCAGATTCGGCAGCATCTGAAGAAATCGCCAATTGGAATATTCTTGTTATTCGCTCTCTGGTATCAGGAGTCTGGCTAAGCTGTTGGATCCACTGCTCGATGTCCGCCTTGGCTTTTTTCTCATCGTGAGCTAACGTAGAAGCGGTCTTGACAAACTCTCTGTAAAGATCATCTCGCTCACGGAGTTGCTTATGAACTTGATCATGGACAGCATCAGCTGATGATGAAGATGGGCTGTCATCCCTGTCTTGCGATTGTTGATGATTATTGCTGTGGCGATTATGGTGATGATGGTGATGACGATTATTGTGATGCTGTTGCTGTTCATCAAACACTAAATGATTGTCACCATCAGCCCATGCTTCAAGCTCCATCAAACTAGAGCTTGCAATATCTGAAAAGTTGGACAATTCTTCACGGTGAAACACCGGCTGGACTTCGACAGCTCTGGACAGATATAGCTCTTTTGTATGAGACTTGGATCGCTTGTCCCACTTCTTCAATACTTTGGAAAACCCTGTGCCATTGAGCTCAATGAATTGCTCTAAGCGCTCCAAATCCCGCCGGAACCTCTGAAACCCTTCATACAGAGTAATATATGACACCGACGCTTTGCTCGACAAGGTGCCGGCTTTATAAGCGGCCTGCTTCTTTTCACATAGAATATCGATTCGAACCTTGAGCTCAGCTTCCTTCTGCAGATAGAATGTATTGACTTTTTCAAGCTCTCGTTCCAGTTGGAAGAAAAACGTAGCCTTATTCTCCTGTAATGATCTTTCTATTTCATGGCCCGGTGTACCAATCTGGTGACGGGATTGTACTGACAGAGACTTGATAAGTTTCTTTAACGCCTTATAGTTGATGAAATAGTTGGCATACTCTGGCAGGTCGAGCTGGCGTTTGGCCAGGTATTTACCAAACTTCATGGATTTGTTGCGGTGATAGTCACTGACAAGATTCTAATCAAGTTGAAGAAAGAAGAGAAAAAGCAAAACCAAACAGAATGCCTTGTCAAAATGGATGGCCGCCTAACACCGAAAGCCGAAAACTCCACACGACTGTATAGTATAGTACGACAAAAAACAATTGGCTGACAGATTCTAATCCACACGATGTGCACCAACCTGTGTCAGATCCAGCTGATGTGCCGTTTATGCGTTGGTTTGTGCCAAACGTGTTGCCAGTTCTGTCCCGTTAATTGGTGAAACTGCTGATATAGTATTAGGGCAATATGCGAGGGGGGGCTGATGCACTTTTGACGATGAGGTTTGGTGGTTCCTAACCTGATTTAGCATTAGCGGTAGCAGTGGATCAGGGATTGCCGCTCACAGTGGTGCAGCAGCAGTGTACAGTAAGTAATAACACCTCTAAACCTAACTCTGTGGTTTATTATATTTGCAGAGTTTCGGGGTATTATAGCAATGATACAAGTATAAATAGTGAATTTTAGCTGGACTAGTATCAGGACAAAGGATGGACGTAAAGTAGGCTACAATGACTGATCTGTGTCTCGGAGCCGCTAATGACCGCCATTAATGCAGTTGTTTGAAAAACATATGCAATGCCAATACGTCACAACAGCAGTGCAGAACCTTATGAAGTTGCAAATTCTGCACCGGATTTAGCCGGTGGGTTGTATTGCAAATTGATGGTCTGCACCATACGCGCCCAATTTGTAGTTTCTACCGGTAATATATATGGGCAGGAGTGAGCACTAAGAACATTGCAGAAAAGTCGCTACAACCAATGAAATACGGAGCATGCACCACGTTTTATGTAGTGTCTTAACCATAAAAAGCAATTAACGTTGTGGAGATGACACCCTTGACCTTGGAGCTGCCAGTGCATGACAGATGAGATGGGCTGCGGTGAGATATATTAGTATTAACAGTATGATAATATCTCATATATTATGTTACAAATAGTGATTCACGTTGTTATTTAGTATCTTATTGTATATATAAAATATAACTAGATGTGGAAATATTTGTGAGAATATCGATAAATAAATGTCCACACAAATGGTGTATCAATTTGATTCCTCCAGTATTTGCCAAACACTTATGATGTAGTGCTGGTAGCAGTAGAGTTGGCAGTATTATTAGCAGGACTACTGATAACATTATTTTTACTTTGATCAAGGTTAGCCAAGCCAATACGTCCAGTGAATGCAGATATCAAAGACCTCTGATGACCGATAGGGAAATCAGCACTGGACTCCCACCACATGCCTCCTCCGAGATTATTTGATACAACATAATCTGCCTTGAGTCTGCTGGTCTCATCATTATCATAAGTGACTAGCAGTTTCTGTTTGGGATCGTAGCAGTACGCTCCAACAGACTCTCTATCGATATTTTCAGTAGTACCTTCTAGAGGGAGGACTTTGTAATCCCATACGCCTTGCTCCCACGAACCTTGACCAATTCCTGAAAATGATTGACCCAATCCATCAGTATTTGCAAAACTTCGTCCATATATAGGCATTCCCAATACAAGCTTATCAGATGGAACTCCTCCTGAAATATATGATTGAATTGCACTATCTCCAGATATCTCTCCTTTAAACAGATTGCTGTGATGGAATGCTTTGGGAGCCCATGATCCAGTGAAATCATAAGTCATGATGTTCCAGAATGACAAGTACTGGTCCATTTCGGATTTTCTCAAGATGCTTACTTGTTGGGGTCCTGCAGGAGCTGCTACACTGAGTTCAAACTGGTGACGAGGCAACCCCTGTCTCATTGCTGCACTATCCAGCTCAAGTCTCAAACACCTCAGAAGTTCCACATAATTGATAGCATCTTGGTCATTGGTAGGGTATTCCCAGTCCACATCAAGACCATCTAGTGATAAGTCTCGTAAAAGTTTGACAGCTGTAGTGGTGAAATTCTGTCGCTTCTCTGGGGTGTTGACCCCATTTCCTAATGCTGTTGAATAGGTCCAACCACCGATAGACAATAGGATACGGAGATGCCGATTTCGCTCCTTTATTTTCATAAACTTTCCAAAACAACCTCCTCCACCCGACTTCTCGAACTCAGACGCGCTACAGTCGGTGTCTGCCCATTTGTCTGATAATACAACCTCTCCAGTATTACCATCTATGTTGGCAAACGCATATAGTATATGGGTCAATCTTTCAGCAGGAATGGCTTCTGGGAAGTGCTTACGAGCGTATATGGCCCAATTGCAAAAGTACAATACAGACCTGTATTTGTGACCGTTTGCGGGGCCTCCATTGTTAGATACGCTGTCAGTCGGTCGAGGTCCTACTGGAGGTGGGTTCTGTGGATCAGTAGCGTTCGGCCAATTCTGAGAGGGTGGTACATTGGCGGCTACAGCACTGGTACCAGGTCCAGAATTGTGGTGATGAAACAGTCCAAAATGATGATTTGGAGTCATTGTAGGTGTGCTGATGTTAATATTGTAACAGAAAATTACTGTTGTCAGTAGGCACAATGCTATAGGCACAAACGGTCGCCGGTTAAATAGACGTCGCCGGAAACGAAACCAAAACATCCAGCATCACAGTATACAGCATTTTCATATGTTTGTGGACATAAATATATATATACGTACCTGAATAGCTATTGTGCTAGTAGTATGATCTGTTACAGTTGCCGGCGGTGCTACGTACTGCCTGTCAAGGTAAGCGAGGTACGGGGAACACATGGGGTTTCTCGACAGGTACCCACTGACTAAATAAGCAGCAATACCACATGAATCCAACACTCTAACGATACGAACCGAATGCCAAATCTAATAAACGATAATAAATTATCATAGAATTTTTAGATAAATAGATATCTGTATATATTCTGAGCTTATTGTTACCAGACTATTATTGGTCGACGATATCATTTTTCAACGCCCTTTTTGAATGACCGATCACTGTCAAATTGGCCTGCAAAATCGTTTATCCGCCAATTGACTAGTCAAATAAGTAATAGATTCATAATAGTGTTTCTAATCTATTTCGGAAATGCTTTGATATGGATGTAAGCGTTTGAACTTATATTGTACGCTAATGTACTACTCTGATCACTATGCTCCTTACGGTACTTGCCTGGGTTTGTACCACAACCAACAACGGGCGAATGCTATCGTAGCTTCAATTACTGACAGCCCATTCAGCTAATGCGATTGGTCTGATTGATTGTCAGATTTGTAGCTTTTTCTACGGTAAAGACAATTCGGGAGCCCGCTGAAACCCTGTACCTGCCGCATCTGACGCACATCTCCCAGCTAATCATACAAGTGTGGGGTTGCTGCATAGATCACGTGGACGAGAGGGGTATGAGTGAAAAATTTCCACATGAATTATTAGAACTCACCAGCCACTGTTGTCAGATACATCAGTTCGATCGAAGATACACTAGGCTATTGGACGATATTTAGATTCAAGTTTCATGTGTCTGATGGCGCATATATCTTGTCTTTGTATGTTTTAGAACTTTAATTGACGAGCTACTTGTTTGGCTACATATGCAGCTTTTGTAACCACACCCCGTATAGAAACTTGAAAATATACTGAAGCAGCTTGACATACCCTTCAAAAAAATCCTTCTAGCTTTGAAAAAATGTGCGAATACAATAACAATGTCGTCAACGATCTGGCCGTGTTCTGACTGCATAACACTACGTCAGGACCCCACTGACCCCACCCCAACGCCCTTGCCCTGGGTCCTGAACAGGTTTATAATGAATGTCCTCCTCCTCTCTATTATCTATCCGCCTAGCAGTTAGAGTTTCTGTTTCACATCCACACGTGGTTAGCTTGCTTATCTTCAAATCCTATGTATATGGGACATTATGTCGTCGTTTTTACGGTTGACAGGTGATCTCACTGGCGGTATGGCTAATAGGGACGGTCTGGCCATAAATTCAGCTGTACCTGGGACTGCTGCGAGTGATGCAACAAGTTCCAAGACAGAACCACAGCATCCATTTTCTCCGCCATCATCGAACCCGTTAAGGTACTCGACTTCTGTTTCAACATCATGGTCAATTAGTGATATTGATTCCGTGGATCCATTAATGGCAGGTTCCACTGTCTCTACAACCACATCATCGTCTAGTACTACTAGTACTACTACTGCCGGTTCTAGTATGAACACTGGCAATTTGGATCACTCAGACATCAATAGTCATGAGGTTTGCAACAATCGCACTATAACTGGGAGTCCCGGCTCGGTTGGCGGAGGCAGATCAAGCCCGTTATCGTTTACTCCACTTCGAAGGTCTAGTGCTGCTAAAGTATCCGGTATGGGCGCAGTTGCTAGCACACCTATAACGGCCCCAAATCTCGGATCGATTCTTTCCCCCTCGTCGTCAACTACTTCTATAGCACCGGCGGTGGCCTCGTCGGTGTTCCCTGCCCCTGCCCACAATCTCAGCTTGCATTACCTGCAGCACCACAAGTACTTGTCGCTGCATGATCAGCAACAATATCTTGGCATCTCTCCGGCCGCATCTTCAACTTCGACGCCATCTTCTATCCGCTCATCACCCAGTCATTCTTCACCCACATCATCACATCCCCCATCGTCAGCTGCTTCGTCTTCAACTTCGTTAAGACGCGCATCTGCGACTAGTGTGTCTACCAGTGCGCTTAGCGCCGGCCCTAGTGCATGGTTGTCTTCGAGCAACGCCCATACCCACATTCCTAGCACATCTCACGCCCACCGTCGTTCAGGAAACCCTGCGCCGCACTCTATTTTGGCGGCTGGTGGGAGTGACAGTCTTGATAATACTATCACTACTAATAAGAGCAAGCCGTCTAATCTGCATCAAAACAAGGACCAGCTGCTCACTCCACTTAGCGTGACGCCTCCACAAACTTCGTTGGCAGATTATCAGTTAGGTGAATCATCTATACCTAGAGGGTTACGTATCCAGACTTCTTTTTCTGGTGCCAATAATCGAACTAGTGCTTCAACAGCTACAAGTGGACTTCCCGTTAGCCCACCTCTTACTGGTACTGTTACTGGGATTGGTGTTTGTAGTGGTTCTGATAGCGGTGGTGACATAACTGCTACTACAAGGCCGTTCAATGACCGAAGGCCTTCGGGCACTGAATATTCGCATACATATAATAACTCGCCTGCTCGAGTGTGCTGGGACGAGGAATCAATGGTGAGCCAATCTGCATCTGCTACCAGCAGCCCACGAACCCCAGCCGGTGAAGAAAGGCAGGGCCGATCTGCTTTACGCATGGCTGCGTTTCGTCAGACACTGTTCCGTCATGTTTCACCTTCCAGAAAGTCTCAGATGAATAGCGCAAGCTCTAGCGAGCCTCCATCAGGCATGTCGTCGCCTTGTCAGGAAGATCATATTACGTCATCTGCAGATACATCGGTTTTCAATGGTGGCCCATCGTCTTCTAATATTAATAATAGCTCCACTTCTTCATCGGCTTCGTCATCGACAACCACGGTTAAGGAGACTCATCACATATCTATAGACTACGATCCAGTATCTGGTCGAAAGGTGCTTAATACTTATGAAATCATCCGCGAACTTGGTCGTGGCCAGCATGGCAAGGTTAAGCTCGGTCGAAACAAAGAAACTGGTGATTATGTTGCTATAAAGGTTGTAGATAGGACTGGGCGTCCTCGTCTGGGCCGACTACCTCGACCAGGATCTACGCAAGAAGACAAAATTCGTCGCGAAGTCGCTATTCTAAAAAAGTGCGACCATCCTAATATTGTGAAGCTTATTGAAGTTTTGGATGACTCTTCATCAAAAAAGATTTATTTGGTTCTCGAGTATCTTGAAAAGGGTGAGATTGAATGGCAGAATGATGATCAAAAGCCAGTGCTCCCACGAAGTCTGGTCAAGTCAATTGCTCGAGATGTTTTATTGGGCCTTGAATATTTGCATTTTCAGAGTATCATCCACCGAGACATCAAACCCGCTAATTTATTATTGTCTAGGGACGGAATGGTGAAAATATCCGATTTCGGAGTGTCTTATATTTCCACTTCGGAGTGTCCTAATGACGATTTAGAACTTGCCAAAACTGCAGGTACACCAGCATTTTTCGCTCCTGAGCTGTGCGTCACTAGTGATTCCAGCAAACTTAGGCCACCAATAAGCCATAAGATCGATATCTGGGCATTTGGTGTTACGTTGTTTTGTATGATATATGGGCGTGTCCCGTTTATTGCTGATAGTGAGTATGAACTTTTCAGCGTTATCGTTGAGCAGCCTCTTCTATTCCCTGATGAGGAGGATAATCATGATGATAGCAATCATGGCTCTGACAAGCCTGCTACTTTCGATGCCGACCTCGAACTTGCCAAGGATTTACTTCGACTAATGCTCGAAAAGAATCCTGTCAAACGTATAGATATTGCCGACATAAAGAGACATCCCTGGATTTGCGAGGGAATGGATGGCGCAAACCTGGAAACTTTTTGGCACAAGGGAGATGATAGTAGACAAATCGAAGTAACTGGTGAAGATCTACAGGCTGCCATTCAAGGAATGACTGGTAAAATCAAGAAAGGTCTTTCAAGATTTGGAACCACTGCTTTGGAGCTTGCTGGATTGCGTCGAAGATCTTCAGGGAGCTCGATTGCTTCGTCGCGGGGTGCTAGTTCTCGTGAACCTACACCGTTAGGACTCCGTCGCAGTATGCATGACAGTTCATCAACAACCGCTGCAACATTTAGACGGGGTCGTGGTATCTCTGAGTCTAGTGCACATCGTCAGTTGGCGAATCTACCTCCAGTTTTTGGTGATTATAGTGATGGCAGGAGACTGTCGACCACTTCAACTGGTTCAGTGTCTACTGGTAGCTCTGTATTCCAGCCTGTTGGTCGAGGTCTTTCATCCAGTCACAGCAACCTCAATTTACATGCTTTTTTGAAGGATGATCAAGTCCAAGTCCCTAATGAAACCCGTGGGTCCGACGTGGGTACTATTGGCTTTGAGTCACTTAAGATTCCTTTTACAGAGCCTTTGTCTTTGAATTTGGGTGATTTACCTGTAATGGATGATGACTTGAACCCTGAATCTGATGAGGATGATGATGACGAAGATGACGACGATGATGATGATGATGATGGTGGAGAACTTACGTTGGTGTTGGGTCCAAGTAGGAACCGCCTTCCATCGGACCCTGCTGGTGGTGTTAGTCGCAACGCCAGTATAATCAAACAAAAACCTGACTCCATAGAGGGCAGAGCCCGCAGCAAGAGCTTAAATGTAGGTCCTCCTCCACAAGACTAACTAATGAGACATGACATAATGTGATACATAATGACTTTGCACTCTCTGTTAATTTTATTTAAATATATATGTGTCTCTCGCTGTATATATATATAACATGTTGCTTTTTTAAATATTTATTTCTTGAACTAGTGTAAATTGGTTTGGAATTGATACAGAAATGGCCTCTCTCCACAATATCCAGCTTGAGGAAGGGCAGTGTTATATGTCTATCACGCTGCGGCAGAGCATCACGTCGTCATGTCTTACTCCAACGTCTGGAATCCAATTGATGGCGATGCGGGTCATGAAGGGCCTGACAATCGGATAATTGCTGACGATGATGATGAATTTATTGTGAATGATGATGATGGGTTTGATGTTGAGCGCCAGCAGACAACTTCGTCGTCTTCCAGAACAATTCCCGAACCTGCCCAGCGTACTACTGCCGGAGGCGAGACGTTAGAACAACGTAGATTCACTGGCGGAGATACATTGGATGAACCAGTATCAGCTACTTTATTGAGAGATGCTAGGGCAGTTGCCACTAGACTTCGTCAAGTGGTATGGTGGTATTCTGGAGAGGAGAATACTACCAGCTATGAATGGGACCTGTGGGGTCCATTAATCTTCTGTCTATTGATCTCAACCATCATGAGCATGATTGCGCCTAATGATCAAACGACCAGTGTATTCTCTGGCACATTTGCATTGATTTGGGTGGGTCAATGCATTGTTACTCTTAATATCAAATTACTGGGTGGAACGATATCTTTCTTCCATGCGTTATGTGTTGCTGGTTACTCGCAGTTCCCACTAGTAATTGCTGCTGTTTGTAGCAGTTTTATTAGCAATCGAATGATAAGGATGATACCCGACTCTCTGTTAGTTGCCTGGTCCATCTACTCTGCGACCAATGGACTTCGACACTCTGGCGTTAACCCGGATCGAGTGTTTTTGGCAACTTTCCCGGTAGGACTATTCTTTATAGGCTTGGGATGGCTATGTGTTATTACCTAAATACCTTCACAAAAGAGTGGATATGAATTCTAAATTATTATACAAATAAATATTTAACTTATCATTATTATTAATGTTCGTTTGTTATTTTGTGTTCTTTTCATCAAAGGCCATTCAAAAACGAAGCTACTGATGATTCGGCGTCCCATTTCCAGTTGTTGAACCAATCCAAACTTGACGCGAAACTGGCCTGAGGATCATTGGCATCATTATACAACATCTCATTGTTACTAACAACATCATCAAGGGACGGATGGGACGTCCGACCGTTGTTGTGACCAATAACTGATGGAGAATTGCTAAAGGCATCATTAGGTGACGATGTGGACGAATTCGTTGAAGTGTTGTGTGGAGGGATAATCTTGCCATCACTTCCCATTACTCCCATGGATCCAAAATGACGCGCATTAACGGTAGGAAGGCCGGGATCAAGTCCAAGACCCTCAATGGACTTCTTAGTCTGTTCAAATCTCAGATACATCATGTAGTTTAGCATTCTGAGAGACCACAGACATTCTTGAGCCATTTTAAACCGACCGTCCGCAACAAGTCTTTCAATTAATGAAAATCCCTTGATAACATGCGGTAGTAAATCAGTTACTTCAAATCCTGCGTTCAAACATATTAACAGTAATAGCACCGCGCTATATAAACTTGACAATCGCAACCACCAGCATGTATGGAGTTTTCCTGCCCTTTCAAGTTCCTCACTGGCGCTTATAATACCTCTACATGACGTAGCAACAATATGCCACTCGTTGCTAATTCCATCGCCAAGTGTTGAATCCAGTACTGCATACATGCTACGAGTGTATAAATATACGATACACTCATGATATTGCAAGCGGAGATGGGAAATTAAAGCTGGGTCAATATCGGGCCTAGCCTGAGAGTATGATGTGTCAGAGTCCAAGTTCATACTGGCAGCAACGGTTGAATTCCACTCCAATAGAGACTCGTAAATAGCAGTGAACATTTGTTGAGGCATCCCACCCCTACTAAAGTCGTTGAAGAGTGGACCAACACAAAATGACAATCGAAGAAATGCATAAGATAGCTCTGACAGCCATCCATCATCTTCGTAGTCCAAGGGGCGATCAAGTTGAATCTCATCATCTCGAAGGGAGAAAGATCGGCCGAGATCCAACGACATGAACCTATCCCAAGTATAAGTAGCCCAAAATACTCTACAAATCTTGAGTTTATCATATGTAGGCACAGATGGCGACCAAAATCTCTTCATGAGACCCATTCCTTGCGTTAGTCGAACAGCATTTCCTAATGCAATCCATGCGGACGACTGGCGATGGCAAGTTCTGAGATACTGGGTGATTAATAACCATCCTTGAACCAATTCGACACTCTCCCATTGGAATGTGAATGTCTGCACAATATTATAACCATGATCAAACAATTGCTCCTCCAGCCCCGGTGGGTAGGACTGGCGGTCCTCAACCTCGGAATGACGCATTGCAATAGCACACACCACAAAATACATTCCCATAAATAGCAAGATGGGACTCTTATCTTCAGTTGCCAGATAGCTTTCATATTGCTTTAAGAACATTGGCCGATGCAAAACCGAAAATAGAGGATTGATCTTATCAAAGTAATATCGTAATAGAATCACTGACAGCTCCTCACTCAACAGTGGAACTGACGGTATCTCGATCGACTTCATTGGAAGATAATGAACTCCGCTCATGTTCCATCCATATCCTTGGATTCTAGGAATAACAACACGTCGCTGATCCTCGGGGCCTAGACTGCGAAACATAGTGCTTCCAAAGATACTCGGAAGGATTGATAAGTATCTTTTTGTATATCGCAACTTATGGCCATCATAATTATACGAGCCATGCATGCTTCGAGCTCTGTGTTCCTCAATGAAAATAGCCAGCTCTCTGGCCAAGTCTGAAGCGTTAATAACCGGATCATCATACTGACCACCACTGTTACTGCTGCCCAAATCTGCGCCTCCAGGAATTCCCGCATTGTTAAGAAATTGGCCTGAACTGTTACTGGGACTACCGCCATCCTCGGTAGCAAGCATGTTTTCAAGGTTATCTAGTCGCTGTAAAATCTTATACATCATTGAGTATTCATCACTACCAGACCCCAATCCTACAGACTTTCGCATTCCATTCCTGATAAGTCCTGGCCCGATTGACTCAAGTCGCGATGCCGTTCGAGCATACGCACCAGCAGACCCCATGCCTGCTAGACGATCGATGCCAGGACGAGGAGGTGCCGGATTTGAAGAGTACACGCAATCAAGAGAGAACTTCTTGCAAGCTACACATGGCTGTTGGCCATCGCATTTTGTCTTCTTGCGTTTACATCGATCGCATGCTCGGGCCACCCTAATTCGCTCTCTGCTGTTACGTCTTCTGCTAGGCCCTGCACCCGAACCACCCATCATATCAGTTTCATCAGCCGGTCTTTTCCTTGACATTGTAAACCGTAAAACTACGCTGCTAGTTTTCTATTGAGTTCTTTGGCAGTTGGAAACCTCAATGAGACACATTCGCATTCCCTTTAGTGTGCTTGTTAATGCGTACAGTTCAAAGAAGCCCCCCAGAGTCATAATCACGTGATTCTGTGGGGGTCTTCTAGCCGACGCCAGACAAAATATGCTGCGAAAGTGCGGTAATTTGAGATAGCCTTATAACACGAGCAAAAAACCAAAACAACAAACCAAAAAGGTCACTAGTTGGCCACACTATTGAATTGATATATCAGAATAGTGTCAGAATGATGTATTTTTCATGGAATATTGTGTGGATACGGACTTGATTCCCATCTCATGCCGGGTGTATATCCCGCGAATTCATAAGCTGAGAAAGCACTGACTAAGCTGAGCTGCCCTTCCGGAGTTGGCAGGTCCTGTCTGCACAAAGACATCTATGATGCTCAAAGGTGATCTGCGGACTAACTGGGCAATATCGGACTAGCCGGCGCAATTCAGTGTTTTTGTGAATATACCATTGTGGTTTGCAGGTTTTCAATGATATCCGATGGATAATGCGATCAGATAATCGGATAAAGTTACAATTAAAGTCGGATAAACCTGCCATCGGGTTAGGCCTCATGCCGAATCCGGAGATGGTATTTATGTTATTGTGTGTTTACATGCTCTCAAATCTGGCAGGCGGAGCACGCGGGATCTTCATCTCTCATTGAACGACACAGCGGAGGCGCGACAATAACATTTGGCATTCTACACTGTCAGACCTTGCGGGATGTGGTCAATTCATGGTCAGTACTGGGTTATGCCAGTTATTGCTTGTATAATATGGTGGGGAATGTTAATTGCACTAATGGTGTGCTGGGCTGTACAAGGGCATCCTATATATTCCTTTGTTGGCGCCAATCAGACGATTCTTTTCATCTCTGATGTAGCTGCTACAAATCTGCAACCAATTTTTATCGCTTGTTCGGGAGCTCAAGGATTATTGGTGGTATTAAGTTTGGCAGCTGAGAGATATCTACGTCACGCGGGAAGACTTATCCCCAATAGTCGGAAATTGGAAAAGATTCTTGCAGGGTTAGCTATCTTTTTCGGTATCATCGGCGAATTAGGCATTCTATTTGTGTCATGTTTCAATACTAAGGTGTTCCCCAATGTTCATATCTCCATGTTGGTGGTTTTCATTGGCGGAGTCGGTGTATCTGCCTTGTGCATGATTGCGGAACTAGCCTTGTTAGATAGATCCAAGCAGATGGTTGTCCGTCT
Organism: Sugiyamaella chiloensis; assembly: GCA_030578775.1. Lineage (NCBI taxonomy): Eukaryota > Fungi > Ascomycota > Dipodascomycetes > Dipodascales > Trichomonascaceae > Sugiyamaella > Sugiyamaella chiloensis. The sequence continues at coordinate 131,822 of JAKTZE010000007.1, forward strand.
TCGGTTATCTTATATGCTTAAACTGGCTTGGTTCATAATAGCGCTATCGTTGGTAATCGGCTTTGCAGTTTGCTCGCTACATGATCATAAGAACGCAGCTGCGGTATGTGAATGGACTGTTTCATTCTTTTATGGGTTCTACCTGTGGATCCTAGCCTATGACTTGTCACCAGCTCTAAAGACTACTAATGGACAGATGTTTGAGAAGAAACTCAGCAATAATCTTAGTCGAGCCATGAGTTGGGTCCCCGGGGTGGGATCAATATCAACTGAACCTCCTTTCAATGCGCTTGAAGTGACTGAGCCATCCCATGTTGGTGATATTGTTATCGGACATCGAAATTATCACGAACAAGTCTAGAAGTATACAATATGTGTATGTGTATGTGTATTGCGTATGACTTTACGTAATCTACTATTTATCAATACTACGGGTGCAATATCCAATAAATACTACTATAAAATACAAACTACTTGTGATGACTTATATTTTAAGAGAGTTCTTCAGTGAAGATTCCTCCCTCCTTTGCTTCACCAACTGCATCAGATCCTTTTTTGAGGATATTCTCGACAACGCCCTGAACAATATCAATTCCAGACTTATCAGAAGAACCAGTGGCTTCGGTACCAGCTTCACCAGCCTCTTCTTTAGCTTCACCGTCAACTGCTTCAGCTTTGGGCTCAACAGCCTCTTCAGTCGCATCAGCATCTTTAGGTACAGCAGTAGCAGCTTCAGCATCTTCAGTCTTGGTCTCCTCGCCCTCTACTCCAGCCTCTGCATCGTCGGCAATCTCATCAGTTTCAGTTTTAACTGGCTCATCGGCAGCTGCTTCGGCACTAGTAGTAGCTGCCTCGGCATCTGCACCAACGGCCTTGGAAGCTTCTACAGAAGCTTCAGGCTCCTTCTCACCAGTAGTACTGTCAAACTCAGAGAAAGCCTTCTCGATTTCAGCTTTGAAGTCACCACTCACTGGCTCTTCAGGCTCAACCTTTGGCGCATCTTCAGTCTCGGCAACCTCTGCAGGACCCGATCCAAGAGCGGCCTTAGCAGCAGTTGAAGCCAAAGTGGCAGTTACTCCATCAGAAGCGGTCTGTAAAGGCTTAGGAATAGACTTGACACTAGGAACGGTTCCTTTCTTGGCTTCGATCTTCTCCTTCAAGCTGGTGCCATCTGCCTTCACAGGCGTACTGGTAGCCTTCTTTGATGATGAAGAGGACAAAGAAGTTCTTCGGAAAGTCTTCTTAAGGAAACCCCTAAGCTTGCTGGGAGACTTGGATCCCGATTCCACTGCCACTGCTGCAGTGGTGGTGACAGCAGCTGTTGCTGCCAAAATTTCACCACCACCAACGCTAATGCCATTAGAGGTCTCGGTAACAGTCTTACTTGCACCTGCCTCAACAGTGGTATCTTCAGTAGCAGCTTCAGGCTCAACATCAGTCTCCTTTTCAGCTTCAACCTCTTTGGAAACATCAGGCTCGAGTTCAGACTCAGGCTCAGCAGCAGGAGTCTCAGTTTCAGCGCTAACATCTGCTGCACCTGCCGCTTCTTCCTTGTCTACAACGTCCCATTCGTCCTTGGACTCAACGGCACCATTCACAGAAGCTTCAGCAGCTGGCTCGGTGAGTTCACTAATCTCCTTAGTTGGTACAGTAGCAGCGATAGGTTCTTCCAAGTCAGCATCGTCTTCGGCTGCTTCTTCAGTGGTGGCCCCAGTAGCAGGCTCGGCTACCTCTTCGGCTTCAGGCTCATTAGCAGGCTCAGCTACCTCCTCGGCTTCAGGCTCAGCTTCAGGCTCAGCAGCAGGCTCAGCAACCTCCTCAGCTTCTGTTTCAACTTCTGGTTCAGCTTCAGCTTCAGTAGCAGGCTCAGTAACCTCCTCTTCAGCTTCTGGCTCAGCTTCGGGCTCTACAACCTCTTTAGAGATCTCTGGCTCAGCTTCTGGCTCAGTTTCAGTAAACTCAGGCTCGGCTTCCGTGGCCTCAGGTTCTTCTACATCAGCCTCAGGTTCAGCTTCAGTAGTCTCGGGAACGGCTTCAGTGGTCTCAGGCTCGACTTCCGCAGACTCAGGCTCGGCCACAGTGGTCTCGGGCCCTTCTGCCTTAGCAGAGATCTCTTTGGTAGCAACAGCGGCTCCGATGGCAGCAGTAACACCTCCAGCAAGAGCGGCAGCTCCAAGAGCATGTTTAGAGGATTCAGGTGCCTCAGGTTCAGCTTCTTCTTGAGCCTCTTCGTCTTCTTCGGTAGCAGTTGTAACAGGCTCCGTTTCAGCAGCGGCCTCGGCCTTCGCTGCAGATACCTCAGCAGCATCTGTTTCAACCTTCTTCTCAGAAGCAACGTTCAAGTCATTTTCAGCAGAAGCCAAAGCCTTCTCCTTCTCAGCCGTCAAAGCTCGAGCAGCTTCAGCAGCCTCTTCAGAAGCAGCCTTTTCTTCAGCAAGTCTAGCAGCCTCAAGCTCAGCAGCAGCCTTGTTTCGCAAAGCCGTGGTCCGCGCAACCTCAGCCTTGGCTAACTCTTCAGCATGTCTGGTTGCCTCGTGAGCTTTCTGAAGCTCAACTCTTCGTGATTCACGCTGTCGGTCAAGTTCGTCTTTTTCAGCCTTCTTCTTGGCCTTCTCCTCAGCCTTCTTGGCCTTGTCGGCGGCCTTTCGCTCCTTCTCAGCAGCCTTAACCTTGGCAGTCTCAGCATCACGAGCAGCTTTAGCTTTGGCCTGTTCCTGTCGTCGAACAGCATCTTCAGCAGCCTTCTTCTTGTCTTGTTCAGCTTTCTTCTTGTCTTGCTCGGCTTTCTCTTCAGCTCTCTTCTTGTCTAGGACGGCTTTCTCTTCAGCTTTCTTCTTATTGAGTTCAGCCTTTTCAACAGCCTTCTTCTCCTTTTCCTCAGCTTTCTGTTGGTTACGCTCAGCCTTCTTGACAGCGTTCTCTTCGTCACGAACTCGCTTCTCCTCAGCCTTTCGCTCCCGTTCAGCCTTCTTCTCAGCTTCAAGCTTCTCCTTTCGTGCCTGCTCTTCAGCACGTCGCTCCTCATCAGCCTTTCGCTGGGCAGTGGCCTTCTCGGAGATCTCATTCAAAACTGGACGAACGTTACGTTGAGCAATCTGTTCAACATCACTTTGAGACATGAATTTACCACCTCCAATGTTGATTTTTCCGTGGTTTTCAAGTCGTTTCTTGCTGTTCTCGCTAGCAACGGCCATAGCAGCAGCATTGAAATCAGCATTGCCGAATATGTTTCGCTCAGCATTCAATTTGTCTACAGCAGCTAATCTGGCAGCTGCCCTCTCTCGGGCATGAGCCATAAGGCTTTCACCGTGAGCAGGCTCAAGGTACTGAGGAGTAAGTTTGAGCATTGGGTCACTAAGGTTGGCAGATTGAGCAGCCTTTACAGACGCACCACGGCCGACTGTATTCCACTCAAGGCTACCGGCACCAGAGTGTGACGGCAAATAGAGCTTGGATAATCTCTCCTTAGCAGCCTCTCGAGCTCTCAGTTCCAGGTTGGCAATGTTACCTAGAGTAGAAGCAGCCAGATCAGGATTAACATTAGAGGAAATCGAAGCGTTCGATGCAGCAGCAGCAGCATTCATTACCGAAACAGACGCTCGTCTACCAGTATCATCTACCAACGCATTCTTTGCTCGACGTTCGTTCCATTCGTAGGCATCTGGTACTGCCTGGGCACCAAATTCATGTCCAGGAGTGTCACTGACTGCAATAGCAGCCTTGGAAGCATTTGTAATAATTGATCTGCTCTTTTGCAGACGCTGGGCTTTCTCTTCGGGAGTTCCGTCATAGTCCTTATCCTTAGCTGAGATGGCAGCACTGGTAGCATCCGGATACTGATCAGGCGTCCACAAAACAGGAGAAGTATTGTTGGCATTGGCCAGAACAGCAGCGGAACCGGCCGCGGGAGATTCATCAGGATGCCACAATTTCAAAGAGAGATCGGCCCTGGAAGCCAGTACCGCAGCGGTGTCTGGAGAATCTCGAGATACACCTACTATTGGGGCACCTGGCTGGTGGTAAATTCCATATTTAATTTGCTTTCGGTACAAAGCAGCTGCTGCTGCAGATGATACCAATTGCTGTGGGGTGGGTTTGTTGGTTCCTGACGATGTAGCAGTCGAGATGGAGCTGGCAGTCAACCCTGTATCGGTTCTCGAGCTCTTGGCTCGGTTGGACGACTGAATTAGACATGAAACAACACACACAACTAATATAAAAACAAATCAGTATAAACAATCATTTCAAACTTACAACGAGAGACATATTGTTCAGCAGCACCTCATAAACTCAGCAGCTGAGTCGCTCTCAACTTTGTTAGCACTTTATATCAGGTGGCTGGTTGCGGCTAAGACAAAGGTCACAGGCACCAAAACCACCACTAGACCCAGTTCGACTAGGCCAGGTTAACTGGCAGGATTCTATAGAGACAATATCAATTGAATCAACAAACATAGTAGTATAAACCGCTGATATTATTTGTCTTATCCGCGATTAATAATAATCGCTCATCCTCCCAGTGGCCTGGCATGTGCCGGTACCGGCGAATTTCATCTAGAAGTGGACTTGACACTATCACTGATATCCAACTTAAAAAGGCTCGTTTCATCTAACCAATTCAACACCATTCCAGTGAAAACAGCCCATTGTCTTGCCTGTACCCATTCAACTCACTCACTTATTATACAGGCCTAGCTATAACAGCAAATGTAGGCTCAATAAAGATGACAGAAAAGTGTGGCCGATACAAGGTTGCACGTTATATATGATAGCCCGTAAGGGCGGATGTTTGCTTTTGGCGCTGATTGCTTGGGAGGCGTGGGGCAACAGCCATTCCGGGTAAGAGCCGCACAGGCATAATGTGGTGCGCATGGAACCACAATACAGAGAAGAAACTCAAGTGCCAGCCAGTGTGGACTGGTTGGTTCGGTCATAGACTGAAACGGAAATACTACTAACATGCCTTAGAGCTATACAATAGCTTAACCATGCGCGGGATCTATCCAGAATTTTTTGTACTCATACATATACGCTATGCTGGTAGAACCCGCAAGTACAATCTGTTGTACCAGTTTATATTGTCTTAAGTTAATATATGCAACTAGTGCAGCTGGTGGAGCCTTACCATCTGCCGGAGGTGCTGCTTGCGCTGCAGCCTACAATGGCATTATCTTTGTGACTATCGATCAGGCTTACACCCATGCAGCTGCTGCTAATTACAGTGGCTGGTGACGTAAGTCAACTGTGGGTAAGATTGGGCTCGAGCTCCGATCGGCCCAAATAGGCAACTGGAGGACGCGTCGCGACGCCGCTACAGTGGGTTCATTTCCTGAAGTTATGAGTCGTTGTCGTCGACATCATCGTCATCGTCTTCGTCCGATTTACGCTTGATAGGTGCCGAATCGACTGCGTCCGCAGCATCTTCGGATTTCTGATCCTTCGCTTTTGGCATTTTGCTCTCATCGCTCTTTGCAGCTTTGGGATTGATCTGCCGAACTGCCTCGTTGATATCTTCAATGTGATCGATTAGCGCTTGCCATACCTCCGGACTCAGAGAGATACCCTGAGTTAGCACTGTGCATAACGAGCAATACAGTGTAGCAGAGCTACGGGTAGATTGGCCATAGTATTCACGGGGTAAAAAAACACAAAAACAAATGAGAAAACAACAAACTTATTTGTTTTTGGTTTTGGTTTTTTTACTCAATCGCATGAAACCCAAATAAGTTTTCATAATATATTATGGCCCTATTTTATTGCGTTTACCTTAGATTTGTTACTCACTTTTTTGCCAGGCAATTCCTGGCCATTGCTAGTATAGAACTCTCGAATGTCAACGAGCGGAATTCCCTTGAATGAACGCACAGTGACCTTTTTGTTCTTCCCCAACTAGTTAGACATAGTCTGTGTAGCCCACTGACAAATGAACTTACGTCGAATTGGGTTTCTTCAGATGGCTTGTTGGCTCGCTTCATAGGTTATAGATTTATCAACGTGTATGGATGAACGTTGGCCAAACTTATATACTAATTCGGTGGTACCCTGCTTTGCAGCTACATGCCTCCCCCATTCTCGGACGTCTATCATCTACGACGAGTATCAGCTGCGTCGCAAAAGCCTTGTGCCATATGCTACAAACCGACTAGTGCAGTTCTGGTGTCTGAGGATGGTAAAGCGGATTTCTTTTATATTTGTGAACTGCATTTAGATGACCCCACATTCGCTACCCCGCGCATCGATCCTGAAGTCGAGGCTTCCCGTGTCAAAGAGAAACAACTTCAGCAAGAAATAGATGTGCTCAAAAAAAAATGGGAAGACCGAGATAAGAAAGACGACAAAAGTGATGACAAAAAGGACGATAAAAAGAATGATAAAAAGGACGAAAAGGATAACAAAAAGGACAAAGAGGAGGATGATGAAAGTACCAAACCTGCTGATGATAACAACAAGCCAAAATCTCGAGTGTTTGTTCTCAATAGGTCTATCTACAACTTACGCCTTGAATCACATCGTTCAGCTCAAAGATCTAAGCAGACTGCTAAAATGCTCAGCAATCGATCTCTGTTTCCTAAAGTGCCTACAAAGCTGCCATCTGACACTGCCAAATCCACTACCAACTCTGGTTCTGGGTCTGACCCCGCGCATACGAGCACTGACGAATGATATGGCATGAATGTGTTGTGTATAAATTATAATGCGGTGGGCAGTTTCTTTTTTGTTGTTGTTACTCTAGTTCACGGCTCGCTCAGCCAGCCATGTCTCCCATTTAGCCACTCTGTCACCTCGAACACTTCCATCAAGAACAACCAATTCTCCTTCAAGCTGGCCGAATTCGAATTGACCCTCCAGTCCAATCCATCCATCTCCACCATCTTCGAGCTCGGCTTCCTCGTTAAGCTTAATATCACCAACACTCCTAGACTTTGTTGATCGTAGTTCGTTGATTTCTGACTCCAAAAGAGTCTTCAGCCGGGGTGCTGAGATGACGTTGAAAACGTCTGATTTGTTGGCAGCAACAAGAATGTCTACCCCTCCTGCCCGTTTTTCTGTCTGTTGTAGCAATCGATATAGGCCCTTGGCAGCTGCGCTAACGCTGGATGGTCCACCAGCAGCGTCGACCATGAAGATGATTCCTCTCAAGGATTTTCTGTTCAATTCAATTTCATTCTCGGTCAAATGATACAGTTTTGGGTGTCCTGGAAGATCCACCAGTCTGAAATACTCATCCACAGGCTGTGTGCCAAATGGTAATCTGAGATGATCAAACTTGTTGGCAGTCTGAGATGTAACAGTGTCATGTTTCTCCCCAGTCCACTTCGTTAGCACAACTTTTCACAATCTTATTTTGTTTCTTTTTTTCAACTGTCAATCACTCACCTTTGAAAACAAAGTAGTCTTTCCACTAAAAGACGGCCCAACAATAAGATAAGATGGAGGTAATGCCTTTTTTGAACCCACAAAAGCTCCAGTGCTGAATGCTGTCAGTATTAACCCTAGAATGATTAATCCAATAACAGCTGTTATCAGCAAAGAAGTCTGGCTCAGTTCCATTGTGACTAATTCCCGCTTTCTTGGTCTCTAAATATAAAATAAAGCAAAAACACTTGGTCAAACCACAAGTAACTATCAGGCAACTTCTATTCAAGCTAAGAAAGGTGGGTGGGACGGGATCAGGGCAGGAGGGTTCTCAGCCGTGTGAATTCGATGATCGGCTGAAATTTAGAGTCATTCTTGTCATTCTGTAGTTAGTTGGTTGACATTTAGAGGAAGAAACAAGAAAAGAAAAATAAACTCCACAGTCCATAATGTCAACATTTGGTAATTATTTCCGAGTAACCACATACGGTGAAAGTCACTGTAAATCTGTCGGATGTATTGTAGATGGAGTTCCTCCAGGAATGGAGTTGGATGCTGAGAAGGACGTCCAACCCCAACTCACTCGAAGACGGCCTGGCCAGAGTAAGCTCACTACTCCTCGAAATGAGTCCGACACTGTTGAGATCCAGTCTGGCACTGAACATGGCAGGACTTTGGGTACTCCCATAGGAATGGTTGTTCGTAACAAGGATCAGCGACCTGGAGATTATTCTGAAACTGACATTTATCCAAGGCCCTCTCATGCTGACTATACCTATTTGTCCAAATATGGTATCAAGGCTTCTTCCGGCGGTGGACGGTCATCTGCCCGAGAAACTATCGGCCGAGTGGCTGCTGGGGCAATTGCTGAGAAGTTCTTGTCTCTTGCCAATGGTGTTGAGATCGTTGCATTTGTTAGTGGGGTGGGCTCAATTTCGATGGACCGAAGTGCACAATCTGAGAAATTCATCAACCTTCTATCCACCATTACTCGAGATGATGTTGATGCTGCTGGGCCCATACGATGTCCCGATAGTGGTGTAGCTGATCAGATGATCAAAATCGTCGAGCAACATCGAGACGGAAAGGACTCAATTGGAGGTGTAGTTACTTGTGTTGCAAGAAATGTGCCTATTGGTTTGGGTGAACCAGTTTTTGACAAGCTTGAAGCCATGCTTGCCCATGCTATGATGTCTATTCCTGCCACCAAGGGTTTCGAGATTGGCTCTGGGTTTTCTGGTACTGCTGTATCTGGTTCCAAGCATAATGATCCATTCTATGCTGATGAGAATGGTCGATTCAGAACCAAAACCAATAACTCTGGTGGTATCCAGGGAGGTATCTCTAATGGAGAGAATATTTACTTCTCTGTTGCTTTCAAGCCTCCTGCCACTATTAGCCAACAGCAGACCACTAGTTCCTACGAAGGTGTTGAAGGTGTCTTGGAAGCCCGAGGTCGTCATGACCCAAATGTGGTTCCACGAGCTGTTCCCATTGTTGAAGCCATGACTGCATTGGTACTTGCTGATGCTCTTCTTTTACAGAAGGCCCGTGAGTCTGCTATTTCTATTGTGCAACCTCAACCTCATTAGAAAAGATCGTTTAGATATGTTGTATATTTTATTAATATTTTGTCCCTTATGTGATACTTTAGATTACTTTAATTCAATCCTTACTAATTTCAAGACTTTTCATATTTGACATAAGCTCAATTGCGCATTTGTTAGGGGTTTTATTTCGAGTAATTATACATAATCGGGGCATTAAAAGGTTGTAAAGGCATTCGTTCGTCATATTCATCCATTGTTCATATTTTCAACAATTTCAGCAAGTCTTTCGTCACTCGTCAACGGCATAGTTTGAGCTGCTACCACCGCTTGGCACGCGATGATTCAACACACCAGAGCTTCGCCGGCTTCCAGCCGTCATCGAAGACGTATCTGAAATGCTAGATTTGTTTCTCTTGTGAACATGGATACTGGTCAAATGATTAGGTCTGGATCCCGATGACTGTTGTTGGACAGATGGGTTGCGAGACACCGACTTCAAGCTTTCAATATCTGGATTCACCACTCTCAGGGGGTTTCGCCTAGTTGCTGAAACCAGCACTTGTACATCACGACCTCGGAAAATGTCCTCATCGTCTGTTTCATCATCCATTGACCTCTTTCCTTCGGATTCATGATGTGATGATGCTGAATCTGCCACATTTGGACTATCAGTTATTGTCGTAACCCCACTTACATTCGAGTTGCGGTTCAGATACATTTGTCTCTTCTCGTTCCATGAATTTATGGACATTGAATCATCAAGAGTATCCCATGAGTTGTTTGGAGGAATATTAAAAAATCGTCCCATGGATGGAGCCGGTGACAAGTTCATTGTTCTTACGTGGTCAACTCGTCTTCTTCGCCGTCGCATCAAAAATACTCCAACTCCTGCTACGCACACTGCCGATAACGGTAGGATTGTCGATAGCGCAGCTATACCTCCAGTTGACAACTTCTGAGTCTGCCCACTGCTTGTACTATTAGCAGACCCACTTGGTAACACGGTGACTGTTTGAGTAGGTGCAGACTGACTCGTCGTTGGCGCGGGTGTTGTAAATCCAATTGCGGTATTCACTGAGGCCCCTGAAGAGACGTTAAACATCTCCACCGCCAAGTCACCACTTGGACTCTTGGATACAGCAATAAACGTCTGCCCTATACTCAAACCTCCTTGTAGACTTGATGGATTCAGACTTGATACTGAGTTCAAATTTGAGTCTGTCCAAGACCATCCTGCACTAAGATTTAGCCAGCTGAAAAATGGACTAGCATCTCTGCCATTTACTGAACCACCGATCACTAGCATAGATGACGCACTATCTCCGCTGTTAACAGAACTGAAATCACTCCATACTGGAATCACTAGAGGGTTTGTCCTGGAATCAATAGAATTAGAGTTTGAAACACTCTTGAAAGTCCAAGAATCATATTCCCACACTGCAATTTGATTCATTCCAATCCATCCGTTTGGAGCCTTTCCACCTACCAAAGCAAATGTATTGGGGTCCAAAGCTGCAGATCCCGCTGCGTATAGTTCAATTGGAGAGTTCTCATTCGCAGGTTGAGAAAACTGTTTGGAGCTTGTGTTGAAAGCATACAAGCTACTATATACGTCGTTCGTTTCAGAACAGTATCCTCCATAAATATAAATGAGATTGTTGCTTGATTGGGACCACACAGTGGGCATATCCAAATACCAATTGCTGGGTGAAGATGCTATGTCAGACCATTCATCCTGTACCACGCTATAGGAAGCAACTTTGATGGGAGAATTTCCACATCCTGAGGTGCCATAGATTGCCATGAGAACTTCAGTTTCAGGATCTACGACAAGAGTAGAATTCTGAGGGGGTGCAGTCAGTGACGAAAACATTTTGAGAACTTCATCACTTGAAATTGATGTCGCATTCGTTGGAAACGAGTACAAAGAGCCATCTTCAGTGTAAACATATGCCAATTTAGATCCTGTTGAATACAGTGTAGACCATCCGGCGGAGCAAAAGCTAGGCACTGCTGCTAACAATGCCAAACTCCTCCACCTCCTCATTTCGCAAGTTTTATCCTCAGATCTATTACTTCAACAATAAAATAAAGATGATAAAGATCTTAATCTTGGAATAAACAGCTCCTACCAGTGCTTTAGTCCCGGTCCTGTATAGACTATTTTGAAATTTCCTAATTTGTAAGTGTTGCCTAAGTAACTGTTACCTAAACGGGGTATATATGCTGATCATAACTGACAACCATGAAGATCATGCCCTGAAATGGACGTCACCTCGTTCTGTATGTACAGAAAGTACTGTAGCTCTCCTATTTCCTATTGTTACGCGACCGCCATCTCTCTGCTCGCGGCAGGTCTGTTACTGCTTCTGCTTCTATTCCCCATTACACTTTTATAACTGAGTCGTACTGTGACTTACGGTTCGAACCGCTTAATTGCTTTGTACCGCACATGTGTGCAGCGCTGGCAGCAACAACTTTTTTTAATCACAGAATGAAGTTGGAGTCATTTTGTCGGGCATCCTTTGCTATTCTTGTTCATTCGATTAGCCATCACTTAAAAACCATTATAAGGTTATAATAGTAGTAGGTTAGATGGAGGATCTAACTTCCACGGGGCATCATGTAGCAAATTCAGTGCAGGTTCTCCCTCCTGTATGAACAAATAGATATGAGTCTACAGCATATTATACAACGTGTTAGATCCTAAATGGAACCATAATGCCATTTCTTCTGGTTCTTCCTTTTAGTTTTGTTAGATTCCTGTCATTAAAGAAAAAACTGACCGGTTAGGAGGTCAGACTGGACTGGTCAACTAATGTGCAAAAATGTTTATTGCTGATCAATAGGATCAATTGACAGACTAGGCGTTAATCTGAAACTCACATGCGTAGTATCCCGCTATTAGTGTGCCCTTTTCGGTTGCATTACGCTTCAGTTCGACCATTCGTAAGGTGTATTGTAAGCAATTCTTACTCGACCTCCGCATACATGCAACTATAGAACTTCCAAGAAGTTTAAAGTATCTGGCATTCGCTCGCCAATGTTGCTATCACGACTTTATGTAGTCCGTTCAATTAGATAATGTTTAGGTTCTGATACTCCTATCAGGGATGCTATCATCCGGTACCCCTGTTGCATTTTGTCTGTGCTTTTCCATAAAACTTGCCATATGCACGCATTGAACGCTAATGTAATTACTTTTTTCTTACATGACTGACCCATTTCAAACTTAGACAGTATTTATCTGAGTGCTGATGTCTTTAATGGTGGTTGTTTTGTTGTTGTGTAGTCATTAATTGATTTTCTTTTTCCTTTTTTTCTCTCTGTCGTAAATTCTGGTCGTAAGTTTAATCTGTTTTACTACAACTGTTTTCTACGTGCTCTCAGTTTACGTTTTCAAGCATTACCGTTATGCGCTGGGATTTACTTTTTCTGCATACACGATCTGCCCTGCTGCTCCACTTTACTCCTGCTTCTTGGAAGCAACCCCAAATTGCACCTACAATAATGTAAGGGTAAGCTTCCAATCGTAGATCAATAAACATTTGGTTCTCCTCGGCATATGTCATATCTTTACGTCTTCCTAATTTTCGAATCCTTGTTACGCCCAGTAGAACCTTCTTTATTTCCTCTCTTCATTGTCATTTCAGACATGCATTGCATGTTTCTTCCCAGGCATTTACTGTATTTGAGTTTATTCTTACTTTCGTGTTGATCCGTCACTTATCCTAGTGAGGTTATTCTGCGGGAGTTCATGGTCAGGGGCTTGCAATGTAGAAGCAAGTGAGGCCGTTTCGAGGCAGGAGACGGACACTTTAACGGCACATACTACGTAGGAAGCAGAGATCTTCCTTGGTAACACTAAATAAAATTGCAACGGTCCCACTTATATGACAGTTCAAAACAGCAGTTATATGGAATATCGTACAAGTAACGCTACAATGTTCCATCCAGCCGTGTTTCGTATTGCATGTCATTTCTTTTTTTTAGCCTTACTGCAAAAAGCACTTTTCGATAATAACTTAACCAATCCAACACTTCAGCCTGGTATTAGAATATCATAAACATGCTTATTTTTTTGTTTAAGCTTCTAGTAGACAGTTTTTAGTTTCCGTACGCCACCATTGTGTAGATCTCCATAGTTCCCCGGGATTAGATTCACCCACTCATTTGGGCCTCTGGTAGTTACCCCTGAGCCTCTGCATTTAAGGGGCAAATTTCTTTTGCTGCAATAATTCATGTCTTAGATGGTTTTTTATTTATTTTTCCGTGCATATCAGCATCCAGGTCAATTGCTTTTTCCTGCGTTTGTACGTTCGTGCTGATGAAAAATTAGGGGCTCCTGACTCCAAACGCATAAACACTAATTCCTGTCTAACAAGTAAAACACAATGCTTACTCCATTGTGATTGATACTGTTTTCTCTACCTGGAGAGGTTAATGGCTCCGTTCCTTAATAATTATATACGTCGCATCAATTGGTAATCGGTCATTAACGCCAACCTATCACAACAACAGCTTAACCGAACTCGTCCCCCTTTTGTATTTGTCTAACTTATACGCTCCTTTACAACTTCTTTTAGCGGGTTTATCTAAAGTCGGCAAGCTGATACGTCTCCATCAGGTTGTTTTGAAATCCCCCTGAATTAGTACCTGGTCGGACGGACCTAGTTTCCCTTGATCCAATCCCTTCAAAAGTGAAAGCTTGATTTTCAAAGGTCGAGACTATTGTCAAAAGGAGTTGTGTATATACTTTGTTATTATATTGTACCGTCGACTCCTGACGTGTGTCTCAAATATCGTGACCCTATAAAGTGAAAAACTAAGTGGACCCGTTTGTACGAGGACAATTGCTTCTCCGATAGTTACCGGCTCCCTTTTTTTTGGTACTTAAGCTATTAAGCAGGGGGGAGGTTGTTTCGAACTGGAAAGTCCCATATATTGTCTTGGACCTGCATCAACTAGCGGGATCTTTCCAATAAAAATTTCACTGGAACGCGTGCTCTTATTGTTTTTGCCAGCTATCTGGCAAATAACTGTTGCATTTCCTGGGATTCCATTGTCTGCTGGATCCAAAGGTTTTGCTACTTCACTTGTCTTTTGCAGACAATAATGTACTATATCCAATACCTAGATTTGGAAGAACAGAATACTCGATACCATTAATATTTCCTTTTGATTGTTGGTTCAACTGGCTGCTTTGAATTTTGGCAGTCAATTGACATCGATTTTTTTTTCTTTTTGATTTAAAGCTGGTAGCTCTCTCGGACAGTATCAATTCAAAGTCAGAGGTCCAGCACTTATGGATCCTGGAAACAATAATCCTGAGTCATCGTACTCTACATATGCCTCAAGCAATGACCAGCAACGACATCAGGGAATTCTTCATTCTGGCCAACAGCAAGCTCAACCTCAAGCTCAGCAATCGCAACAGCATCCTCATCATAATCATGGTCCTGCGCAACATCATTTGGCAGTCCGTCGACAACCCTCACATTCACCACAATCTTCGTTTGTCGGAGGTACACAGTATATTCAACCTGAAAGGCGAGACCCACCAGGACACTATGGACAGCAACACCAGCAGCAACAACAGGCACAAAGAAGCAGTCATTATCCATTATCCTATTTTCCTCCTCAACATGTATTATACGAGAGCCACCTTCAGGACCCTCATGGGCCACAATCCCCGTCGACATCTTTCCAGGGTGCCACATCTCAACCGCGAGCGAGTGGATCACAATTGGTTGATGCATCAAACCAATTTCCATCAATCAGAAGATCAATCCAAGTTCGTTCTGACATGTTGGGACAAGAACCTCCTCCTGGCTGTAAGCCCCGGGTCACTACTGCTCTTTGGGAGGACGAAGGCACATTGTGTTTCCAAGTCGAAGCGAAAGGGGTCTGCATAGCTCGAAGAGCCGATAATAATATGATTAATGGTACCAAGCTTCTTAATGTTGCAGGAATGACCCGTGGTCGTCGAGATGGGATTCTAAAATCAGAGAAAGTTCGTCATGTCGTTAAAATTGGGACCATGTATTTAAAAGGAGTTTGGATCCCATATGAACGGGCTTTGGAATTCGCTGCCCGTGAAAATATTGTTGATTTACTCTATCCGTTATTTGTCGCAGATATAGAAGCAGTTCTTTATCATCCATTGAATTATACGCAAACAATGCAATTCGTCGTTGCATCACAAAGGAAAAAACAAGTTGAGCAATTGAGATATCAACAGGCGCAAAAACATGCAAATTCCAATCAGCAATATATGGCCCCCCCACAACCGATGGTACATCAACAGCAGCATTCGAGCTCCTGGTATTATCAGCATCCAAGTTCCGGTTCCTCTTCGGGTCCTATTTCGTCCCCTCAGAACCAGAACTCAGCTTACGGTTATCAGAGTTCAACTTCCCGTGACATTCCTGTTAAACTTGAACCTTTACATTATTCTCAACAATCTGTCCAGAATCCTCACAGTCAACAGCTACCCCTGCCTTCTCAAACGACGTCTCCGACCCATCAACATGAACAACAGCAGCAAAAGTATCAGCATCAACATCATCAAGGTTCATCATATGTTTATTCAGATGGATATACTCAAGGTGGACCTAGTACTCAACATCAGCAACCTGAAATCAGACAACCTCAACCGTTTCCTATCTCTCATTTGGTTTCCCATTCTGATGCATCAGAACAGCCTAGAAACCATTCTCCTCTTCCACCTTCATGGTCATCTCAAGAACAGCGAGGACAGACTAGCCAGCAAATTGCATCATTGTCAGACAGCCAGCGTCCTGATCAGCCAAAAAAAGGCACTGCTAGTCCTGCTTCCGTTACCCATTCTGCAGTGTAACTAATTCACTTATCGATAAAGGATGTATATTATGGACAAATCACAAAACTATTTATAAGTTACTAGTTTTAAAACAAAATTATAAAAATATCAGATGCTTCTGCGGAAGATAGATATACATCATTGATTTTCAACGCTATTATGCTAAACTTCACTACCGCCAATTTCCACGGTTCCCACTGACCAGATCTCTTCAACATCTTCAATTCTATCAGAATATAAAGTTTCGTCGTCCCCACCTGCAGTAATCCTATCCCGTTCTGCAGCAGCCAGTCTCATGGCCACCCGACGAGTGTAATCATTGATGGACCTCTGCTGGGCTTGTGGAATTTTTCCAGAATCCTTTGCTGCTGTAAACCAATTCTCAAACGATTTGCCATCAGCATCCTCTACCAGATGAAACACGGTTAGATAAGCCTTTTCTGCAGCCAGCTTGACGGGGATAATCATGTCACGAACACACGAGAAAAGAGGTTGCGCGATCAAATCCAAATATGGCTCAATGAGCTTAGGCTTTTCACGAGCGACAGTTCTAAGTACAATTAAAGAAAGTCTTCGACAGTCGGTCGACCTAGATTCAGATTTTAGGCAGCAATTAGCCAAAACAGAAATAATACTTTCAACGTTCTGGTCTGGGCCATCTGCAAGTGCCAATAAAATCTTTCCAAGTCCAGTGATAGATCCCTCTGCAATAGTACTTCTCTCGTCAGTTGCCATGCTCAAAAAGAATGATCTGATTTCAGGCTCCATTCCAACTTCTTTGACCTTATTTGCACCATACTTCAGAGCACCGTTAAGAACGAGAACCCCAAAATTTACATCTTCGCTAGACAATGCCTGCTGAATTATACTAATAGCATGCTCAGAATCCACAAAATCAATAATTGCGGACTGCACTTTAGCCAGTAGGACTATAACCTTAGGCTCTGACGCTGATTCAAACTCCTCAGAGACATAACCAATAATTGCATTCTTTGCTGCATCTCCAAGATTCTTACCAGCATTAGTAACTACTTCATAAAGTGCTTGAAGCATGGCGAGGGTTACACCGACATCTGTACTGGTTCGGGCTCCACTTATCAATTCATTTACGAGCGGATCAATTCTGGCCTGCAAAGTGATCAAGGTTCCAAGAGCCTTGGCAGCTCTTGATCGCAATATTTCACTAGTAGGATCTGATAATGATTTTGCAAAAGTCCTCTGAAGCTGGGGAAGGAATGGCTTTAAGAAAGCCGGAATCTTGCTAAGCAAAATGTTGAGTGTAAATAAAATGGCCGATTTCACATCAGATGGGAATCTCTCTCCAATTGTTCGGATCAATGGACCCGTTATCTGTGTCACAAAAGGCTTCAATTGATCGGCACTTGTACGTTCAATTACCTCTGCGATACCAAGCGCAGCATGTTCTCTCTGATCGCTTGTTCCATACATCAAACCTTGAAGGAAAATAGGTAGGATACAGCTCGGTCCCTTAGGAAGGGCAAAGCCAGGGAGCTCTACACCAGCTGCTCCAGTTAACTGCAAAGCCTGCTTGGCTGGTCTCACGAGCTGCTCTAGCTCTTCTTTTGGAAGCTTCTTCACCAAAGCGCTTAGAGCGTACCAAGCTGCTTTGACAACATCATCATCTTGCTCATCCAAAGATGAAATAAGAAGAGAAAGCCAGTCTTGAGTGTAAATCGAGTAGTCCAGCACAGAGTTGGTGAAGAAAGGTTCTAAATGCTTGAAAGTGATTTGTCTCTTCTTGACGTCTTCACTCTTTGCCAGCGATAGAAGTTGTTGCACCAATATATGGGTTCCCTCATTATGAGTGACTGAGAGAATCACAGTATCCAAAGCTCTATCCACAGCATCTTCGTTGTCAGTTTGAGACTGGGCCAAAGCTTCAGTAAGTGTATCAATAACAGATGAAAGCCTTTTATATCCAGTTTTTCCAGAAACAGGGAACAGAGTGCTGATGGCATTTGCCTTGTACTCTGTCATAGGAGGAGATAATAATGGTGTTATGAGAGCTGGGAATGCAACCTCGCTCTTTGTAATCAGCATTTCCTTGAGCGCAGAAAGCGCACTTTGATCACCAGACTCCATCTGTCTGATAAGGTCAGGCAAGATATCGTCAGCAGCTTCATCCAAAGCCCCTTGAAGTGCATCAAATGCTTTTCCTGCAGCTTCACGGACATTCTCATTGGGATCAACAAGTGCTCGGCGGACAATTCCAACAATCGTAGATTGGTAGTTGACAAGCACTTCTGTAGAGGTTGAATTGACCAATTCTATGATGGCAAGGCATATACCTTGTTTAGCATCAGAGTCACTGCTGAAAAGCTCTTCCTGAAGGGTAGGTAATAAGTCTGCCAAGGCATTCGCACCGACTCTTCGAACCAACTCTCCCAAAGTCTGAGCGGCAATAGTCCTATGCTCATAATTAGCACTCGCCAGTCTCTTAATTATCATTTGAGTTAGGGTTGGCAGAATCTCCTTTACAGTTCTAGGAGTATTAGCAACGAGACTCTTCCATACTTCCAGAGCGGAGTTTCTGACTAGAGCATAGGTATCTGATCTACAAACGAAAAGAGATGACAAGATTCGGTCACGTCTATCCACTCCCAAGATATCGACCAAATTCTTGCCCACTTCGCTGGAAACGATCTGGTCTTCTTCAGCTTTAGCACTAACACCAGTAATCTGGAACAACAGGTCTCCAGTAAGCTCAACTGAAGAGAGCCTGATTCTATGATTGCTGTCGGACAATCCAAGTTCCAACTCAGGAAGCAAGATTTCAATGGCCTTGGTGGCATAGTTGTGAACAATTCGACGACCAGATTTCAGAGCTAACTCTCGAATTTCATCAACAGTGTCCGCTAAACCGGCCAAAATTGGTGGTACAATCTGATTAAGATATGGACTTAGACTTTGACCAAAACAAGCTGGAAGATACAATAGCAGCGGCATGAATCCTTGACGGATGTATGCCTTGGTTGATGTACAATTTTTGAGAATTGTTGGCAATAGTTCATCAAGCTTGGTCAATCCCAAACCATAAATCACTTCACTGAGTGCTTGAGCCGATCCAAGTCTATCACCCGCCTTTGTCTCATCCTTCAAAGTATCCATCAATCGAGGAATCAAGCTAGGGAATTGTTCTTCACCAAGCTTTTCAACTAGAGAACCAAGAGCCTTACTAGCGGTAGTTCTAGTGGCGGGAACAGGGTCAACCATTGCAACTTCAAGCTCATTTACCATGCCAGGAAGATAAGGAATCAAGTCCCTACTGTCTACCAAGATAGACATATTTCCCACTATTTGGCATGCCTTCCTTTTAGTTGCAGCTGATCGGTCTCTGAGACCTCTCTGAAGAACATGGGTCACTAGCGCCAATGATGGAGCATCGATATAGTGTACAAACTTCGTTTTCAAAAGGCTGTCTAGAGAGTCATCAGTGTATTTGGTTGGATCACTGATAGCCTTGATAAGAAGTGGTACAAGGCTCTTAATTTCCGGGTTTCGAATAACCTCACCAAATTTTTGAAGACTCTGATTTGCGGCATTTCTCACCTCTTTGTGAGAGTCGTTAAGCACTCCAACAATCTCCGGTACAATAGTCGACAAAGAAGCTGACAGTTGCTGAGGGTCTAGGTATGCCATTGTACCAAGCAGCTCAACGGACCCTTTCTTTGCTCGCCAGGCTGTATCATCTAGTCGCTCCAATGCCACCGGAATGAGCTTTTTGATTCCATATCCTGTCGTATGTTTCATAATAGATCTTGCAGCATAGTTAGTGGATTCGCGCACTTCTACTGATGTATCTCCAAGGCAAGCAAGAATAATCGGTAATATCTCAATGACATAGGGTTCAAAGAACTTTCCAAGTGATTGAGAAAGACATTCGAAAGCAAACTGGGCACCTTCTCTCTTCTTGGGATCCTTCTTATCTTCCACTGCGTCTGTAAGAGAGCGAATGATATCGAAGTCTGACAATGAGGAAATGCCTGCTCCTTTGACGAGTCCAGCCAAGCCATATGCAGACCCTCTTCGTTCAGCATATTTATGGCCTGTGAATAACTTCTCCAAAACCATGTCAAAGTAAGCTTGTAGCTTCTCAGTGAATAACGGTACAAGAGGAGGAAGACATTGCGAAACCGCATATTGGACATCTTCAGACGGTGTATCCAGTGTTGAAATGAGTCTTCCAACAATTGAATATATCTTCGGATCATTCGCTTCCAGATGTCGAGCCAATGCACCATAAAGGATAATAACAGATTCACTGACCTGATTTTCCCGACTTTTTTCTGGCCGGCCCAGGTACTCTTCGAATATGGGCATCAACTGCTCTAGAAACTCCAATCCATGCACATCAATAATTTCCAATGCTGCCTTTTGTAATTCACTGTGGACAGTAGAATTCTTGTCAGCAAGCCCCAGAGGAATCAAAAACTCAAAAACCTTGATTATTTGAGCCTTGTTAAACACTGGAGCCATTTCCTTCAATGCTAATGCGATACCACTTCTTTCGAACCAAGGATCTTCTGCACTCGATTTAATGAGAATGCCAAATTTGTCAAACTGTGGCGCAGGAGGCTTCGACCGCTCAACAAAAGTCTCAATAAAGCTGTCAATCAGCTCTGAAGCCAGGCTATTATTATCACCAATAGCAGCGGCAATTGCCCGGCCGGCAGATAGTCTGATAGCTGGAGTTTCCGAAGACAGAAATTCTGTAAGAAGTTGTGGTGCATTATCGGTGATCGCCATGCCACTTTCTTGCCAGATATCATTGGCAAGATCACGGTTAACAGCCTCTTCATCAAACCTCTCGATCCAAATTTCGCTACAGTATTTCATATCGGAGAGCTCGAGCTCTGCATCTATCACCTCTAGGGAGGCATTTCGAACAAACGCATCTTCAGATATTACATTGGAAAGCAATATTTGAATCTCTTCCGGTGAAATTGTAATGGAAATGCTTT
Organism: Sugiyamaella chiloensis; assembly: GCA_030578775.1. NCBI lineage: Eukaryota > Fungi > Ascomycota > Dipodascomycetes > Dipodascales > Trichomonascaceae > Sugiyamaella > Sugiyamaella chiloensis. The sequence goes on from JAKTZE010000007.1 coordinate 152,551, forward strand.
GAACCACAGCCATCAAACAATCTTTGATCTGCTTCGCATGGTTTACCTTTGAGTGCATCAAATTAATGATATTGGCCAGGAGACTGTTGCGCGTCATATCTCCCAACTTGTCAGCATGCGCTGAAATAATATCAAGTGCAAGGATTATCTGCTCATCAGCTTCTTCATCAGATAAAGTTCCCACTCCTCCTTTGCCTTCTATAACTTTAAGTAGCAAAGGTAAGATATAGATTAAAGAGATAGTATCCAAGGGTACTTGGTCACTCAGGAATTTCAATCTATAAAGAACTCTTGTAATCAGGCTTCCAACGCTACCATTGACCACATCATTGGGAAGAAATTCGGCAGCTTCTGGAGAAATCGACATAACAAGAGAAACGCCAATAAGCATCTTCATACTGTCTTCCAGACGAGATGACAGACTCGCAGAGAGTTTTAATAAACAATCAACAACAGGGCCCATGACTAATTCCTTTGGTAGCTTCGCAAGCGACGTCAGTCTAAAGATAGAAATAGGCAACCAGTTTTCTTTATCGTTATCAACTTTCTGAGAAGCAAGGACGCTGATTAAAGTGATTGACCTAATGAAATCATCCTGAATTTGCTGCACTTGCTTTCGAATTCTGGACTGCTTTTCCAATAGTTCCTGCTCTTCTTTTGATAGCTTCTTAGTCTTTGAAGTAAGTCCATTGGCTGCTTTCTTTTTAGCAATATCCTTTCGGACACTTTCCTCCCATTTCTTTGTCTCATAATCCTTGGAATTTTTATTTTCGACATACTTCACTGTTGATGGCTTATCCAAATTGAAAATCTCCCCCTCTGGTGCTTGCCATATAAGTATATCATCAGGAGAAATATTCTCAGCCTTGAAAGGATCAAGAGACGATGAGATATGAGATGACACCTCTCGAGTGACTAGACCAGGATTGATGAAACACAGGGTGGCAATAGCACGACAAGCAGCATTGAATAGAGACTCGTCGGTGACTTTAAAGCATGAGGACAGAATGTCACCATAATGCGAGGTGACTAGATATCCAGGATCTACATCTGCTTTCAAGCATAGACTCGTCCAACCACCTTTGACTTCACATTTTGGATGATGAGCCAAAATGATTAGATCAACGAGATTTTTGTTCATGATCTCTTCCTGCGTAGGTTGGCCAAAAATGCCAATTATCTGCCGGAAACTTTCAAACGACTCTAGTGTGGAGGCTTTTGAGAGAGCAGAGATGATTCCTTGGCCAATCTGTGGCTTTTCAAAGTAAGTCGAACTGAGTAAGGAGATAGCGGTCCTTCTGGAAGAAACTGGCACAGTGGAAGACAAGACAAAGAATATCCATGCTTCGCAGAGAGATGTTAACTGTTCGTCATCAACTTCAGATAATTTGCACAAACGAGACACTGCCTCTACAGCCCAGTGAACTTCATTTTCAGTTGTCAACTTCTGGAACAACTTGGGGTTAGAAGGTAATGATGCATTAGACTTTGACGGGAACAAAGCAGTGTACGCTAGTCCACCAGCAATAGACTTGGTCTGGACAGCAGCCAAAGGATTAGCCATCACTTCTTTGAAAGCAGTCTCCAATTGCTTGTTGAAAACTCCCGAAAGGGCATGTTGACTAGTAGTGTTGATCAGTTGACTGCACAGCTCACAAGTCCAGACTCTCCTTATGTTGAGACGCTTGTCTGTTATACCGTTCGATATAGCCTGGGTGATATTTTTGTCAAAAGGCGTATCATCATTTATTTTCTGTGATGCTGCAGTAAAAGCATGTTTGAGGAAAGCCTTAGATAGTTGAATGAGAGCAGATTCGTTCGCCTCCTTGATGACCACTGGCATGATGGTTTTCGCAATTAATAGATTATCACGCGTGTTGTCTATTAAAGCTAACACTTGCCCGTATAGTGATCTCACGTCAGGGGAGGTGGTCCTCTTGAGGTTCTGGCACAATGTTTGACAGAAAGCAGCAACTGCCTCTTCATCATAACATCGCTTTAGGGCCAAAGAGATCGCTGAAGATGCGTACTCTCGAACCTTTGCATTACTGGAATTGAATCCAGAGATAAGAGAAGTAAGGAGCCCGTTTTTCATTGCTCCTGATATGTCTGTTAATGGAGACAATGGCTCAAGAATACCAGGAATTATGGATTGAAGTACAACTTCTGGAGCTCGAAGCAACGACTTGCTGATTGCGGGCTGTAAAATGGTTTCAAACTTTCCCACAGTAACATATTCACTAAATACTGGACTGAAAGTACTGACGATTTGATCAGAGAATGGTACTTTAGAGCCCAGAATTGCTTGGCAGTATAAAGTGAGAATATCGTCTAGTCGATCAGTAACCGATTTGTCGGCAGCAGGAACAGTGGTCAAATCAGCAGCAGCTCCGGCAAGCTGGGATAGCAAGCACATACTTGCGACAGTTTTGGAGTTGATAAGAGTATCAAGGTATACAGAGCCTGTAGGATCTGAAATGAGGAATTTGGACAATGCAGATCTTGTAGACCTCACAGCACTTGCTGACACCCGATGATGCTTGTCGGACACCAAGATAACAATTTCCAATAGCTTTGACTGATTAATGACGAATTCGCTGGAAATGATATCTTGACGGTTAGCACTGATAGCATTAGCCCATTCCAAAACAGTCACAACGTCAGATGGTGCCAGTTGACGTGTCGAAGACACTGACGATTCAACAAAATCATTAAATCCAGAAAGTAGAGCTGCATCTTTGCTGAGAAGCTTTAATAGCAATGCTTCGGCTGCCTTTCGTGATGGTGAATCAGTATAGTGGGAATAGCTTGATAATATCGCGGTGAACCCATCCTTAAGATCATCTATTTTTGTTAGAACATTGCCCAACACCACATTGATTTTGCTATCATCATATATATATATACATACCGTCTAGTTCCGCCACAGTTTTAAATGCTGATAATCGAACAGAAGGAGCAGGCGAAATCAATTGGGCCTGAACCTGTTGTTGCACTTCAGACCACTTTTTGCCCATCTATACATTAGACAAAGTCGAATCAAACAACTAACTAAATTTTCAAAAGCACTTACGGTATGAAATATAAGACAATGTCTTAACCCATAAATCTATGAGATGCAAAACAGTATGTTACACACAAGCGGATGATCTAATCAACGACTCAAAAATACCAATTCAAACACAAGATCAACGAGCTTTCTAGTGGTTTCTGTTCAAAGTGACCTTGAATTTTTCACTTTTGTAGACGAAGCCGCTACCAGTGCGTCAGCCTTGCATAGTGGACCTAACCCGGGACCTACAAATTCTTCGTGAGGCACTAGTTAGATCCCCATCAACTATAACAATCTGTGATGATTAGGATAGATCCATTGGAAACTCGCCTGGGGCAACCTGGTGCTGGGGGTTGTGGATAGTGACGCCTTTACACCACCTGAAGTCACTTTAATCTGAGGTTGCTATTGTGTTTGTACTATAAATATATATTTCTCTAAAACTTATTTGACATTGATATGAACATTGCCAATTTGAAGTTGTAGTTTATCCGGGGTAAATGAACTGGCCTAATTAATATCCTCACTTATTTCTTTTCTTTTTTTTTTCTTTTTTTTTTTTTGGAGACTATTTGTTTTCGCTCGTTTCTTGGTTCCTTCAACTAGAATTTGTGACCACCATTCAATCACCGCTAATCATATAGGCAGGCTTTCTCGAACCTTCGGAAGGATAGGATTTCTGCACTGATACGTCTAAATATCTGATCTCTGGGTGGAGATAGACAAACTAATGGAGTCTCTACAAATAAAATTCTCGTAGCTTATCTACAGTTCCAAAATTTCCTACGCAATTGAAGTATACAATAAATAACACATACACTATACGAATATAGATTAATGATATGCAGCTTCACCACGCTGTCAACCTTTATGGCACAGCTTCCAAAATTAACAGGAAGGGAACAATGAAATCGTTCCAATAAAAAGTCAGCAAAATACAAAAGAGGGAGAGGGTTGCAGCATGTGGGAAAATAAGTTAAGATGGAGACTCGGGGTTTGCAGACGCAGTTTGGTTTGAAGCATCGTGCCTGAAACAGCACCGGTCATTGTATGAACATGTACCAGTCTTGACCCAATTCTGGCAAGGTTTAGATCGCCATTTGGGAGGTCTGTCCACTACCTTGAGCTCCTTTTCACCATGAGCAAACTGGCACTTGTCGCCATATGGACAGTTTCCGCCAGTATTCATGAAAGAAGCACATAGTTCAGTCTTATAAAGTTCAGTGTTCGTAGTAGGACGGCCCTGTTTCTTGGATCGGTTTGCATTGGCATTGATCTGAGCCTGTGTATTGGCAGAAGAACTAATCAAACCAGAAAGAGAGGACCCATTGGGAGTTGTAGCTCCTGGAGACACTCCGAGCATGTCATCCTTTCGATAGGTAGTGCTACCCTTAACGCGCACACCACCATTGAAATGATGTTGTTGTTGTTGTTGCTGTTGTTGATTTTGAGACTGCATTCCCTGTATCTGCTGCGGGCCTTGGGCAGGCGATTGCATTTGAGGTTGAGGACGTAAAGGCTCTTCCAAGATCATCATAGTAGAAGCAGTAGCAGTATCAAATCCCGACATGGGAGGGGTGATAGTCTGGCCATTAACCTGATGTTGGTGTTGGTGCTGATGCTGATGCTGGTGCTGGTGTTGATGAGGGTGCTGTTGATGGTGTTGATGTTGATGTTGGTGCTGAGAAGCCACAAAATGAACAGACTGGGATCTCAACTTGACAGCCTCATTACCATTATATCCACCAGCTCCAGAAATCATAGCAGCATCATCAAAATGGTCAAGATTAAATCCGTTAGCATGTCGCTGAGGTGCAGAGCCCGATAGATGGTGCATCGGCTGAGACATACCAAAAGGATATTGGCCCCCAGAGATGCTTTGGTGTCTGGCCATGGCATTTGGAGGGGATGGAGAAATTCCCAACCCAGCAGAAGAGCTAGACCTGGCAAAAATGCCAGACTGCTGCTGCTGGTGTTGTTGTTGTTGTTGCTGCTGCTGCTGGGACTTGTTGAAATGAAAGTCAAAAGGAGGCACCGATTTAGGGGAAAATCCCAAGTTGGTGGTGGACCCATCATGAGGGAACATTCCGAGAGACTCTTCAAATGGAGTGCCAGGGGCAGTCGACATAGACCGGTAAGGCTTTGGGTGGTACAGTCCAGGAGCCGAGCCAGCAGTGCTAGTACCACTAGTACCACCAGCAACACCGTTAGCAACCACAGCAGATGCCGCAGAATTAACAGGGCCACCATTGGATGGGCCACCGCCTAAGCCAGTAGAGACAGGAGACGAGCCATTTGGCACGGAAGCAGACGAGCTACCCCATATGCCGTCCTTACCAAAGAAGGAAGGAGTGGTGGACGATCTTGCAAGAAGACCAGGGGCTGCTTCGGCAGAGGTGCCAGTCCCGGCACTGTTTCCAGACAGTTGAGGAGCAATAGGACCAGAAGGAATCGCCATTGCAGATGGCTCAGTACTAGATGAGCCAGATGATGAGGTAATGGATGTTGGGGACCCATCACCAGAAGCGGATCCAGACACAGGCCCAATCACAGGAGTGGTGGCAGTTCCAGTAGCAGACGCCGAGTTGGGGGCAGTTGCAGCGCCAGAGACAGAGCCAGAGCCGGTACCAGTGGTTTGAGCAACAGCACTTGGTCCAGGATTGGTAGTCACACCAGCTCCCACAGGGTCCGAGGTGGGGGAATTGAATGACGGAAAGTGTTTCGACTGGTAAGCATGGGATGCATTAGTACCAGCAGTAGACACAGATAGGTTCTGACTGAACAGCTTGGATCCTCCAGAGCGATGATTGTGGTGGATCTGATGGTTATGGGCAGAAGATCCTTGGCCTCCAGAGTTAAAAGACCACAAGTCAGGAAGAGCAAACGACGAAGAAGCCGATGGCGGCCCCGACGAAGAAAAAGGCACCGACGGATTCGAGCCTGGTGCCAACGGAGAGGTAGTAGTCATACTATTATAGTTGTTTTCTCTTTCTTTCTTCTCTTTTATAAAATTTCAATCACACACTGTCAGCAAGTAAAGCAAAAAAAAACTTTGCGTTCAGTTTGGCTTGTTCGTTCGTTCAGTTGACCAGCAAAATAAATCCCCGTTAGGTCAGCACACTAAACCCATGCACTTCAATAAATATATGTATATATATATAGCCTCAGTCAACTCCGTGAGAAATATCCACACAGTGCTAGCAAAATAAATAGGGTTTTAAGAAGATTGTCCCGCCAGGAATGCCACACGACTAAGTGTGGTTCTAGTGGTTCAAACTGATGATGGTTGCCAGTATCGGCGTAGGTGAAAATATGAGTCTTACAAACGCAGTAGTCGAGAGGTTAAAAATCTTGAGTGGAGTTTTGAGACCTCTGGCCCAATTCGGACGGGCAGACTCTGGAGGGTTGTGGTTGCGGGCGCAGGAAGGGAGAAAAAAAAAAGCAACGGGCCGGACCCAACAGAGTGCAGTTGATGATGGAGATGGGAATTACCGACGTCCGGTGCGCCACAATGAGAAGGTTACATTCCAATAGTGGCTTAAAATGTACAAGAGACATACGAGGTATATGGCATGTAGTTTTTTTTTTATATTGTTTATGGAGTGAACTTGAGTGGATTTTTCAACATTTCCGTTATCACTACAGTTCGAGTTGCCGAGTCACTTTGGCTGATGCGTAAACCTCGTCATAGCGGGAACTACCGGTGTAGTCACCGGCCAAAATCGCCTGTTTGGGCAGGTGGGTCTGAAAAGGGGTGCGTCCGGTTTAGGTCGGTGAATGTTCTAGTGTGTGTACACTGCACGTTAGTGCGGGTTGAGTGTGGAGCAGTCGGAGAGATGACAAGTGGTCTGAAGCTACCAGCACTCAGGGTTGGCAGATCATTTTGCATAGAACAACGTCGAATGTGCAGAGCTCACACAACCGCTCTCGATATATGCCTGACGGGTTTATTGCTGTACGCCTTCCTTGATTTTGATAGTGTCGATATGAATTCATATATCATAATAATACAAATGTTATCTGCATGCTAGGTGGATGTCTGGTTGGATGTCTTGTTGGGTTATTTGAATTTGCATCTATTTTATATATTGTATTAAACTTTCGATGGCTTTTCATTTGGTATGCTTTTGTTCATAACTTAGCGGATGACTTCGTTAACAAGCTTATTGTTGCTGTGAGCGAGAGGGGCCTGCTGCAGTGGCTGCATAGTGAAAGGAGTCCTAAATAAAGTCCGTACCAAAAAGTGAATTACGTAGCCAGTGTCAAGCACAAAGTTTCAGCACAACGGCATCATACAGATGTAATTATTCAACCAGCCAACGATACAAGTCAAGAACGAATAGCATCCGAGGCATGTCTCGGATGGACATCAATTAACCCCGATCTGACATCGTCCAACGTAGCTGCTGTACTTCACAGAGAGGGGGGGGCTCAAGTAATTAGGGAGGACATAGGGGCTATAGACGATTCAGGGGTAAAAAAATTGGCCTGGCATACTAGTACGAAAGTATTATAATTATCGACAAGCCACAAACAATTTATCGATTGGCAAAAGCTACATTAGTGGCATTATTAGGACCTGGAAAAGGACTTGACCAAAAAAATGGCCAAGCACAAACACAAGCTGCCGTCGTCGTTTATGTCTTCGTACCGGATCCACGAGGCCCTGGTAGAAAATCTACAGTTACTTCCACATCACACGGTAGTGGATTTCAATCGATGGGCAGTATGCTTTGTGGTGGTCCAATTTGACGTGGATATCGGACCAGATCTTAAAATCATAAGACCGGCTGTACGGTTCTCTGAAGATGAGTTTCGTACCATCTGCTTCTCGTCTCTACCAGAGCATACTGCTTCAACTGATACTTTGGCCCTGGCTACACAATTTCATACTTTCCGGTTCAGTGTGGATCATTCGGAATTAGCTATGGATGACGACCGATCGGATGACGAGGAACCGCCTCCAAGCAGGCCAACAATGCTATATGCCAACTGCCTGTTTTCTCAGCGCAGAGATGCATCACGGATTCGTGGATATCTTCAAGAGTCCATTGTGATCATGTCTCGTCACGAATTTCCATTTTTATTTCGTCAATGCCTACAGCTCATGCTATCTAATGACCACTTTATCACTGCATCACTCGACGATAAGATCCCTCTCATCGACGCCGCTATAACTAATATCTCTGCATGGCCAGATCCTCTGGTCGACCGATCTCTTAGCCTACCATTAGTGGGCTCAGTGATTCATATCGAGCTTCCGTCTCAAAGCCTCGAGAACCCACTCGTATCCGACAGTCTCCTTGAATCATGGTCTGGCTGCTTTCTATCCATGATCCATGATTTATCTGATCTATACATGGTGTATGAATGTCTTTTGTTGGGCAAACCAGTGATAGTATATTCGTCTACTCCACACCTTTGCTCCACATTTATACACAATGCACTTGATCTAATACGGCCCGTTCCTTATGGCTATCCCATCCGTGAATATGTGACAATCCATTCATTCCACCAGCATAATACTGGAACTGGAATCACTGGAATAACCAATCCGTTCCTACTAAAAGGAGCCATAGATGGGTTACATAAAGCGAATATTGGTAGTGGACCATTTGTGTTGGTGTTGGTAGATCAATCAAATAATGGTCAACAGACTCAAACTGACGAAGAGGAGTATCGACTTCAGACGAATGTGCGAGTACTGAACCGAAACACAAAAAGATCAAGACTAGTGGCTCCTGATTATCGATTTCTATCAAACATTTCATACAACAGTCACCAACATGATCCGTCTGTTGATATATCTATTAGGCTGCACTTTGCAACATTAACTTCCAAGTTACTGGCACCTTTAACGATACATTTTGGTCAGTCTCTAATGTTTGATGATGAGTTGTTTCTGCGAGACATCATACGGGACTATAGGTCCACCAAAGATCTCAATTTATTGTTCATCAAAGATTCCACTATAGGTTGGCTAGGTCGGTTTTCCACAAGATCTTTTTTCTTTAAACCTCCAAAGCAGTCTTACAAGGATAGCTTTTATGGACAATTTTTGGAATCTAACACTCTTCGAGTGTGGCTACGGTTGAATAAAGTTCGTCGCCGTCGTTCCATACATACACAGACCATTGTACATTAAATAACAATAATAATGCTTAGAATTCTATTTCATAGTACCAAAGCAGTAGATCATAATCACATCATGAACTTTTATTCAAGCTCATGTTCATAATGGAAAAAAAAAGAAATAATAAACAAACAACCATGAGTTGAACACTTTTTTTAACGTCCACCAAAACCGGCTGGAGGAGCAAATCCACTCGGAGGTGCAAACCCTGGTGGTGGCCCACCAGTTCTAATGGGTCCTCCTAAAGATGGACCAAAGCCAGCGGATCGGTTGACAGGATGGGCAACTCCTGGGCCCGGGGCAATAGTACCAAGACGACTATCAGTTCGGGGAGGAGGTGCCTCGATGCTCACAGAAACAATAGTCTCTCCTCTTATAATGACTAATCCTAGAGTTCTCTTTTCCTCAGTCTTTGATTTCTTTGTGATTCGGAACTCTTCAGTGTCTGCCAACACCAGGTTCATATGCTTGTCAAAGGCGAGCATCTGCCCAGACAGTTGTCGCGAGTCAATAGTGACAACTCGTAGTCTATAATTGACCAGGTCGGCCATTTTGGCCCTTTTGAAATTCTAGTTAGCTTATGAAGAGATTCTATAACCATTTCCAATACTACTTACACTCATTGTGAAATGTGCGAAGATCAAGTTATGAGATCAAGAGGCGCATATAAGCATCTGAAAAATACACCAAATGGCTAGTCTTGCAGCCACCAGCCATAACCATTCATCATTGAAAGGAATACAAAGAGACGGAAAGAAAAATGCAAAGTAAAGAGAATTACTGAAAATTTAATTTAAATTAAATAACGATAAGAGAGAATTTGGTTATTATTATGAATATCATACAACGATGCTCTATTTCTGTGCTGGTATGAATGGATCTCCTCTCATTACCTCTGCATGTTGGACGCGAGCGGATTTGGCCAAGCGCATACTAATTAGGGAAGCGTCAGTAGCATTTGCCAACTTACCATGACGGACGATCTGAAGAGGAAAGCAGAAGACGAGGTGATTGAGGCCAAGAAGCTGAAACCAGAGGAGCAGGAAATTGCCCCCGTTGAACCACAAGTGGCACAAGAATCGACTGAAGAGAGCAAAGAATCCAAAGAATCCAAACCAGTCGATTCTGCAGAGGCTGGCAGTGGTGAAGGTAGTGGATCTAAGCCCGAATCAGACAAAAAGCCCGTCAAAGATAAAGGCAAAGGCAAGCTTAAGGGCAAGCTATCGAAGAAGTATGGCAATGCCCCAGCCGAGGAAGATGATGATGACGATGACGAGGAAGGAGAAGAAGAAGAAGGTGGTGAGGAAGAAGCTGCCGAGGACGAAGAAGACTCGTTAGAAGAAATCGACACGTCCAATATTATTTACGGACGGCGAACCCGTGGAAAAGTCATTGATTATCAAAAGACTCTTGCAGAGATCAAGGCTGAAGCTCCTTACGATTCGGAGGAGGAAGACGACGATTTCAACGCTCCTACTGAGGAGGCTTAAATGTATTTTAGCGTAGACTGATAGCTCGCACCTTTGTCTTTTATATTATATATATCAAATTCATTTGATCCTGATCAATGGTTCATAATTCAACATGAATCAATCAATCAACTATAGATAATAATATGTGAAAAAAAACAAATGAAAAAAACAAACAAACAAATAAAATGAGCAAATGACGATTTAAAGTGTGCATTCATTTTGTTTACATTTTTACATCCGTAACAAGTTTGAAATGAAACAATATGTAATAAGACAAAACCAACTACAACATATCATAGTGCAACAACATAACTTAGCGCAACAACGGCATTCTACTCGTTGCCCAAAACTAGCAGCACGAGCCGGCCTTGGATGCCTTATCATCATCAGGCTGAGGGGTAAAGCTGATAGTCTGGCCCTGAGAAGGCTTGGACTGGGCAAAATCAGCCTGTAAAGTCTGATCTGCGTACAAACGATAGATCTCAGTTAAAATGTTCTGGAATGCCCTTTCCACATTGGTTGAATCCAAAGCAGATGTCTCAATAAACAGCAACTTGTTCTCGGCGGCAAAGTTCTTGGCCTCGTCGGTGGGAATAGCTCGCAAATGTTTGAGATCACACTTGTTTCCAACCAGCATGATCACTATCTGAGCGTCAGCATGCTCTCGAAGCTCGTTCAACCATCGCGTCACATTCTCATAAGACTCTTGTTTGGAGATATCGTACATCAGCAAGGCGCCAACTGCTCCTCGGTAGTAGGCACTAGTGATGGCCCGGTATCGCTCCTGTCCGGCAGTATCCCAGATCTGTGCTTTAATGGTGGTGCCATCTACGTTGACGGTTCTTGTTGCAAATTCCACTCCAATTGTAGATTTGGAATCCAAGTTGAACTCGTTTCGTGTGAATCGTCCTAAAATGTTGGACTTACCGACACCTGAGTCGCCAATCAGCACCACTGTGTTAATATATCTCTGTTGATATGGGACACCGAGCCCGTCTGATGGTACGCTTCTACCTACCCTTGAACAGGAAATCGTATTCATCGCCCATGGTTGTTGGCTTGTGTGATAAAGTTGAGGTTCATTTTAACACGTCTAAGTACTCCTCCGTACCCTGGTGGCTAGTACCAGGCTACAGAGACCTTCTCTGGCGCGCGGAACGCCTGCTGATCAACTGGCGGATGGGGTCTTGTCAAACATGGTTGATCTGGTTCTAATTATGGTTCCATAGCTAGAGCTGGAAGGTTACATCGGGGTTGAACTTTGTTGTTTTGCCAATTGCGTTGTTTAATTATGTTTTGTTTGATTATTATCGCTATCTACTATAGATAGAGTTGGCAGCCTCATATGCTTAGCCTCCTCTCCCACCCAACGGAGGCACCCCCAAATTAGGTAGGTGAAAGAGTTGGTGAAAATGGCTACAGTTATATGATGATATATAAGCCTATATATACGTAGTTTTTTTTTATTGATTTTGTATTACTATTATTATTTAAAGTTGATGAATTCGTTCTATATTGTTTTTGTTATCGTTTTGTTATCGTTTTGCAGTCTTTTTCTCCAATTGCGACTCTAATCTCGAATTGAACGCAGTTCTACATGTATAAAGTTGCCTCGAGGTTATGGCAAAGAAAAACACATATTTGAACAAATATTGTGGCAAGATCAGTTTTCATTGGCATATCATTACATAAGTCATATAGTATATTCTCATTATATAATTGAGCCGCCACCGGACACTTTAATAATCTTACTCCACTGTCATGTCTTGAGTGTGCGGTGCAGTTCAGGACCCCTCGGCTTAAAGCAACTAGTTGCATGCGCCGCGAAACTTCGCGACTTTACACCATGTCGGACATCGTAATTGAAAGTACGACGTTCCGTAAACACATCCACAGCATTCAGCGAAAGCTCAAGGATGGTGATCCAGTGCTCAATGGTGCACAGTCTCTGTTGATCATTACTGGAAAAGCCGATCAAGACAACCCGTATATGAAGTCGTCGGTGCTACACGTAAGTACAAAGCGCTAAAGTCGCTACTGTGGACAAAGAGAGCCACTAGGCCTTTGCCACTGATCTTAACCAATGTGCCAAACTAACTGAAGAACTGGCTTCTGGGTTACGAATTCCCTTCCACTGCAATTCTCATTGGCAAGGAAAAGGTTATCTTTATTGTCAGTGCTGGTAAAGCGAAGTACCTTGAACCATTGAAGGATATTGCTATTTGGACTCGAACGAAGGATGCCGAACATAATACCAAGCTCTTCACGGATTTAGTGGTCGAAATTGAATCAATGGGTTCTACCGTCGGCACCCTTCCCAAAGACAAGCTGGTTGGCCCATTTGTGAAGGAGTGGGAAGCGGTATTTGAGCCCGTGCAGTCCAAGCTAACGCTTGTCGATGCTGGTCCCGCTATTGCTTCCTGTATGGAGATCAAGGATGAGGAAGAATTGCGATGTGTCCGTGCCGCTTCAAAGGCTAGTATGGGATTGATGACTCAGTATTTTGCCGATGAAATGTCGACGATTATTGACGACGAACGAAAGATAACTCATTCAGCATTGTCTGCACAAATCGAAAAGAAGATTGATGATGACAGGTTCTTCCGAAAGAAGGAGCTCAAGCTAGGAAGCGAATTTGATCCTAGTCAGCTAGACTGGTGCTACTCTCCTATTGTTCAGTCTGGAGGAAAGTACGATCTTCGACCATCTGCTGTTGCTGATGGCAACAGACTGGAACCTGGTGTTATCCTGTGTTCTCTAGGACTTCGGTACAAATCCTACTGCTCTAATGTTGCTAGATCTTATTTGATTGACCCTTCAAAGCAACAGGAACAGAACTACAATCTTCTGTTGGCGGTTCAGAAGAAGGTGCTTGCAAGTATCAAGGATGGTGCTTCTTGCAAGCAGCTTTATACCGACGCTATTGAAGTCATCAAGGAAAAAGACGCTGATATGGAGAAATATTTTGTCAAAAATGTCGGATGGGGTATTGGTATTGATTTCAGAGACACCACTCTGCTGTTAAATGAGAAAAATAACCATATTCTCCGAGACGGTATGACACTTAATGTTACTGTGGGCTTTTCAGACATCCCTGGTGATAGTCCCAAGTCAAAGTATGGCTTGGTGCTGACCGATACTGTTCGAGTGGCAGTCGATGGACCCATTGTGTTCACCGACTCTGCCAAAGCTAGAGGTGATATCTCCTTTTACTTTAAACAAGATGATGAAGCGGAGGTGAAGGCTGAAAAGGCTCCAAAGCGATCTGCTGCTATTCTCAAGAGCAAATTCAGGGCCCAGACTAATGGTCAACAGGAAGAGGGCTCGGAAAAGAAACGGTTACTTCATCAGAGGGACCTAAGAGAAAAGATTCAAAAGGTTGGAGAAGGCAAATATGCTGACGAATCTTCAGGATTGAGCGATGAAAAGAAACCTGAGTTCAAAAAATTCGAGTCCTATAAAAGAGAAGGCCAGCTCCCTCCCACCATCAAGGATCTCCGAATTGTGGTTGATCAGCGAGCACAGACCATAATCCTGCCAATCAATGGTCGGCCAGTTCCTTTCCATATCTCAGCTTATAAGAATGGATCAAAGAATGAGGAAGGTGATTATTGTTACCTACGACTCAATTTCCATTCGCCTGGTCAAAGCAACGCCAAGAAAGATGAAGTGCCATTTGAGGATCCAAATGCTCAGTTTCTCAAGAGTATTACTCTGCGAAGTCGAGATGTTGACAGAATGAACGATATATTTAAAAAGATCACAGAGCTCAAGAGAGATGCCGTTAAACGAGAGGCCGAACGCAAAGAAATGGCCGATGTGGTTCAACAGGACAAGCTCATTGAGGCTCGACATAAGCGTCCTCAGCGTCTTGATTCTGTGTATGTTCGGCCAGGCCCTGAGGGTAAGCGAGTTGCTGGTACGTTGGAAATCCATGAGAATGGTATCAGATATGCGTCACCCATCAGTGCCGATCATCAGATTAATGTTCCATTCAGCAATGTTGCCAATCTGTTCTTCCAACCATGTGATCAAGAATTGATTGTGGTTATACACGTTCATCTCAAAAACCCAATTATTGTTGGAAAGAAGAAGACCAAGGATATCCAGTTCTACCGAGAGGCTTCGGAAATGTCCTTTGACGAGACTGGTAATAAGAAGCGTAGATATAGGTATGGTGATGAGGATGAACTTGAACAAGAACAGGAAGAAAGGCGACGACGAGCTGCCCTCAATAAGGAGTTCAAGAACTTCAGTGAGCAAATCTCAGAAGCTTCCAGTGGCCGTTTAGAGGTTGATATTCCTTACCGAGAGCTTGGATTCTCTGGAGTTCCGTTCCGATCTAATGTTTTATGTCAGCCAACTGCTTATTGTCTTGTGCAACTTATTGATCCGCCATTTTTGGTGGTTGACTTGAGTGAAATAGAGGTTGCTCATTTAGAGCGAGTTCAGTTTGGTCTCAAGCAGTTTGATTTGGTGTTTGTATACAAGGATTTTACCAAGCCAGTTACCCATATTAATTCTATTCCGTCATCACAGCTTGACAGCGTCAAGGACTGGTTGAACATGGTTGATATAGCCTACTATGAAGGGCCTGTTAACTTGAATTGGATAACCATTATGAAAACTGTGACTGCAGATCCTCATGAGTTCTTTAACACTGGAGGCTGGAGTTTTTTGAGCACTGAAAGTGATGATAGTGGTCCAGATTCTGATGAGGAAGAGAGTGAATTTGCAGTTAGTGATGATGATCCAGATGATGAGAGCGAAGAACACTACTCTGAAGATGAATCTGAAGACTATTCTGGGGAAGGTTCTGAAGATGAGGAATCTGGAGAGGACTGGGATGAGCTTGACGAGCAGGCTCGACGCGAGGATAATTCCAAGGAAAGTGAAAAGAAACATAAACACTAGTATTAATGTTTTAAAATGTTATTAGTCTATATTATGCTATATTGCACGTACGATATTGAATCATGCTTAATGTGCTTAGCCGTTCATGTACTGTCGTTGCTAGTTTTGACATTTTTCACACCGTTTCAGATCCACCTGCGAGCTCATGCACGAGAAAACCTAGTCTCCAAAAAGTTCAAATATCCGTATCTCGAGTAAATTTAGTCCAAACAGAATATAAAACATACTACAATACGTGTCAGAATCTGACGTATTTTCACGGTTCTCTTTCAGATATGTGCCTCTGGAATTGGGGTTTTAATGATTTTTTGAAGGGGTCGACATATTAGGTTAGGATAGGGGTGGGCAAGAAACAAGATCCGATCTATGGGTTCTATGCACAAACATACGGCTCTAGATAGACAAACGCATACTATTTATGGTGTGCCATGGATGGGCTAATCGAGCAATTGGTTTCAAGCTTGGATAGCAGGGAATCCCAGCAAATTGTAGCATTGCACTATATGTTTCATAATGTTTTTGATGATGCGATCGTTATGCTTGAGAAGGATCAGGTATCACAGATCCGTCAACAGGGATCTACAAGAACTATCTGGCAGTGCGACGGCAACATTGTCAATTTACGCTTATGGACATGTGCGTGTGATGATTTTGCAGCAGCAGTTTCATTAGCGGGTTCCGATGATAATTTTAATCAGTCAAAGTGGAAGCGAGTTTGTTCTCATATAATGGCATGCTATATAGCACAGAACTGTCATACACTGGCCAGTAGCAGTACAGCAGAGGTGTCGCACGAACGGTTTATTTATTTGCTTACAAGTGGAGTTAAATCCAATTGCACTTGATGATATCTGAATGCCATTAATATGGGATATATATGATATATATTCTACTTAGTTTCTTTTCGCAAGTTAGCACAATTTGTGACGGCTGATATAAGCCAACTTTCTGGATCGGTCAGGCATTGGCTTTTTGGAGATGACATGGCATGGCTCTTAGCCAGGCTGCCGCACGTATTTTTCAACCTGACTTAACATGGGCGTTAGCTCAGAATCACCGCCTGTGATAACAGATGATTCAAGCTTTGTTCCGGTTGATCTGGAGGACCCCTTTATAAAGGACCTTAGAAGCAAGTTTTCTACACAGTTACCAGTATGTTTATTTGGTCGGTTTTTTTTTCTTCTTGTTTATTTGGTGGTTTCTAACAGCAGACGGTTCCTTGGTATACCTGCCAACCAAGTGATTTTCCAAAACGGGTTCGAAAGCCAAAGCATTCTAAAAACAAACAAGTTGCATCATTACAATCTGGTTCACATTCCAGGAAAGCATGGGCAGATATTGCGTCTGCAAAGTCTAGTCATGTCAATGGATCGAAACAGGGTGTAGTAGTACCACGACAAACAGGTACGACGTCATCATCATCACAGCCACGGCCACCACAATTGGCAAAGCAGCATTCCCGGACCCATGATGCACTTTCACAGGCAAGCACTGTGGAGCCTCCTCGGATAGAGTCCGCAGTTGAGACAGTATCCCAGGTGGAGCCAGTTGCGATAGCAGCAGCGCCAGTTCCAGTACCGGTCGTGACCCAGTCGAAAGTACCTCTGGGTGAAGCGATATCATGTCATGATTATAACACTCGCAAACAGGCTCAAGAGACCCGAGGATTGATCAATCAAGGCAATATATGTTTCATGAACTCAATACTGCAGGTATTGACTCACTGTGAGCCGTTTTATGCATTAATTATGGACCTGGGAGCTCAAGTCCAACACAAAATCATCAGTGACACGCCTATTTTGGATGCATTGATAGAATTTATGACTGAATTCAGCCTTCAGCACGTTAACAGTGCATATTCAGCAGATTCGTTTTATAATGTCATCACACAACATACCAGATTCAGGCATTTGCAGAGAGGCCGCCAGGAGGATGCCCAAGAGTTCCTCGGGTATCTTTTGGAATGTTTGGAAGAAGAGTTCTTAAAGGCTACCAATGGAAAGCCATTAGCACCATCTTTGTCATCGTCATTATCATCGTCAGTAGCAGCATTGTCGACAGTGGTACCTGTGTCTAATGGAAGTGCCAAAACAGATTCAGGGGGATGGGTTGAAGTTGGAAAGAAGAACAAACCTTTACAGAGCCGGTATGCTGGCAGCGATATTGGAAGCACGCCAATTGGGCGGATTTTTGGAGGACAGTTCAAATCTGTGCTTAGCATCCCGGCACAGTCTCGCATAGCACCTTCTATTACCTATGATCCATTCCAATATGTCCAGTTGGATATCAGTGATGATAGGGTTACCACTATTGAAGAGGCCATTTCTGTCATGTGTGAACCGGAATCGATTATGTATACTACTCAGCAAAAGGGGGCCGTTAAGGCCACCAAGCATGTCATGTTTGATATATTACCACGGGTATTGATCATCCACATTAAACGATTTACTTACTCTATGGATGGGTGGGACAGTGAGGACGTGAAAAAAATCACCAAGCCAATGTCTTTTGGGACTGAACTAGACTTGTCAAGCTCAGACGCACCTGCCACGTATTCGTTATTTGCAGTGGTGTACCATCACGGCTCATCTGCCACGGTCGGTCATTACACTGTTGATATTAGAAGTGCAAAGGGCTGGACCAGCATAGACGATATAGTGATGGAGAAGATGGCTAACCCTGCTGGGTCGGCGACTCCAGACGTTCCTACCAGTAAGACTGCTTATCTATTGTTTTACGTTTTAGATGTATAATATACTACTTTTAAACTTATGCATCCATCTTGATTTGCTGGCGAAGTCTCTAATCTCAACAGAGTCGACAATAACCTTGACCTAATTTGCACTTGGCTCTCGTGATGCACACATGTCAAATTTGTACGGCTGAGAATCCCTAGTTGGGATGTGACATATGCAAGTCTGACGCAATTTGTGACAATTATCTTGCAATGGCTTGGCTGCTGACGTGATCCGGTGTCGTTCTCCGTCCGGAGCCCATATAAAAATATCGCTGGTAATGTGAGTCTTAGTGTTAACTTGAACTCAAGACATTTCCGTTTAACACATTTATATCAAGCATGGCATCACTGGCAGACAGAATTCAATCGGTGGCTGCTTCTACCTTCCGAGGAAACCAAGTCGACACAGAAGAGAAGAAGAAAGACCTTCGATTCCCCGACTACGCTCCTACCTGGGACCCTGCTGAGAAATTCCCACCCTATGAGGACATTGAGTTCAGTGACCCAGGTCTCAAGGCTGATCCAAAGCTTAAAAATTTGTTCCCCAACGGACTGCCTGCCACTGATGATGAACTAAGAGCTACAGTATCCAAAAACATTGTCAAGTTTGGTTATGCAGTCAATACAATTACCCCAAAGTTTGGATCCGAGGTCCGGGGTATTCAGCTGTCGCAGCTTTCGGACGAAGCTAAGAATGACTTGGCACGGTTTGTTGCTGATAGAGGAGTTGTGATCTTCAGAGACCAGGACTTTCGAAAATTGCCAGTTGGGCAGGCTGTCAAGTGGGCCGAACACTTTGGTCGTCAGCACATCCACCCCACGTCTGGTTCTCCAGAAGGGTTCCCAGAGGTTCACTTGGTATACCGAGAGAAGGGAAACAACGCATATGAGGAGTTTTTCAGCAAGAACTTGAGTTCAGTGGCATGGCATACCGATGTCAGTTACGAGCACCAGCCTCCAGGAACAACCTTTTTGAGCATCTTGGAGTTGCCTCCTACTGGTGGTGATACTCTATTTGCTGATTCACAGGAGATTTACGATCGATTCTCTGATGAATTTAAGAAACGTTTGCATGGGTTGCGAGCAGTCCACTCTGCTCATGAACAGGCAGCCAACTCTCTTAGAGTGGGGGGTGTATGCCGTCGGGAGCCTATTAAGTCTGCTCACCCAATTGTGCGAACCCACCCAGTCACCGGCAAGAAATCAATCTATGTCAATCAGCAGTTTACCCGAGAAATTGTTGGATTCAAAAATGAGGAGTCTCAGTTTCTTTTAAACTTCTTATTCGATACCATTCACAAGAGTCTCGACTGTCAGCTCCGTGCTAAGTGGGAGGATGGCTCTGTAGTGGTATGGGACAATCGACGCACTCTGCATTCTGCTCTTTTGGACTTTGATGATGGAGCCACTAGACATGGATTCAGATTGACTCCTCAAGCTGAGATTCCTTATGAATCTGATTTATAGATGCGTTTCGTGACCTTTTGAATTCATTAAAAATGTATGGAAATTTTGTACATACAGATATATTGGTAATAAATGGGAAAATATGAATACATCGATTGATATGACACTTAGGGTATCATGCGCCATTTAACTCTTACATAAGTGCTATTTAGATTGCATAGAGTGAGTGAGATAGACGAAGATCTGAAATTAGACACAATATGTAACTACAGTACAAAGAAACATAGCCAAATAATAGTCGGTTATACAGACCGAACTCTGAACATGTTATTGAATAAATGGTCCACAACATTTGTTAATACCTTGGAACAAGAGAAGTATTTCTGTTAGCGTGCATTTGACAAGAACAAACTATGTATGACAAGCGATGAGGTCGGTGCATCACAAAGGGCCTCCATACGAATATCTCATGGCACATCACAAGCATTGTAAGCAATCTCTACAACATACGACACGATCTCCAGAAGAATTCAGGTCCACTCTTATTGTTCTCTCGATCGTCCGATCAGAATTCGGCGTCTTATCAGGCTAGTGATCTGCAGGGGTGATGCGGACGAACTGCCCGGCCAACGTAGTGGGTCGTACCGAACATGCCAAGATTCTGAGAGGGACCGCACAGAACGCCCTGAAACCCAAACAATCAAAATAGGGAAACCAATCAGGCCATTCTCTCACCTGATACCAGCAATTGTCCCCATTAGTGGACCACATATAGACATGGCTCGTCCAACCCCTGACAGTACAGTTACACTAGTGAGGTTTTTTGGAGGCTGGGCTAGTTCGTAAAAATAACGGATTGTAACAGTGCGAGCCATTTCCTATTACAGGCACAACATACGGGCTAGGATCCAAATTAGGAGTGCATGTTAGCCTTATTTAGTGGACCATCCCCTGCAACACCGGGAAAAAAAGAAAAGGTATGCACTAGGCTTGAACCGTACTAGCCTCGCACAAAACATCCGAAACAGGAATGATCAGCAACTAAATTTAGTTCGGAAAAATACTGCTAAGCGAGTGTAGTGTGACCAACCACCGAACGCTGCCACCCAGAAACCTACGAAACGACGAGCCAAGTATCAGCCCAACAGTGCAAATAACGCGATCAAAGCACAAACAATTAAGATTTAGGATGAAGAAACTGAAGAGAAAAATTAAAACGGTTTAAAAAACAAAATAGACTTTCGATAGCATTGCAGGATTCTACTGTAAAAACAAACATCTAGTAAACGGCGTTGCAAAACAAATGCTATATTAATAAAATCTCGAATACTGCAGACTCGAGAGAAAGAAAAAGAAACATAAATACTAGGCAAAAAAGCCATGACGTAAAGCGTTAAATGACATGTTCCACTAAGAAAAACCAATCCAGTTTATAAATGTGTGTATATTTTAAATTAAATAGATGATATCAAAACATCAACACATTTACAGGAAGTAAGCAGCAACGGCAAGGGCAAGAGCACCAGAGCCGATGACAGCCTGACCAGCAGCACCCTGGGCAACAGAAGGAGCAGCAGAAGACTCAACTGGAGCGACAGCTGGAGCAGAGGTGGTAGGCACAACAGTGGCAGCAGCAGTGGTAGCAGGTGCAGATGGGACCTCAGAGAGAGGGCACACGGTAGTGGTCA
The DNA here is from genome assembly GCA_030578775.1 of Sugiyamaella chiloensis. Classification (NCBI taxonomy): domain Eukaryota; kingdom Fungi; phylum Ascomycota; class Dipodascomycetes; order Dipodascales; family Trichomonascaceae; genus Sugiyamaella; species Sugiyamaella chiloensis. Next base: position 173,954 of record JAKTZE010000007.1, read on the forward strand.
AAGTGGTGACCTCAGTGGTTCGGGTGCATGGGCAGTTGGTGATGGTGAGGGTGGTGGCCTCAGTCACAACAATGGTGGAGTTGTTCTCAACAATGGTGGTAGCAAGAGGACAGTAGGTGGTGTAAGCAGTAACAACCTCAGTCTGAGTCTCAACAACCTCAGAAACAATGGTGGTGTAGTTGGTGCTGTTGGAGAACTGGGCAGAGGCACCAGCGACGAGAGCGGCAGCAGAGACGGCGGCAGTAGAGAACTTCATTTTTGTGTTTTCGAGTGTAAGCGAGCGACTGTTTTAGACAAAAACTTGTGAGGAACTTATAAGGCAGGAAGAGGGCTGTTTATATATTTTTCGGACTAGCAGGATCGGGAGGGGGAGGCGAGCACTGAGACTATCAAGGGGCGGGCCTTAAAATGTAATAATAGAACCAATGATTATAGGAATGGAGGAGGTTGGAAGCTGGTTAATGCAGCTCAATTACCATATTAGGCGGACGGCAGAAAGGGGATAGGCCAAATCAGGCAGAGACATCGGGAAAAAGGAATTATAGTGACTTGGAAAAACAAATTATCATCCGACTATTTATGATAGACGCACGGATCATCCGCACTTTGATGGCCCTGTTGGCAGAGGCTCGTAGTGTTGTCATGGCAGATCTGAGCTCAATCTGGATTCTTCCTGCACATCCGTTCCCAGAATCGGCAACCGATCAGCCTATTATTGCAAGGATAAATTCCGGCAGTGCCTAAAAATAAAGCGTTGCGGCCGGCCACACACTGATGCCGAAAAAGCAATCTGTGTTGCCTAAATTACATTTGGCGTGTGTATGTATGTGTGTGTATACACTGCTTAATGTAATAGATAGTGACGTAGTTTACGAACAGACAGCCCGGACGAGGATGACGCCCAGCCAGGCGAGTCGTACATTGTTGTTATTTTTATTAACGTTATCTTATTTTTATACTTCTACATTGGGGCACGTTTCATAGTCGTGGGCCACCTAGAGCCGTAACTTGTATGTAACATTAAACATGTCTCAATGTCGTCTCTGCTATTTTTAAGCAGCCACCACGCCACACCAACCTAGCGTTGCATCCACCTTGGACAACCATATACTGTTGCTGCTTGGTAACGTATGTTTTGACTGTACGTACCGTACCGTGCATTGCTTTTTTAATAATTTTTATTTCGATACCCGGCCAACTGTGCAAATGTGGGTGCACTGCAACTGCTAATGTTGTTTGTACGCTGCTTCTCCGTAGTCCGCCTGTTTTGTAAACAACATAATCAACCCCACAGTCAGGTACATGGACGGCAGCAAATTAGTAGATTTATCATTCCTTGAATCGATCAGATGCGTTTAATTTACGGCGATGTCTGTACATTCCAACGTCAGTTGCCAATCCTCAAGTGCTGGCATTTTGACTCTAGATGTTTGTCCATCTACCAGGTTCCATGTATGGGTGTCAAATCCGTCCACATGGATCTGGTGCAGTGATGCGCCGATGATTACCAGATCTGCTATCATACAACTCGACAGGGGCTGACTGCCACAGCGATGGTCCACCCAATGGCCTTAAGGTTAAATGATTGGCCCTACGATCGCTGTAGGCCTAACGATTGTTTCCCTATCATTATTCACGGAGAACAATTGGCGGGCTGCCCGTACTAGTGCGGTCTGCGTCTCGAAAATGCCTTTGAAATGGCCGCTATGTATACAGTCGCATTGATTATGCCTGTTCTGATGACCTCACGTGAATCACAAGCACAACAGACGCACTGCAGTGGTCTGTACCTAACATTTGTTGTCACTGTACGAGCTGATGGGTACGGCACCAACCGTACTTTTTTTGGCTGGGCGGGGGAAGTGGGAGGCTTCTGAATTCGGTGCTATGCCTTGCATGGCAACCGGCCTGTGATCCTTGCCGCGTCCCGAACCCTGCTCAACCTAAAGTAAAGTCATGTACGTACATTATTAGTGCAGTCGGATAAAAATTATTATATTGTAGCAATCATGATAACCAGCTAAGGCGGTTAGTTGATTGCAACGTTCATTAATTATCTATTAAGCATTTGACTCAAGAGAGCAATGTGCAGGGGTCTTGGCAGAAACTATTGGCATTATATTGGTTTATTTTTGGTACAATAAACTATCAGTAGAGCGTTATCTCTACAGGTAGGCAGCAACGCAAAGTTAAGTTATTATTAACTTTCTGCAGTGTCATCATGGACCATTATGCATTGCTTCATTTAGTAGCCTTATTCAATTGTTTTCACAAGCCTTGGCCAGTCCGGTTTGGTGATTAGCTCGGTCATTAACTCGGTACCAAATAGTTTCACATGCACCCGCAAGAACGGTAATGAATATATGCCGGAAAAACTTTTTTGCTTTTTTGTTTTCGGTTCTGTGCTTAGTCCAATAAAGTTGGCTGATCACTTTCCAAGTCTGACCATTCGGGCTGACTGTCGGGAATCTCGTCTAGGAGGCCGATCAGACGCCTTCTCTTCGTTTGAGGTAGAGGAGGGCTACGCACGTTGTTAGTGCCTATATGCAAAAGTAGTTGTGAGCCATGAATTATCTGATCGCAGACTGGCATGCTGCAAGTTAAATTTGAAGTTTCTGTCTGAGACGCCTGACCAGCCTCTTTGACAACTGATGTCAACGTTGGCTTATCATGGGTAGAGTTGTCAGGGCTATTTTCATGTTGAGCTAGAGCGGTTTCTGGAGAATTCGAGCTGTCTCGATAGGCGCTCTGGCTCGTATAGGGGGCAGCAGATATTTCATTGGGTCTGTCAATCTCCTCTTGGCTATGCAGGTTGTCCGGCTCTATGTCCGAACTTGTATCCAAATTGGGTACAGTTGCATCCATGTCAACACTGTCAATGCCTGGTGAATTATGATGGACGTTGCCCAGTCCGTGGGGGCCAATTGTAAAAGCTGTGTTGCGTCCTCCATCTGTAGCATATAGTATAGAATCCAGACAATCCTCGGGATCTTCATCTCTATAGATGGTTATTCTGTTTGTGAAATATTTCTGCCATCTACCGTAGCCCAAGCCTGGCACCAGCCGGCTGGTATCTTTGCTAACTCCAGGCCGAGTAATCATACTACTCAATACAATCACTGCTGTCTTGGACAATCGCGCATACAAATCCATGTGATGGAGTAAATATTCAACTGCAATGCTTCGCTGATGCTGCTCCTCGTTCGACGATGCGTACTTATTAGTACCGAATGCCAAACTGGAGAGAAACCATATATCCTCAACTACAATAAGATGAGGCCGTAATGTTATCCCTTCAGTGGATGTGGATGTAGTGGTGATTTCGTAGGCTTTTTGTTTGAAGTACAGTATCATTTGGGACAGAGATCTCATCTTGATCTGCCTTATATGTCTGGGGATATCATCAGTATATCCATGCAATTGTTTTAGACGCTCTATTGGCATTGATGTCCCTGTTGTGCTAATCCATATCGCTGATCCACCCTGTAAAACATGTGTTCTTACCAAACATAAGCCCACAGTAGTCTTGCCACTTCCTGGAGGACCGGCCACTTCGAGGATTGATCCCTTGCTAAGGCCCTCTTCAAGTTGATCTCCGATTATAAAGTCGACATCATGACACCCAGTGCTTATAGACAGTGCTGGTAGTGATGGTTCACGAATGATATCAACAACATCCATCAGTTTCAAAGAATTGACGGACATGACAAAGACGCGTGCACCACGCGATCAAAAAACGAAATTGTCCAACTGTGATCCACGGCTACTTGACTTAAAGGCTTGTTGTATGCCTTTCAATGCTTCTATATCCTGAAACTACACTTGGATATGAATTGTGGCTGTTTGGTCTAATGGCTACGATTTCAGTCCGTACATTCTTGTACCCCACACTGTGTACTATTGCATCTATGATGATGTTAAGGTTGTATATACATATATGTATGTTAGTCTTTAATAACCGACTGCATGCAGTTGGTCAGGGGTCACTTTACAGTAGTAGAGAAAGATCAGGCGAATTCGAGAACCGACACTTATAAAGTATTATAAAGTATATTATTTTTAGACTATGAGATTGTATCTGTTTAGTTCCTACTTTTTCGAGAATGATACCTCTGGTTTTCTTATCTTTCACACCATCTCTTGTGGAACAATGCCCGCGGCCACTATAATGATGTGAACTGCACTGTAAATGAGTCTAGCCTCGTGCTACATGCACTGACAAATTATACAAAATACAACTATTTAAATAGCGTAACTATCGGTGGGGGGAAAAGGAATCATCTCGATCGATCTCAACATGCACATCAAGGAACTATGGGTATATCCTGTAAAGTCCATGAGAGGAATCTCTCTGGCTGAAGCAGAAATCGATGAACATGGGTTTAAATATGACAGGATGTATATGCTTGCAGAGCCCGACCCCAAATCGAAAGACGGAGGACTAAAGTTCATCACTCAGAGAGAATACCCTCAAATGACACTATGTGAAACATCATTTGATACCGACCAAGCACAGTTGGTGATTACGTATCCGCCAACAGGCGCCAGTATTCGCCTACCACTTGAGCCTACTGATCAGCAATTAGCAGATGCGCCTATCTCACCATCATATATATGGAGCCAGACTCCTCCGAGCTACGATCTTCAGCATGTATTCCCTGATATTCGTGAGTTTCTCGGGTCATTGTTTGCAGAAGACCCAGCAAGGGCCAATAGCGCTACCTTTGTATTTCCATATCAAAGGCGTCTTGTACTACGAGGAGCGCCATCAGCCAAGGAACTCAACCGCAATGCTACAACATCTTTCCAAGATTACTACCCGGGAAACCTTATCACTACAAGCTCTCTCGAAGATTTGCATGATAGGGTCTATGAAAAGACTCGTGGAGAAGTCGACATAAAGCAGTTGAATTTCAGGCCCAATATTGTGGTTGAAAACGATAGCGATAGTGCTTGGGATGAAGATACCTGGAAAACCATCATGATTAATAACAAGCACAAGTGGCATGTTGCATGCCGTAATGTGCGATGCCAGATAACAACTGTCAATCTCAAGACTGGTAAGTTCAATCTCAGCCATGAACCATACAAGACCATGCAAACATTCAGGCGAGTGGATCCAGGGGCAAAGTATGCCCCATGTTTTGGAATGAACATCGTTCACGCTGAAATTGACTATTCTCTATCAATAGGCGACTCAATCGAAGTCACAGAACGAGGTCAGCATGTATACGAATCAATAGCCAATGCTGCAAAGATCCCATTGGCACCAATCAAGGGTCATCGGCTGCAAAGATCCAATTTGAACTACAATTGTCTAAGTGGATTAACTACATCTATCGTGGCGGTTTCAGTCGCATTAGCCATATATTACAATAAATAATCTAGCCGACAGCCAAGCAATAATAATTATAACTCAACATCATCGCGTAGAAGGCCCATTAATTAGATCAGACACCGATACCCGAGATATTGACGACGGGGTGTTAGTTCCTGAACCGTCGTGTCCACCAGGACTGGATTCAAGACCTCGTCTCAATGCCTGGGGTGAAGCTCCACTAGGAGTATAAGATAGAGATGACATTACTGGAGTGTGGGGTTGACTAGCGCCAGCACCAACCTCCAAAGGTTGTAAGGGCGGAGGAGGAATATGTCTGCCCAAGCTCAAGGACCGGATCCCAGGAAGCTGAAGCCCAGCTGCATCATCTCTAGGATGCAACCTAGGAGAATGAGCAGGCGTCACTAATGGAGTGTGATCGGGTGTTGGAGAGCCAGAAGGAGAAAACGACGGCGAGTTGGGGGCAGTAGAAGTAGGAGAGTTTGGCCTCGACTTCTTTGATCGATGGTGATCATCACCATCATCATCGTGTCTCGATTTATACAACGATGTCAACGGAGTGATACGCTGTAAACCAGAGAAAGGCCCGTGATAATGGTGGTGATGAGGTGGTAGATGATGATGGTGACCACCGTTCTCTCTGGCGATTCCCTGTGAGAAATATGATGACAACGAGGGCGATGACGACGATTGCTGGACAGACGTTGATGATGAGAATACCCCTGCCAAGTTTGGGGCAGGTGCAGACGGCGGGGTACCTGCAGGTGTGGTACCTGGGGTTGTTGCCGGAGTAGTGGACGGAGTTGAATTAGTAGTGGCTCCATTCGAAGCAGCAGCGGCAGCGGCAGCATTTTCACGCTCCAATTCTTGAGTGGCTGCTGTAGCCAAAGCATTCATATCAAACAAACCTCCACCGGGTGGAGGCCTGTTGTTAAAAGTAGAGTGAGGCACCCGGAAGAAACCACCAGTGTTAGATCCAGGCAGACCCTGTGCATCGCCAGGAGGCTTAGACGGCTGCAGATGATGCAACGTGGGCGAAGATGGCGAAGATGAATATGGGGTGGAAGAAGCTGACGAGTACTCGCTCTTGATAGGGCCCGGCTGGCCAGGTGCTAAATATCCATGCTGCTGTGGTTGCTGTTGTTGTTGTTGTTGCTGCTGCTGTTGCTGCAGACGCTGATGCAGATGAGGATGCCCATGAGAATAATCAAACTGAGATGATAGAGATGGCAGATTTGTCATACTGGCACTTTGAGTGAGCTTCGGCAGATGAGTAATGCCGCCGAAAGGCTTACCAAACTCAGTTATAGGCTGCTTCATGACACTAGTGGAACCATCTGGCCCAAGACCAGATCCATTAGAAGAAAGAGCAGATACAGGAGAGCCTAGATGCGAAGAACCATTAGATGGGTATCCCGAATGGGTGGCGGGCGGACCCGGGAGGGGCATAGTGAGCCCAGCAGTCGGGCCTGATGAAGTCCCCGGTACCCCAGAAAGGACCCCAGAAGCCGCCGCAGCAGCAGCTGCCGCTGCTGCCTCGCTTTGAGGCGTCCTGATATCCTTGTCGACGATGGTATACTTGGCAGTCCTGTGGTTCCGACGACTATTGGGATTAGTGTGGATTCGCAAGTGTCGAGTCAACTCATCACTTCGGCTGAAACGTTTGGTGCATCCGGGGAACGTGCACGCATGAGGCTTCTCCCCGGTATGAGTTCTTATGTGTCTCGTTTGATGTTCCAGTCGGTGGAACGCTTTGTCGCAAATAGGACATTTATATGGCCGAGGCAGCTCGCCCCGTTGAGTGGCGGCTGTAGTAGAAGGAGATGCACTCATATGGAGTTTTGATCCCAGGTTTTTTAATTCTACCAGCTTTCAACAATGCTTCCCCTTAATTACACACGATCAACTCAACTGACACTTAGCCAGAATCAACCAAGCTTTGGAAATAATAACAAATAGGCAACGGCCAAACGAAAATAATAAAATCCGGACTAGTGGAAAGAACAACCAATATTTAAACTTGGTTAAAACCCCTCCGAAATTCAAGATCCAGCAAACTTGTATGCCTTTACGGCGTGTGGAGAAGTGGTGATGTCAGAACGGCAAGAGAAAAAATGGCTGGCCAAGTTGGGAGATTTCGGGTGGGGAGTGGAGACAGTGCGAGTGGGGTTAGGGCCTGCCTCAAGTACCCGAGCGGGGTTAGAGCGCGCCCCGTAACGTGCTGGCGTAGATTGCAGTCCGTAGGCAGCTCAGGTTGTGGGGGCGGATAAAATCCGGAAAAATGCATAGGGTACGGATGGTACGTAAGCCCTGACAGAGAAAGCAGCTGGAAAATGATCAAGAATCGACTAACTAGTGCATGGGCATACAGTAGTACCGAAGAGATACACAGTAACAGACACTCTCACGAACGAGCATTGTCAAGTATTTGCTTCATTCACTTGGCCCAAGGTATCTCTGTTCGGTATGAAAACGATTTCTTCTGCCTACAGCGGCTATTAATTGGAAACGGTTAAATTGGCTATTTATCATTAGTTTTTTTCTTTTTTCTCTTTCCACTTCCACTTCCTCTTCTTCTTACTACGTCTCACTTCACCAGCGCTCCACAGAACAGATCCAAGTCATGAAAGATTGGACCAAATACAGCAAGTGCCAGACCAAGGATCTCGTCAATACTCTCGTGTCTCACATTGACCGCTTGGATGGTCGTCAAGACTACTCAATTGAGCAGTTCATGCCGCTGCACATTCTGCTGCTCGATGCAGCGCTGTATTATTGCCTCACTAATAAGTAAGTTTCAGTCCCTCGGGTGTGGGGAAGCCACAGAAAAGAAAGCCACAAAAATAAAAACAAAAACAAACTAACTGGACCAAAATCGTCAATTAAGTTTCTACACAATGTACCCAAACGGGCAACCAAAATCATTGGCAAACTCAATCGAAACCCCAAAATGCGACCGGTCTATTCCGTTGCTTTGCGCAATCTGTTGATAGCTACCCACCATCTAGTCCGGGCCACGTGATGTCGGGTCACTAATTAGATAGTACAGTGTGAAGCACCACTGAAATATATAGCTTTATAACAACTTGGACTGTATATATCGATAACCGGGCGGGGCCACTTGTAGTTATCATAATGTCTTCACTCAATGACCAGCTCAACTCGTTCAGGAACAAGGCTAGAAATGCTCCAACTATTGCCAAACCTATCATTAAAGCCGACTCTCAGACTCGGCCTGGATGGGCTGTTGACAAAAAACGATCTCCTGAGCCTATAGATGTTGATAGTCCACCAAAGAAGAAGAGACCAACTATCATCTATTCGCAACCCGCATCTACTGGAATGGGAAACCACCAGAGCACCCAGTTAGTGCATGCGGTGGATTACATCAAACGACAGGGACGAGCTGTGAAGTTTTCTGACATTGAAGGATACCTCAATTTCCCAGTCCAACCACTCTTGACACTACTACGAAATATCGACCATATTAGAATCGATGATCGAGAAAAGACTGCCACCTACGTGTCACTGTACAATATCTATAGCTCGGATCATCTCTTGACATATCTTCGAGCTCAAAAGACATTTCAAGGGTTGCGAGTCAAGGATCTGAAAGATGGTTGGAACGGTTGCCTAGATGCTGTTGACAAACTGGAAAATAATCAAGATATATTAGTATTAAGAACAAAAAAGGAGAATACACCGAGGAGTGTATGGGCAAACGTCGGAGGACCAATTGCGTCAGTTGATTCCGCATTTACAGACTTGTGGAATTCAGTCAGGGTCCCTCAATCTGCAGAACTACCTGGTGCTCTAGAAAAGGCTGGCCTCAAACCCACTAGTGTGGATCCTGCCACCATTAAGAAATTAGCCAAAAAGGCTGACGAAAGAAAGCAAAAGAAACCCAGACGTGGTAAGATCACAAACACTCATTTGCGGGGAGTGTTGAGGGATTATGGTATGTAGAGAACGGGACCTAGACTTAGAAATGTCGTCAGCCAATGATAAGTTGCTGAAATCCTCGGCTATTAATTCGAGTATCATCATAATAATTTGTCTGACAAATGTCAGAAGAGGTTTGTTCGAGTTCTAGTTGTCAGCACTACGGGTTTGAAGCGAATCACTCCACTAGCCTCAAATGGTTGATTGGCCTCGGTCAGGGTTTCTCATGTCATGTCATCTCACCCCACACTCATCCATTGATATTACATTATATATTTATTCATAATGTGCATTTTGTTAGCGACTACACAACATCCAAAATAGTAAGATTAGGCTTTTGTTTATTTGGATATTTCTATTGCTAACCAGTTCTCTCATTGTCCTGTCAAATCGCGATGAATTTATAGGTCGTCCCACGTCCAATGCATCGTATTGGGACCCTCCCCATCAACATGTATTGGCTCCTATGGATCTCGAACGAGCAGAGCATGGAACTTGGATTGGAATCACCAAGACTGGCAGATTAGCAGTGCTACTGAACTACCACGAAGAGACAGAAGCGGATGCGGTCAGTGAGATATCTCGTGGCCTGTTCACTCGTAGATTTCTGACATCTGACCAACCAGCAGACCAGTGGATATCAGACACCATCCAAGCTCATGACAAAAAAGGATTAGATGCGACTGGGGGGTTTGTATTGATCTGTGGGAATATTGGCAAGGAACAAAATGAAGGACAACCAAAGAGTCTCAGTAGTCACTTTTCTCTATTCTCTAATAGACCCCATCCGGTAGCATCTCCGCTGGATACGACTACAGTAGCCATGTCCAACGGGTATGACAAATCATGGCATAAGATCGATATTGGAAAAGATCTGATGGAGCAAATGGTCAAGGATACTGAAGATATGGAAGAGGATCAATTGATTGCCAAACTGTTTGGTATTCTATCTACTGACACTTATCCCCAACATGATCCATCTATTTACAATTTCCGAAACAGCATATTCATTCCTCCTCGGGGAACAGGCTCTCGAACTTATGGAACTCGCACCCAAACAGTGATCCTGGTTCGTAATAATCAAGTACAATATCTGGAACGAGACGTCGGCCAACCTATTACCAAGCATCAGTTTACTATAGACTAGCAGCAACAACAACATAACGAGACAATGATGTGAATTCATGCAAATAAATATTAAATAATATTTAATCCTTTTTGCTCTTGTGCTTTTTCTTTGGACGATCCTTGCTTTCCCGACTCTTCTTATCCTGGTCCTTATCCTTGTGTCTTTTAGATTGGTCTCCTCCCTTTTCCTTCTTGACCTTGGTAGCCTTTCTAGGAGACGACTCAAAGTCTTCATCGTCTTCATCATTATCAACATGTTGTTGGTCGGGGCCATTAATTCCATAAGAAGATGCTCCATATCCAGTAGGATAAACTCTCATATAAAGACCAGTCTTCTGCTCAACATCTGGCTTTGGTATGTTAACCTTGGCAAAGTCGATATCTGGGATATTGGCATGCTCTGTAACCGTGAAAAAATCGTTGATTCGTCCCGATTCAACTTTAAGAGATCCATTTTTGCCGGCTGCTAGCACTCGTATTCGGCTAGTATCGTTGGTATCTCCATTTTTGGTGATTGTATATGTTCGACCGTCGACTTCAAACGTAGGTTCGGAATGTTCATCAAATGATACTGGAAGCGACTTGACCTTTGAGATGTCCATGGTTGGTGGGACTTGAATAAGCCATAACTTCTTGTTCTTGGTCGACGGAAGATCCTTAAGGTTGACCTTTTTGTAGCCCTTGGGTACTGTGAAGGCACTATTTGTTAGCGACTTTAATCCTTTCACTGACTGGTCTTGGTCTGCTTTGGCCCTTCATCTCATCATTACTTACACTTCAGAATCAGAATCAGACTCAGAGTCTGACCGAATTATCTCAGCTGATTTGTACACTTTGCTCATATCAACTTTGATAATATGTCAAAAATCTTCACCGCTGTTAACTGGTAGATATATTTTTTTTAATATGCAATTTGCATGACTTCAAATATTTCAGGTGGTGCGTTGAAATACAGCCGTACACACCCAAGCCCAAGTGAAACTTTTACATTTGACCACTATCTTGTGAGCCGATCAAAAGCCAAGAACCGGGGGGCTATAATAATATGTTTGTACGACGGTTTGCCACGAGGGTTGGCAGGATCAATCCATCATCTGTGGGCCACCGATTCAACTCTGGATCCGCCGTATCGGGAGGATCGAACGAATCATCGAAACATGACTCGGCCAATGATGCTCTTAAGAAGCAGCGAGATGAGCATGTTAAACAACTGAAAAAGTATTATCCACCTTCTTTGATCAAGTCAATCTTGGCAGCAGAAGCATCAGTCACCCCAGAAATGTGGTTAAACCGAAAACAAAACGAAGTGACCAACTTTGCCCCAATATATACCGATGACTATGCCAAATATCATCCTCTATACGATTTCCCCAAGCATGAATGGATTGACAAAAACAAGCCTTGGCAGCCTATTCCTCAACAGCTTCCTCCCGGAGTTGCATTGATTCCTGATGAATATAGCTCGAGGTCTGCATCTAGCATCAACATCTCTCAACTGGAACAGCTTACAGGATTGCCGGTGGAGTTCCTAAAGACATTAACCGCCAAGCCGTTAGTACGAAAGAGAGTAGTCAACATGACGAGAAAGGGCAAGATCCCAAGTTTCTATGCATTGGCAGTGGTTGGAAACCGAGATGGTCTTGTTGGTTTAGGTGAAGGTCGAGATTCCAGTCAGCCATCTTTGGCGGTTGCCCGAGCTCACTGGAACGCGGTTAAGAACCTTCAATTCATTCCTCGATTCGAGAACAGAACCATCTATGGTAACATTAACCACAAATTTGGTGCTGTCACATTGGAATTACGAGCATCCACTCCTGGTTCTGGATTAAGAGTCAACCATATCATCTATGAAATTTGCAAAGCTGCTGGAATCAAAGATTTGGTTGGCAATGTGTATCGATCAAGAAACCCCATGAATGTTGCCAAAGGAGCTGTTGAAGCTCTTTCTACGAAGCAGGTTTCCATTGAAGAGATTGCTGCCAGTAGAGGCAAAAAGATTGTAGATGTCACAAACACCTACTACAATTTCTGATGTAAATATCTGTATATAATGATTCTGTACAATTGAACTTGTTTCATTGAAGTTTGTAAAAGGAAGAAAGAAAACAACATTAACGAACGCTTTTCCATATTATTTAACAAGTTATTAGTCTCGGTGAAAAGCACCACTAATATTGATATCGATATTTTATCATTTTTATCATTTTATATATACATCCATAGTTGATAATGACTATCCGTCTCAGTAGGTTTTCATGGACAAAATTCAAACCTCGCAACGGTCCAAATTGAAAGCTCGTAAAACATAATTACAGTAACATCATTCACTACCTGTAACTGTGCTTAGCTTCTTTCAACAACAAGAGCTTCCTCCTTGTACATGTTGCTGATAGCAGACTGTCGCTTGAGAAGCTGGAGCTGATCATAGCCTTTACTAATCTCTGTGCTGATGGCCTCCGCATCAACCAGACCCCGGTTTGACAGGAACCCATCTCTGACGCGACGGATAGCATACTGTCGAAAGTTGTAACTAGAAAATCGAGTGCTGTATCTCAGCAAATCCCGATACAAAATGAGCGCTTCTGATGACATTAGATGGCAAACGGTGAAGTATCCAATGGCTCGAAATATGGGTTAGGCAGGCGTCCAGACCGCACGCACCTACATGTGGAATGATCTAATTAATCTGGAATGGGGGTATATTCTTTTGCCATAAAAGACGATCTAATTATTAATTATTTGGGTTAATATATTTAATATACGGTAGGAGAATAAGTACAAGGAAAAATACATATGTTCTTTTATTCACTTCCATCGAGAACGTTCTTATCCAAACTCGTGTGAGCAGATCAGATCTAGATCTACATTACTTATCGCAATTCGCTGCGTGGAAATTGCTCGATTGTTGAGTCGAATAACCCACTGAATACGTATTGCCATAAAACGGTAAATTGAGGCAAGAAGTGAACTTATCAACCTAGCTGGGCTAGAGACTGAGCGAGGCCGACTTGAAACCGACATTATTATTTGCTCAGGGAGAGAGACCTGGAGGGTAATACAACTGAGTCCCTAATAAAACAAATAAGCAATGCTTTATCAACCTCAAACCTATTTCTTTTTGTCTGCTCCTTGGCTTGTCGTAAGGTGGCTGCACGTTATACAGCGGAGTTAATCCGGCATTCCCAAAAGGGAACCCGAGTTTGGTCCGACGCACGCCTGTCAATGAGGCTAACTTGTCTGGAGTGTCATGCCGAGAATTATCGGAACGCCTTTACCGTTCCAAGTCTACGGTTGACGGACATCTAATTATTAGTCACAAAGTAAGTTTGGGTAGAGGGAGTGTTGATATAATTTTAGGAGACATTCGGATTTAACGACAAATGCGTCAGGTTACAAATTGTCCTTTGAAGCACTAGATATTCTGAAATCAACGTTTGGAACATCATATTCGAACAACCTTCTAACAGCATAGGTGATTAGACTTACAACTCATTCTGATGCATAAACATTCTCGTGCGTATATTGAACGATCGATTATCATTACATCCACCAAAGTCGCAGGATCGTCGCTCGGCACCTCGTTTGCGGAGCCACACGCAAGGTGCCGTCTCCCTACCGGCGCAGGTCGGCGGTCGGCAACAGAACGAGGTCAAACAAGGCTGTGCTAGACATGAATCGCAAAGAGATTCCGCTCTCTTTCTTTCATGAAGTTGATAGTGCACATTCTATTGTTCACATATTCTTTCAATTGCGATTTTGTTAATAGACTGGGACTATCTATGACCAATCTACAAATCCGTAAGGCTGGATGAGATATGCAATGCACAGATTAAGCTCGTGAGGCTGCAATGCAGTATTTGCGCTGAAAACGGTTTAGACACTGCAGGCCGTGCCGGTTCCGGTTATGGCGGCAACGTTATCGTATCACACAAAGGGGATATAAAAGAGTGTCGAAATATCATGAACTTCGATATAATCAAAACAACAGTAATAACCTACTCTAAAGCATTCTGAGATACAGATATTTTAAATATCTTTTCTGCAACTTTATCAAGTCCGTAAATTATATTTATTACAATGGATTCCAGTGAGCCACAACAGTTTACTGGCAACGAGCAGCCAATCGGTGAAGAACTGTCTCGATCAGAAACCACCAAATCTTTACATGATCTTGGCATGCAAGAAGATGCCCCCGTACCGGATGCCAATTTCCCAGTTTTCAGGAATCCAGAAGGACCAGAATTTCCTGAAGAATACACTTTGGAGACTGAAACTGGATTGGTTCCTGAGCGGGTTTTGAGTCTTGTACGATCACGAACAAAGTCTGAGAGACGACCTTCAAGTGATATTGAGCAAGATGCGGGCAGAAATTACGACTTCGTCACATTTAAAATTGATGACCCCGAGAACCCCCAAAACTGGAGCAAGCCATACAAATGGCTTGTAACTATTATTGCATCCATGTTGGTTGTTTGCGCAGCTTTTGGTTCTTCCAATGTTACAGGTGGCCTGGATCTTATTTCTGAAAAATATAACGTGTCATCCGAAGTGGCTATCTTGACTTGTTCAATCATGGTCTGCGGTTTTGCAGTTGGCCCTCTTTTGTGGTCTCCCTTGAGTGAAATTATTGGACGTCGACCAGTATATTTTATTTCCATGCTACTATACGTTATCTTCAACATCCCATGTGCTTTGGCACCAAATATTGGTGGCCTGCTTGTTTGTCGATTTTTGTGCGGTGTGTTTGCTAGCTCTGCCCTTTCTCTGGCTGGTGGTACTATTGCAGATATTTGGAAAACTGAGGAACGAGGATTGGCTATTGCATATTTCGCAGCTGCTCCTTACTGTGGTCCTGTTCTTGGACCTATTGTATGTGGTTTCATCAACGTTGGAAGCCACAGACTTGATCTTTTCTTTTGGGTCAACCTTGCTCTTGCAGGAGCTTGTGGATTGTCAATTGTGGCTGTTCCCGAGACTTACGCACCTGTTATTCTCAAGCGTCGGGCACAAAAACTCCGAAAAGAGACAGGAAATCCCAACATTATTACCGAACAAGAGCAAGTGAAGATGTCATTCAAAGAGATCGTCGATACCTGTTTATTACGACCACTTCAGATGATTGCTACTGAGCCAGTTCTCGATCTTATGTGCATGTATGTGGTGCTGATCTATGCTATGTTGTATGCCTTCTTCTTTGCATATCCAGTTATCTTTGGTACACTTTATGGCTACAATGATGCTATCATTGGTCTGATGTTTATCCCTATCTTGATTGGTGCTGCTTTTGCATTAGTGGTTACTCCATTGATCGAGAGGCAATTCAGAAATCTTTGCCTGCGACGACCATCTACACCTGAAGACAGATTGATGGGAGCTATGATCGGAGCACCATTCATCCCAATCTCTTTATTCATCCTTGGTGCAACTTCATTCAAGCATATTATCTGGGTTGGTCCTGCATCTTCAGGAATTGCATTTGGTTTTGGTATGGTCTTGTGTTATTACTCTGTTAATAACTACATCATTGACTCTTATCAGAAATATGCTGCATCCGCTCTTGCTGCCAAAGTCTTTTTAAGATCAGGCGGTGGTGCCGCATTCCCCTTATTTATTGTTCAAATGTACCATCGACTTGGCTTACAATGGGCCAGCTGGTTGCTGGCCTTTATTGGAGTCGGTATGGTATTCATTCCTTACTCATTTTACTACTTTGGCAGCTGGCTGCGTGCCAAACTTACCAAGGCAAACTAAAAAAAAGCGCATGGACAATGGTATGGTATAATAACTATAGCTTAAATTATAATAATCTAATAAAGATAATATCAACATACAATAGAATTTAACATCAATTAGTATTACATAGCCATCAACTCCATTTCTTCATCCTCTTCATCCTTGACTTCAACTCGACTTTCAACTAGTTCACCTCCTCTACTCGTCCCATTCTTGAATAGCTTCTCGGTAACGGCTTGCATGAACTTTTGTACACGGTTCGGTCCTAAACTTTCAAGGAACAAGTCCCTGATCTCGGGATCATGAAGATTGTCATCAAATACTTTCTGAAGCCCCACTTCGCTGATTCCAATCAGAGACAACGAGGTCACAGTTGATACTTTTTTCACACTTTTATGTTTTATATCCTCTTCTGAGGCACGACGTTTGAGAATAGTGGGGGCTTCGATTTCGTCCTTCGAATCTTCGCCATTGCCTTGAGTACTGACATTAATCTGTCCCGATGCATAATCCAGATTATACTATGATTAGAATCCAAAAAAATCCAAAAAAATCCAAAAAAAATATAATCCAAAACAAAAGAAAACCGCAACAAAAAAGAAACTTACCTGGTTGCTGAGTGGCCTGTCAGTTTCATCAATTGAATTCTGAGGGACAGCTTGTCGATTATCGATGGACTTATTACCTGATGGTGATGCATTGACACCTGCGGGTGCAGACAACTTAGAGGGAGGCACACCAGCTTCAACCTTTACATTTGGTTGTATATTATATGGATATGTAGACAAAGGATAATCGGGAGGCACAGCACCAAACCAAGCTTTCTAAAGTTAGACATTGCGGGAAAGAGAAACAAAAGACCAAAATAAAACATACTCCATTAAATACTCTGAAGTTCGAGTGTATTCTAGCAACATTGTCATCCTTCATATCAGCAGTAAAAAAGCTATTTTCGAGAACGTCCAATGAGAAATAGATTCTGCCGTCTTGTGCTTTTTTTTTTGTGACATAGGCAATTGCTTCAATGTAACTTCCAGATGTCACACCAAGTTTCTCAACAATGGACGTCGGAGCAGACAGGTACAAGACGTGACTATAATCTCTATCCCTATATTCTTTCAAAATTTGATAATCAGATATCGCCATGGTAGTTTGAGGGGCTTCCTTGGGATTATATATTTCCTGAATAGCACCAAAAACATGGACAAGTCCGCATTTGTGTGTTATCTGGTTCAATGGTGTCGCTGCCATTCTTCTGAGAAATAAATGAATTTTGGATCCTATCCGACTCGTGTGTTCATCCAACACTGTTTGGGGAACGTTTGAGTTGGCTGGAACTGTAAATGAGCTGTTCGATGAATAAGAAGAGAACACTGCATACGACAGACGTTCTCCACCGCAATGGGCTCGATCAATGCTGCCTTGCTATTTATTAGTTGTATCACTAACCCGAAAACCTACCTGTGGATGACAGTTTACAAGCAAAATGCATTGACCGACGTAAAGATTATCCTTGTACAAAATTGAGCTTCCATTAACTTGGATATTGGCTTCAATGAAAAGTCCATCTTCAGTGACTATCCATAACAACAGCTTATTTGCCAAGAAAGCAAAACGAGGAATACGCACAAGATATCCTACTACATTTAGAGTGGCAGATCTTGGAGTATCTTTGAATTCTTTAGTACTGGCAATCTTCAGCATAGATGACAATCAAGAAATGAACGCGTCAAACGATAATAATATGTCCAAGATGATGCTGCATGAGCTCAGGGGTAAGGGGGTCAATCGGTCGTAGATGCAACTTTATTTATTTAGGCGAGACGGAGATAATTCAACCTGGTCGATGGCCCCCTGAGAGCATTTTCAAATCAAATACACTAAATTAAAGTTAAATAGAGAACTCTTTGTTTAATATTGAGGCAAAATGTTTTGAAAATCTACACTGCAAGAAATAGTGTGGGTTTGTTTTTTGTTTTTCTATTGGTTGCGAGACTTGAAACACATATATATATACACTTTTAAGAGATGACACACGCTTCATCACCACCCACTCCTGGAGCACCAAGATCAAGTCCTGGAATGGCTCCAGCAGCCAAGTCGCCCATGAGCTCTTGCGGTGGAGCACCAGAGTTCTGCATCTTCTCCATCAGATCAGTTATGTATTTTCGTGCCTCATCATCATCATCGGAATACTTAGGATCCTCGAACTTACCACATATATCACCAATGATCTTTTGCTGGCCTTTGTATCTGTCAAGCTCTTCTTTAGGCAATGTCGAGCCGTTTTTCTCCAGCCATGCGGGGAATTTATCATGCATTTCCTTCATGGGCTCATAGAGAATAGCCTTTGAAGACAACTCTTTCATCATCTCGCTAAGGAGACCATCAAGGTCACCGCCTGACGATCCAGCCGCTGATTCCAGTTCCTTCATCATTTTGGCCAGAAAATCATCATCGGCTCCTGAAGCAGCCTTTTCGTCAAGATCATCCCGCGACTCTTTAAGACGGTCCATTGTCTGGGCAATTGTATCTTGAAATCCTTTGGGAGCACTGGCATCTTTGGCAGATGAGCTGGTAGTAGCGCCGCCAGTACCAGCACCAGCACCGCTACCAAGACCAAGACCAGGTGCTGCCGTACCCGTGGCAGTAGATAGCTCTGCCATAAGACTCTCAAACGACTTGAGAGCATCAGGATTGTCTTTCATTTCACCCAGAAGTTGATCCACACCAAGTTTGAACCTGTTTGCAAACTGTTCATCTAGTTCAGGTATTGATGGATCTTCTTCATCTTCAAGGGTTGGTGCTGGCACTTTTTCTTTGGGGGTTTGTTTCGCAGATTCTGGAGCCATGGCCTTCACATCCGCTCCTGGTGGCTTACTGAGAACCTCATCAGCAAACTCGTCAAGCAGATCATCAAGATCGTCGAGTTCGTCGTCGTGTGACATGGCAGCAGGAAGGAACAACTGAACTGAGTCCGTCTAAGTGATGAGCTAGCGTAGCCTCGGCAAGCCGTACGTACCAGCTTGCTGCACCCCACTAATGGATGTCATTGGAGAGTAGAGAAGACAAGAGATGGATATTTTATTTATTTAATTAGTAAATAATCAGATTTTGAAAAGTATACTAATTTATCAACGAAAGTCGAAAAAAAAAGGATCTTTAGCGTGACGTTATCCAATGTTTGAGAGAATCTTTACTTAGAAACAAAAGGTGCATCCTATTGACATAGGTCTTATCTGGGTTACACATAAAATAATTCATTACTACAAGCAGCTCATAAAGTTAATTGAATCCACAGTCCATATCTATAGGGGTCAAGAATTCCTCTAAGGGACTCTGCTTCGCAAGATTCGATTAAATCTTCTCAGCATTGCGTACATTTTGCTTCATCTCCTGGGCTAAGCCTTCATATTCTTCTCGGTCACCAATCACATCCATAGTGTTACAGTGTATATAATGCATCGATGCACTCTGAACGATTCGCTATAGGAATACTCGGTTAAACATCAGTACGGATTGCCCAGAATTACTCTGTCAAAGTGTCACCGAACTCTAACCTTACACCAGCCGTTCGCTGTGGACGCATTTGGACCCCAACCCAAGTTCGATAATGGTTCGGTTTAGCGTTAGTTTCTTTCATTTTCAGTCCTTGATGTCTTCCCTGTGTCTCAACAGACTCCAAGAGGAGCGAAAGCAGTGGCGACGAGATCATCCGTTCGGGTTCTACGCCAAGCCGATCAAAAAGTCAGACGGATCCTTAGATCTCATGACTTGGCAGGTAGGAATTCCTGGAAAGACTGGTACCATGTGGGACGGAGGTCTGTATCCCATCACTGTTACCTTCAGCAATGAATACCCAGCCAAGCCTCCTAAGTGCCGGTTTGACGCTGGATTCTACCATCCAAATGTGTATCCATCTGGTACTATTTGTCTGAGCATACTTAACGAGGAGGAAGACTGGCGTCCTGCGTTGACCGTAAAGCAACTGGTTCTTGGCATCCAAGAGCTTCTAGACAATCCCAACTTAGCCTCGCCTGCTCAAGCTGACGCATACAACAACTTCCGACTTGACAAAAAAGAGTACGAACGTCGAGTACTCCAGCAGGTTAAGCAGTACGCTGCTTAGTATTTATTGTGTACTTTGATGTGTACAGTATGCGATCTATCTCGATCCACCTACCTAATGATACCATGATTGCCTTAGTTTAGTATATTTGTTCATTGTCCACTAGATTGGCTGTATTTCTCCTGTTGTATATTATGTTTTCTATTTTTCACTAGAATTTCAAATTCCATTTCAGTTTTTTCCAGCTTGGCTCGGTCTATAGATAGACGAATATTGGCAGGGCGCATAACTTACCCACTGCACTGACTATAATGGTACAACTACAGCCAAGCTCATCAGTGCAGTCGAGTTTCAAAAAGGCTTTGGATGAATTTGGAGATCAGGAACACAAGACCAAAGCTATGAAGGCTAATATTGACATATTGATGGGTCAAGCTGCCAGATTACGTGAAGGTACCGAGCGAACTGGAGCTATAGTAGAAGCCATTGTCAGATCATCTGAGATTCTAGAACTAAAGGGTTGCAGTCCAGATCATGAGACTTGATAACATACCATACAAATACACGACACTCCGGGATAACATGTATTTACAGATAAACTAAAGCTCTACAATTATACTAAAGGTGTGGTAGGTGGCTTTGGCATCAATGGAGGCGGCGGTGGTGGTTTAGCCACCGAAGGTGGTGGAGGAGGAGGAGGAACACCGCGTGGTGGCCCTGGAGGAGGTCCTGGAGGAGGTCCTGAAGGCCCTGGGGGTGGTCCTGGAGGTGGAGCTGGTGGTGCACCAAATGAACCAACAAAAGACTGAACAGCTGCAACCGAAGGTGCAGGAGGAGGAGGAGGAGGCAATAAAGAATGAACTGATAGTCCAGTAGGCGGACTTAGTGATGACGGCAATGAAGACGGTACTGAAGATGGAACCGAAGATGGAACCGAAGATGGAACCGAAGACGGAACCGATGGTGGTATAATGCCTGCTTCGTCATATAACATGTCAGCAACGCTAGACACCAAATCTGTAGCCATTTCTTTAGCCTCGTCCACCGATGCTGGATCAGATCCTAGAATATGAACATACATTGGAACCTGCTCCTCTGCCCCAGTGTCATGATCTATATACCCAGACCCAATTCCTTTGACTTGGACACGAGTGTTTGTTTTAAACTGTATATGCTTGACATTTTGACCAGCCTGTCCAACGATGAACCCTCGTACTTGATATAATGTTTTATGCGGTACACTAATATTGATGGGTACTTTGGCATCACGCTGCCCACCACCACTGCTACCCCCTGAACCGGCCAATGCTAGAGATTCTGGTCCTGCTGTTAATAAACCACTATTGGGTAACATTCCACGTTGACCAGCTCGTAGCTCTCGGTCATCCATTTGATCTTTTCTTCGGAATCTTCGTTCATCCACTAAACTGCCCATATCCATGTTAATAAAGTCATCAATTCGTGCAACTGCTTTATCTATGACTTCTTGGCTATCTGCCTCCACCAATAAATACAAAGGTGGGTCTTTAGATGTAGCATTGCGTTTATCAGGATAATATCGACCTTTGGTAGCAATATCCGCGCCAGTCTCAGACCGAATCATGGCCTGAGTTTCTGCCTTGGTGAGAACATACTTATTTCGAAGATCATTAATCTCGATTTTTTGTGAAAGCCTTTCCTGTCTTATTGGCAAAACTGGGATACTTGGTGTTGATTCTCGACTAGCGGGACTTTTCTTTTCAGGGATTTTAGCGGCCATGCTGGCGATTTTAGCATTAAGTTTGGCGGCAGCAGCTGCTGCGAGGGCCACTGCATCAATTTTTGGTTTTACACTGCTCTTAGTGTCTGCTGGCGACTTACTCAACGTTTCGCTTGACTCTTTGGGGTCCTTAGACTCCTGAGATTCTTTAAACTGTTTAAACTCATTAAAATCTTTGAACTCCCTAGATTCTTTGGAATCCACTGCATCCTGTGATCCACCTCGAGTCCTTTCTGAACCTCTGGATCGTTCAACATGTCTGGTAGAATCTCTGGATCTTTCTCGACTTCTGTCTCGAGAGGAATCTCTATATCTGTCTCTGGAACTACCCCTACGGATATCTCTGCTATAACGATGGCGTGGCCGTTCACTATGTTCTTCTGGACGTCTATCTCTGGATCGATCTCTTTTAGATGAACGGTCCCGGGGATCTCTGTCAGCATACCTTTCAGACCTTCCAGATCTTCCAGATCTTCCAGACCTCTCATGTCGCTCAGCATCCAAACGGTCTTCAAGCCGGTTTCTATCCTTCACGGAATCTCGACTGTGTGATCTTTCTCGACTATATCTATCACGATGGGGCATACCTCTTGTATCTCCGCCTGTGCGGTCTCGCACTGAGAGGCGGGAATGGTCCGTCCAATCCATTCTGTCAGGCCGATCCTTACTATTTGATTCACTTTGAGACCGTGATCTTCGTAGACTACGAGACCTATCTCTGCTGTGTGAACTCTGTCGACGTCTCCGACTCCTGTCTCTGTCCCTGTGACGTTCGGGCATATATTAATACCTAATTGTGGGGAGTTAAAAATGTTGTACACAGAAGATGGGTATCAAATATATGGGAAAGGGCTTTTTACTCCTTTAGGACTCAGTCCCTTACGCACGCTGCCTACATGCAAATCAACTGTAAACTGTACTACTCTACAGTTGATTTAATCGTGGGCTGGTGGTCTTGTTCGGCAGGGTTGATCATGGATGTCACAACACTTTATCGACAGTTTTGTGAACAAAAGAAGGAACAATTGAAAGTTCGCGAGGTTGAATGGGAGCGGGCAGAGCCTGATAGGCTGACACAAGAATGTCAAAGTATTGTAAGTGTTATAAAGTACCATTTGTTGGCATTGACCTAACTAGAACAAATCTCTTGTAGAACTCATGGAGTATTTGCAAAAGATCAGACCTTTATATCTTTCCAATACTCGATCAACGTCATATAATGATTCGTTGACCGATAAGCAAAGAGATGATATTGATTACGAGACACGAATGATAATCCAGAAGCAAATGGGTCGCATCAGGGCACTGGAAGAGCTAGAAAAGCAACGTGTTGCCAATGCAGCTAAATCCACTGGATACTGGAATTTGTTGCAAGATCCAAAAAAGACAGGAATCGAGTCTACTTTACAGCTCCATCGTAGTGGAATGCTGTGGACTTTGAACAATATGTTGAAACGAGCGTCCGACATCCATGCATCACAACAGGAGATCCGATTATCTCGAAGGCTTGAAAAGTCTAAAAGCAATTTGCATGATATTCCTGCTGATCTCCGACTTACCCAAACTTCATCATCCCAGTTGGTACCCGACGATGTTCTGTCGTCCTCCAGAGTCGATGGTCAATCATCGCAGGGCCTTCTTCCTGAACAGATGCAGATGCTTGAAAATGAGAACAACGCTCTATTGGAAGAGCTCGAACTCACACATGACAAGGTTCGACAAGCAGAGAAATCTATGTTTGAGATTTCAGAGCTTCAATCTCAGCTTGCTGCACATTTAGTTTCTCAGTCTGAAATGATTGGAGGACTGCTAGATGATGCCATTCAGACAAGCACCGATGTTAGTATGGCCAATAGTCAGTTGGCATCTGCGCGCAAAAGGAACCAGCGAGCGTCTAAGATGATAATATACTCTTCAGTGACATTAGGATTGATCCTACTGTTCTACGATGCTTGGTTATCATAAGATGTATAAGTGGTGAAGATGGCTTAGCAATACGCATGAATGAATGAATAAACGAATGTACAGAACAACTCTTTTATAACTAGCAAAAATAAAACCATGCTATTTGATCTTTTTATTTTACATGTCTTTTTATCTTACATACTATCAACAATTCCTGCGGCAATGGTGGCTCCATCTTTTCGAATGACGAACCTACCCAGTTCTTTGCTAGCACTGAAAATATTCATAGGAATCGACTTGTCACAAGTGATTTCGACAATTGCTGTCTGACCACTCGAAAGAAATCGAGGCTTTGTTTTGACAATTTGGCCAGATGCCTTGTCAACGACTGCAACCATCTTGACAATTTTGCATGGAACGTCAACGCGCCCTCGGTGGTAATTGAGTTTGATTCCCGGAAGTATTGGTTGCTTCAAATCAAAAATAACTATTCGTGCCGTGAAACGGGTTGCCATTTGTATTGTTGATCCAGCACCTGTAACAATGTCTCCTACCGCAACATTTTCCAAGTCTATTGGCGACACGTTTATCTGCACATTATCTCCGGCAATTGCCCACTGGTGGCCAACATTACTATTTACAACAAGTGATCGCACTTGGGCCTCTATTTTAGAGGGCAAAATTTCCAAAGTTTCGCCAACTTGTACCGACCCACTATCAATTCGCCCCAGGATAGCAAAGTCACTGGTATGGCTCACCGAGAAGACATCCGATATGCTCAAAACTAAGTCTTTATGATGATCTTTGGATGGTATTGTAGCCCATGATTCCAACTGGTCCAGAAGAGTGGGTCCCTTATACCAAGGGGATTGCTGTGTAGACAGCTTGGTGATATTATGACCTTCCAGACCGCTGATAGGTATAAATGCAATTTTAGTCAGAGCAAATCCCATCTTTGACAGAAACTCAGTCAACTGGATACGAATCTCTTCATATCTTTCTTCCGACCATTCAATACCATCCATCTTGTTTACTGCAACAGCAATTTTGTCCACTCCCAAGCTTCTAACCAATAGAGCATGCTCCTTGGTTTGACCGTCCAAGCTGAATCCTGATTCAAAGGCATTGGGACTGGCATCAACAACCAGTAAGGCAATGTCCGCCTGTGATGAGCCTGCAATCATATTTGGAACAAAATCTCTGTGACCCGGAGCGTCTATAATTGTGAACACAGTTGATTTTGTCTCAAATGTAGTAGTACATGTGTCAATTGTGACACCCCTGGTCCGTTCTTCTTCCGTCTGATCCATCACCCATGCAAAAGCAAATGAGCTTTTACCAATCTCTCCACTTTCTTTCGTATACTTGTCAATAATGTGTCTATCAACAACGCCCAAGTCAAACAATAATCTCCCCATGAGCGTGCTTTTACCTGCATCTACATGTCCAATTACCACAAAGTTGACCACCGGCTTTCTTGAAGCCTTTTGTAATTCTTCATCAATATCCACTTTTGGGATATATTTAGGAGTTGAAATCTTCATGTTGGCAAGCTTGGTTTCCACATTAAAACCTTGCTCCTGAGCCTGAAGAACGATGTCATCGGGACTGGGGTTGGAAAAACCGGCTTTGATTTCATCTGACGGTATAACTGCTGAGTTAGAAATGCCATGAGCTTTATATGGGTTGGTGCGAGACACTCCAAAGATAAAGCCCACTGGAGAAAAAGGCTGTTTTGGAGTAGAATCGGACCGATCGTCAAGGTCGATAACAGGAAAGCACTTTACAGTCCGGACCGGCTTGGCGGGTGATGACACAGTAGTATTGCTCGATCGCTGATCATTTGCTGTTGGTAAACGTTGTTTAGCAGTAATATCCACCACCGTTTTTGGTGATGACAGTAAATTGTCGCCATTTTTTGGTGCTCTTAATCTCGCCAGCTTGGAAAGTGGCGTATTTGAATCAGGCACGATTTCAGATGCTGATACGTTGGTGTTACTGTTCTTGATTTTGTCAAGGATATTGACCGATGCAAGCCCACTTTTCTGCTTCAGCTGTGACAGTGATGATAATGAAGAACCAGAACCAGATGGTGATGATGATGCAGATGGGGAAGATAATGCTCTGTTTTTTGATGCCAATGCTGCCAATTTGGATAACTTAGATCCTTCCTGTTGAGGTTGTTGCTGTTGCTGGTGCTGCCTTGCTGTTGCTAGACCCATAAGACCTTGACGATTTAGAAACTTTCTATCAGTTGCAATCTTACCTTTAGATTTATCATCGGGAGCTTTCATTTTCGCAGCCTCTTGAGCAGCCAGCTCCTTTTCAGCCTTGGCCTTGGACAGTCGTTCAGCCTTCTGTTTCTCCTTGGCTAATTCATTTTCATGCTTTGATTTCAAGTAGCTGGCAACACGGTCGACATCGAAATCATAGTGATACAAAGATTCTTTGATATCATCGTCACTAGCTCGAGCGTCTCCCAGTAATGATTTCACCTCGACTACTGCTACCATGAGCTCCTCTTTGATTAGCACATTGATGCCCAAGTTACAGTTACTACAAACCTTCTTCATCAGAGTTCATTTCTATGTTAGAACAATTGCATTCGTGGTGATTCACTTGCTGCCTACCTTCATCGTAATACTCATCATCATAGTCAACTAGATCTTAAGTTAGACCCTGGACATTCCACAAAAGCTCTGCTTACCATCCTCATCGTAGCGAGACATGGTTAAAAACGAAGGATCGGTATATATAAAGGTGTGTGTCTATGCCACTAGACTCAATTGAGATCGTAAAACTCACTGATGACAGGTCCCTTAACCTGGATTCCCCCTGTAACCCCAGATATCGGAAACAGCTAGATCCATTATCGTCCCAATACGTTTCCAATAAGATAAGCAAGATATTATTTCAAGCGGTTAATTTGGTTTCAATATCGCAGATATTTTCAACGAGTGGATTTGATTTGGTTTGGTTCGGTCAGTTGCTGGAATAAGCTAAATGACTGCCGACAGTGTATTGTTTCAGTGCAAACTAGTGTATATTTATCAAATTCCCGCATTGAGAAGCAATGCTGGCCATAAAGCAAATACATGGGATGTTGACAACCCGATGTGGCAGGGGAAGTTGAAGGTTGTGGAGTTTGAAGATGACAATTCGAGCCAGGTCAAGTGTGAATTACGGCTGGAGGACGCGGAAACAGCAGAGCTGTTCGCAGCTGCTCCTTACAGTGCAGAAGGACTAGGAGTGATGGCAGCCACCGACTCATCCCGGTTCTTTGCAATCACTGTTGTCAATGAGAAACAGGGAATGAGGGTGGCTCTAGGATTGGGATTCCCTGACCGACCTTCTGCATTTGAATTCAACATTGCATTACAGAATTTTAAACGACATGCCAAACCTCCATCGCCAATTACGAACACGCTCAAAGACTATTCGTTGAAAGAAGGACAAACTATTCATGTGAACCTTGGAGGTGATAGCTCTAACGTTGTTCGGGTAAATAGCTCTGATGTCTCGACCAGCCAAGGAGAAGTGTCTATACCGCTTTTGCAACCTCCTCCAAGCAGTTCGAGCAGGAGGAGAAAGGAGAAAACACCGACCAGTGATGACGAATTCGGTGATTTCCAGTGAGGATCATTTATATACACACATGTATAGATAAAAAAAGATTTCATATCATTACTATTTACAATCATGCTAATTGGCATCTCGGATCCATTCCTTCTTTCGTCTCAACCTGTCCTGTCGGGCTCGAATAGTTTGAACGCTCCACTGGCTCTTGATCACTTGAAGTCTCCTATCCATTTCAGCAGTATACTCTGGCTTGGGTTCTGATGCTACTGATATCATGAATGGCGAGCAGTTGAATTTCTCAGCAAGAGCCTTCCTACTCCACTTTTTAGGATTTGAGGTTCGTAGTTTTTGGATCTCAATAAGATTTGCTTCAGTGAGATTATATTTCTTTGGCTCTGGCTCTTTAAGAGCTGGCATGTATTCAATGGGGTATGGCTCAGCATCTTTGACTATTTTTCGACCATCTTCCTTAGGTAGGAAAGCTGCTGGAGTTTCGTAGGCTGTGGGTGCTGATGGTGCTGGATTGTATACAAGTCCCACAGGCATTCTTATTTTGGGGTTGGCTGCAGATCTCTTTGGATTGAAAACTGTAGGGAATCGAGTAGGGATAGCTTCTCGACTTTTACTAGTTGATTTTGATGCAAATCGTACAAACGTACGAGCTCCTCCCCAAGTCATTTTGCAAGTTATGAAGGTGGAGTAGAAGACGATGAAATTTCACAGTCAATTCCATACCCTGATCCTCTAGGACCTAAATAAGTCCCAACTATAGTCCCCTTATACCTTGATGTGTTCTTGATCAACTAACAAATATAAACATAATACTTGGAGGTCAACGAAAGTATAAAACTTTCTCCAGAACAATAAGATTTGATACTCTCATTTCTTATATCTCCGTTACTTAGTAATCGACACAATAGCTCCTAGCTTTACATCACACTAGAGATGGCTTAAGCACCCATCTTGAATAGTTTCAGTCCGTTACAAGAATCTTGTGAAGATACATGTCTGGGCTCCACGAGCTGGCTGAGCAGATCGCAAAGCAGCTCAATAGAGATAGGGCCAATGAGAGTATAGCGCTCCAGGTAGTCCGACTTTCCAAGAGCTCTCGTGATGTACAGGCTTTTGTGAATGCGTGCATGGCGTTTGGCAGGTTTGATAGAGACTTTCTTGAGAATCTCTATAAGAAATCATCCTCTGGCTTACTGGTAATTGACGATGCCTCGAAAGATGAAAAGTGTACTAGCCAAATCGAAGTGAAAGCTGAGATAAAGTCAGAGCATAAATACCAAATAAGGAACAATGATACCTCTAATCCACAGAGCAATTCAGAGATCAAATCAGAGGTCAAGTCAGAGATCAAGTCAGAACCAGACCAACCTCAACTGCGGAGGTACAACTTATCCGAAAGTGCACAGAAGCGACTGAACCAGATACGGGAGGAGCGTGAACGAGAAAAGCGCAAATTAAATTTTGACTCCAACTCTCATCCTGATAAGCGCCGAAATGATAATAATACGGCTAGCTATCAGCCTAGACAAGGCCAAGCGCCAACGAGAGAACAAAAGCCTATCGGAAAGCACAACTCTAACGGTGAGGATGAAAAATATTACCAGGAGACTGAGGCGTTTAATGATATTGACCGTGACTGGTACACAGCTGAGGAATTTACCACAACTGCCGGTGATCCAGATACTTTTGATGATTCATTTGAAGATAAGCTAGTTGCTAAAGTCCAAAAGAGAATTTCCGTACGGGCAGTACAACGTCAAAAAGATGCTGATATCTGGGAACAGAATAGGATGCAGCAATCTGGTGTTATGAGCTCTGTTAATAGTGGCATGAATCTTGACGAAGGTGAGGAGAACCGAGTCCATCTATTTGTCCATCAGTTGACTCCACCATTTCTGGATGGTCACCAGGTTTTCACACGACTTAAAGATCCAATATCAGCTGTACGTGATCCCCAGAGCAATTTGGCAAAGTTTGCGAGAGCTGGAAGTACAGTAGTCAAAGAACGGAGGCATCAGAGAGAGCGTCAACTTCAAGCTCGAGAAGCTGCTAGTGTAGCAGGAACAACCCTTGGAAATGTGATGGGGGTGAAAGCTGACGAAGAAGATGATAATAAGGATACTGCTCTTGGTGGGCCCGTCAATGCTAGTAATAAGTTTTCTGATTATATGAAAAAACCCAAAATCGGGTCAGGTGCTAGTGAATTCAGTAAACAAAAATCTCTCCGCGAGCAAAGACGTTTCCTGCCTGCATTTGCTGTCAGGGAAGATTTATTGAATTTTATACGTGACAACCAAGTGGTTATTGTCATCGGCGAGACGGGTTCAGGTAAGACGACGCAATTGACGCAGTTCTTGTATGAAGATGGATATGCCAAGCGAGGAATGATTGGTTGTACGCAGCCCAGACGAGTAGCTGCCATGAGTGTTGCTCAGAGAGTGAGCGAAGAAATGGAAGTCAAGCTTGGAGGCGAAGTAGGATATGCCATTCGTTTTGAAGATGTGACAGGCCCTGCGACCAAGATAAAATATATGACTGAGGGTGTGTTGCTCCGTGAGACACTCTTGGATCCTAATTTATCAAAATATTCTTGCATTATCATGGATGAAGCTCATGAAAGAGCTTTGAACACTGATGTACTCATGGGATTATTTAAAAAGATATTGTACCGGAGAAGAGACTTGAAACTAATAATAACATCAGCGACCCTTAATGCGGATAGATTTTCTAGATTCTATGGAGGAGCTCCACAATTTACTATTCCTGGCCGAACATTTCCTGTCGATGTCATTCACTCTAGGACTCCGATTTCAGACTACGTGGATGCTTCGGTTAAACAAATATTGTCTATACATATTCAAAATGGCCCTGGTGATGTGCTTGTGTTTATGACTGGACAAGAGGATATTGATGCGACTTGTGATCTTTTAAGGGAAAGACTAGAGCTTTTAGACAGCCCCGCTGACCTAGAGATTTTACCTATTTATTCCCAACTTCCTGCTGACTTGCAGGCAAAAATCTTTCAGCCGACACCTGATGGGCGTCGAAAGGTAGTAGTAGCAACAAATATTGCTGAAACGTCATTAACACTTGATGGAATAGTATTTGTTGTTGACTGTGGTTACTCCAAGCTCAAGGTATATAATCCCAAGCTGGGAATGGATACATTGCAAATAACTCCAATATCTCAGGCCAATGCTGGTCAAAGATCAGGACGTGCGGGTAGAACCGGTAAAGGAACTGCCTATAGATTGTATACTGAACAAGCTGAGGTCGACGAGATGTACCCGCAAGCCATTCCAGAAATTCAAAGGACAAATTTGTCAAATACATTACTTATGCTTAAGGGATTGGGAGTTGATAATCTACTGGAGTTTGACTTTATGGATTCACCCCCAACCGAAACTATCACTGCAAGTTTGTATGATTTATGGGCATTAGGAGCTTTGGATAATGTTGGCCAGCTTACTTCTCTTGGTAGAAAGCTCAATTCCTTCCCAACGGATCCGTCGTTATCTAAGCTTATTGTAATGTCAATTGAATATGGATGCGCTGAAGAGATGCTAACGGTTGTTGCAATGCTCTCTACTCCATCAGTTTTTTACAGGCCAAGAGAACGACAAGAGGAATCAGATGCTGCTAGAGAAAAGTTCTTTGTACCGGAGTCAGACCATCTGACTCTGTTGCATGTTTACAACCAATGGACCAAAAATAACCATTCCGACTCTTGGTGTATTCGACATTTCCTTCATCCCAAATCGTTGAGACGAGCCAAAGAAGTTCGAGAGCAACTGTCAGGAATCGTTAAAATGCAGGGTTTGAATTTGAAGTCATGCAATGGTGATTGGGATGTCATTAGGAAATGTATCTGTAGTGGATACTTTCATCAAGCTGCTAAAGTGAAAGGACTTGGAGAATACATAAATTTGAGAACACATGTCACCATGCAAGTACATCCGACATCAGCATTATACGGGCTGGGATATCTTCCTGACTATATTGTATATCATGAATTGGTATTGACATCTCGTCAGTTTATGTCTACCGTGACAGCTGTCGACCCCCATTGGCTGGCAGACCTTGGTGGTGTCTTCTACAGCATTAAAGAGAGAGGCTATTCGTCAAGAGATAAGAAAAACACTGAAATCACATATTCCAAGCAAATGGAACTCGAAGCACAAATTTCTAGGGATAGGGACCTCCTTCAAGAGCGCAAAGAATTGGATAAACGTAAAAGTGAAAAGGATCGCAAACGCAAAAGTGCAGTTGTTGTTCCTGGTGGAAGGGCGAAATTTGGACCCCGCAGAGGCATTTAAAATAAAATTTAAGATAGATGCATTGATTTTTTGTTTTCAGACTTATTTATACAAGGAATAATAATAATAATCAATTATTTGATTATTATAGTATGATATTATCGATGATTCGTGTCATGGCACCTAACTTATTTGGAACTCTGATAGCTCCACTCAGTATAGCGCCTTGATCAAACTTCACTTGATCTAACTCTTTGAGTGTTGCCTTGTCTGATAAAGCAACATATTCAACTTCAATAGGTAGGGAGCTGGTATCGAGAACTCGATGAATCTCACCCAAGATATCGTCTCTGCTAGTGCTTTTATTAATTTTAAATGCACGTTCACCAGCAGACAGAGCCTCGAACAATATTTTGGCATTCTCTCTACTATCAGCAGAAAGGTATTCATTTCGCGAGCTCATAGCCAGACCATTGGATTCCCGAGTAGTGGGCAAGATCCTGATTTCGGTAGGTAGAATAAGATCTCGAACAAGTCGCTTAACTACCACAGTCTGTTGAACATCTTTCTGACCAAAATATGCAACTTCAGGAGTAACTATATTAAATAGTTTAGTTACAATAGTTGCCACTCCTCGGAAAAAGTGTGGGCGAACAGCACCTTCGAGTTGCTCACTAAGGCCTTTAACCTCAACAAATGCACCAATCTGCTTATTTACATGCAATGAAATGCCAGACGGATACATCTCGGCTTTTGACGGCATGAATACCACTATTGGAGATTCTCGAGTCTCAAGTGCCTCCAGCTTTTCGATATCAGCTTCCAATGTCCTAGGGTACTTATCCAGGTCTTCTGTTGGAGAAAATTGGGAAGGATTTACAAAGATCGAAACCACTGTAGAATTATTTTCGCTCACAGACTTTCGAACCAGTTCCAGGTGACCAGCATGTAATGCACCCATAGTTGGCACCATACCAACGATATTGTCCTGCTTCACTTGACCTCGTCTCCATCTACGTAAATCAGCAACCGTTTCAATAACCTCCACCTGCTTCGCACGAGTGGTCGAAAACCTCGCAATGAACTGCCGAGATCCAAATGAACGCAGCAACATCCTGAGGTTTCTCTGAAGGACCAGAATAGAATATCTAAAGATAAAAGCGTTCTTTTTCTGTCCAAAAGCTAAATGTCAGGAGATCGGGTTAACTTGTGCCCCAGATTTTTCAAAATTAGCCTGATGAGCCGAGAGGGTAAGGCGTTGATAGCTAAACCGGTTATGGATGGCATATGACAAAAAAAAAAAGCTGGGGACAGTGCACGGCTACTAGCACGGCTGGAAGAACGGCTGAAGATATGCTTGGGGCCATTGCCGTGGAAACGCACTTCGGCTACAATGCGCGTTTCTCTTTTATAAACATCACTAAGGGCAAAAGACGTCCAACCTTTATGAATAGATTTGAAAACTGTTAGTGAGATTCACCACAGTAGCGAATGCAACCTTCGGGGCAGGAGGCAAACTCGAGATTTAGGCTACCCAGTCACGTTTCGCACGAGCCTTTATCAGTGGTGGAGCCTCGGTTTCTCAATATGACTCCAGCTTCTACGCGAGGAAAGCCCACCTTCCGACCTTCTATAGCACCAGGAGGAGCAGCTCCTGGGATCCAATTTCCTCAGCAGCAACAGCAACAGCAACAACAACAACAGCCGATGTCTGCCTCAAATCGACGGCCACGATCATCTATTGCTCCATCACGCGGCCTTAGTGGAGTCTTCAGTAACCGAAATTTTGCTGATGTCACTGGTACTGGCAATAACAATGCTATCAACAACATGACTAATAATAATAATATAAACTCCAATGGAATTGGCGGGATTCCTGGTTCAGTTCGGCGAAGTATGATCCCCGGCAGCATGATAAATCCAGCCAGTGTTTTGAGACAGCCCCGTAACTCTATTTTACCACGACCATCGTCTTTTGGGATTGGTACGTTTCAACCCGTATCTACAGGATCTGTTACAGGACCTGCCACATCAAGCAGAGACCCAAGGCCACTACGAGATAGAGGGTACCAGCAAATGATCTCTCAGGAGATCTATGAATACTTGGTGGCTAACAATTTTGAGATAGAGATGAAACATCCATTAACGCCGAAAACATTGAAAAATCCCACTCAAAAAGATTTTGTTATGCTGTTTCATTGGCTATATCATAAGCTAGATCCTGGATATAGATTCACCAAGTCGATTGACAATGAAGTATACTTCTTGTTACGCACCATCAGATACCCATATTTTGAATCAATCAACAAGTCTCAAATTGCAGCAGTGGGCGGACAAAACTGGGCGGTATTCATGGGTATGCTCCACTGGCTTGTTCAGCTCAATATCACACTGGAACACTATGACTATGAAACTGAGCATGCTCAGAGTACAGATGAGGGCATGCTGAGCCAGATATTAGATCGTTATGCGTCCAAATCCTATAGAGCCCATTTGGAAAACGAATCAGACTTGTCAGAGTATCGCTCTGAGGTCCAGCATGAGATTACACAGTTTTCCGACTCAATAAGAAGCAATATCCAAGATGCCCAGAATGAGGTTGATCAAGTTAGAAAACGATTTGACGAGCTTTCAAAGGAGTCTGAAGGACTTACTACGCTTGACAAGAAACGTGAAGCTCTGGAAAGTGATCTGGCCAAGTTTAAAGCCTATATTGACGCAATGGAAGTACGAAAGGCAAAATGGACATCGATTCTCGAAAAGATAACAGATGAACTGGCAAAATCCGAGCGAGAACTTCAAGAGGTGCAGGCCGAGAAAGTAACGCTACAAGAACAGATAGTACAGCAAGGATTGACGCCAGCTGATATCGATCGTATGAACTCCGATCGTGATAAGCTTGAGCGATCGCTTGACATACTGACATCGCGAAAGGAAGAACTGTCACGGCTTGTTAGTGAGCGTGAAATTGAAACTCAGAAAGAGCATGACAGTCTTCAAAGTATCTTGCAAGGATACCATTCTGGCCTATATAGAGTTGGGATCTCGTCTGCGCAAAAGCCACACTTTGAGATCAACTTGGACTCACTTCTTGCAGATGAGAATCTCGGCAAAACGGCCGACCAGTTACTGGGTGAACGAGATCTGAGAAGGTCAATCAGGCCCGCGTTACAAAAGACTCGTTATGAAATTGGACTGCGGGTGCATCATGCTCAAGATGAGGCGATTCGTATCCAAGAAATGCTTGACCGAGCATCTGAGGGCCTCAATGAAAAGCTTGAAATGGTCGAAACCTTGGAGGCCAAGTTGAATGCTAATAATATGGCATATGATGAAATCTATGAAACTATGAATTCAGATGCAGCTGCATCTAATGCTAAAATAGAGCAATTGGAGCGCGATCTTCATGAGATGAAAGTTACGGCCCAGCAAGGCTTGTTACAATTGGATCAACGGTGTGACTCCCTTGCCATTGAATATGATAAAGTCGAGAGTTCAGTGATGGCGTCGAGATCAGACATGGTAAATAAGGTGAAGGAAATGATTTCTTTTATTGTCGAATTTAAGCTCCATGTTCAGTCGTCACTAGAGGACTACGAAGGACTTATCGCCGATGAGTGGAAGGACCAGCTCAACGATGAAGAGGATCAGTTTTCCTCAATAATGAACCAGCAATGACGATACGGACCTTATGATGTACAATATGACTATAAATATATATTATAATTTGAGTTTTTTCATAGAGATATGTCTTAAAGATGAGCTATATAATTAGCGCCGGTAGTGCCTTGCCCACATCCCTAATCTGCATGCAAGACTATCGATAAGAACGGGGCTGAAATATTTTTTTCCTTCAAATCATCATTTTTCACTATGGCTGAAGTTTCGAGTTTTCCAGCAGATAAACTTTTGGCGTATGTCAAGGATTTTCTTGAGAAAAATGATTTCTCAAAGACAGTCAGTGCTCTAGAGAAGGAAATCGCCAAGAAAGACATTACTGTGACTGAAAAGGCCGAATTTCCTCTTGAAGCCATCATGTGGTTGTGGAAGAACAACAGAACTATGAAGGAGTTCGTGGACAAAGAGGACAGCACCACTGTAGGATCATCTGATGATGGTTCTAATTCTGGGTCTGGATCAGATTCTGATTCCAGTTCCGATTCTGACTCTGACTCTGATTCTGATTCCGATTCCGACTCTGATTCCGACTCTGATGCTAAGCCTGACTCCAAGCCTGACTCCAAGCCTGATTCCAAAAGCAGTTCGGATTCAGATTCTAGTTCAAGCTCAGATTCTAGCTCAAGCTCAGATTCTAGCTCAAGCTCAGATTCCAGTTCAAGCTCAGACTCCAGTTCAAGTTCCGACTCTAGTTCCAGTTCCGACTCTAGTTCAAGCTCTGATTCCAGCTCAAGCTCTGACTCTAGTTCAAGTTCCGATTCTAGTTCAAGCTCGAATTCCAGTTCGGACTCGGACTCAGACTCGGACTCAGATTCGGACTCTAAAACATCTATAAAAAGCTCAGAATCAGAGCCAACACCTGAACCTGAAAACAAAAAACGATCACACTCTCCTGATACCCCTTCTGCCAAGCGGATCAAGAGCGAACACACTGCATCTGCATCATCTAGTCCTGTGCCTGGCGACCGACAGTACTTTTCACGAATTGACCGATCGAAGGTATCTTTCCAGAGCAATGTACTTCAGGATAACACCTACAAAGGAGCTGCTGGTACATGGGGAGAGATGGCTAACGATAAATTAAGCCGAGTTAGAGGTAAAGATTTCACCAAGAACAAAAACAAGATGAAGAAGGGTAGCTATCGAGGCGGATCTATCACTATGACTTCCGGCTCATACAAATTCACTGATTGATAGGTAAACTCAGATACACTGTATTTTAATGTAACAATGAAATTAAAAGTTCCAGATTCTTGTTGAAAGTTAACCAAAATATTTCACAATACTAGATCTTCCAGCGGTACTATGAACCTTTACTAAGAGCTATTAATTGGCACCGCTATATGAATGTAATGATGATGTGAACTATGTCTTGGTGTGGTAGCGATCAACCACCTTACCACTCTGGGCAGATTACTGTCTGCGGGGCACGGGGCGCAGAGCCCACACGTCATATCGATATCTTGATTAGGACTCGAACGGCATTCACCTTATATAAGGACCGCCACATCCATACAGCATTAGATTTGCGCCGTCATATAGGACATAGCTATTGATTTATTTGCGGTCTGACTGCACGTAGGAGACTGGCGTTTTGACTTATTGTTGCTAGTAGCGTCTTTTTGAGCTCGACCACACCATGCCTTATCATATCCCGGTCCTGCTTTTGGCAGGACTTGTAGTCGGAGTAGGAGCGGCAGTATATGCCAACCGAGAACAGATTCGGGCAGCTATTGAGCAACGGCGGCTGGAGAGAAGATTACGAAACGGGCCCGGAGGTCGTCGTCGAAGGGGACGACCCCAATATGCCGACAAACAGCCACAGACTGACAGTTCATCGACCTTGTACAATCCTGCTGATCCAAATGACGATGACGATATATACGAAAAGCCGTCGGGATCTAGGAGCAATTATGGCGAGAATTACAGCATGAAGGATCTTAAAACCCGGCCGTTAAGCCCGTCTCCTTCGACAGCGTCTTCTTATGCCACCCCGACTGAGCAGGAGTGGTATCCTACAACGTCCACATCATATTACACATCTGGCCATTCTTCGT
Source organism: Sugiyamaella chiloensis (assembly GCA_030578775.1). Classification (NCBI taxonomy): domain Eukaryota; kingdom Fungi; phylum Ascomycota; class Dipodascomycetes; order Dipodascales; family Trichomonascaceae; genus Sugiyamaella; species Sugiyamaella chiloensis. Next base: position 211,410 of record JAKTZE010000007.1, read on the forward strand.
CTACCACCGTAGGTACTAGTTCAAATAGACAGGGACATGAGACTGGAGGTCCTGAATTCAGACGACGGTTTAATGCCCCGGTTCCAGGTGGAATGTATGAAGACGACCAGATGCAACACTATTTTCACGACCTCAATTCCAGCACGCCCGCCAGTTATGGTATGGACTTTGGTGATTCGATTAGCCTGCGTACGAGAACAAACTCATATAGCAGCGACCGGCCATCACTGGAGTACCCAGTGCCTCGGCATGATGATGCCATGTCAGAGTCCAGCTGGGTCCGTCCTGGGTCTTCCATAACGTCATTTTCTGAGGTATCTACTCCTATGGGAAGTGATATTCAGACCGATGATGAGAGCCCTGTCTATGTATCAGAAGATGAGGGATCTGCTTTCCGATTAAGGAGAGCTTCGTAACGATAGTAATGCATGAATGAATAGTACCAAATGAAAGCGGTTCAAATATATATATATATATATATATATGTTTGTTAAATATACGGGTAGATAATCTTTAGTGATTTTTTCACTTCCTTTTCTCTAATATAAGTGTGGAACATCACTTCTTCTTTTTGTAATAAAGCTTCTTAATGAATGCGTTATGCTCTTTCAACTCCTTGTTTTTGTTTTTGTTGTACTCCACGTAGGCCATATCCTCACCTCCTGCAAGACCTGCTAGCGACTGTATTGCTCTCTTAGCCTTTGGCCTGTGACCCTTAGTCTGTGGGCCCCGACCGACTGCATTTTCTGCATCATCTCCGATCTCTAGTCCTGCTGCATCCTCGTTCTGGAGAAGAACTTCCTGTAGAAGCTCTCGACGTTCTGCTAACGATGAATAGGCAAGGTTTGGCAAGCTCTCCATACCATGAAGGTGTGTGATAACCTTGAACGCATATCCCTGGTCTACCAAAAATGCTTGACGCTTTGTAGAATAATACATTTCCTGAGTGTCCTTGGAAACCAATGAATAGAAAAATGCATTGAAACCTTCATCATTTCGTCGCTTTGCCCGCAATATACGACCCAGCCGTTGCGCTTCCTGTCGACGAGAACCGTAGTGCGATGAGATCTGGATTAGACAAGTTGCCTCTGGCAAATCAATACTAGTATCTCCAACCTTGGACAAAAAGATTGTGTTGACATTGTCATTATATTGAAAGTTTTTCAAAATCATCATTCGCTCCTGCTGAGGAGTGCTTCCATAAATAAATGGCTTACCAAGCTTGAGTGCGTATGCTTGAAGAGCATAAACATTATCCGAGAAAACAATAATCTTGTCTCCTCGTCGTTCATGGTATTCAATAAGAAACTGGCAAGCTTGAAATTTGGTAGGGTTCATAATATACAAAAGCATTCTCTTACGAGCATTGGCCTGTAAATATTCCTGATAGAACTCTGATGTCATCGGGCACCACACTTCAGCACATTGTACGTTTGCAATATGTCCCTTTTGAGCAAGATCCATCCAATTGGCTTCGTATAATTTGGGTCCAATCAAAAAGTTCAAATCTTGAATCTTGTCATCTTCTCGAACAAGTGTAGCGGTCAATCCAAGCTTGGCATGAGCAGCAATAGTTGTTACAACTCTTCTGAACATTGCTGCCGGCACCACATGGACCTCATCTAATATAATAAAACCCCATTCACGAGATGTCAAAAAGTCCATCATTTTCTGCGAATCGTGTGATCTATTTCCAGTGTTGGCGACCATAGAATAGGTTGACACAACCAAACCAGCATCTCCTTGGAACTTTTCTTTGTTTTCAGATGTGAAAACTGCAACATTCTCTGGTTGGATTGTACACCACTGTAAAAACTGCTGTCTCCACTGCATAACGGATACCGACGACGTGCACAACACGATAACACTCTTTCTGATTGTACAAGCAGCGGTAATACCAACCAATGTCTTGCCTGCTCCACAAGGCAGTACTATAATCCCAGAACGAGCTCGTCCATTACCAAACATCTTACTCAGACTCTTCTCCTGATAGGGACGGATCTGAGTAGAAGGTTTCAAGTCAATATCCAAGTCGGGATTTCGGGTATCATTTCGGAAATCATATTCTTCTAGAACTGGATAATCAATCTCTTGGCATCGTTTCTTCACTTCCTCAACAGATTCTGGGGAAATTTCAAATGAATGCACGGCATCGACATCGTCATCATCGTCCCGTTCAATGTCTACAATCGAAGCAAACAGATCCTCAGGCGCCTCTGGTTCTTGGCCATTGGGCTGGTTGGGATCCAACCCCTGAGATCTACTGCCAGAATTTTGTTGCTGATTTCTATTTGTTCCAGGGATGACTAAAGAACCTGCCGTTGGTGCCCGTTCTGTCACTAGACCATCTTTAGTCACCATTTCAGACGCTTCAATACGGAGCTTGCCAATTTCAGAGTCTCGTAATAACATTTGCAGAGTATCAGCATGGGAGCTCTCAACAAAATATCTGTTATGTTTGAGGACCAATTTGACCTTTCCATAAGATACCGTACAGCTGTGAATAAACGAGATAATACTCTTTGGTACTGGAACCTTGGACAAACGATTGAGTACTGATATGATATCATTAGTCTCCAGACCAACTGATACAGCAGCGTACAATGAATAAGAAGTGATTTTATATTCATGCACATGACTGGGACGACTCATAGGCTCGGCAATGGTCACCAAGAAGTCCTGAGCTTGTTCTGCAAGAGGCGAGAAGCTCTCTAGAATGATCCTGCCATCTTCAGGATTGATCCACAAAGGCCGCGAAGCATGGTCCGGCTTGAGCTTAAGATATGAGAAATCCGATTTACCAAACATGTTTGAAACACTATCTGGAATACAGCTGTCTCTTTCCGTTGCAGTTGTTTCTTTCGTTTGCCTTATCTTCAGATGCACTTTAGGCACTGGGGCAAGCGCCTTAACTTCCTCTCCGTCTTCCTCGCCATAACTAGTATTTTCCGAGGAATCGGAATATCCCCCTCCATCACTTAAGTCAGCCTCCTCATAGTTTCTTTTGGTCGCTTCTCTTCGTTTGGATGCCATAGTGAAGGAGACGACGACAAGTTAGTATGACTTGATATTACTAACATATAGGCAAACCCTACACCTATCGCTCCCAAACAGGACTATGGTATGACAAACGGTTAGGACTAATCAAGAAATCATATAGAAAATATTGATACATGTTATTAAGGACAATAGTATAAATAAATAAACTTAGTCAGCCATAGAATCAACATCAGCTGGCTCGGCCGGTTCAGCTTGAACAGGTGGATCAGCTGACTGTGGAGATGGCCGTTGCGCAGCAGTCCATTGCTTCTCAACCTCTCCAACCCCAGGAATAGTTTTAGCTCCATAGAAGAATGTTTCGGCTGACTTGCGGTCTGAAAAATCAACAACATATGAGCTATTATCATGTCCACTGTTAATTGCTTCCAATCCATTCAAAGTCTGTACATGTTGCTTAAAAGCATCGATGGATTCCGGATCAATTTGACTTACCACCACCGCCTTGGGACGGAGATCAAGATTAGAGCGAGATCCTGGAGCGAACCGAGTACCTCCACGGCCGCCCCGAAAAGATGACCTAGAATAGGGATGATAACCGCCTCTACTACCTCTATAGCCACCTCTTCCTCTGACTGGCGAAGCAGAGACTCCAAGGCTTGCTGCTTCTTCTTTAAGAGCTTCCAACTGTTTCCGAAGTACGTCAGTGGATAATGACTCCGAAGTTGGTTCGTCACCAGCACGCACCGGTGGAGTTGTTCTTTTTAGCAGCTCTTGCTGTTCTGCAAGAACCTTTTCTTTCATGGCCATTAACTGTTTGACCTTTTCTTCATACGCCTTACGTTTGACTTCCTTCTCTTCGAATACTTTTTGCCTTTCCATCTGCTGTTCCTTTATTCTCTCGAGGTTTTGTCGGGCTTGCTCTTCGGCCTGTCGTTTCAATTCCTCAGGATCAGGCCTATTTTGTGGTCGATAGTCGGGTCGCTTCCAAAACAACTTGACAAACCTATTTTCAAAAATAGCATCAGGGGACTTCCAAGCTTCAAGTGCCTGCTCATGGGTCTCAAATTCTATTTCGACAACTTTGGCAGCCTTGTCCAATTCCAGATCCTCTACTGTGCCAAATTTGGTAAAATATTCTCGGATAGACAACTCGTCAAACTTGTCCTCAGGAAGTTTTTCGATAATCAGTCGTTTGTTCGAACTGTCAAAATTAGTGGTATGAACATGGGATCTCCTATTATTATTGAAGCCTCGACGAGTGCCTTGAAAGTTCCTTGCAGATACTGGTGCTGGTCCTGCCATATTTCCCTGGAACGGAGGAATGAATCCTTGGCTATCAGGAGCACGGAACACTCCAGATGCATCAGGCATCATAAAGTTAGGAGGCAAAGGCATCGCATTAAAGAAAGTATTCTGGTTGTCATTGTTAAACTGACCGCGGTTGGGTCGATTCCCAGGTCTGTTGCGACCTATATTATTGGTTTGCTTCTGATCATTGTCACGATCCTCTCGAAAGTTGCGTCGGAATTCTTGCTGGCCATGAAAGTGGTCTTCCATTTGTGCCTTTGCAGGATCATACTCAGCCTGAGTAACAATACCTTCGAGAGCTTGTATCAAGCTTTCAACAAACGGCTTGGTATTGGAGTGTAAGAAGTCCTCGAGCTGATCCTCACATAGAGCCTGAAGCTCTTTGGTAGGGAGATCATGCTTCAATAAAGCCAGGATATACTCGGACAAAACTGATGGATCTGCCTCAGACACATTAGGAAGCTGTGCCTCAATCCATGGCCGTAACTGGATCGCGACGTTCTCTTGAACCATAGACGCTAAGGTATTTGTGAAGAGAGTGTGGTGTGGCTAGCGAGAAAGTTGGAAATTTCAATGGGGCTTGGATGCCACCAAATATAGTGCGTCACATATGGTGTGCTGGTTTCCACCTGCCTTTTTAAAAACATACCAAACGGGCCTTGATAATGTCACTAGTAGCAACTGCGATTGGTAAGCAGGAAATACCGAAGTCATTTGGTGATCAATTTGAGTCGGCAGTCCGGACTGAAGGAGGTACAGTGCTGAGATGGGAGTCTTTGGGATCAAGGGCTGTAGACTACTATTTGGACGTTGAAGCATCCGCGGTCAATGGATTGAAGCAGACGTTATTCGAGCTGAGTGATAAGACTGGAGTAGATATTATTGTTCAAGGATCTGATAGATCCATCAGAACAGATAAGGGCCTTGTTGTGTTTGATATGGATTCAACACTTATTCAGCAGGAGGTCATAGACTTGATAGCATCATATGTGCAAGTGGAGGATGAGGTATCTAAAATCACTGAATCTGCTATGAATGGAGAAATCGACTTCACCGAATCACTTCGACAGCGAGTGGGGTTGTTAAAAGGCGCGCCTTCGTCTGTGTTTGAGTCACTGAAATCCAAAATCACATTCACACCAGGTGCTCGTGAGCTCACCAAAGTTTTAAAAAGTAAGGGAGTCAAGATGGCAGTTTTGAGTGGAGGATTCATTCCATTAGCTGAATGGGTTAAGCAAGAGTTAGGATTGGATTATGCTTATGCCAACAACCTTGAGATATCGGAAGATGGTAAAACACTTAGCGGAAAGACATATGGACGCATCATCAACAGTACAGCCAAAGCTGAATTATTACAGGAGATCGCTGGCAAAGAAAATATACCCTTAGAAAAGACTGTTGCAATTGGAGATGGGTCAAATGACCTGGGCATGATGGGGGTAGCTGGCTTTGGAGTTGCATTCAATGCTAAACCCATTGTACAGCAGAGGGCGCCATCTCGTCTTAATACCGGATCCTTGCAAGATGTGTTATATATATTTGGCTATAACGATAACCAAATCGGGTTATAGCACAGAAATTATAGAGAAACTGTGTGATATATGCAGAGAAAAAAATGCAACAAACAAGAAATGACCCACTGCTGGCCATGCGAACCAAGATTGTTCATTCGCCTATAATAATAATTCCAGTGGTAACTCCAATTATTGCGTTGAATATGAGGACCCGTTCGCCAGGTTTGATAGATTTTTTGTCCACAATTCCCTCGACTATCACCATATTTGATAATAATTGATGACGCATTACCCCACATAAACATCCACATACAAGACTAGGTGTAACCCATTGACCGTCTCTTTTAAATGCTACATTGCTGATACTGCCCTCTGTGATCATGTTTTTGACATTAAACAGCAACACCTCTTCTGGAGAGCCATCATTTTTGAGCATTCGTTTTCTGGACTCTGTGTAATGCTCTCTTCTGGTGGTTTTGAGTGATGTGAAAGGTGATATATTTGTTGGCTCAACATCCAAATATATTTTGTACTCTGGCTCTGGCTCTGACCCTGACTCCGACTCAACACCAGAGTTCAATCGCAAACCTGAATACAAGTCTTCTCTCAGAGCAATTGGGTATGCCTCTACTCTGAGAACTCCACTTTGAGAAATAAGTGCTCGCAATTTGTACGGGATCGAGGGATCAAGAGGTTCTAATGCTTTCTCCAACTGACCAACAAACGTCTCATAAGACAGATCAGCCTGCCATTTGAAGTAACTCAGTGTAAAACATGCTCTTTGCCAGTGATTCTGGACCAAGAAAAACCGCAAATGGTGTGATCCAAGACTCGGATCGTAACGGATTGTACTGAGAATCTCGAAATCGGTTCCATCGAATTGATTAATGAGTTTTTCGTCATGTATCTTGGCCAGTTCATATTTAAATGGTTGAAATTCCCCAGTTGTTGATATCACCAACTCGGGTTTTCTTTGGGTCTTTGATTTGGATTTACCTGAGGTCACCATCCTATATAGATCAATTAATCAAAGAAATGGAGAGGTTCGATGGTTCCGTACGGCTTTAGCTTTAACTTTAACGAACTGAAACCATTTGGTTAGAATGGGGCTTCGCGGACGCCGCGCGGTTGTTTACACTGTTTACGTTCACGTTCACTAAAGGGGAAACACCAACAACAACCACGAAGAATACAGACACGCAAACAAACGCGATTGAACGAAACGACAAGGGAGAGATTAACACACAGCATAATAAAAGTGGATGAAGAGGGTCGATGGGCAGAGAATCATATATTGTGGCTCAGCTGGGCACCATTAACCAGCAGCTACAAGACCTGTTTGACGAACTGGGAGTTAGCGACAGTGATCGAGACGACAGAGAACGCCAGGTATACTCAGTAGTTGCACAGGCTCTTGAGAAACATGTACAAGATGTAGCTGAAGAGCGTGACCATGTATATGCGGAATGCGATGAACTTTATCAGAACCTGGGGACGATGCTCGAATCTTTGCATGATGTTGAAATCTCCACAGTGCTGAATGCTCAGGCTGCTGAAACAGTGCGAACCCGCCAACTGATCCCACCATATCTACCCTTGCTAGACACTTTAACGAAGGCCCATGAATCTGTTAATGATATGTTCTCGGAGAGATTAATTAAAGTCAATGGTATTTTAGAGCAATTCAAGGAGTTGGCATGTCGTATTGATGGCATCTCGGTGCCTGCTGAGCTTATGCCTGCTCAGAGCGACGACTCTCTTAACTTATCGACGTCTCATATCTGTGAACTGGAACAAGAACTGGGTCGTTGGCATGTGGAACAGGATACAAGGATAAACAAGATGAGTGACTTTGCTCAAAGCATAGTGGAGCTGTGGGCTCAATTAGAGACTCCCCAATCCGAGTTGGACCAAGACATTTTGGCTCTACATCGTGCCATGCCGGACAAGCCAAGAGCTTTTAAGAAAGATATCGAGAAATTGAGCGTGGTTTATGATAAGCTAAACACTGAAAAGACAACTAGGGAAAAACGAATCGACGACTATAAGAAGGAGATATATCCTTTGTGGAATAAATTGTCTGAGGATGACGAATATCGCGTTGAATTTTCCAGCACGAATACTGGCATTGGGCCTGGAACTGTAGCTGCATATGAGCGCGAATTGGAGCGATTGAGAGAAAAGAAGAAACAGTATATCAATGTATTTATTGAAGACTGTCGACAGACTCTAGCAGAGCTGTGGAATGAATTGCATTTCTCAGAAGCGGAAACTCACGAATTTTCTGCAGCGTGGACAGATCAATCTACTGATGCGATATTGGAGGTCCACGAGACAGAGATTGGTCGATTGAAACAGCTTGTTGAAGAGAGACGGCCGGTTCTACTTGTTTTGAAGGAATATGAGCAGGTTCAGAGGGATGAGGAATATTTACAAGCTTCAGCCCAAGATGCGTCTCGGCTGTTGGCTAGAGGACCAGGTAAACGTGACCCAGGACGATTGTTGAAGGAAGAGCAAATGAGAAAGCGTATTGCAAAGAGGAAACCCAAGGTTTTGCAGAATCTTCGAGATGCTCTTACCGCCTGGGAACAAAAGTCTAAGAAAAAGTTTCTTGTTGAAGGAAGAAGGCTATTGGATGTAATCAATGATCAGGAGAAACTTGTGCCAAAACCTACTCCTCGACGTGGTGCTGTACCAGTCCAAGCTACTGCATCTTCGAATGCCCGAGCTGTGCGCCATCCCGTCACCACAGCAAATTCCCTCAAACGACCTGCGCCTACCTCACCGACTCGAGCACAGAGACCCGTGAAGGCTTCGCCGGTTCGGCAAGTTCAAAGGATTGGTGGCAGTACTACGACCGGCATGCTGACTTCTTCATTTAGTGGGCCATTGGGATCTCCTCCAAAGTTAGGATCATTGAGATCCGTCCAACGACTTCGTCCTCCTACGGCGGCTAGCAATACAGTCAGACCTGTTACGGGAACTCGACCTGTGGTTCGTCATCAACCTGCTCCATTAGGACTTCGTGCACCAGCTCGGGATAATGCTGTTGCTGCTTCTGCTGCTTCGGTGAGGTTAGCGTCATCTAGCACTACATCATCTTCTGAAAACTGGGAAACTTATGATGCATCATCAAGCGAGGATGAGACTTCGAATGCTAGATATGAGCAATGGAAAGAGAATAACCTACGAAAACTAGCCGATACTGACCACGAAAAGCCCAGGGTGTCTGAGTTCAACTGGGATAAGGACACATTTTGACACAATGCATCATGATTCACGATATATTTATTTTAATTCTATTTTGATTTGCTATTCACTATTATACAATACTTTTTCCCCGATTCCCTCTTGTCATTTAACTCTTTTGTCGTTTGTCGTTTGTCGTTGAGCTTTTTTTGCTTCTTTCTTACTTCTTTTTCGGTGTGCATTGCTATATCATTATGCCAGGGTTGTGTACCGCTTAAGAATATTAGACGGACGAGTTTCACAACTTGTTCACAGCACTGCCAGTATTTGATGACGAGAAGAGACGAGCCAGATATATCGCCTGGTACGCGTCCTCAGCAACTGAATCGCCATAGGCGCGATTCGTCGTCAAGCTCTCTCGTGTCGACTGGTTCTGTGGCCCCACAAACTCCGCTGAGTGAGCACAGGGGGCGACCAGCTGCTACGGGCCACTCCGGAATACCCAGAAGTGGGTCCAGAGGTACTGTCATCCGTCAGGGTCCTGAATTGCCCACGAAATTCGCAGCACCTATGACTAATGGAGACATTTTTGATGCTCTAGAGAGGGAGCAGGAGGCTATGGTTAATAAGCTCCAACGAGAGATCTCGACGCTTAAGACCGAACGTAGTAGAAGTAGGTCACAATCCACTTCGTCGTCGTCATCGATTTCAAGACAGCCATCCATGAGATCTATTTATTCTGTATCCGATGTCGACGACCATAAGCAAACACCTAGGCCTTCTCGGCCAAGTTTTAGCTCTGATGATGGTGCCATGATGTCACTTCGCAAGGAGAATGAAGCGCTCAAAAAGAAGCTGGCTGATTTGAGTATTAAACGTAAGTTTCTGTTTTGGAATTGATTTTTATAACTTTGTTAACAAACTAGTTGCCGAAAAGGATAGTGAGATTGAGATTCTATCAAAGCATGTTAAGGAGATGAGACGTTGAAGAATGGATGGATGGATAATATATTTATTTGAAGGTGCTCTATAATATTTTGTGGTATGCTCATATTTCAATACAAAACCAAAAAAAAAAAAATTCATTGAAATCAAAAGGAAAAAAAATTGGATATCCATCATTTAGACATATCGTGATCAATGCCTGATGGCCATCTCATATCAATTGTACTGCCCAATATCTTGCGCACCTGAGCTACCAGCTTATCGTCGTGCGCTAATACTTGTACATCTCTAGATTTCCAATAATCAATCACAGCAGTCCGAACCTCGGCTGGTGTACTAAGTCCATATACTATAGGACCTTTCCATTTGCTCAATGCGAATCTCGACGCCAGGTCGGCGAAATCAACACCGACGCTGGCAGTATACGCAGCAGCAGAACTAACAGCAGCCTTCAATTGAGCAGGAGCTGGGTGGAATGAATGTGCTGGCTGTGCTCGAAGAAGCGACATACTCAGAGGCGAAGCGTTGAGAACGTATTTCACGCCAGCATCCTGCTTAAATTGATCAACATAAGATTCTAATAAGGTGTTTTGGATGCAAAAATTAGAGTAACTCAAAACAGCATCCAAAGGACCATGATTTAAATTGGTGTTGACTTTCTTGGCCAAGTAAAGTAGAAATTCGAGTGGGTAGCCTGAAATGCCCACGTTGCGCACCAGACCCTCACTCTTTAGAATGAATGCTTCATTGATCGCCTCTAGACACTTGTCAGTTTCAACAAACTCAACATCGTGGATATACAGAATGTCCAAATATTTAGTATTAAGACGATCCAAACTTCGCAAAACTGATTGTCGTATCGCTTTTCCAGAATAGTCGAATACATCCTCCGATACTCGACCTGCCTTAGTACAGATCAGATAAGAGTCTCGGTTGTACTCAGAGCTCAACTTCTTGAGTGCCCTACCGACAATTTCTTCAGAAGGTCCATAATATGCAGAAGTATCAAGAGCACGGATCCCTAGATCAAACGCGGTCCTCAACACCTCTAGTGCCTCCAAACCATGTGGATCATCAGTATATTGGTAATTGAACACTCCAGCACCGAGGATAATGTCTGGCAAATCCTCTATACCACGGGGGATCCTATCACTAATAGGTTTCAACTCAAGATCTGTAGAAATAGTCATTGAACTCGCTGTCAAGAAGATAGCAGCAGAGTGTCCTCAACGCTAGGAAGCCGGCTGGTTAAGATGAACAACGCCTTGTCGACCCAGACTTTCATTACCTGATGGCGAATTTTCCCAAATAGGCAGTGCGGCCGATTTCGGTGCCGCTGATAGGAACTGCAGCAAAATGCCCATTAAAATTTAAGCTTAACGCGCATAACAAGTTACAGCCGCCGCTGAACTAGGGTCTACCCCAGTCTTTTATGGTGGAGCATATCATAAAACTCATACCACAACACCATGACGCAACCGCTGGCGGGGAGGCAGAGGAAAAAAACACGCTCGAATGTCGCTGATGATGATCGATCTTGTATCTCTCAGTCAAAGCAGCAGCATTCAGAAGATTCTAAGAGTGAGCGTAAGGGAATGGCATGGGTCCGGCCAAAATTTAAAAAAATACATTTGGCTATATATTTAATAATAGTGTTTGTGGTTGTAGCTGACTTGCGGTATAATGCGAGACTAGACGGATCAAATATCGCCCTTTTACCGCCAGTTTCTTGGAGGAAACTCGGGTCGAGCATTGGTTTGAAGCCTTCCGAAACGCCATTCAAGCAGCCATTTCCGGACTGGCTAAAGGACATTACAGGTATCAGTCAGTGGCCCAATGAAGACGTTCCTTATATCCCAACAAAGTCGATTGACCTTAGTGTTGTTCCATCACAGATCCCCTTACGTGAACTGGGTGATTGCAGCAATGTTAAAAGACGGCATTGCTCTTTTGACTGCTACCGTTGCATTGCACCCGATGATATAATCACTTGTCCTGAGTTGTCACAAACATTTGATGATGGACCAAGTCCAAGTACTCCCAAACTTCTGAAAGAATTGAAAGGCAAGACTACTTTTTTTACTCAGGGAATCAATGTCGTACGATTTCCTGAGACATTTCGCCAGCAACATAGTGACGGACATTTGTTGGCAACGCATACCTGGAGTCATGCCAATCTTCCAGGCCTAACAAATGAACAAATCGTCGCACAAATTCAGTGGTCTATATGGGCTATGAATGCCACTGCAGGGATCATCCCTAGATACTTTCGTCCACCCTATGGTGCAATGGATGATCGTGTGCGCTCAATAACTCGTCAGTTCGACTTGATTGCAGTTTTCTGGGATCATGACACTATGGATTGGCGACTCAATGATCATTCAAGAACAGAGAATGATGTTTACAGAGATGCTCGTAGGTGGAGAGTTGAAGATGATAGTGGACTTATTCTAGAACACGATTCTACTATTAAAACTGTCAACGTTGGCATTGAAGTATCTGGGATATTAGATACACGTCAAATGACTGTGGCTGATTGTGTCAACGGTCGTTGGTACAATTGACGACAATTGTCAATTATAATATTCAGAAATTTACTATATTCTAGTTAGTTAAAATAATCAACAAAGTGTATATATTTCACTATGATCATCAAACTATGCTAACGAACAAATGCTGCACTAAATCGTTGCTCATCATCTCCTTGGAATTCTAACAGCCGAGACATTACAGGTAGGAGCTGACTCCTCTGCTCCTTATGCTCCAAAAATCCCAAGAGGACGTTTTTTATATAAGTTGTATTGATCTGGGGGCCTTTGGTATGGTCTATGGGCCCATTGGATGCCATGCTTGATCTTCTTGAGCCTATTCCCTTAAGCTCGGCCTGCAGTCTAGCGTTTTCAACTTGTAATAACCGAAGATCTTCGGTAAAAGATCTTTGATTCCTTTGTAATTGCTCGAGACGCTGTTGGGACTCATTCGCCATTTCCTTCAGCTTTATATTAGACTTTCCAGCTTCACGAAGATCAGTCTCGGCTACTGACAGTGCGCTACGCAAGTCTGAAACAGTCCTATGAGCTTCTTGGAGCTCCTTCTCATTCAATGCAAACTTCTCGTCAACAATCTCCCGATCTCCTCGCAGTTCAGCCAGGTTCTTAGAAAATCGTGACTTTTCCTCCTCTAAAATTTGAACCTGTCTCTCGAGGTCTGCAGTTTTTGATCTCAGTTCCCCTCGCTCTCTGCTACGACGAGTGCTGATATCTTGCACTTCGGCCTCAAGTCTGTCACGCTCTTCAGTTAATGATCTCACCGAATCGTGTGCTTCACGAAGCTTGCCCTCCAAACTCCCCTCAGACTCATTTAACAGTCTTCTCATTGTAGTAGACTCGCGAATACGCTCTTGTAAATGCTTGTGCGCTTCAGCCAGCTCTGCTTCCAAAGTTTCGCATCTGGCCGTAGTTTCCGACATCCTCATACCCAATTCTTCGGCCTGACGTCGCATACTTTCACTCAAATCCACAGCGGCTTTCTTTTCAGACTCATTGGCTCTCATTGCACCCTTAATTTGAGACAATTCCGACACCAGTCTAGTTCTCTCCTTATCAAAAATAGATCTAGAATTCTTTGCAGACATCAAATCCTTCTGTAACTGGTCTTTCGACAGCACCAATGCATCCCTCTCAGCTTCAACCGCATTGAGTGATTGTTGTATAGAGTCAATCTGTGCCTCTGATTTCCCACTGGAGCTTTCCAGCTTTTTCAGTTTCACTCGCAACTCACTTATAAAGGCATCCTTTTCAGCAACAGATGTTGCAAGTTTGGAGATTTCTGTCCTAAGCTGCTTCTCAACTCTGGTGCCGTCATCTTTTGCGAGTCTTAGATTCTTGAGATCCACAGCTAGAGTTTCATTAATTGACTTTAGGTCCTTGACTTCAGCCTGTTGCTTTGCTCCCAAGGCTTTGAGATCAATATCCTTGGAAGACAGCTTGGCCAGAGCATCTTCAAGAGCTTTCTTTGAATCATCAAGTTCAATTGTATTCCCTTTAACAATTTGAGTCAGGGTCTCGATCTTGGTTTCTTGTTCTTTTGTGAGACTTTGCAATTGCTCCAACTCCTTCTTGGACGTCTCCAACTCGCTCTTCACAGAATCGTAGTTCTTCTGCAAATCGTCTAGCTTGGCATTACTTGACTCCTTTAACTGGTCCTTTGCACTAACTAGATCCTGTCCAACAGACTTCAGCATATCATGCAATGAAGCTATTTCGTTCGTCTTTGCAGTTATTTCCTTTTTAAGTAAATCAATCGTGTCTTGAGATGGGCTCTGAGCTGGCTGAGATGGACTTTGAACTGTCTGAGCAGCTTGAGTCGCTATAACCCCGGCAGCGCCGCCCTTCTTCTTTTTCTTGTTTTTCTTTTTGGATCCTCCAGTGGCAGGTGATGGCTCTTCCTCTTTTGGCGTTTCAACAGAAACTTCCGGCTCGGTTTTCAAGGTCTCGTGAGCAACCTTCAATGATTCTAGTTCTTGTTGTGACTTCTGAAGCTGCTCTTTGAGATCGGTAAAATCTGCTTCCTTTGACTTGAGAGATTCTTCTACATTTCCCAAGTTTGATTTCACACTATCATGTTCTGTCGACAAGTCTGAATGGATCCTTCGAAGAGCATCATAATCTTCTTTTTGCCTGTCAAAGTCAGTCAATTGAAATTTAAGGCCTGCAACTTCGTCGGCTTTGACCTTGAGGGTTTGATTTTCTGACTTTAACTCGTCTAACTGTGCGCATTTCTCTTTCAAAACATTTAGCTCTGCTTCTTGATTTTGCCTCAATTGATCCAATTCCGTGTGTTTCTGCTCAAGTCCTGAGATCATAGATTTTGCTCCATCCAATTCAATTGAAACTCGCCGTATTTCTTGAGTTTGTATATCATTCTTAGCAGTGAGACTCTTCAGGTATTCAATCAACGCCTCAGTCTCTACTATGGATCCACACGGAGTGTATTCACCTAGAACTTTTTCGAACGCCTTTACAAGCTCTCCTTTCTTTCGCTCTAAACGATACGCTTTGAGCAACACTTAACGTTAGATATAATAAAAAAATAGCAGCTACTGCTAGTCAAACATACGTGGATACTTTTCTTCGTACTTTTGAAACTTGTTGAGTTTCTGTACAACCACTATTGGTAAATCATCATCGTTAGGGGCAATGTCTATGGATGATTTTGGAGTAGGTTCTCGTCCTTGAGGAGTTCTAGGACTTGCAGTTCCACCTCTTGACGTTTCACCGGGGGTACTAGTAGATGTAGCTGTCGTCGACGTCACAGGAGTGCCTGTACCATTGGTTGCTGAATCTCCATCAGCCATTCTTACGGGAGGAGGGGTTACAGTATCGTCCTTTTGGTCAACCTCCAATGTAGATGGATCCGGAGTCTGCTGTTTCAGCAAATGGCCGTGCTTCTCAATGAGCTTGATAGGATTGACAGGTTCCGGGGTAGCAGGCTTAGATACCGGTTTACCAGACGACGACACGGCCTGTTCCAGTTCCTCTGTGAGGTTCTTGCTGAACTGTGATATCCTGGAAAACATAGCCCACCTCAATTGAGGTCTCTGTTGCAGCGCACGAAGTTATGGAGTCTGGGGTTTTCGTGCTCACTCCAGGACTAGAAATAGATATATATATATATATGTATATACAAGTCGGTAGTGGCTGATAGCACGTCAGAATTAACTGTGTGTGTGTGGAGTAGGAACGCGCTGCGGCGCCCCTGAGTGATTTATAAAGCAACGGACATTACAAATGTAGCTTTCTGACTATCAGCGGAATTGTGGACAGCTGTAGCCAGTAAGGGATCAATTTCAATTCAAATTTTGCAACTATGCCAGCAGCAGAATCATTTACAGTAAGTATATGTGTATATGAGGCAATGGGAGAGTTTATGACAGGTAGATCACTTGCTAACCACAGGTAACCTATGCGGTGCCAATGCACTGCGATGACTGTGTAAAGAGCGTTACCGATGCAGTCAAGGACCTTAGGGGTGTCGAAGATGTGGCATGTGATTTGGGCACTCAGCTTGTGACGGTTACAGGTAACTCTCCTCCATCTTCTGTAGTTAGTGCTATTCAAGATATGGGTAAAGACGCTATAGTCCGTGGTACTGGACAAGCCAACTCCGCAGCGGTGTGCATCCTTGAGTCATTTGACGACAACGATCCATATCCTGTAAAGGGACTGGCACGAATTGTATCGCTGTCTGCAAGGAGATCATTGTTTGATATTACTCTGAATGGTTTGCCAAAGGGCAAGTACTATCCGTCAATTCGAGTGGCAGGAGACCTATCCAAAGGCCCCATGTCTACAGGTGACGAATGGCTAGCAATTGGCGAAGTAGAAGTGGGAGAAGCAGTCAAGACTTCTGATGCTCTAATTTCTCAGACTCAGGGCCATTGGGGACAAGGTGTATTCATTAAGGATGTGTCTGTAACTGACATAATTGGCCGAGGCATGACGCTTAGTAAGACTCGAGCAATTAACCACCCTGACTCACTTGTTGGAGTTATTGCTCGAAGTGCGGGTGTTTGGGAAAATGTCAAGACCGTTTGTAGTTGCTCTGGTAAGACGGTATGGGAAGAGCGCCAGGACGCAGTTGCTAAGGGAGTTTTGTAAAATTTCACTAAATGCAATTGGCACCACTGGGTACCAACAACACAAATACTACAAATAGGGAGGTTCGATAACATCAAATGTATGTATGTACACATTAATAAATAAGCATTACAAGATTCCGTTTTCTTCCAGAAGTCTTGCCACACGATCACCACCCGATTTTTCTCGGGGTTCGAAGATAAGTGAAGTGTCATACTGTTCCTCAATGGGGGGTGCGTCTTGGAAACCTCTATCGAGGAAAGACTGAATGTCGCCAACTTCCTCGTAATTGAAGGGGACTATTTGGAATTGACGAATACTCTCAATGATATGAGCGGTCTTCATACGCTTGGCAAAATTGATAATCATGTGCTCAGAATCAAGGAAATCTGGATTACCATCTTCGACAAACGTTAGATCTGTCAGATAAACACCAAAGAATGGCACAGCAGGAGGAGTCACCAGGTTGAGCAGATCTCGATATTCATTAAAGTTTCGTGATGAGTTCATTAATCGATTCATGTTTTCAAGCTTGGAAACTGTTTTTGCTGACACATAATCCCATGTTTTCTTCATTCGGTGGATAGTAGATGAATATAGTGCCGAGATAACAGCCGTCATAGACGAGAAATTGTTCATGGTACGACATGCTTCAGCCACGTGGATAAAGTATCGAATACAAGATGCACGTCGCTTCGGGTCGGCATGTCGAAGGATAGCATAGCATACCCAATTGGTCAGGCAATTAGAATTATGAATGAATTCTCCAATTTTGCGCCCACTCGCATTGGCGCTCTTGCGACTGCTTCCACATCCACGACGTAGGCATTCATGCGAAGTAATTACCACCAAAAGTTTGAATTCTCGAATTGACAGTTGCCGAGCCATTTCCTCAGGATCTATTTCTGTCAATTTGAACTTCTTCAAATTCTTAGGCAACAACGATTGAGGAGGTTTGGCAGTAGATGATTGGATCATTCGCCTAAATGATGGCTCAGAGTCATTCATTCTCTTCTCGACAATATTATAGAGCGAAGCACCGCCAGGGAATTTTTGCGACTTCAATTGACCTGCAAACTTCAACATAGCTTCAAACAGGGATGCACGGTCGTCAGCGCTGAAGTCCTCATTATCATCCTCAAACCAATAATTTTCCAGCCACTGCTTCATGATATTAACAACTCGAAGACGGGTAGGCTTTTGCTTTTTGTCAGTCCACAATGTGAATTCATCGGGAGCTAACCCTTCAGGGGGCTGAATGAGGAACCTCTCGACAAGTTCCTGGAATAGCGTAGTAGCATCCATGAAACTTTGGAAAGTTAGTAACATGGAAGAGTTAAAATCAGAATTGAGTCTGCTATGAAGAGTCAATTGCTCGACCAAAGCTGAGACTGATCCTCCTCGAACTCCTCCCTGCTTGTCATAAACAACTTCATCGCCATGTTCAAGTTGGAGATACCACGGGCCCTCCTCTCGGAACGAGCTTCCGATGCTCGCAGTATCCAGATTTGACTCCTTTCTTCTAGCTAGTGCAATTGAAGGAATTCGATTGTTGTTAGGTCCACTGGCAACATGTTGTGTTGGTTGTGCCAAAAGTCTTGAATCAATCCTGACAACCGTCTGCAACTGCGTTGCCAATCGTCGAGAGGCGCTTATAATATTCTCCAAAATCAAATCAATTGTTGCAACCTTGTCGCGGATCTCAGACTCTGATTCCGTCCTGCTTGCTGGCTCCAAAGGAATGTCATCCATAGCCAGCTGGTCAAGTCTGTCTGAGAATTCACCATTCACCATATCTTTCTGCCTTTGAGCCAGTGTCAACTCGGTTATTACATCATACATAGCCTGCTTAGCTGCCAAGAAAGCATACAATTCGACCATGCTATGATGTGCCTCAGACGCATTGACACCGCATGAATAAAAGACAGTTAAATCAATGGACTCAATGATGTTGATAATTACCTTGCAAGTATTAAGCAACGTAATAAGAGAAGATCCAATAATGTTCTTTCGATCCAAGTAAGTACCACTGTTCTTATTACTACCTGCTCCCGATAGCTTGGCAAACTGGGCCTGGATGTTTTTGATACCTTTCAGACGTAGTTCAAGAGCGGCAATAACTTCAGAGTCCAATCCCATCGATGCATTAAAAGTCTCAAGAGAAATCCGGGGTACATCTAAGGACATTGGTGTCGACGGATCGATATCATCCTTCGGGCCATACTTCTCTTCCAACAGGTTTGACAATGAGCTCGACAAATGCCTGTCCTGTTCCACAAGACTCCCAGAACGATCTACACAGATATTCGTCCAAGTTCCACCCACATAATACTTTACATTAAACAACTGAGGTGGTAAGTCAATTCTGTCGTCTTCCTCAAAACTCTGAGCTAGAGGATCTTCCTCGCCCAGACTAAGCTGTCTACTGGCTCGATAAAGACTAATAAGGTCAGTGGCATTTGATACAAGCTGTTGAACAAGTTCCCTTAATGTCTCAAATGCACTTCCCGATGGCCTCTTATAACCCTGATTCTGATCTGACATGTCACTAGACACAGAAAGATGATGACGTTTCATACTTCCAATATTGTGAAATATGTATATCCGGCTTAAAGATGTCATCATCCTCTTAAACAGTAGAGAAATCTCTGCAAAATCTGTGGAACTTGGGAATGAGCCAGGCGGAACTCCAATGTAAAGTCCGATCTTGTGAACAACCAAAGACAATGCTTCAAATTGGGGCTCAAAGTCATTGTCATCGCTAAGATCCCATAGATATTCGGCAGCTACCCGTAGACTTGAAAACACCTGACTCCAAGAAGTCTCAAATTCATCATCAGTGAACTCATGCAATGTCATAATACTTGTCTCAATGCTATTACTTGTGTAGTCGATCGAACCTCTACCGGTAATGCTTCCACGGGTCTAGAGTTAGTAAAGATAAAAACATAAAAAGAACTTACCAATGCACCATGAGGATTAACGAGCTGATCATAAACGCTGCCGTCAGATGCTGAGACGACAGACATATTAATGGGGCGACTGCTAGCAAAGTCGTTAGGAACTCCAACAGATGTAGGTAATATTAATGGCTCACCAGGCGATACCTGTACTTTTTCCCAAGGGATATCATTGCTTATATGACTTCTGGCAGCATTGATATAAATGAGTTTTCCGCTGCTGGACATCTGGGGTAACCAATAAGCTGGGTTAAAACTATAGTTGATATCCTTTGTATCGACAGAACGATAAGTATCGATAAAGTTATTCTTCCTGGGGTTGGTTCCAGATGCAGTAGAGGTGGAATCTTCACCATTGGACGAATCAAAACTAGCTACAGAACCTTTCCGGCTTGAAAGGTCCCGCATTAGGCTGGATGATGTCGGTGTAGAGGCCCAAGGATCGTCATCTGTCATGAGGGACATGGCAAGAGACGACCGCCGGAACGAGATGCCGCCAGGGGAAAGAGGATCGATAGAGTCAGACATCACCCCGGTGCTGCCAACACTGCTAGGAAGTGTTGTAGTTGACACATCGGATGGACGATGTTCAAATATGAGTTCAGTACCTTGCTTGGTGCCAGTAGAGACCTGTTGCGTATAGTTGGAAGGAAACCATCCCTGGCTACCATTGCTTGTAATACCTTCCCACCATCCAGAGCTTAGCTTGCTGATTACATGTATAATCTCTCCCTTTTGAAAACTGAGTGCTGATTGCTTGTCACTGGAGTAAGGATATATCGACACTACAGTGTCAATGACTCTGACCAGAGATGGGGCCGTACCAGTCTGTGGACGATGCTGAGGAGACACCTGGCCAGAGCTACGGGGAGAAGGCATTACAAACGTCTCACGATCTGAGTCGTCGTCTTTCCTTGATGCCGAACTCATATAGAAATACCAATCAGCACGCTAACTTTTTTTGGGGGGAACAAAAGACTTTCAAAAGAAGAAGAAAAAAAGGGTGTTCGCACCCAAATCAACAAGGTTCTTTTTTTTAACCACCAAATAGAAATGCACAAAATGAAATACTGCTATTGGTAGCTAAGTAATCAATCAGTTAATAAATACAGAAAATGATGACAATGGCTAAAATAAACTTCACACCAGCCACGATTTCAATCGTTAGCAAGAATTTGTTTATTTTCCCCACCTACAATGGATGTGTGAAGTACGTGTGTTTAGTCTGGCACTAGCTTAGGGGTCTTACGCCTAGCTGGTTGCCCTGCTTTCCAAGTTTGGCGTGGGGCCGCCCCTAAAGAGGCATACACCACGCATAACGACAGCCGCAAATGAGGGGTTAATGTACGATAAGTTTGAGTTTCAAGCACCAGTTTGCCCGAGATATTTATTTGGAACTAGTAAAAGTTTACAAATTTTGACATACTAATGGATATTTCACCTATCACTAGTTCCAAAGCGGCATATCCGATCTAATCGATTTGTCCGCCTTTTTGCACTAGACCGTAAAGTTTCCGGGATTTACTTTTTATGGCATTGACAAGTCATGGGTGCATGTTAGAGCCACTATGATCGCAGGCAAGATCTAGAGTGCAATTGTGCAACAGATCGAAAAGGGGTGGGGGACATGTATATCCTGATATTAGATAAGATGTGCGCATTCAACAACCACAATTTTGGTGTCATGTTGGCTTATAACCAATGCAACTATCCGTTAACTCTGGGGTCAATTTCTGCTGAATAGACATGCTTTTTGCTGTATTTTGGTTACGGTCTGTTTCAGACTACTGCTGCTCTTGTTACAGCAACCATGCACGGTAATGCCGCGTCCCCATATGGAGACGAGCTTGGACGAGCTAGATCCATACCACGTCGCAAATGCAAGAGCGCATAACTTGCATCTATCTAAACAGTTGGTTGTTATCCAGGTGCCGGCAGACTAATCGGCACTCGATTTAATATTAATATGCGCATGTGGGGTACCAGTTGATAAACTTTGGCAGTTTGTTGGATTTTGAGTCTAATTGAAGTTAGGCCAATCCGGTTTGAATGGTAGTAAAACCAAGCCAAAAAAGCCCCAGGTTGTGTGCCGTCTACCATTATTCAACAATGGCCAAACGTGGCTCGATCTGTATTCGATCGACAACCCTGGACAAAAGTGCCCCCTGCATAACAATCGGAAAAAGCAACCATGGAGTAAAAGGCTATCTACAGACCCAACGATGCCGTGAGTAAAAGCCATTTCACACCAAACAATACATTGGCAGATGGTTTGATAGCACTTTGTAGCTAGAATAGACTTTTTGTTGTATGACAATTGTTAATTATAAGCTGATAATGCACGACGATCTTAGTTGCACTTTTTCTACCAAAAAAAAAATTTTCAATCGTTTCTTTTTCTGAGGCTTGTTTTGTAAACTACTATTGCCTACCATTTCTTTCGGGACGTACTAGTATCCGATGCTGCCAACGGAGATACGCCGATACTACAACATACATTACACAGTAAACTAAAAGTGTGCGAACTAATGGCGTCATGGATTGAGCGTCATGGATTGAAAGTTTACATCTTAGACCGGTAGTAGTAGTAGTAATGGAGTGTTAAAAGTAGCAGTAGATCAACATATACAAGTGCATCATTTAACATCTAAGGCCTATTCGAGGAACCGATTATGGGCGCACTCGTCTGGGGTCTCTAGGGAATAGAGATGCACGACGGATATTCTTTAAGTCCAAGAAAAACATCACAACTCGTTCCAATCCAATACCACCTCCTGCATGGGGAGCAGCACCATATGAAAAGGAGTCAACGTAGTCCTTAAGTCCGTCAGTCTCAGGATCAAGTCCATGTGCAGCCATTCGAGTCTTTAAGAAATTGGAATCGTGGACTCGCTGAGCTCCAGACAGAATCTCCTCGCCTCTCATGAAAAAGTCGTACGAGTTAGAGTAACTGCTGTCAGTAGCATCAGGCATAGTGTAGAATGGTCGAATTGCCAATGGGAACTTGTCCAAGATATAAAAGTCGGTGTCGTACTTGTCTCGTATAATCTTACCCAAAAGCTTCTCATTCTCAGTGTTGAGATCCTCGAGCTCTGGCAGATCAACACCACCAACTTCTCGCAGCAATCTAATTCCCTCCTTGAATTCAATTCGCACCATCTTGCCGTCCTTAGGAAGCTTGAACTCCTCAACGGGGTATTGACGTCGTACCACTTCAATCTCCTTAGCATATCTATTTTTCAATTGAGTGAAAATAAACATGAACATCTCTACAAGGACGTCGATGACTTCGTCATAGTGCTCTTCAAAAGCCATCTCCAAATCCAACCCGGTAAACTCAGTCATATGTCTATGAGTGTTAGAATTCTCTGCTCGGAATACAGGACCAATCTCAAACACTTTTTCAAAGTCAGAAGCAATAAGCATCTGCTTGTAGAACTGAGGAGACTGGGCCAAGAATGCATCTCCCTTGAAGTAATTGATCTTGAATACATTGGCACCTCCTTCTGAAGCAGCAGGGATGATCTTGGGGGTATGGACCTCAACAAATCCTTTGCTGATAAGGAATTCTCGGAACAATTCGCAAACACCAGACGAAATCTTGAAGATAGCCTGGTTGGTAAGAGTTCGTAGATCGATGACTCGGGCATCTAATCGAGTATCAAGGTTAACCACTGGCAACCCACTCTTCTCAGCCTCGGCCTCAGATCGGCTGGCATCCTCAATAAGAATAGGAAGCTTGGCAGGAGTCTCAGCGATGGTGTACAGCTTGGTGATTTTGATCTCGGCATCCTTGACGGTAGCAGAGCTGATCTCCTCAGGACTTGCTTCGATAACACCATAGACAACAACAATGGATTCAAGATTGATGGAACCTGCCCATTTGACCATCTGCTTGGAAATAGTCTCGGGTGTTACAACCATCAATCCCTGGATCAAAGCATCCTGTTGACGAAGCGACAGGAAACACATCTTGCTTCCAGTCATCCGACTAGTATGCACACGGGCTCGAAAAACCACTTCCTTACCAGCCCATGACTTGTCAATGGTCTTGATCTGCACTCGTTTCTCGCCGGTCTTGTCTGTGCTTTGGACCATTGGTCGTCTGCCGTAGAATTCCTTGGCATAGTCCACATCAGCAGCTTCTCGAGCAGCCTTTTCAGCAGCAAGCCTGGCTTCAATCTGTCGACGTTTCTCCTCTTTGGCTCGCTCCTTTTCCAACTTCTTGATTTGACTCTTGGTTAAAGGCTTGCCATCTTCTCCTAGAACCTCTGTTGCGCTAGGTTTGGTCTCATTGAGAGACAGGTCCTTGGTCTTGTTCTCCAGTTCAGACATAGTAACTAACGATGATTCATTTTTTTTACCCCAATATCAATTATGTATGTGGCTCATCAGGGTTGAATGCAATCCAGTCCAGGGGAACATAGTGGTGGGACGATTTTAAACACTTTTAAAAACTATAATCGATATTAATAGTAATTGAGGTTTTAAATTTCGTAATAAGTTACGTTTATAATTATACTTTTAATAAATAATAATTTGCCAAAGACAATGCGTGTCCCCATGCGATGACATGCATAGTATATGTTAGTGTGATCATCCAAGTGGTGCCATATGTAGTACCATACATTGTGCCAAATGTCGTGTATATTACATTAGTTATCGACAGTATTGTTATTCAACTGAGCCTGTCGTAACAACCCTTCTCGTCTCTTTCTTTCCTTTCTTTCGTCTTTGGTCTCGTTGACGGGCTTGTGATCCTGTTCAGCCTGCTTGGCCAATATCTCATTGTGCAGCCGATCCATTTTGGAGAAATTCTTGGTGAATAGATCATCTGCCATGCTATTAAGATGTGAAATATAGTCGTCTGGTACTATTGTGCAAATACTATTTCCCTGTAGATATCCCACAGGTACATCTAGTTTCATGGATGTTCGGATACCAACTAGATCATTGCTGCCAATGCCACTTTCTCGAAATCCACATGCCATTGCACTGGTATATAACTGTGATGCACTAAGCCTGTCTCGGCACTTGACATGAAGAATCATAGGCTCAAATTTGAACAAAACATATCTTTTTGGCTCGTTAGGATCACTAGTTGACTCATCTAGATGACTCTTAACAGTTTCCCACCACTGGCCATTGATATCTGCTGCATCATGAGTGATGAATAGCCATTTACCGCCATCTCCTTTGCCTCCTATTTTTGATGACTCGTCCGACTTGAGCTTTTTGCCCTCCAGAAACACGCTAACTCTACCTGAACATGATGAAGTAGTGACAAAATCTTGATGGCCATTGATGGTATTAATTAATGGCATTAGCTGGATGTCAATGGTTCCTTTGGGAGAAGCATCATGATTAGTTTCGTCCGTCTCATTTATCTGCTTCAAGATACTGGCTTTTTTCTGATCAAATGTGTTCATCATATCATGCAATTTTCGTTTGTATTGTCTTTCCTTCTATGAAATTGTTGAAGACCTATTAAGCGAGTTTGTTCCCAAGACGGTAGTACGAAGGGGAAATCTTTCAACCCAATGATGCACGTCTATTATATATGTGCAGCCCCTAATGGCATGAGCCTCTTCGCGGATAGTCAGTATCATTCAAGCGAGATTCCCACCATATGGACTATCCAGATATGGATACCTCGCTATTGGCGAGTGGAGGTGACTTGCCTACCATTTTGCTGATGGGATTGCGACGGTGAGTTTGACAATGGTTCTTTTGTTGTTGTTTTTTTGTTTGGTTTGAAGCAATATACTAACGAGTGGAGGAAAGAGCTCCATCTGTAAGGTCATATTCCACAACATGCAACCACTAGAAACGCTGTATATTGAAAGCACCGCCAAGCCCACTTATGAACGATTCAAATCACTCATAGATCTGGCCGTCCAGGAACTACCGGGCCAATTGGACTTGTTTGAGCGCAGTGTCGACACTGACCGGATATTCGCTTCAGTGGGATCTTTGGTGTATGTCATCGATAGCCAGGACCAGTATATGTATGCTTTACAGAATCTCCACCAAATCATTGAACAAGCTGTAAAGGCTAATCCATCCATCAATTTTGAAGTGCTTATCCATAAAGTAGATGGATTGACAGACGACTTCCGGCTTGATACTCAAAGAGACATTATGCAACGGGTTACCGACGAACTGGCTGATGCCAATCTTGAAGGTGTCAATGTATCATTTCATTTGACTAGTATCTTTGACCATTCTATTTATGAAGCATTTTCTCGAATCATCCAGAAATTGGTCCCCGATCTGCCTGTTCTCGAGAACTTATTAGATATATTATGCCAATATTCTGGTATCGAGAAGGCCTTTTTGTTTGACGTCAATTCCAAGATCTATTTGGCCACCGACTCGTCTCCTGTGGATGTTGAAACATATCAGGTTTGTTCTGACTTTATAGATGTTGCAATCGATCTGGATGGGCTTTACCGGCAGGGACAGAATGGGGAATCGGCTACTAATGGTGTCAAATGCACTTCCAAACTTCAGAATGGCATGATACTATATCTTGCACAAATGATCCGTGGTATGGCACTAGTTGGTATGATTAGAAGTGAAGGGGTTCAAAAGATGACTCTTGTTGATTACAATGTGGAAATCTTTCGTCAAGGACTGGAACGAGTATATTCGGAGGATCCACTACGAGGATGAAACTGCCTACTTAATATATGTATATTATTATTGCACTAACTAATAAACCATGATTACAAAAGAAAGAAAAAGAATTGCCATATACCATATCATATTATATTGGAAATACCATATTACATTCAATAGGCCAAAAAAAAACTAACTATATGTCAAGCGTACGCTTAATTATTTGGCCTTTGCCTTGGAAACACCCTTGGCATCAACCTCTACTCGCTTGGAAGCTGAGTTCACAGCGTCCTGGCCAACGAGATAAGTGATATCATCCCAAGGATGTCTGTACAGACCGGTCTTGAGTCTCTTCTGATCCAAGTGATGAGCAATCAGACCAATAGATCGTCCAAGAACGAACAATCCATTAAGAACACCATTCTTAAGGTACTCCTCGACCTCCTCAGAAGTGAAAGCACCACAAGATCTCATCAAATCAATAAACGACACCGCAATGGCACCATCAACGTTCAAAATCAAGTTATCCTTCTTTGAGGTGGTCACCTCCTCAACAGCAAGTGCATAGTCAAGCAAGGTAGTAGAGGGGAAGTTCTTCTTGACAAAATCCTTGACAAGCTCAACTCGGAAATCCGGGTTGTTTCGAGACTTGACCTTGTGTCCAATACCTGGGATCAACTTGTTCTGCTTTCGCATAGTATCAACAAATTGTCGTGGAGAAAGACCCTTGTCAAAGGCATTGGTGAATTCGGTGGCAGCACCATCTAAAGCTCCACCAAATCGAGTTCCAATAGTTAATAGACCTGATACAAGAGAAGAGATCAGATCCTTTCCTGCTCTTGTAGTGATAATGGTATTCATGGCACCAGATACGGCAGGACCATGATCAGCAGTCAACATGAGAACCATTTCAAGGAATTTCGCAGCATAGTCTGGTAGTCGTCGTCGGAACCATAGCAATGACATCACACCACCGATACCAATATCATCCTTAAACACATCAGAGATTGGAATACCGGCATAAAGAAGCTCCTGTCCTCGATCATCGGAAATAGTAGAAATGAAAGCAGCAGGCTTTCGAATAAGTCCAAGTTCCTGAGCCCAAGAATAGTCAATTGGGATCTTGGGGACTTCTGGCTCTGGGGTAGGGACAATAGTACCCTTCTTAACAAGCTGCTCGTACACACTAGCAAGTGTCTCAGGGAAGTCCTCAAAAGTGTCGGGAACAAAGAATCCAGCAGCCTTCATGGCAGCATTCTTAGATCGAGCCGTCTCAAGGTCAGAGTTGGCCATAGAACCGGCGTGACCAAACTGGACTTCAGTCTTGAACATGGAAGCACAGGTTCCAATAGCCCAAGCCACAATTGGCTTGGTGATCTTTCCAGCCTTCACAGCCTCGATGACTCGGTACTCTTCAACACCACCAACCTCACCAAGCAATACAATGATCTTACAGCTGGGATCAGCCTGGTATCTAAGAATATGGTCAATAAAAGTTGTTCCTGGGTATCGATCACCACCGATAGCAATACCTTCGTATACACCATTAGTGACCTGAGAGATAATATTATTGAGCTCGTTAGACATACCTCCAGACTTGGAAACGTAGGCTACAGAACCAGGTCGGTACAACTTGGAAGCAACGATGTTGTCCATCATACCACCAGTGTTTCCAACCTTGAAGCATCCAGGCTTGATTCCACCAACGGTGGCAGGGCCAATAATGGTTACACCCTTCTTCTGAGCCTTGTGAAGGATCTCTCGAGCTCGTCGCTCGGGCACTCCCTCAGCAATAATGGCAATGGTTCGGAATTGAGGGATCTCGAGCAACTCCATGGTCGACGAGTAAACGGATCGCGACGATGCAAAGTTGACAACTACATCGACTTCAGGGTGCTGGGAAGCAGCTTTCTCGACCTGCTGGTAAACTGGCAGCAAAGTCTCCTTGGTACCCCAGTACATCTTGGTGACAAACTGTCCACCGAATGGGTAGATCACACCGGCCACAGAGGGGGTCTCTCGCTTGCAGATGAAGTCGAAATCAAGCATTCCCTGGCATGCTCGAGGTTGAAGTCCACTGAGTTAGATTTGTACGCGTGACTAAACGATATCATCTTAGGTCAACTCAATTGAAATGGCCTCTTCACTCATTCAATGATCTGGCAATCTGACAATACGAATACGAATCAGCCAACTGTTCCAAGACAAATAGTGCCACGAAACTCGTGTAAATATATCACCATTATGCCCAATACGGATCAATTGGCCTTGAAAAAAGGACTTACTAGACGAAAGCTCGTGTCTTGTTATTAAACAGCTCGTAAGCTGGGGTAGTAGATAAAGAAGACATGTCAATAATGTCAATAGATGAAGTCGTGACTGAATGTTTCGAGCTCCTTTTTATCGTCCTCGACAGCCGCTCAGTACATTGAGGTCCGCTGCACAGCAGCGGCTGTGGTTGGGAGAAGTTGGGGTCAACGGTTGGGATAGACGAGGCTGAGCGATTTCAGGGGGTTAAAAGGATTAGCAGAAAGAATGGGCGACAGATCACAACCATCACCCGATCAGTCTGTTGTTCACAGAATAAATAGATAAGCCGTGATATCGAAGAATTGAGCTGGTATTCCAATTCTTTGGAGTGCCCACAAGTGGTAATCTACAGTATCGTAATCCATAGTCGCCCTCGATTGCCCTAGCGACCATTCTCACAATGACTTGTCGTAGGTTATTCGCTAAATGTACACCAAATAGCAACTTCTACTGAACCAATCGAAATGTTGATATGTACCAAGCCATCTATCGATTTGATATTTATGATTCACCTCTTTGGCTAAACTCTGACTGATCGGGAAAATCGTTACAATTCATAGCATGGCCAATAACAGTGTAGTTTCTTATGCCACAATATTAATATCATGGTGTGGGAATATAGATCAAATTCATTGAGTCACTTTTCAGAGACAGGAGCATTTATAGTTGAGATATGCCATATGCGCCTACCCCTCATTCCCCCTGCATTTTCTGCCTCCTTCGGGCAGCTAGTGGGTAGGTCCCAAATATCAATTCGGACCGAGTTGCGAACTGTATAGATCCATAAACAATACCAAAGCCCTGGGACGTGATATAGTATTGCATTATATTGCTATTAAAAAACATTATACTGCATTCTGCAACTTTGCTCCTAGCAATCTACTGGCCTGTGTTTTAGTTGCTGCGTGTGGTCTCATCGAGGCATTGCACTGGCCACTTCAACACTTTGCCATACCCCGCGCTTTGTTCTAATGGAATATTCTTTAAGTAACGATACGCCAGAAGCCAAAGTTTGGTATTTTCATAACTCTCCTCTATCATTAGATGATCGCCAGGCCCCGCTCCCTGCTTCTGTTCCTTCTACGGCAAAGGGCCAGCCCACAGCAGCCCAAAAGACTGGAGATGAGTGGCCAATTGGTGAGGTTCCGTTTTCGTCAACGTCAATGGTTGGCACTGTTATACCGAATGCCGAATGGAAGGCATTTAATCCGAATGACGCAAGGGATCTTCGGCAGGCTGACTCGTGTGATGGAGACGAGGAACGCCATGTCATAGTTGGTGTCGATCGATTGTACGAGGTGTCGACGAAAACAAGAAATATTAGTCCTATATATTGGTCTCCAATTCGCCATCCATCCTGTATACATAGCTGCTCATGGGTTTTCACCAGCTCTATGACACCCATAGAACCTTCTTTAGAGGAAGCTGTAGAGAAAGCGTTTAGGCTTGTCAAACCATGGACATCGACTTATGTGACAGAACTTAGCGCTGCAGTGAATATACCTGAGGCCATCAAGAAAATAAAGGTACCCATTGAATATAAGGATAGTTCTGGGACTTTACTAAATGCTGATGTTGTGTTTTCTCCAAGCTTTCAAGAGCCATCCACACCTAAGCAGGATGGTGATGGTGACGGAAGTAGTATGAAGCCCAGCCGACCTTCTTACCCAGTGGCTTATATCTTCTCAAGGGGTACATTTATGCCTCTATCGCTACTTCCAGGCGGAAATTCTTATCCAGCTATGATACAATCTCTTCTTGTTGGTAAGCTGCCTTCTGGAACGTTATTCACAGTTCAACGTCATTTTGATTGGAAAGATTGGAAAAGGCTGCGAAACTTACCAGACCTTCCTACTGACTCACTGGAATATAAACCAAAGTCACCTACCCATCTGGTGCTTGTGTTGCATGGCATAGGTCAGAAACTCACTGATCGTCATGAGTCTTTCAATTTCACTTACGCTATAAACTCGTTTCGAATTAGTGTGTCGTCATTTGTTCAAGAGCCGGGAGTTTCGAAATACATGCTGCCAGATACAAATATTGTCACACTTCCAATAAACTGGAGAAGAGTCGTTAATTTCGATGAGCTTCGAGGCAAAGAACATTCTAAAGGATTTTCTCTTGACGATATTACAGTCAAATCGATACCCACGGTTCGAAACCTTGTCAGTGATGTGATGCTTGATATCCCGTACTATATGTCCCATCATAAGAAGCTCCTTCTTGATGCAGCCATTAAAGAGGCCAATCGGGTGTATCACCTATTTGTACGACACAATCCTAGTTTCATTGACAAAGGCACGGTGCACATTATTGGACATTCTCTTGGCAGTTCAATTGGAATGGACATATTATCAACGCAGCCAAGTCATGTCTCGAAACGATGCAACAGTGATGATAAGCATCTTGACTTTAACGTACGTAACGTATTTTTTGTCGGGAGCCCGGTTTCTTTTTTCTTATTACTCCAAAACTCCAAACTTATACCACGGTCAAGGTTCGCAGAAGGTTCTTCCCCCCACTATGGTTGTGCTGCTGCACGCAATATTTATAATATCCTTCACTACTCTGACCCAATAGCTTATTACCTTGGCCCCACTGTGGATCCGAACAAAGCGAATGCAATGGAACCTGCGTCCCTGCCAAGCGAAAGGGCTTTTCTCCCTGAGGGCTCGACTGGATTTCTAAACTCATTTGCAGCTAGGCTTTCTTTCATGCATGATAGGTCGCCAAATCCGGACCGCTCTCCTGATAGTTCACCGAAGCCACCAAAAGAAGCCATTGTCAAAGATGTTCAAGAAGATGAATTCGCTGTCGAAAAAAATGCAGCTTTGGACGATCTACCACCGGTGGTAGAATTAGAATCTCACGACTTTAATCGTGAAAAGCGAGCTGAAGATGCGTTTTACGAACTTAATGAGAATGGTCAGCTAGATTGGGTGATTCCTCTGACTCACTCCCTTGAAAATCAGTACCTGAGCATGCTGACAGCCCATTCTGGATACTGGGAGAACAAAGATTTCGCACGTATGGTAGCAATTGAATGTGGTCGGCCCCCTGGTATCGATAACACCTTGGAAGTATTTAAAGTTTCAAAAAAGACATCTGCTGCAGAAGTCTAAGCTGCGTATGCAACAACATGCATGTATGCATCGGGTATGGGGAAATGCACGTTTTAGAATCAGCGAATTAATGTTAATAGAATGTCAGCAACATTTGTATATGGAATGAAATGATTCCTGGCTTTCTTGAATCCCCTCTCTAATATATACAAAGTTTGCAAGAGTTTTAGATTCAATTCCCATATTTGTCTTATCTGTATAAATGTTGTATTCTGGTGCTACGATATGCTTAAGGACTCGCTACGAATTGTTATCTAACGTGCAGCTATCTATGGAGTTTTATTCTAACAGACCAACTATTTCCTAAATAAATTATTATTATGTTGAGACATTGTCATTGATATATACTTCTTAGCGGGAAATAACACAAATCTTTAAACCACCCCATTAATCGTAAATCGTAGATCAAGTCTCGAGGACCCCAGGTAGAGTTTGCCGCATGAAACTTTTCCTTAGATCCATACCAATATATAAACGAGCTTATATGAGCGAGGCTAAGAAACTGAAACAAACGATGAAAATTGGAACACACAGTGGAACGTTCCATGCTGACGAAAGCTTGGCCGTGTATATTCTTCGACTCCTGCCACGGTTTAAGGATGCAGAGTTAATTAGGTCTAGAGATCAGGAAAAACTCGAAACATGCGATATCATTGTTGATGTCGGAGGGAAATACGAAGAACCGAAATATTTTGACCACCACCAACGAGGATTCGAAGAGACCTTTGATGGTGAACATCAGACTAAACTAAGCTCTGCTGGTCTAATCTACAAGCACTTTGGAAAAGAGATCATTGCCCAAATATGTGAGGTATCTGTTGACGAGCCAAGAGTAGACATATTGTACGAAAAGGTCTACAATGAGTTCATTGAAGCAATTGATGCCAATGATAATGGTATTTCAGCCTACAGTGATGATGTAGAGGCAAAGTATAAGACAAGTGCGATCAGTCTGCCAGCAATGGTATCTAGACTGAATCCGTTGTGGACTGAACCAAATACGGATGATGTCTTGGATGCTAGATTTTTGAAAGCATCAGAGCTCATGGGAGTTGCCTTTGTTCAAGTGGTAGAAGGATATGGTAAGGGATGGTACCCTGCTAAGAAGCACGTCCAGGAAGCTTTTGAGAGCCGTTTGCAGTACGATAGCGAAGGTCGAGTGTTGGTGTTTGACACATTTGTACCATGGAAGGAGCATCTATATGCAGTTGAGAAAGCTTCTGACAAAGAGGGATCTGTTCTTTATGTGCTGTACAGCGATGGAAAGGCATGGAGAATACAGGCTGTTTCTCAATCAAGTGGATCATTCCTTAGCCGAAAGGCACTCCCCGAACCTTGGAGAGGTGCCAGAGATGAAGCTATGTCTAAGATCACTGGTGTACCAGGATCTATCTTCACTCACGCTGCTGGATTTATTGGTGGTCATCAAACCAGAGAGGGGGCCTTGCAGTTAGCTAAACTCGCAGTTGCACACAACTAAATCATGTAGTTTAGGATTAGACACTATCTATTTACCTACACTTCAAGCTTGATATGATTTTCTATCTAACCAAATTTATTTCCCGTAAACTATCGGGTTATATATCCCGACTAATAAATATAAATAGAGTGGAGGGATTAGGCAACATAGGCTGGAGGAGGAACCTCAGAGTCTACATGACCATTACGACTGAAAAAGTCCCGAAACATACGCTCCTTTCCAAATTTTGTATGACCCCATAAAAGTTCAGATGCGTTTTTATGTGATCCCGGGCCAGATTTTACAGACTTCTTGTGAAAGATTTGACCACCAATTACCGGTAGTACCTCTGGCTCCCGTACAACAGGCTCAGACTCAACTTGTTGTTGTTCTGGGTTCATGGCCTGGATATGCTCCGACAATGAAACTGATCTTGAGGTCGATGGGTCGCTTGGTCCATCTCTCCTCAATACTCGAATTGGCTCCAAAACCATTTCTTCCTCCGACTCAGGCTCTGTAGCAGCGGTGGATCCAGGAGAAATTGACAATTGGCTACTAGAAAGATCCAATTCTGGAATCGAATCAGCAACTTCAGAAGAGCCTGGCATACTTGGAATGCTAATAGGCGTAGTAGCCTTCTTGCGGTTGATCTTGACAACCCGACGACGTGGTACAATATTGGATGACCTTGTATGTGGCTTCGACTGCAATCGCATGATATCATAGAGGTCGTCTCCACCAACCAAGCTTTGCACATCTCGTCCATTTGTTTTGGAACTATGCTCAAAAGATTCTACGCTTGACCGATATACCGCTTCAGGGATAGATGGTGTGAACAAATTGAGAGTCTTTTGACTTGCAGAGAGAGCCTCCAGTTTGAGCATATTCGATGGGCTGAATTCAGGCAAATCTGGATTGATCTCCATAAATGCCACTGGTTTCAACTTTGGTGAAGTCGGTTGGCTAGGAGCAGCAGACCCTAATGGGCTGATTCCACTGTCGATTAGCATTGAACCAGAAGGGGTCCATCGTTGACTCAGTTGATGCAAAATACTCGGCAGCTCTTCTCTAAACAAAACACGGATTTGATTCTCAATCTGGACCTGCAGAAATCGGGCAATTCCTGGTAATGCGTCAAAAGTGGAAGTAACCTTGATAGACTCGAGTGGATCGTTTCTAAACACTAGAGTCAATCCCTTGGCCTTGGAGAATACCAAAATAATAATCCCAGACATTTGAATTTCTGATAACGTCAAGTTCAACGGCATGGCTAGGCTTGAGGTAGCCCCCACAAACCGAGGCGAACTGAACTTTGGCGAATTCTCTGCATAAACATTCAGGGGATTGGCCTGAACCTTGGTCGCTAACGTGATCGAAGCATTCCCATTGTAGTTGAGTTTAAAAATGCCTCGGAAACGGTCATCTGCTAAATCTCCAATTTCCAAAATCTCCAAGTCTGGTGCTACATCGCCTAAGGAAAGCTCCTGTACCACGACTTTGTCGACAATGATTGGAGGTTTGTTAGATTTATTAAGCGCCTCCGTCAATAGCTTCTTAGCTCTACCGTAGAAAGACCCGTTGTCGAACGAGTCCCAACTGAACCTGAACGACATTGTGTCTCTACAATAAACTTGTGCTGTTGAAGCAAACGCAAGCAATTAAAACACAAATCTCACAAACCTGGTAGATTTGGATGATAGTGGTGTGCTTTTTTTTGTGTTTTTATAAAAATTAAGTGTGTGAAAAGGCGGTAAGGAGACGGTTTTTCTACTGCCCTAAAGATCGGGAGATGCAGCTTGCTTTGGCCCGTCCGGATGTGGCTCGCAAAGTTGTATTTTAACCCCTTATGGTATGGATCCCTGGCCCTGCGGGATGGTCCGGGTTAGATTTGTGTTGATCCGAGAGACGGATGTGGAGAGAATCCGGGGGAGGCAAACAGAGGTGAACACAGTAGGAAAGACAAAAAAACGAGAGTGATAACAAAATTTGATCTACAATAGTACTATAGCCCCTTTGAAACATATCTGAGACTGTTACCAAAACAGAGCCTACAATACTAGTCCTTTCTACGAAATCAAGTAATTAATCGTAATACATCATTATGTTCAATGCAACTTTTAAATCGTCAGTCAGTATGCACTGACTTCTGTGAAACTGTCCCTATTTGAAGGTGTAAACTCGTCGTTCACAGCACCACCCTGGCCTTCAGTGCCTGGTTCAGATGCGCCATGGGTATCGGAATGCGCATTGGGACCAGGACTATTCGAACCTGTAGTAGTAATTGCAAACGCTGATGTAGCCTGAGAAATATCCCTTTCAGTTGGTCTGTGAAGAGTTGACCGATCATCATCGTCAGTGAATAACTTCTCATTCAGAATGATCATGTGGTTCACCACTTGTTGCATAGGCCTCATCTCATCCATTGGATTGCCAGACATAAAGCTCATTGAGAATACAATCGCCAAGTTCGGTGTCTTCATCTTGTTGTTGTGCTCATGAGCAGCCACCACACCCAAATGTTGGAGAAGTCGTCGCAACAAATTATAATTAGGTGTAGGCAGTAGCTTGATGCATCTTTGCAATTCCTGAACCAAATCGTCTCCAGTCAATCTTGCACACTTCAAAAACTCTGGCAACAATTCATTCGTTAATAATGGTTCCGAAAGTTCTCTCAGATACATCTTAAAACACCCGGCAACAGTATTGATATCAAACCATTTCTCGTCCTGCATATTAACTTGCTTTCCAGAGTCAAATGCTGCCTTTAGAGCATTAACGCTAGCAAGTGAGCCAGACACTCGATAAAGCCCAACTTCATCCAACCCACGCAGCTCGATCTCTTGCAACAGTATATCAACAACCTTGGGGATATCTGTCCCCTCTCTAGCACACACTTCATCAATTGACA
Source organism: Sugiyamaella chiloensis (assembly GCA_030578775.1). Lineage (NCBI taxonomy): Eukaryota > Fungi > Ascomycota > Dipodascomycetes > Dipodascales > Trichomonascaceae > Sugiyamaella > Sugiyamaella chiloensis. Next base: position 247,387 of record JAKTZE010000007.1, read on the forward strand.
CGCCAAATACTTTGGTGCCAGAACCATGATCATGGGAAGACGCTATAGTTCTACCAAAAGCTCCACCTTTGTTAGAAATACGAACCCAATCCTGAGCACTCATTTCATCCAACGCCTGGAAAAGCAGCTCAGTCCCATCATGGATAATAATCCTGAAAATACCGCTAGATTCATGTCCTGGTGCCATAGAAATATCAGAGGTCGCCAAATCTATTGTGGCCACTTGCTTGAACCGGTTCATATTAATGGTTGAAACTTCTGGTAGCTCAGACACTGATACAACGCGTTCGATTGGCGCATTGAAATTACTAGAAAATGCCATAGAAATAGGTCGGACAGCCTTTAGTAATCCTCCAAACCGTGATCGCGGAGGTTTGCGATCTAATAATGACTGGCTGCCAGTTGTTGAACCACCGAGCGAAGCATTTTTCATCTTGCTGTTGAGCTTTTTCATGTCTTTAAATTGCTTTTCAATCAAATCTGTCTGGCGAGAATCACGCTTGATCTTATCAACTTCGAGAGCAATATATGCCAAAAACACTCTATTCTTACTTTGTGCTTTGGGGTACTCCTTAAACTCCTTGGCAACTGTGTCCTTCCAAGTTTTTCTGTCCATATAATAGAGTGTCACATCAGGATTGATCAAGTAAGCCAACTTCTTGCAGGTGGCCTGTAATCTTCGGGCCACCTCTTCATTGGCATTTTGGTCTTCGACATCGACGTTTCTCATATCGCTGACATTTGTCACCAAGTTATATATGTATCGGCGCTTATCAAAATTGATCAAGCTTGAATTTTCCACAGACATATTTGGCACATAACAGACAATTTCAAGCATGCGTTCAATCAACCATCCAGCACATAATGTTAATGGTTTACTGGACCCTTCGAACTGCAAATCATCGTCTGTCAACACTGGAATCAGCACATCTAAGGTATTTAGATTCTGAGTCCTCGATGACACTGGATATAGTGTAGTGACCTCTCTGCTTGCCTGTATCCATGAATTAGCAAAAGCACGGCATTCTGGTCGCAGTATCGCGGCTATGATACAAGACTCAATAAATGAAGGTACACTGGTAGACATACCATTTTCCCTTTCATCGTGGCTGTCATCTCCTTTGGGGAACAAGGCAAGGTACTTCATCCTTGCCTTGCAAATGCCAATCATTTTAACAATGGTTACCATTCGAGCTACTCGGTCAGGAGTGTGAATATCTGCATCGGCAATCTGATAACTAATGTATGAGATTATGCCTCGTCGAATCCTGAAAAGCTCTTGAATAGACTGTGGGAACTTCTTCAATAGACCTTTCTTAACTGTGGGATCATCAACTGGAGCCACGCTCTCCAAATAGCTGAAAATATCTTGGATCGAAAGCTCATCATCGCTTGAGTGGGAAGGACTATCATACTTGAAGAACCCGTCGATTGACGAACTCTGCAGTTCAAGCACTTCAAAAAGCTCTATCCAATCTTTGACAGTAACCATGGAGAAGTGTTCCGAAACTATCAGATCCAGATCATCAATCAACTTCTCCAGTTTGATATTAGTGGCCCTTGAGTTTCCTGTCAGTAAGTTATCATATCGAGTTCCAACTGGATTGAGGGGCATAATCAGTCGCACGTCATTTGGTCTATATGACTTTTTATAGTAAAGGTTTCGAACTTTTTTATAAATCGCCTCCATTGTCTCCAAATATCCTCTATAATCCTCATTGACTTCTTCAGGTGCCTTTGCCTTCCAGTTGTTCAACTCAATAGAAAGTGACTCTATGAAATCAAGAAAGTTCTCTTTAAGGCTTAGATTGTCGGCAAAATCACAGAAATACTGCGAAACCCATAGATGGCAAGCTTCCAAAACACCGATCTGAATTTGGGCTACAATACCCCACGCACGATTGTTGTCCAAAGCAATAAGACACACTGGATCCCAATTAGGGAACTGGTAGTCATCAGGCTGACGTGGGCTACCAGGAGCCCGCAATCCCCCTTCATTGTCACCAAGATTCACAATAGACATTGCAGCAGATCTTGCTCCTTCAAATCTCCTTCTGAGGCTAGCTAAAAGATCAAACGGCGTACAGAAGCTCCTGAAAGTAGCAAAGAAAGTAAGAGTATGAATATTCATGTCGATTCGGAACTCAAGGTTGGACCCAGGCTCTACATCACCTGGAGATACAAATGAAGCAAACCCATTAATCCCAAGAACCAATATATCCACCAGTCGTTCCAAATTTGCAGATTTAACAACGACATTCACAGCTGAAAGCGAATCCAGAACTCTGGCAACATCTGCACCACTTCCCATTGATGTCCTAGGGCTCACTCCGCCTCCCATAAATTGAGAAGACACTCTGCGAGATGCCATTGAAAGATGTTTGGATGGAGCTTCAATCACACTGGATGGGCGTGAAGTATGGTCATCAGCCAAAGACTTGACAACAATATCGTCATTAATGTGATACAACTTGGTATTCACGTTGAGAACGTCCTTTATATTCTTCATCAAGACATGCCGGCTGTGATACCTACTGACAAACTCTCTGCTGATGACATCAATATCTTGGTTTCCAGTTGTCATTGCAACCATTTGACTAGCCGATGGCGGGAAACTATTTGACCTGTGCAAACTCGGCGATCCATGTTGAATACCCTGGACTTTTGCCGACATTGGCACATTAGGAGTTGTCGATGAAGACGTTAGCGAGCCATATGTAATGCTAGGTACTCCACCATCACTTCCCCTTGAAGCAACGTTCCTTAAAGATCTCTTCGAGAAACTTGACATAGAGGGAGACGAGCTCATTGTTGGGAAAGCAGATGAAGCGGTTGTAGAAAGACCACCAAGTCTTAAAGCCGAAATCAGTGATGCCTTGGCAAACAATTTATAGCTGGGGTTGGTATCAGTGAATAATAGAGGCATATATGATCCGTTGATAAGAGGCGACTGTTGTGAATAGTGGTACTGCTGGTATTTTCCAAATCGCGGAGGCTCAACCTTGAGTGACCGCTGAAGAGCTTCAGTCGCTCCAATCGGATCAAGATCACTATTGCGAATCAACAAAGAGTGAAGAAGCTTCTGGACAGCACTGTTTGGCGGTGGAGGAGGTTCGAAAGTGTCATTCTGTGGGATATGATCAAAGAAATACTTCCAGCTATTTATAACAGCCTTGATGCGATTCACACGGTCTTCACATTGTCTGTAAGAAGTGCCATCCTCAGGGTTTACCATAAGATCGGCAAAGTAAGAGATGGACCTCTCCTTGGGATAGCCAACGCCAATATTTTCAGTCGAAACTCGGAACGTTCGCTTAGACATCAGGTCCATTTTTGCTCTTCTATCAAGTTCAAATAACTCATGGCCCCAATCCTTACCTACTAATTCACGAAGATCGATAGGCACGTGAGCCCATATATCCCGAAGTCGAAGAATTGGTGGAGAGCATACAGCCATGAGAATTGCAATCCATCCTACAAGGTCTCCACATTCTTTAAGATCGTTGCCTAACTTTATCCACTGAGTCAACAACAATCCTCCTTGAACATCATCCATGCGGTCATATTTTCCAGTTATGAAATGATCAAAGATTACTATGCCCAGAAAATGTGGCCTAGACGTGTCAAATACAAGCGGATTATATCGACTGTACTTTGCCGATGTCTTGAAAAGCAATGAAATGTCGATAGCTGGAGACCATTGACGGTAAAACTTTAGATGGAAAATAGATATTTGCCAAGCCAGAAAGTCGGTGCTTGTCAACTCCAGGAAGATGTCTGGAGATATGCTGTTAATTAATAGCTGGCTTGATAGGTGTGAGGACTGCTTCGAAGCAGCTTTTGAGTTCGATGAAGTTGATGATGGTGTAGCATCCTGTGCAACCTCTATCCGGGCTAGGAGGGTTTGAAGACGGTCAGAAATTCCGTCACCTAGCTGTTGCTGCATACTAAACAGAACCTCAGACCGTTCTCTAGTATATGATAGCATGTTATTCATTCTTTGATGTTCTTGGTAAATTGACACCTTGAGCGAAGTTGATATTTGATCGTTATAAGAGCTCACAGAATCAGCAAGTTGTTGCAAGACACTGTGAACACTAACATTGAGTAGCATGCCTTTGAAATTGGACAAAATAGTGTCAATAACGATCTGTACCCTAAGTGCGATCATATCGGCCGAAGTTCCAATTGAATTTGCGCCAGGACGAACATTATTGACATAGTCGCGCATTAATTCCAGTCCAATAACTATATCGCCCATTAGAGGAAGAGCGAGCACCGCAGTTCTAGTGAACTCCTCGTCATCACCAAATACAATGGTATGGATAATAGACTCCAGAGAACCATCTACAATTGTTCCATTTTGATCAAATACTAAATCGGGATGCACATCGAACCCTCGATACGCGATATGTAGGCTGCTGCTAGATGCCACAGCACCAGCATTGGACATGATCTGGTTAGCTTGGCTACTATTCGCAGTATTTCTCTGAGAATATGATATCGATGAAACCATCCGACGATGAGCAGAATTCAACGACGGGCTTCGCGGGTGCGTTGGAGCCTGTTGTTGACTTTGGTAGTGTTGTTGAGGTTGCTGGTTCGGTGGGCTCGCAAATGGATCAAACGATCGAATCGCAAGATCGGCTGACGGTTTATATAATGTCAAAACACCTCCTTTGAGAACAGCTCGGGTCAATCGCCACGAATAAGATGTGGATGATTGTGCGGAGGGAGCACCAGATACCGATTGTGGTCGGTTGGTAGACCCGTTGGACGGCACCATAGTGGAACCAGTGGAAAAGGTAGCCGACGGAGCTATGGATGGAGAGTGAGCAGAGCCAGGCGCCGATGCAGCATGGCGATTGACCCACCCATCCTTTTGGAGATGAGGACTCAACGAGTCGGACGTATTAGACGGCCTCAAGAGATGTCGAAGTGTCCGATCAGACATAGGCTCAAGATCAATCAAAGCCTGTTAAGGGATCAAACAGTATGTCGTAGTATTTTCCTCTAACGTTAGCATCCAGTCATATAAATTACAATTTACAACAAAAACAAAAAAGAAGCATTCAATCGACCGCTGGCTTCGCTATCATCTGAACCAGTTGTTCAACGAAGACGGGTTGTTGTTTTTTGGTTCTTCAGGGGCATTTTCACTTACAATCAGCGACATGCACGCAATCAACACCACCAAGCCAAAGAGTCTGGCACAACGATTCTAGCTGGGAATGCTAGCAAATGATAAATAGAAACGGATAATTATTGAAGCGAAAAACGGCGGGAAACCAAAAACCAAAACCAAAACAAATTAGTACAACAAACCGTTAGGGTGGTTCGGTTGCAAAAGAATTAAAAATGAGTCTCTGACTATAATGAATATAGCAATGAGTGCAGCAGTCAAGTCGCGGAGGCGCGTGGCTACTAGGCGAGGGCTGGAAATTACTTAGGGGGTTGAGGGGTACCAAACCGCCGTTTAGGGGTTGGCAACCGTTTTAGGGGAGTGCGAGTGGATTGAGTTTGCAGGGGCTGTGGACAGGGTGGTATTGGCGGAGTTGATGAAGGGGAGGCCACTTTAGGTGGTAAACGCACCAATTATGGTCTAGCACAATTTAAGGCATAATAATTATTTTTTTGATAGACTTTTAAGGGCGTTGTCGTGTCGTGTGTGCTGTGATCGATAGCCAGGGGTTGAATTATATTAAATGATGATCTGCATGAAATGACGCAGTGGCCATCAACGCCAATGCATAGGGTGCTGCACCTCAAGGCATGGCCCACACAATTTAAGCTCATAGAGGAGCATATAGAATCTGCGTCACGTACTTACCAGAATATCGTGAAATAGATGCAACCGCCAAAACATTGTGTTTAATGGACGTGGTGGCCAGATGGTTCAATACCACATGATTGGGGATAGGCAGGATACTGTTGTTGTCCTTTTCTGTGGAATTGGAGTTGAGAATCACTCCCTCCAGATGGGGAGGCAGTTGAGGAGGACTCTGGAGATCAGTTACAAGTCTTTCGAGAGCATCGGCATCCTGGCAATATGCAGGCATAGTAGTACCAAACTGGAATACTGGCTCGGCCAAAGCGTCGTCCTCGTCGTGAAAGCTATCATATCGATTGTCTTCATCCAATCCTTCTCCTTCTCCTCCCTGGGTCTGTTGTTGGCCTGCACCGGGCCCAATGTTCAGATCTGCTGGATCTCCTACCTCAATGTAATTGACCAAGTTGCCCATTGAATCTGTAGCCGTAGCCAAATAGTCTGAGCATCGCATTTCATTGTCCACCACAAATCTCAATCTATGGTTACCTTTGGGCAGTCGAAGCACAGTAGAGAATTCACCACTGCCGTTCTTGGATAGCTTTATCATCTTTCTCCATCCCGTAAATGTACCGGTAACGTAGACCTTATTTCCTCCTTGTTTCCATTCAATAACTGTATCATAGTTGTTGGCATCGTCATCGTTCCGGTTGGTGAGATCCACTTCTTCTCCGGATCCAGCCCTCGATAGTGGCTTGAGTTCGTTGGATAGATTCAATTTTGACAACTGCTCCAACTCCTCATCGTCAATCTCGGCATTCTCAGGGTCTTCCAACAGAATTGTAGACTTTCGTCGAGGCATGCCTGGTCGATTCGTAGTCCGGTGTTGTTGTTGTTGCGGTTGTCGCTGTTGTTGTTGCTGCTGCTGCTGCTGTTGCTGACTGGATGAACCAACAATAGACTCAACAGTCTCAACATGGCTATACTCATGATGCTGGAAGCTGGGCTCTGGGGTGCTGGTGCCAGTTCCTGGTGCTGAACCGGATCCAGTGGCTGCTATGCCCGCGGCAGCTCCTCCAGGAGGACTGACTGTAGCAGATTCCTTGGTTACCGACGTGGTAGCAGCCGAGCTTCTGTCAAATCCATGAGGTACGGGAGGAATTTTGTCGCTGCTACTGGTTCTAGTGTGCTGAGCCAGATCTTTACGATGGCTCCGTTTCCCTTCTTCTTCCTGAGACGATGAATTGCCCATAGTAGGAGGGTAGGGTTGATGATATCGCATTTGGCGTGAATTATCCTTGTCAAGACAAGAGACTCACACATCCATACATCCAAGTGCTGTTAATATTGACATCAAATAAACGGTTGAACAAATAAATAAATTAGTTTGGTGCAATTTACTTGTTCAGTGCCATCTGATAATTCGAAATTAATAGGGTTGACACCGGATCTTGGCGTGTATTCCGTGGTGGTGTGCTGCAGGCCAACCTGCAAAGTTACCATACAACTTTCTTGGGGTTCAATTGGGGTATTGATTTGAGTATTGATTGGAGCCAATCAATCAATTGTGTGCTCAATGAATGAATCACAGAGAGGATTGGTAGTTACCGTCCACAGGACTCGAGATCCGCCCATTGATGGCCGTCTCTTCAACATTGATCCTTCGTCTGGCACGGTGATACTGTTCAATGAGAGTTCATTCACTGCTGTCATGGGCCATTCTGTCCAATCTGTTTCAATAGTCGAGGGCCAGGATTATGAGGTTGCCAAACAATTGGTCAACAAGGTCGATCTAACATTGGTGCCATTGTCTCGACTGATGAATTTTTCTAGAGAGGATGTCCTCTAAGCTCTCTGGTGCTAGCAGTCAGAAGCTCCCTGTCGGCAGTCGACTGCTTTCATCACGAACAGTTCTTGCTTTATATTTATTTAATATTTAATTCGCATCAAACTACAAACTAATTTGTTTCAACTATCTCTAATCACTTTGATCACATCCATGAAAATAATATAATATAATATAATTGTTCTATTCTAACAGCCAAACACATTTAATGCCATAGAAGAAACATCAGTAATGCTTTGGGTTTTGACCATATCAAGCAGCTCATCTATAGTAGCAGTATCGTCAATGAGCCAGAAACTCTGGATAGCAGTCGCGACTCGCTTACTAGAAGCGAGGATCTCATCCTCTGGCAAAGCAGCAAAACATAATCTGTAGTGCTGGTTAGCGTCAGGAAGAATCTCATCAGTAGGACAGAACATTCGTCCAGGAGCAGCGAGAATCAAATTGGGCTTTTGAGTAAAGAAAACCCACAGAGCCATAGAAAGTTCCTCAACAGTGAAAACATGTGCCAAAGGATGATTCTTGAAATGAACCTTGATCCACACAAACATACCAGCACGAGGTCTATCAAATTCAAAGATACTTTTCTTGTTGATGAGTGCCCATCCTTCACTATCATGAGCACCAATAGACAAATCAGCAATTCCTTGATCCAGAGCATCACACATCAAATTCATTCGCTTTTCGTAAGAATCTCGCAGGCCCTCTAGCCAGTTGACCCATCCTTCAACTGACCACCCACCACTAGGAGTTCGTCCCGCAGTATCAACCAATAACTTGGCAATCAGTGACTGGACAAATCCAGATGGCTGCTGAGTGGACCCCTCAGCTACTCGTAAGATCCGCTCCACAATGGAAGGTTGGCCGGTGATCCATCCCAATCGACAACCTGGAGCCACATTCTTGGAAAATGTATCGAGACGGAGAATACGACCCTCTGTGTCAATATTCAAATAGCTTTGAACTAGAGAATCCAAGAATTTGAAACCACTAGACTTTGCTCCATGCAAATGATCATCTTCAGATTCAGTAGATTTGGTAGCAGACGGGAACTGCAGGAACCAATAAGGCTCATCCTCAACAAGGATTATGTCGAATCTACAACAAACCCCATATATCTGTCGACGTCTTGCTTCAGACACACATCCTCCAGTGGGATTCTGGCCAGTAGATACCGTGTAGATAAGGTGAGGGCGCTTTCCTCGAGAATAATCCCACCTCTCCAAAACATCCTCAAGACCACCAGGACCATATGCAAGCATACCTTCTTCATCAATTTCCACAGGAACCACATTCAATCCTCGGAATTGCGCAGAGTTGACGGCACTCATATAGCAGAACTTTTCAACCAAGATACCCTCTCGCTGATCTACAGAGTTTCGGCTAGCACTCCACTCATTAGATAGCGTCTCCAATACCTTGTTGAATCCATCAGTATTTCCACAGCTGAGAACAATGTCTGCGCTGCCTGCATAGGGAATGTTTGGATGCAAGTGTTTGGTGGTGAAGGCCTTTAGCCATTCATATAATACCGGGTATCCCTGGGCTGTGCCGTACTGCAAAGCAGTTGCAATGTCGAGAGGGGTGGTAGTAGTCTGATCAGAACCAATCTTGGGGACTTCTATATGAGTACTAGCAGCAGCTCCCCGGTTCTGGAATCGACCAGGTTGAGCAACAGCTGCTTCCAAAGTATCATACGGGAAATACGTATAGTGAGGTAACCCACCTGCCAAATTTCCAATCCCGGGGATAGAGAAGTATTTATAGAAACTTTTAAAGTCACTTAGGACCCTGTTCTTTGCAATTTCTCCAAAATGGTGAGAAAGATCCAATGGAGCCGACATTTCTACAATATCTTTCGGTTCCATGTATGAAAGAAAGAGGTGCCGTTCGTCTTATCAATATTGGAAGATAAGAGATAGGAGTCCGGTTGCCGCACTGACTAAGATCCGATTTGAGACCACCTAAGCGAACCACAGGGAGGAGCATGGGGTATTATTAAAAATAGCCAGTAAACTCAATAATTAGAAGCTCATTGATAAGCTAATTCCAGATCTAAAGGGATAATAACTCCACCTATGCAATTGTTCCCAAATAGTCAGATACCATTGGAGTGTGGTCTGTCCAATTGTCTGTCCAGTGTATGTTTTCGTTTTTTTTGCAATAATGATCCTTTTTTTTCTCGTCCACAATATAGCCACTGTTTCAGTAAAATTCCCAGTCGCGTAGCTGGCATATCTAGTGCAAAGAAAGCTACGTTTTCCGGGCCTGGGTGTAATAATATGCTTGATTTTGGTATACCATACCATGTCTCATGCTCGATATGCCAGACAATATACTAGAAATTATCACAATCACTAGCTAATGCAATTCGTAGAAGGGGTTTCATCTAAAGTTGGGCTTTCGCTGTTCCTTATTCCGTACTAGGCGCGTCACCAGCCATTCTGCTGCTTCTTCAATGCCCGTTCCTTCCAATGCGCTGATGGGTAGCACTCTGCTGTCTCGTGCATTCATCTTTTCGGCGATTTTGTTGAAGATCTCCTTTATATCCTCAACCTCTAATCGGTCTTCACAATCCTGCTTGTTGGCGAGCATCAAAATTGGTGTACCTTCGATATTCTCATTACTGACAATTGAATCCAGTGCATCACGGCATTGTTCAATACGGGCTCTATCAGTAGAGTCCACCACAAAAACAACCGCATGGGATTCGCTATAGTAGCTTTCCCAAAGACTTCGAAGACCCTCCTGGCCTCCCAAGTCCCATAGCTTCAGCAATACCCCATTCTTCTGGATATGGCCAACGTTTTGTCCAACAGTCGGGAGTATCTTGTCAGGACTCAATCCCTTGGACGCACTATATTGAGTCTTCAACCTCTCTAACAGGGTGGTTTTACCAGCATTATCGAGTCCCAATATCAGTACAGAGTACTCCTCTCTGCGAGTCCATGACGAATACAGGCTCTTGGTTAGATGGTACATTGCATCACCAATGACGTCTGGTTGTTGATTACTACAGTTATACTCCGTCACAGGACCACAGGCAGTCTCCACCGTATAGCGATGATACTAAAATAGATTAATTATAAAAACACTGCTAAACAGTCTATAAATGCAATCTGGCAGCCATTCAAGCTACAGCAATAATTAAGGGTAGAGGATGGAATTGGAATTGGACGAGAGGAGGGGGTTACTATGTACAGTAGAACAGTGGTACAGTAGTACATAGTAGGGTTGGCAGATGGGCTCGCAAGGGCCAGGCAAGACGCACGCACGGCTTATTTAACGACTTCCAGCAGTGAAATTTTGCTTGATCTAACCATGGAGGACTACGAATACGACGACAGTGGATTCGAAGGAGGAGAGACCATTGCGGTTGGAGAACATGTCTATGATGAGGCCCAGCTGTTGCGTCAGCAGGAAGCCTTGATGGTGGCAGCCCGAAAAGCTGCGTATATCCCAGAGGCTGTTAAGGATTTCATCTTATACTTCCAAAAGTGTCTCCAGGATAAGAATGTATATGAGCTTCATGCGTGCTATGATTCTTCATTCAAGAAGCTTTCTGATAAGTTCTACAAGAACATGTCTTGGCCTTCACCCGAGTTGGCAGTGGCTGCTCTTGTGAACCACGATCAACAGTTTCTGCTGTTCTACAAGGAGGTGTATTACCGACACTTGTACGCTCGAGGAACTCCCACTGTGGAACAACGCTTGGATTCATACCACAACTACTGTAGTCTGTTTGATTTCATTATCAACTCTGAAGGCCCCGTTGATCTGGAATTACCTACCCAATGGGCATGGGACATGATTGATGAGTTCATTTATCAGTTCAACAGCTTTTCGATTTTCCGAGCAAGGGCTGCGTCCAAGAAGATTTCTGCTGCTGATCTGGAACTTTTGGACAAGAACATTGGTGTTTGGGGTGCTTATCCTGTGCTCAATGTTCTTTACTCGTTGGTTGGAAAGTCCAATATCGTTGCCCAGCTGCGAGCTACCAACAGTGGCCAAGACCCTGTTGCAGTTGCTGGTCCATTAGGTGCACGACCTCTGTACAAGACTTTGGGATACTTTAGTTTGATTGGTTTGCTGCGAGTTCACACTCTTCTCGGAGACTTTTCACTTGCTCTCAAGACCATGGAGGATGTCCAGCTCAATAAGAAGGCCCTTTTCACCCGAGTCACTGGTGCTCACTTCACCACTTACTACTATGTTGGATTCTGCTACCTGATGCTTCAACGATATGCCGATGCAATCAAGGCATTTTCTCATATTCTTTTATACATTTCGCGAACCAAGAACATCAACCGAAACTCTCAGTTTGATGCTGTTAACAAGAAGTCTGAGCAGATGTACGCGCTGCTGGCAATCAGTGTCACTTTGTCACCCACCAAGTTGGATGATGCTGTTCACACTGGACTTCGGGAGAAGTACAGCGACCAGCTTTCTAAGATGAGCCGGGGCGGTCCAGATGCTATCAAGACATTTGAGGAGCTATTCCTCTTTGCTGCACCTAAATTCATTTCCCCTGCAACCTCTGACCTCACTGATGCCGATGCCAATGTTGATCCTCTTTACCACCATCTCAAGATCTTTTTGGATGGTGTAAAGAATGCTAATCTGGGATCTACTTTGAAGAGTTACCTCAATCTTTATGCCACCATGGACATCAGCAAGCTGTCTGGATTCCTTGAGACTGATGTTGAGCTGCTTCGAAGTGCATTGGTTAGCTTCAAGGTTAAGAACACCCAGATCAAATGGACCGAGGGTGAACTTCTTCAAGGCGAGCCTGTCAATGTGTCTGAGCTTGATATTGCTTTGGAAAATGATCTGATCCACATCACTGAATCTAAGGGGGGTCGAAAGTTTGCCGATTGGTTTATCCGAAATACCGCCAAGAATTACTCTGTGCAAGATTTCATTGCCAACCCAGAGAAGGGCGACTTTGACAAGACCAAGAAAAGGACTGTCAAGAAATAGTTATGTAATTGTCAAATTCTAACATGTTAATGACTACACCAACCTACGTAAAAAATGTGCTTCTAATGTTGCACACATCTCATCACACAACAGAAAATACTCTTATAAATATGTCAAAGATATACATATATATATATATATCTACAAACTGAATTTGAACAACCCGCGATCCGCCAGTCGCGAACTATCAAAGTTCTTAACAAACTCGACTACATCATTAAAGGCAGCTTCCGGACCCCGAGTAAACACATACAGGCCACCAGCTACTATGAGAAATACAACCGCCATCCGTATTATGGTGACCACTGTGTAATAGGCCATTCGAGCCATGTGTCCCAGGATCAATAATGAAATATAAAAGATTATCAGCAGAAGCACTATAGACGCCAGGTCTGGCTGGGTGCTGATGACCTTGGAGACCATGGGTGTCACATTTGTGATTGCCTGCTTGAGTCCATAATTGGCATAATACCAGATTAACCGTGAATAATCAATGGCGATACCATCCATGGCTATCAAATTAATAGATAGTGCCAGGAGTGTTGATGGTTAGTTAGCTATCCCGATTGCCAGCCAAGCCTGTCTATACATACCCTAATATAGCGATGACCTCCTTTACATTTCTTCAGGTTAGCCAGAAACTAGAAGAGGATTAAAGTTTCCAAGTTAACATCCACAAGAGTTCTGAGAGAAAACTTGCTACAACTTGGTATTTACACGATCATCTAGAAGCAAATCAGCGCAATGGTGGTCGATACTTCGTACTATGATTTGCTGGGAGTGGCCCCAGATGCCTCAGAGCTCGATATAAAGAAGGCATATCGAAAAATGGCTGTGCGCCATCATCCTGATAAGAATCCCGACGATGAGCATGCTCATGAACGGTTTCAAGAGATTGCTGCTGCCTATCAGGTACTTAGCGATACTTCGTTAAGGAAACAATACGATGAGTTTGGTAAAGACAGTGCGGTTCCTGATGCCGGGTTCGAGGATCCGACTGAGTTTTTCAATATGATCTTTGGAGGGGCCGCGTTCAAGGATTGGATCGGAGAATTGTCTTTAATCAAGGATCTTACTCGTGCTATGGAGCTTGCTCAGGAAGATGAGGAGAATGGTGAGGTTACTGAGGGAGGCTCTGCTGTCGAGAAGTCGGATGATGTTGCCGGTAGTGTTACTAGTGGCGCTGCAAGTACTGGTGATTCCGCTAGTACCAAAGTCAATCCTAGCGAATTCAGTGCTTCTACTGGTACTGCCACTGGTACTGCCACTGGTGTTAGTAGTAGTGCAGATGTTTTTGTTGCTCCTGCTAGTGCTAGTGCTGCTGCTGCTGCTGCTACTGGTGCTGGAGTCACATCCGAATCGAGTGGTCGGTTGAAAGCCATCACCGCAACTGATGATTTGGTCCAAGGAATGGCATCAACGAGCTTAGAAGAAGATGCATCTGCAAAGGAAAAGAAAAAGGCAAAGGCCAAGGAAAAGAAGGCTGAAATGGAAAAGTACGAACGGGAGCGTGAAGAAGAGAAAGAGCAACGAGTCAAAACCTTGACTGAGAATCTTATTAATAAGATCAGCGTACTCACTGAAAGTACCCAAGATGCAGCCACAGTCGAAGCATTCCGAAAGAAATTCATTTTGGAGGGAGAAACCTTAAGAATCGAATCTTTTGGAGTAGAAATGCTCCATACCATTGGCGCCATCTATTATACAAGTGCATCGACTTTGATAAAGTCGCAAGCTCCCGTGTTGGGATTCTTCCGAGGTTTTGGCAGCAAGGTTTCCGAGAAAGCTACAATTGTAAAGGATACTTGGGTAACAATCTCAAGTGCATTAGATGCCCAAAGCTCGATGCAGGAAATGGCTCGAGCTGAAGAAAAGGGCGGTGACGATTGGACCGAGGAAAGAAGAGTAGAGATGGAGAGGACGCTGTTAGGTAAAGTTCTGGCGGCTGCATGGAATGGTTCTAGATACGAGGTCCAGAGTATTCTTCGAGAAGTTTGTCGACGAGTATTGTACGATGAAACTGTCAGTAAGACGAAGCGTCTAGAACGAGCTCATGCCTTGAAGACAATAGGAAGGATATTTAGAGATATGCAACGAACGCCTGAAGAAGCTGAGGAGGCCCAGATGTTTGAGGAATTGGTAGCAGACGCTGCTGCTAGCAAGAAGAAGAAAAAGAATAAGAATAAGGATAAAATTAATTCGGAAAATACTTCTGCTGCTCCGCCACCTCCACCTTCAGGACCGATTCCAACTCCTCCGCATGGTTCAGATGCTTCGACTACTGGTGTTTAATTAGACAGTTGTTTTATTTGTTTGTCTTGTTTTCGTTTTTTTCCGCTACTACAAGGCATTTGTATCTATTGATTGAACTTTTTGTTGATGATTTTATTTTATAAGTTCTTTCTGCGTTCTTTCTGTGCCTGTGCTGCAGGGATTCCTTCCTTGATGTCCTGGGCTGCAAGTCGATCTGCTTGTACTCTAGGAGGAATATCCTGCAACACTTTCAGTAACACATCATCCGGAATGACTGAGATTCCATTCTCGTCTCCAACTACATGATCACCAGCGTTAATGATTACATCTGATCCAGGTACTGTTAATGGTACATTGACCCCGACAACCTTTGCAACTTTGTTTGGAGGAGCAATTCCAAGTCCATACGAGAATACACTGTAGTCCAGATCCCTATGCTCATCGATATCTCTAACCTTGCCAAGTACCACTGTGCCTCGGCATCCAAGATACTTTGCTCTTGTAGACATTAGTCCCCCATATAGTGCATTATTGAATTTTGTATAGGGAGCATAAGGAATTTGGGTGTCACTACTAGTACCAATTACAACAACAGCATCCTCTGGTGCTGAGTCGATGTAATGGGATTTGACTGCTGGACGGGGATCAGATGTCGGTGCGTATAGAACAGTATAGGCAGGACCTGCAATTGTCGCTTGAGACCCAGATTGACGGATCAAATTCGGCAAATAACCACCCTCAGCATGGCCATTCTTAACGAGGGCATCGGCGACATCACAGGAGCCGTATTTCTCTAATTGGCTAGCTGAAGACATTAGCGTGGATTGGAATCTACTACTGTTAAACCTCGGATTTCTACTGACAGTTTTAACGGCTGTTCTGATAATAGTTGCGGCGGACATGTCAAGGTACGAGTATGAAGAGGATTGGCTCCTAATAATTTTCGTGCTACTACATAAATGTATCAGAGCTTAGGTCATCACCATTTCATGGGTCAGCCAGACCTGGAAAACCAGCGGCGGCCTCCAACAGCGATGGTTTTAAGAATGACTGGAATTTTTTCTATGATGTCAGCGCCAGCCATATCTGGAGTTCCTGTTGACATGACTGGCACTGGCATCAATGATGAAAAAGAAAAACTTGTGGGCAGTTTTATATATATTGTGTGGGTTAGGACCATATGCAGGATGGTTTTGACAGATTTGGCGACGTTACGAACTTAAAATATACAAATTATAGAGTCAAGTAACAAAACTAACTAAATCAACATTTAAACCTAACAAAAATACATAAAACTAACCATGACTTTTTCTTTCATCATATCGGCTATCACTTTTCTTCATCGGGTTCAGCCCGGGGAAGAGAATATGGTTCTGTTCCATACACAGGCTCAAGGGACTGCATTGGCGCTTCATCCTCTTCTCTTATCATCAGATTGATAATAACACCCACAAATCCAGCAACAGAATAAGGAGTTTCCATGAAAATCACAATAGCATCGAGGAAACCAGACAATCCGTGGTTATCTCCAGAGTATGTGAAAAAGAAAGAGAACCAGTTGGGGACCAAAAGTGCTGCGAATCCAACCATCAAAGAACAAGTCAATACAAATCTATCTCTTCGAGTAAATTTAATGGTAGAAATGACTCTAATACCAGAAGCTGCCACTGATGCAAACAAGAAAGTGGTCATTCCTCCGAGTACAGGCTTGGGAATTGCCACTAAAGCTGCAGCAAACTTGGAAAAGATACCCATGATAATCAAAAAGAAACAGCACCAGTAACCAGCAGTTCTGTTTGCGCATTGGGTGAGAGAAATGACACCATTGTTCTGAGCAAATGTCGACATGGGAGTAACAGTCATAAGACTGGCAATAATTGAATTAAACCCGTCAGCCAATACACCACCCTGGATTCGAGACTCGTACTCTTCGCCCTCGACTGGGAGACGACTAACATCACAACTTGCAGTGACATCTCCAATAGTCTCCATCATACAAGTTATATATACAGAAATCATCGGTAGTACTATTGGACCATAAACTCGTAGTCTGAATGTATGGACCCATAGAAAGGTAGCAGCAGGGGCAGCGTCAATCGAGCTTCTGTCAAAATATCCACATGCAGAGGCTACAATACAGCCAACAATTAGTCCAATAACCACGGAACAACTCTTCATGATTGGTGCACCCCATTTTTCACATAAGATAATAGTCACCAGAACTAGAAATCCGAGCCCAATGAATTTGGCTGATCCCCAAGGGGCTGCTTGTGGGCCTCCGGGACTAGGACAGATAGCACCAGCTGTATCACATCCTGAACCTCCAACAAAGTCATTAAACCCAGATTGTATGAGACTAGTACCAATCAGGAGAACTACTGGTCCGTTGACAATGGCGGGGAATATTCTTTGCATGGTTTTTGGAGGAATGAAAGATAACAACACTTCAACAAGACCACATACTGCAGCTGTCGCAAGAATAGCACCATATCCATCAGGACATGGCAGTTTAGTTCCGTCTGCTGCTACTGGACAGTAGCCATTGGCATACATCTGAGGGAAAGCTGCATTGACAACCGAAATAGTACTGAACGAAGTTCCCACCACCGAGATCAGGCCTGTTCCTAAGTAGTACTTTGAGTTAAATAGATGAAACCGAGTGATCTGGATCATTGATAACAATCCGCATGCGATTAATGAAACAGATACCAAGTATTGGGTCTGGGAGACCTCGAGGTTGGCAGTAGAGGCGATAATCAGTGGAGGAGTGACAATTCCTGCCAGCATAGCCAGCGAATGCTGCAGACCAAGTATGAATCCAAGGACGATGGGCATCTCAGAATTCAGGCTGAAGAATACAGTGGATTTCTGACCTGTCCTGCTAGAGTAGAATGGGATCCTAGGAGTGAACAAAAAAGCATAGTCGAAGTCTCCTAAAAGTCCCTCTCGAGTGGTGAACTTCTTGACGACTTTGGATGCCAAAGATTTAGGTGATCTCGAGTATACAGCGGGCTGCGGAAGCTCAACCTCTTGAGCATTGTCAAAAGACTTTGTGGCAGTCATTGTATTGCTTTCAGCTGCTTAGGATGCTATGTTGAAAGCAAGGTTATGCTATCGTTTTTTGTTTTTTTTCAGTGATCTGTACGATTCTAGATATTTTTCACAATCTGCATCGAAGTGTGATATTTATATGGATCTGGTGATCGACCTGATATGTACCGATCTCGCTACAATTCGCTCTAGATAAGGTCGTCGGTCAGATCCGGGCTGTTGTTATCAGAGCGTCCGCGGTACTTGCAGGAGTCCGCGAATCTACCACCATTGAAGGGTGAATTTGACTTTGTTGGCATGTGACTGCTTGTTTGTTTCGAGAGAAGGATTACCGGTGTCGAGATTTTGATAATATATACCAGTTATTCTAGTTGTGAAGGTACATTATTTGGAAATAGCAGTTTGGAGGTTTTTTTGGCACGTATCGCTGACGTCTTCTATTGGCGAAGCTTATCTTTCTTATCGAATTTATTGTCGAATCACGGCCCGTCCGAGGATGACAGCTGCATATGCATACATCGGACTTGCCCGAAAAAAAGGTTTATATCTAGCAATGCGCGCGGGGATAGTGTTGATCTAATCAATCTATACGTTCCATGACACTCCTCTTCTTATACGGTGTAGAGCGCTTCGTTGGTGGGATATTTGGGATGTCCACCATGAGTATGGTCTGACTTGTTGGCTGAGACTCTCCTGGCTCAGGAACTGCGCTTCGACTTGCTTAATTCAGCCGTGTTGATCTAGTTTGTAGTTGATGGCTTAGATTTTAGCGATTATGCTATTTTTGATTTTGGTGGTGTGGTATTGTATCGTTTAGGACGCATTTGTATTGAGTTGTTTGTTTCCTGGTATCTTGTAGTGACGTTCTGCTCTGCCTATTGTTTACTTATTTGCTGGTTTAATACGACTTTATAACAATTTACCCAAAGCAGCGGTTCATGCACACTCTAATTAACTTACACATCGATACTACTGCTGGTAATTTCTGGACAGTCAATATTATCACATACCATCAGAACAAAAGACAAATATAAACACACCAAACACCCGAACTAGATGCATCAAAGCAGCATAACATGACATATCCAACAATATACATGATTTTGGTTGATGGTCGGTCTGAGCTCGCCAATCCAAAGCTTTGCACAGAAACATCCCAGAACAAATCATACACAGATCGACAATGAACCACATACTAGCATCACTACAACATATCACTACAACATACAGCTATATCAACACGCACAAACAACCACTTCAGCTTCTACATAAGTCTTAATACTAAACGTGTGTGCATATCTCCCTAAAACTTACCCAAACAAGCTGCATATCCGCAACATGTCATAGCTATATCAGACGTGTATCAGACTAGTCATAGCTGAAATGTCACAGTCATACTGTTATAACGAAAAACGCCATTGTTTTATCCCTTTCATTGTTCAACGATCAACGATCAGCTGCAGCTCGATCGGTATTGCTGTCCTTGCACAAAGATTGTTAACTTTGATCAAAGCCTAGACCATATCGATCGGACGACCGCGCACCTTTGCTGCATCGTCAGTCTCAAAACCGCAGTCACTGCGCAGTCACCGATGCAGCCTGCGCTAAGTTGGGGCAGACGTCGTCATAATTTTTTTTTCTCCCACCCTGCCTGGTTGGAGCGGCTCACCCGGCACTCTACCGGCGCTAAAGGTCATATGTTGTGGGTGGCATTTCTTTTCTTCTTAACCACGCACCGGTCACTGGCCAACAAAAAAAAAACTACGTAAGCAACAACCACTCTTAAAGGTTTATTTAGCCCCAAAGAGCTTGTTGCTATCCATAACGTCCCTTGGAGTACCACTGGGACTTGAAAGCTCGCGTTTTCCTTGACCTAAGGTTGACTCACAGTCTTCTTTGCTGTTATATAACTACATGGCAACTAAGAACTGACTAGAGTAACTTGCTGGTTACAGTAATCGTATTAACACACGAGAACTGATAAGGTAGCGACGACTTGCTAGGACTTGTCCAACATCTGGAGTCTTTAACTAGTTCTCTTGACTGTTTTCCTGGTTACGTTTTTTTTTTGTTTTCGTTCTCGTCTTTTGTGTTCGATCACTGAAGACCTATCTGTCAGGTGAGCTTTTTGCTAAGTCTTGCCACCACTTGTCCTGTTTTTTTTTTTGTTATAGTTTGTGTTTTGTTTTGTGAACTTTTCCGGATATGCCTGCGATACCTTATTACAACGGTCAGGTTATCACTCCTCCTGACTATGTGGTCAGGGGACACTCTGGACAGTTCCAACAACCTCCTCCCCCACCTCCCTATGGGCCACCTATGGTGATGGGGTACTTTGGGATGCCTGCTACCAGTGCTCCCCCATATGATATGGCAGCGAATCCGTATAGTGAAAAACATCTTCACATGCCTCATGCCCCTCATCCTTTGCCCCCTCCTCCTGTTGGTCATCGTGCAACTGTTTCTGTTCAGCAACAGGCGGGCGTACTTGATGGATACAAACCGTCTTTAAGGTACCAGCAGCAACAGCAGCAGCAACAGCAACAGCAGCAGCAACAGCACCAGCAACAGCACCAGCAACAGCAACACCAGCACCAGCACCAGCAACAGATTCAGCAGCACCAGCTTCAGAGCCAACATCGTCACTCGTATCATTTGGGATACGACCAACAACAAGCTATGATGACTGCGACTGCTAATGTGGTAGCTCCTGGTAGTATAGTTGGACCCCCTACTGGACCTCAACAACCACCACCACCCATGTTCCATTATAACAGCAACAGCAACCACGGAGGTTCAGCTACCACTCACAATAGAGTTATGGCCCCTGGTCCAGTTGCTGCGTCCACTGCTTACAACGGAACAACTTTCTATTTTCCGTCTGTTCCACTGGACCAAATGCCGCCAATCCAACCTCCAAGCCTGGTTTGCAGTAGCACTATTAGAGCACCAAAGGTGATGACAAAGCCAGTACCTGTTGGTGGAGTTTCTGCCACTTTGGATTATGACTTGGAAATAATGGCAGGGTTTTTGGCGCAAATGTCGGTAGGAATCATGAATCCAGGACCATGGATTCATTCAAATATGACAAGTTTTTCCAAGTTTGTTCTTAAAGTGCTGACTGCCACAAGACTTCCAAAGGCAACTATTATTTTGTCGTTGGTGTATTTGTCCAAACGATGGGCATTGTCAAACCTACCAGATGTTCAAGCTGACCCAGAAGCAGTATACAAGATGATTGTCGTGTCACTTCTGTTAAGTAATAAGTTCAACGACGACAACACTTTTACAAACCAGTCATGGTTCGAGGCCACAGGGATTCCTGTAGGCGACTTGACTGTCGTTGAAGCTCAGTGGCTGAAGGAAATAAAGTGGTCTCTGTTCTTAAATGATAACGACCTTGAAGGTTGGCACAGATGGGAGCACTGCTGGTCTGTTTATTTGATCTCTAAGTCTCCAAGATCTAAGTGTGACAAATCTTATTTGCCTTCACCAGTTTCCAGTGAGTCTCTTTCAAAGCCTTCTTCAAGGGGAACCAGTCCAATCAGATCTGGCTACACTTACCCTCAATGGTATGAAACTGCCAATAGACCTAATATGGTTATTCAAGAGTCTCGCACTCGTGAATACCAACCATTTACTTCATACTTCCGACAGTCGTTTACGAACAACTTCGGATATGATGAAGAAAAGAGTATTGGAGATTCTCCCCAATTCTCAACTCGAGGTAATAATAATGACTTTGATCAACTAAGACATCAGTCTATGCCTCAGAATTCTTATTACATGGCTGCTTACAACCATTTGGCAACATGTAACTGCAATGTTTGTGTGTTCGAACCTGTTCGACACAATATACCCCCTACTGGTAATCGCTGGTTCGCGGGCTCTTCTGTTGTTGCTTGTTAATTATTTTCTTTTTAAACAAGAATAATCAACGCAGAGAAAAAGAAAAAAAAAGAAAAACTATATGAAAAAAGAAAAGAATCAAAAAAAAGGATCCATGGAATGGAGAAAAAAAGTTGCCAAAAAGGTCAAAAAAAGATAAGAATTGAGATCTTCATTTCTCAAACCTGTTCAAAGGTTCAAAAGTAATTTCGTTTCGTTTAATGTTCTTGTGGCGGTTTAATATTTAATTGGTGATAGTTTCGACTATACCTTTTGGTTAGATTTGGGTTTAATAATTAACAACTATATTTGTTGATACAGACAACTTTTCGTAATGATTCATTCTATTTCCTAGCATTTTGGCAAACCTGTCCCCATATTTCAATACCTTGTTGGGCTTCTTCTGGTGCCAGATAAGCAAAGCAGATTCTAAAGCTATTGGGATTGAGAGCACATAGCTTTGGATCCCCAGCCACCTCAAAGTTATGAGCCTGTGCCAACACAACACCATTTTCTTTACACAATTGACAAATCTTATTGCCATCATACTCATCAGGTATCGTAACCCAGTAGAAAAATCCTCCATGACCTCCTTCCACCACAGTTCCTGACGGCAGATACTTGTTTAATGCAACTCCCATAGTCTTGGAACGATTACCTAGATCATCACATAGCCTTTTTATTACATTTCTGATCTCACCTGTCTCCAGAATTACTCCCACAATCATAGAATTCAGGTGGGCTGGAGTACCACCAGATCTAACTGCTCCACCAGCACAAAGCTGCTTAGCCAGGTGAGGAGTAGCAGTTTCTTGCCAACCCACTCGCATACCTGCCCCCAAATATTTCGAAAAAGAGCAGTTTGAAATCACATTCCCATGGCTGCTTGATGATGATAGACTGGCTCGATCAAGGCTTACTAAACTCTCGGGAACATTCACAGATTTATCATAATGGAGGAAGTCATAAACATCGTCGCATAGAATCAGCATATCATGTTTACGGGCCAATTGTAACAACCGCAACCTGTCAGCAAGAGGGAGAATTCCACCTCGAGGGTTTGAAAAATTCGGCACCAGGTAGATAAAGTATCTGTAGAACTTGGGTGCTGGCTTGCTTGTGTCATGAACCAAGTGTATCACATCCTCGAGCTTGACATCTGGACTATTGGCATCATGATACTCCAACTGTTCCTGCAAGTAATCAAGGTCTAAAGAGCCATCAGTATTCTGTGTGACTGGTGATAGCTTTTCAGAGAATCCAGCATCTAATAGCACCGAGTTTATAAGGAAATAGGTCGGTGTAGCCAGAAATGCCTGTCTGGTATATCCAGTATGAGCAGATGTACTCAGCAACAGAGCATTGCCCACTCCATAACTCGCACCATTCGTCAAATTAATACAATCAGCATCGACATCTTGTCCTGGATATGTCCAATCTGCTATGGCTTTACGAACTGACGACGACCCGGGATCTGATCCGTATGTCAATGGATGCCTGACTTCATCGTCATTATCACCAGGCCTCGGACCCTTGAGAAGCAATTGGGTGGCTTCAAGGACATATTCACTAGTCCAATCAAGTATATCGTTAGCCTGGTGTCCTCGAAAAAAGTTGATAGGCATTTGGTGAAGTGGTAATTATAGTGAAAGACACACAGCTAAGGGATTTCTGGTGGTGTTAGATATGTATAGTTGTCGCTGTAGGTTACCAGGAGCGAATGTAAGTGGTTCTATGCATAGTGCGCATCACGACATGCAAGATAACAGGTAATAATTAGTCCTAGACCATACAACCAAATATGGAAGGACGGAAACAGATGATAGATAGATATACAGAACCTTTGAAATTTTTCATGAATTATAGAATGATATGGTAAATTTGATGATAATAAAAAAATCAAGGTCAAAAACATGCCATGGCAATGCAAATCTATTTCTTGATCTGCTTAAGCGAGCTAGATGCAGTGGCAGCAAGATGAATTGGCGCTGATCTAGTAATTGTCAATGGGGGAAACGATACATCCTGTTGAACCTGGTTGAGAAATTGTGGAGAGTCAAGATTACTTGAAGGACTGGAGCTGTTTTCTTTGTCAATACGTCCCGAACCCAGTTTTTTGGTAACTCCAAGAACTGATGGCCTTGACGGACGAGACAATGATCGCCGAGTTAGATCAGCCTTGGCGCCGAATTGCTTCTTGGACGTGGCAGAAGATGCCTGTTCATCATGCGCAGAACTGTCGCTATTAAGACTTTGGTCCTTTACTTCTTGAAGTGGGCTCAGAGGAAGTGGAATGGCTACATCAGGACTTGATTGTGCCTGCGAGTCATTATCCTCCCATCTAACTCTCTTGGCCAGCTTCTTGGGTCTTCCAGGAGATCTCATGACTATAGATGCCCTTTTCAAACGCTTTGGACTCTTTTTCTTGAGAGAAGACATTCTCCTGGATGCAGATGATGAATCAAATCTTTGAGGGGATAGACCCAGAAGACTTGATGTCTCACCGACACTTAGATCCAGAGGAGCAGAATCCGTGGCAACAGCTTTCATCTCTGCTGTGAACTCCTGGGACATGAGTGTTAGATCTCCAATCCCAATATCAGTCTGCGATGAGTGACGGATATCATCTATCTTGCCAAGAAACTTGACTAAAAGATCAGACACAACTTTTAGGGAGCCTGTACCTGAGAGTTGACAATTGGTGACATCATTCAGGACTTCATTTTCCAAAGACAACTGTTTAAGCTCGACATATCTATTAAATGCTTGAGAGTCATCACTGGACCAGCCAGGGGTTTGAGAAAGTCGGTTTGAAATAGCTGATGCAATATTTGAAAGTTCCGTTTCCAATCCAGGGAGATTTTGATAATAATTTGAAAGATTCTCTTTTTCGCCAGCGAGTTCTTGTCTAGTTTGAACAAGAGAGGACTTTATAGAGTCCAATTCATTGACATTAACCGAACTCATGCTTAAAGATTCCAGTATAATATCCAACTGAGACAACTGAAAGGCTATCGATCTTAACCTTGTTAAGCACTGGACCCGCTGCTTATTCATTTGTCGAACTCTTGTGAGACCACTTTCAAATCCATTTTCGGCCTGAGTGAGTATTTCACGGCAATAAATACGTTCATTGAGGGATTTTGCCAGAGCTTCTTCAACCACTTTGCTCTCTCGACCACGAAGCTCTTCGATCTCTGCCCGCTGTTCGGTAATCATCTTCAAGTATGAACCAACATGGCGATCAAGACTATGTTGGTTTCGGCTCACCTTCGTTTTGATCTTTTTAGCTCTATCAGCGTATTTCAACGTATTGAGAGTTTCATCATAATGCTGGCTGCTTGGGCTAACACACACAATCATAACTGTTTTGCAATTACCCCCAAGAGAAAACTTCAATAATCTGGTGAGTTTGGAATCTCTATAAGGTACATGACCCCTTTGTCTGGGGTCACATAGGGCATTGATGCAATTGCCTAATGCAAGGAGTGATTTGTTGATATTGGCACCCTCAATAAGTCTCTCACCACGGTTCTTGGTCGCAGATGCTCGCTCGCTTCCTGCTAAATCAATAATAGATAAAGTGGCAAACGTGTGTGCTTCGCTCAATTCAGCAGTGCGTGCTTTTTGAGTTATGTTTATTTGGAGAACAGCATGAGATCGTGATGACACTTCGTTAGCTTCAGTAGGTGACATAGTCCTATTCTGGTTCCCTTCGAGAATCATGTCCATGACTTCATTAACATTTTCAGGTTTGTGAGAACTGAGATTGGACACCGATATATGATTGGATGCATCTTCTCTTAGAATGAGTTGTCGACGGGGCCCCGTTGGATTAGGATCCATCAAGTCTCGAATTGTCTCGTTATAAATTTCCAGATATGATAGAGACAATTCAACTGTTTTGGTATCTTTAAGGCCGTCTATCTTTTCAAATAATTCTTTCATTGTCAAAAAGATAATCCCCGGATGTTGAGGGGTACCACTGATTGTGTGGGTCTTTCCACAACCAGTGGCTCCATATGCAAACACTGTAGCATTATAGCCATCTAAAACACTGTCAAGAAGAGGACGAGTGGTATTGGAGTAAACATCATTCTGACTAGCACCCTCATCGAACAATCTATCAAATACAAACCTATGCTCACGGATTCGAGCAGTCGGTCCAATTGATCTGCTACCCCCAGGGGCAGTTGAACCCTGTAAGACTGCCTGTTGCATCTTAGCCACTGGGTTGCTATCTGGAGGGTCGAATATCAACATCCTATCATCCACAACATTGATGATTTTGCGAATAGCTTTGGCAGAATATCTGTGGGTTCCAGAACTTGACGATTCAGTAGCAGCTGCAAAGCTGCCGTCTCCTAAGAAAACAGGCTCATTCGACACTTGTTGGAGATGCAATTGTTCTGTCGCCGTGAACGGGCGGACCCGTACTGCCACAGATATCGTTGACTCTCTGGTGGCCATGAAATCGGGATTTTGGGTATAGTTTCGGTTTGGTTTACACCTCTAGTCAAGTGTACAATGTGATGCTATAAAGCGCACTGCTAAATGTTTACGGACGTTGCTAGGGCAACAAGAGAAACATAGGGAGGCGACCCTGGCGATCCTGTCACTCTCGTTAAAGCCGTGCGATGAGGGCCAAACGTTGTAGTTGTGAAAAGTAATTATACGATTAGCATTTTTCTCTTTGTAATACTAGCCACAATATCACTGCATTTAAATCGAGCCGAATATCATATTTGTTAACAAAAATCAAATGCGATTTGATCGTTTATACTGCGAATCTTGTCCAATTACCAAACAGGGCAGTAACCTGCACCCCTGAATGAGAATCTTTATGCAACCCGTCATTCATATTCACGTAAAGAACAAATGGGAAACATCAGGATGAATGTGGAATGTGAGAATTATCGTAAAGCATGAAATGACATTAATATACAAACAGATATAACAATATTCATGAAAATATTTACAGTTGAAGCATCGCAGAATATTCTGCAGCTTCGTCGGAATTCCCAATTTCGTCCATAGTACGAACTGCTAAATCGACCATTCGCTTTGAGGGTTTCACCCCAAAAGCTTGACAATCATATACAAGAGCTTGGCGGACTAGCAATGGGTCCCTTTTAGCATATGCCAATTGCAATATGCATAGGATGGTGTCCTGGTTGAATGGGATTAGGTACTCGAACTGGCATCTACTATATAGATCCATTATCGAACCGGCATCATCAAGCATTGATGCCAATAACACATTCATAACCAGTGTCCGGACTTCTGATGCAATAGAACTCTGCATGATGGCATCGTGGAATAGCTTTTGATCTGGTATAGTCGCCCTCGATATGGCAGATATTAAGAGTGACAGATCTCGGATGTCAATATTCTGAGCACTAGGTCCCATCCGGCACAAGGTTGAAAGAGCACCACTGAAATCTCCGCTCTGTGCATAAGCTTCAACTAGAGAACAGAATTGAATACCTCTGCTGGGGTTTTCACGCAAACCAAGAGCGTCTCGGCGCCGTTGGTCCCTCAACAATGCCCATCGTGCCATTTGAGGATCACCATTTCGTCGTCCTATATCGAGCATCTTCTGATAGCACCAGTCATCGAGCACAACCCGTCCAGGGATACCAGCAATATGCCATGCCCACTCCACATTACCATAATGGTTTTGCTGGCAGCTATGAGATATAAATATTCCCCATGTACGGGCATATACATAGCCATTTGAATGCAAGTATTCCATGATCTGTCTGCTGAAATCCATATCTTGCAGTCGCAACACTGCTACAAGAAGTACCTCGTAGACATAATAATTTAATGAAAGGTCTGTACCCCCAGCCTGAATGATTTGTCGCAATGAATTCAAGGCACCCTCGATATTTCCAGCACCAACATCAAGCATTAACAACTGCTCAAGGATGCGACATTGCTTGTTTTTGGTCAAGTTCTCGGGGCCTTCACGGTTAACCAATCGAATAAATAGCTTATTAATAACGAGGTCACTATGTTTGATAACCATTTCATATATAAGGTCCAATGTTGGAAATGTCACCTTATGACCTGATTCCTGTAATTCATCTGCTAAGAGCACCACCGCATGACATTCATCCAAACTATGAGATCCTCTACCATGTATTTGTTCTATTAGTTGAATTGAGCTGTCTGGATTCAGGTCCTTCCTCGTCAGATGCTGGTCTAGTAGTAATGGTTGGCTATAAAATCGTTTGTGTGTAAAGATGGGCCCCGT
Organism: Sugiyamaella chiloensis; assembly: GCA_030578775.1. NCBI lineage: Eukaryota > Fungi > Ascomycota > Dipodascomycetes > Dipodascales > Trichomonascaceae > Sugiyamaella > Sugiyamaella chiloensis. Next base: position 275,431 of record JAKTZE010000007.1, read on the forward strand.
CCTCCCCCATATTCTCCGAAGCATTAGCTCAGATAACTGCTACACACCGGACAAAATGGTCAAAAAAACCACTATTTCCCAACCTTTTAAAACGATTTGATCGCAATGCGCAATGCGCAACAAGAAAACAGAAAAAAGCGAATGATCCTCAAAGGATCAAAGGAGATTGATTGCTTCAGAGTTGAGTATAAACTCCAGTTAAGTCAACTCTTAAGATGCCCTGACATTTGGAACGGCTCAATTTTTCATTCATCAATGCTAGGAAGGACTGGTGTGAGGGCATTCAGGCTGCCAAGGGCAGGCCTGGTAGGCATACGAATGGGTTCTCCAGTTGGTATAGTTGGATCACAAGCTAGTACTGGACTTGTAAGTCGAATGGGCGGATCCGGAGTTCGATACAACTCTACTATCCAGACTGAAATTGCACCTATTGCAGCAGATGCTACCGAGACTGTGCAAAAGATTGTTGAAGCAGTAAGCCCAGATCAGTTGGGATATTTCCAGTCTGTAGGATTGGCTCAAAGCTGGATCTGGCCTCCAGGACTTTTCCAACATATTTTCGAATACGTTCATTTGACCACAGGACTTCCTTGGTGGGCTACAATTGCAGCAGTAACGGTGGGTATGCGAGCTGTGCTGTTCCCTCTGTACTTGAAGTCATCGAATGCTACTGCCAAAATGGCAAAGATAAAGCCACAGCTTAATGATCTCATGAAGGAATACAATCTGAGTGACGATCCTATTGCTGCTCAGAAGACTCTGTTACAGAGGCGAAAACTCATGATGGAGCATCAGATCAAGACTAGTCATCTTATGCTCCCTATGGCATCAGTACCATTTTTCATTGGAGTATTTGCAGGAATTAATGGTATGGCAAAAGTGCCAGTTGATGGAATGATATCTCAAGGAGCACTGTGGTTTGAGAACCTTGCTGCGCCAGATCCATACTTGGGTCTGCAAGTTATCACAGCTGCTTTCTATTCGTTGACATTCAAATTGGGGGGTGAGACAGGTGCTACAAATATGTCTCCAGCTATGAAGAAGGTTTTCACATGGATGCCTTTGGTTGCAATCCCAATGACAATGTCACTTCCTGCAGGAACTTGTTTGTACTTTGCTCTCAATGGTATCCTGTCTGTGTCTCAGACTGCTTTGCTGAAGACGCCTAGCTTCCGAAACATGATGGGTCTGGCACCATTAGTTCAGACTCCACTCGACCCCAGTGAGAATGTATCATTCACAGAAACCATGAAGCAAACTTTTGAGAAGGCTAAACTACGAGCAGAAAAGGCTCAACGGGAGGCCGAGCGAGAGCTCAAGTTGAAGGCTAACAAGGAAGCAGATGATGCCACCAAGTATGTACAGTTCACAAAAAAGCGAAAGGACGCTTGATACAGTGTAAATAGTTAGATGAAATGTAAACTGAAGACAAACGAAATATTAAAAGTCGGCTTCAACAAAAAAATGTCACAATAAGTTATAAGATAGATATATATATATTTAAGTAACAACTGAACAACCGCTAGAGCTTGGAAAATCGACCATCGCCCCGCTTACCATTGACCATATCTTTCAGATAAATGTCAACTTGACTAGTAACAAATTCATCTCGTTGCTTTCCAGAAAGATTTCGTCTTGACGCATACTCCTTAAGGTGCTTGGTTCCTCTATCTAGTCGCTTGTATATGAAAGGCTTGATGGCATCAAAGGTCTCGTCAGGCATATCAAACGGGACAAGATGCTTACCACCAGGGATAATAACACCTGAACCATTCTGTAACAGCTTGACCATGCCCTCTTGAGAGTCTGGTGGATTCCAATCATGGATATCACCACTCACATGAAGCACCTCACAATCTATACAAGTCAGCAGCTTGGGGAGATCTCTCAGAGTCTTTTCTGCCGACATATAAGAACTCAATTGAAAGATCGGTGGAACCTTGAAAGTAACTGATCCATCAGCATTGTAGATAACACTACTATCAATATAATCTTGTCGAACTTTAGGGTGGAAAGTTCTGGATATTCCCTGCTCATGCATGAACTTGAGATACTGCTCTTTATTAGGGAAACCAGGCTTGATAATCTTTGACAGTTTCGAGAATCTTATGCCGACCATTTTGGTTACTTCTGGATGCCCAAACATTCCATCCATCATGTATCCTACAGGATCAACAACCACAACCGAGTCTATTAACGAAGGCTCAAACTGCGCAGCATGTAATGACTGAGAACCACCCATTGAATGGCTGATAAGCATCAATGGCCCGACAACATTCAGAGCACGGATAACTGCCGCAATATCACGACCTCCATCGCTCCAGGTGGCCGTAGGCCCAAGCTTTCCCTGGTTAATCAAGTACGAATCCCCAGAGTTAACAGAGTCCAGCGCAGCTACCACTCCAAGCTTGTCTCCAAACTCGTCAAAACTTTTTTGGATCATATATTCCCATACCTCCTTGCTCATTTGAGCTCCGTGTACAAACAACAGATTGATTTGATCTAATGGATCTCTGGTAGAACTGCTAAATCTGGGGTCACTGTACACATTGTACACCACATTGAGCCTGTCATCTGGTGTAACTGTGGAATGAAATCCCTCTCTGGGGTGATGGGCATTGATGATAAACCGTTTCTTTTCCATTATGATAGATGTATGGTGCCGAGAATGGTTTTATAGGAAATGAAAGGTTATTTAAGCTTCTAATTGAACAGTGTAAGTTGCATGTATATATATGCGTGCAGTGGTAACCTCGGCAGACCTGCAGGAGCGTAAGGGTATACGGGGTTATATAAACTCCGAGCCAAGAAATGTTCCGGTCATGATATGTCCGCGGAGTTGAGTACCTGGTAGACTGTATTGACTATTGTACCCCTCACTAAACTTTCCGGTAGAATGGGTCAAAGAGCTACTGTCCAGGACAATTTAACAGTAAGGTACGGTGTGATACTGTACCACGCTCACATTCCAACAATGTTAGAAATGATAATCTAGATAGATTGAGCCATTCACGGTGTGTGAGATACGAATTTCTGGCTGTATAATTGTAGCTGTAAGAATTAAATAGAACACAATCAGTTGTCATATCACACGACTTTGTTCAATGGGTTCAATGATTACCTTCTGGTAGAGAGTCAGTCGCCGAGTCGTAGAAGTTTATTAACACTTTGAGAGTATTTCGACACTCTGACAGTCTTACAACAGCTTTACCACTTGAGTGAGACGAGCATCCATTCGAAACAATTGAATTTGTATGTCTCATATAGCTCTAATTAGGTCAAATGCATTTTATGGACCATCACATATCTCAAACTGATGATCAATGCGCTTATTTAAGCTATCAGTCATGATAATGATGGGGCGCAATATATCTAGAGATCTGACAGGCATCGCGTAGACGTCATGATTCAGCCGTACCAACATGTCGCATATAAGGGTGTTTACACACGTGGGATTATATATCAACCTCATGACTGACACTTTACTCCCCGCGTGGCATCAGCAACGTCCTAGACGCCAGACCAATACCCTGGTATGGATCTGGGCTGCTCTGGCTACTATTGGTATGTTTTTGGGCGTGTTTGTGCCTGTGACGGGTGACAGGGAGAGCAGAGTCTAACTAGTCGCCTTGTATTATAGTCCAGTGAGCCATATCGGCAAGGGTCTTTTCGAGTCTCATAAAAGCCCCAAGCGAAATGTTATTTTCTTTGTATCAGATGGCATGGGACCTGCATCGTTGTCACTGACTCGTAGCTTCCGACAGTTTCGTGATGAGCTTCCTATCGACGATATTTTAACTCTTGATAAGCACTTCATTGGGCACTCTCGAACTCGATCTTCCGATTCGCTTGTAACTGATAGCGCGGCAGGCGCTACAGCATTTGCATGTGGTATAAAGACATACAATGGAGCTATTGGCGTGTTCCCAAATACTGATCCATGTGGAACAGTGTTGGAGGCTGCCAAGCTCAAGGGATACACCACTGGAATGGTTGTGACCACTCGAATCACCGATGCGACCCCTGCGTCATTTGCTGCCCATGCTCTGTCCCGAAGCGAAGAAGACTTGATTGCTGATCATGAAATTGGTAACTATCCTCTAGGTAGAATGGTCGATCTGATGATTGGAGGTGGTCGATGCCACTTCCTGCCAAGCGAAGCTCCAGATGGATGCCGTCATGACTCTCGAAACCTTGTGCAAGAAGCGGTTTCTAATGGCTGGCAATATGTACACAACCACAAGGAATTTGATTTGTTGGATGGTGGAAATAATGTCAGCTTGCCATTGTTGGCGCTGCTTGCTCCAGGTGATATTCCCTACGAGATTGACAGAATCGAAGGAGTCCACCCTTCTTTGGAGGAGACTGCAAAGACTGCCATCCGAGCACTCGAGAAGGCCACTGAGAAGTCTGACAAGGGTTTCTTCTTGTTGATTGAGGGGTCTCGAATCGACCATGCTGGCCATCAGAACGATCCTGCTGCTCAGGTGCGAGAAGTTTTGGCATTTGATGCCGCATTCAAGGCTGCCATCGAGTTTTCAAAGAAATCCAAGATCGAGACTGTTGTGTTGTCAACATCTGACCATGAAACTGGAGGACTTGCTACTGCTCGTCAATTGAGCCCAGATTATCCAGATTATCTATGGTACCCAGAGGCTCTCCTAAACACCACTAGTTCCGCCGAGTATCTATCTTCACAGCTACGTCGATATGACGGCAAAGACACTGCCAAATTCGTCGAACAGGTTGTTTTCAGGGAAGGACTTGGTGTTGCTGATCCAGATGAGTCAGATGTGCAATTGGTCGTAGACCATAAGCGAAGCGCAAGCGATGTCATCGCCAATCTAATTTCATTGCGATCGCAAACTGGATGGTCGACACACGGACATTCAGCTGTTGATGTCAATGTATATGGATATTCGGGCCATAAGCGAGCATTTAGACGGATCCTCAACAAACTGAGTGGTAGCAATGAGAATACCGATATTGGTCAGTTTATGGCCGAGTACCTCGATGTCAATGTTGATCATGTCACCGACTTCCTCAAGAATAACCTGGATGTCGAAATTGTTATTGAAGAAGAGGACGACTGTGATAAGTTCCACCACGTTGTATGAAGGGCCTACGACGAGTTGTAGCTGGTTGTTATTGTTGGGACATTTTATTTTTGCTTGTCTGCTTCTTTCAGCTTTTGTTTACAGTCGGTTTATATCCTAACTTGTCTCGCTTATAGATCGCGGCAAATGTCTATTACCCCATCGTAAATACACGATCTTGGGCTATATATCTACACCATAAACATATAGATTAATTATTGCATTTTATCATAATTCATTACACATTAGGACGAACATTATTACAAAAGTCCTTTACCGAACTGTTCAATTCGGGTAGACACCGAGTTGTGGTATTTGATGGTGCCAAGGAGCTCGGAAAGTGCAGCAATCGACTCTTTGTTGTCGAGCGCGAAAAGTGAGCTGTAGGGGCAGATAGCAGGGCGACCAGAAGGCACACGTTCGAGAAGGTCTTCGGCGACAGCCTGAATGGTTCTCAAGGACCAGTCATGAGCAGCACATGACATCTTGACCCCAGGAGTAACTTGAGCCAGAAGCAAAGCTCCATACAGAGTGGAGATTTTGCATCTGGCTGCTATCTCCTCCCTGTATAAGTCTGTAATTTGATATTGTAGCGTACTCTCGACCATTTAGCCTTGTAGCAAAAATTTACTTTTTCTCTTTTTGCTTTTTATACAGTTACAAGCACGAGAGACGCTGGGGAACGCAATCAGCTGAAGACACCTGAACTAGACAATTAGTTTGTAAAGGTGTTATCGAGGATTTAGACGACTTTAAAAAGTTATTCTAACTGGCGGGTGGGGGTCACCTTTATATTATCGGGCCCCGTATTTCAGACAACCGCGGTGGGGTCACCTGGAGCGGAGTACGGCCCGCAACGATCGGCCGCAGCTATAACCGGAAATCACCAAGCGAATCTGGGGGAGCACGGTACCATAACTGTAAAGGGCAAGCGACCCGTACCGCCCACATAGAGGGGCGTCAATGATAGCCAGCAACTTTCCCATAGTGGCAGTTCCGGCCTCTCCTTACAACGGTGGGTGGTCAGCGGCCCACACACCGTGGCAGTTGCTAGAACTTTTTTTGGTAATGGTCGCGCCCAACTGATCGGGTGTGTGACTTGGTTCAGGGATGACTAAACTGATAACCACGACTGAATGGGCCACCGCAATTATAGTCAAGCAAAAAAAAAAGGAAAATCAGCTAGCCCTACATAGGCTTGTACATATCTCTTCGCGCTATGGTGCGTCGTTACTGTAGTAAAGTTGCTGGCAATAACTGCTAAAAAAATTTTTCTTTTAACTGCTCACACAAAGAATCAAACAAAGAGTGCTCGATTTTATTTATCGGAATCTATGCCAAATACAGATATTCGTTTATAAATAATGTCTGTGTTTATCTGATGTACAATTTTTTCATATCATTTGCCTGATTCAACGTTGTTTTCTGCACCTGCAATAGCTATGCGCATATACATGCACATGAGATGCGCTACATGCACGGTTAAAACGTCGATCCAATACTCGCAAAAGTGATGTCGGCGAACAGTTTGCTTTGACGGACACAAAACGAATGCGCTATAGCATCATCTCGGCTACCTACTTCAAGGTCGACATGGTCAAGCTTGTCATACTGGCTTATAATGTCTTGGCGAGTGTCATCCTTAACCCAGGGGTCATCTAGAGCGAAATACCCCCAAATTCGATACGACATGTTCGAGGGATACCAAAAGTCTTCAACCTTATCCGAAATGTACAGCGGATCCTGTTCATGGCCAATTCTTGCCATTTCTTCTACTGCCATGTCCGCTACCTGTCTTAACATATACGGATGCTTAGCCAATGAGAAGCTTGCCTTCACTGCATGATCTGGTGCTGCTCCAAGAACATATCCCACAATCCCCCGTAACACTCGATCCGGGACAGCAAAGTTAAAAGCTTGCACAACCTTACCAAGGATCCAACCTGGACTGCTAGTTATGTATTTTAACAATGCCACAAACTTGGTACCTTTGGGACTAATGGCGATATCTCGAATAGTTGGAGTCAATAGTCCCACCACTCGGACATTAGCGTTGGTGATGTCTTGATGCATTAACTGAACCACCACTCTCTGCACAATCCACGCTCCGACTGAATGGCCAGCAATAATCACATCCCGCTGACCAGATTTTACCAAGTGCTTAATTGTTTCTACTTTGTGATTTACCTGTTCATCTAATGTGTAGTATTGTTTTCCATCTTTGTGCTCGGGTACTACATTTGGGTCCGTACCGAGATGCGAAATGCATACAAATTCGTACAGAGGAAGATGACTCTTCAACTCGTTTAAATATACAGAATAATAAGCGGCTATTCCAGGATTGCCAGGAATTACCACAAACAGCGGACTTAGTTCCTGGGGGCCTGGGATCCGATAGATCGTAGTCGGTGTAGGGAACTCGAGCACTTCTTCCATATCAAGATTCGCCGCGCCGAATGTGATGAGGTTTAATGCCGAAATCTAGTGCGACATCAGTGCATATCTTGATTACAGCTGGTGATAAGATTTACTATGCAGCAGATGACCTATAGGAAATGCATGGCCAAATATGTCATACTTGTTATGCCATCTATAAATATTCTAATAATACACTAATCATTTCTGCCTTATCTGTGGGTTCCTGATCGGGATCATCGTCACCTAGCAATTCCATATCTCTAGAGAGTTCAAGCCTGTATTGCTCCAGCACCGCCTTAACACTGGCGATCTTTTGACCAGCTTGCTGCACAATTCGCACGACATTGTCTTTTACAGCATTGCCCTCGAATATCATCCATGCCAAAATGATGTCAATATTCCGCAACCTATCTATCCCAGCATCCGACAATCGCATCTCCCAGCGAATCTCCAATTCGGCCAAGTCCTGATCGTCTTCATCATCATCAGCATCAAGATCTTGCTTTTCCTGCTCAATATCTTCCTGAACTATTCGAACAGTGGCATGAATCCCTTGTCTCTCCAGTACCATATTTTCCAGCCTAGCATAGTTCTTTTCAGTCAATTTAGCAACAGTACGGATCCGTTCTGCACTGTCGATGTCGAGCCATTTCAATAAATTAACCACAATCGACAATGCCACAGGTGAGCTTCTGTCAAACTGTTTGAATAAGCTCTTCAGGCCTCCAGAATTAACCAACTGTGATGCTCCTATTCCGCTATACCGTACCAACTCGCTTAACACACTTAAAGCTCGACCTTTGGCCCACTTGGCATCTTTCAGCAACAAAATCATTAGCTCGACACCCTCCAATTTGCCAAACTCCGCTGCTGCAAACTCACTTTGACATAGTAGCTTTAAACATGTGAATAAATTTTCCGAATATTCTTCTTCATCGCTATTCCTCTCTGGGTCTTTATATCGAAACTCGGCACTTTGTTGTAGAAGAATATCTACTCCATTGGATTCGCTCTTGATCATTTCACCTAACAAATCAGTCTCGACCATCAATATAGACAACAATTCCACACAGTACTGCTTGGAAGGAGTGTTTTCCTTGGATGCTTCGATTCGTGACAGCATCCAACTGACTAGTTTATCATTCGTCAATGCCTGTCGACGTCCCCTTTTAATCACACACAAGCCTTCCACAAGGGCTAATGAATCCATAGCTTCTTCTCTGTCATCACTACCGGCTCGCTGTGAACAATCATATAGGAATATAACAATCCCTGCCAATACATCCAGGTCCAAAAGCTTGTTGGCTAGATCTCTGATTTGTTCGGACTCCTCATTCCCAGTGGGTTCAAGTAGTTCAGTACAAAGCTTGATTGTCTGATGGACAATATCCGAGTTTTCATGCTCAAATAGGCTCATGAGAGATGTAACACCCTGTTCAACAAATAAACCAAGCGCCTGGTCAGATTCTGTCATCAAAGAAAGCGCCTTTATAGAATTATGCAAATGCTCTTCAGACTCCATAAACTTCAATGGGTCTTCACTGAATTTGGCTCTGTCTTCAGCGTTTGTCTGAACTGCCTTCTCAAACTTGGCAATCTGAGACCGAGCACTCTTCTCATCAATCCCTCCATTTCGTTTCTCATTCTCATCTATATATTCCTGTATTGCAGTCCGCTGAAAGTCCGAATAGTCCTCGATAGGTTCGCCAGTTAAGTCCAGCCTCTCGTCCTGTTCCCGGCTTGATTCACGTCGTTTTGACGCCAAATCTATATCATCGCCTTTCCTTTTTAGTGGAGACCTATTGTCCGTGGCAAGGTGTCCCTGAATTAGTTTTGTCACCGGTATTCTTTAATATTTTTTTAATTCACCACCTACTTACCTTCAGAATCTGATCAGTGCTTGACATGAATGAAGTAAACTTACCCTCAGCCATGGCGCATCAGGATGCACCACCACCAGAACCATCTGGAGAGAACGGTCAGCAAGAGAAATCTGTAGAGAAATCACCCGAAAATAATACAAAGTCAAATCGAGCGGAAAAGTTCAGACAACTTCGCGAAAGAGCAAGTGAATCATATAGGGCGAACAGAACTGAAGTATACCAAGAGTACTCTCGTTCCAAAGTAGACAGTGGCCTACGATCCAAGCTGCAGAGGCAAAAGGAAACCGCAGAATTCGAGCTCGCAAAGCTAGAAGCAAAGGAACAAGGCCAGGACTTTGAGAGACAAAGAGCGTGGGACTGGACAGTTGAAGAGACCGAAAAATGGAACGACAAGACGGCTAAGAAATCCCAGGCATCAAAGGATGCAGTATTCTCTGATTTCTCCAGAGAAGCAGAGAAAGCCTACGAAAGGGAACTGCGAGATTTTAAACCCGACCTTGATAAATATAACCGTGACAAGGTTAACGATACTAAGTTTGTTGAGACAGAGGACGGATCGGTAGTAGCATATGAAGGCAACCACGACTCTTTAGATTTTGTGCTGGACAAACCAGCAAAGGAAGATGTGGATCGATTGGTTGACAACTTGAAGAAGAATGATAACCGAAGATCAAAGAGAAAGAAGGATGATGATGATCATGTCACTTATAGTAAGTTTACAAAATTGGTGTTTTTTATATTTTTTTTATGTCGTTTTACGTTTCTAACATCAGTTAATGATCGCAATAAGCATTTCAACCAAAAATTGGCTCGACATTATGATAAATACACCGAAGAAATCCGAGATTCTTTTGAACGGGGAACTGCCTTGTGATATACTCGTGTGGAAATCTGAAAAGCATAAATTCCATCTGCTTTTTCAAATTACAAAGATCCCATGTTGGATTCGCTAGCTCCTTCTACGTATTTTGCATATTTTTTGGACCTCACCAATGTTTTTAGCCGCTTAAATAAGGCCTGGTGTTCGTGTGCCCTAATCGGTTATCAACTTACATGACAGTGGAGAAAGCTACCTGTTTTTTGTAAGTAATTTCGGACACACAAACAATCATCTAACCAGTTATGGGACGTTGATGTCACCATCTGTATTGGCTAGGGTGATCTCGGGTCAGAAAGTACTTGATCCAAGCTTAGAGCTAGAGGTACACCCAGCAGTTTTGAAAGGGTATAAGCGACACAAGATCAGCGATGCTGATTATCCAGCTGTTATTGCAGGTTCTGACAATGACTCAGTGATTGGTACTGTCGTTTATAACTTGTCAAATTTGGCGGTTTCCAGGTTGGATCATTTTGAAGGTGATGAATATAGTCGTCAAGTTGTGAAAGTGACAGACACTAGAACCGGATCAGTGATGCCTGCTGATATTTATTTGTGGATTGATTCAAAGGATAGACTATTGGACGACGAATGGGATTTTGAATATTTCTCGACTCATCGAATGGAAGATTGGATTTCCGATGAAATGCGTCAATTCGACACGGGAAATGACCCTCGAGGAAACCGTTTCTGGGACCCAACTGCTGTGAAATCCCCATAGGACTGTGAACATGTCTACATACACATAGCCACATATATATGTAGATATAGACTGGTCTCAAGCTACATTATTTGATATTCTTTTAGTGTCTCAATGTACACATTTGATATTGTGTTCTCACCGTTTTAGTGTCTATAGTATATTAGTATTAACGGATAAATACTGCCTTCTTGTTCGTTTTAAGAAGGACTATATAAATAATTATGCACAAGAGAGAGCTTATGATACACTTTAAAGCTCATTTTCCACATTGACCATATTGGTGGTGGTCGACTTTGCCTGAGCAGGTTCTACTTGAGCGATAGCAGGAAGCACATTAGATTCGATTTCATGCTCCAAACTAGCAGCATCAGCCTCAATATAAGGCTCATCTTCCATCTTTGACTGCTGCAATTGCTGTTGCTTACGGGCCTTACGCGTTCGCAACATCCACAGAACATGAGATAGAAAGATACCGCCCTCAAGCACAAGGATTACTATGTACAGCACACATCCCAAAATATCCAAAGATCCATGCTGGAATACCAAACTCAAAATACTGAATAAGGCTCCGCTACTGTCAATGCTCAAGAATATGAAGTTGATTCCCACCACTTGTCCCTTACGCTTGTAAAGCTCAAAGTATGGAGGGAGCAAACCTGCTCCAAGCAATACTGCTGCTATAACGCCTGCCAGCGTGGTAGGCCATGTTACACCCTTTTCATATAGAGACTTGAATGGAATTACACACCCAGCCTCTATACCAGCAAATGCTGCCACAGTACCTGCGACCAACGCAATTGCCTTTATCTTTGGAACCTTCATTGGAGGATAGATCATACACTGAAACCAGCAAACCAAACTCAAGGAAAGAAACACATGTGGTTGAACCTGGACAGGGATATTGGCCTGCTGGACAATGAAATAAATAGCAAATGGAACGCCCGAAGCTGCCCATAGAAACATCATCATATGAGGAAGTCCTTCGGCATTCTTTCGTCTCCAATTATGAACTATCTGAGGCACCAGCTGGATACACCACAGCACAGTGCCTATTGTTCCAAGGATATTGGCAACGGGACTTGCCTTATCGGATGACATGATCTGGTAATGAGCTGTTTGTCCAAGCTTTTAAAGATCAGATTTCAAATCACCCTGTACAGGGGACGTGCCTATAACTTCAAATATATTTATACACCCCCGATAGTGTCCTAACTCGGGCCCGGTGCGCAAACAACTACTTATTAAAGCATACTATTGCGCATACCCTGCAAATTTGCTCTTCGGAGATGCACAATGCAATAAAAATTATTCCCTAATCAGGAAACCTTATACGAAAGAATCAGGAATTTGACATCAAATAAGTCAGGATCTGCACCAAGGAAAGAAATAGCGAGAAACTTTGAATGGCCATACCAAAAAATGGTGAACAGTATGCTTCGTTTCAGACTATCAATTGAATCTCTACTAGAATGAGTTTTGATGCTTCGACAAATCCTTTTCTACACATTATAACTCTGATAACAATGTCTAGATTTTAACACTTAGTCAAATAGGAAAAAATGCGAATGCACCCCACCAGAAAGGCAGCATTGCGTTACATGGGACTTCACTTCATTAAGTATCTGATCCGCTGCAATCCGCCTGGATAAGCATACCACAAGAAATATTTTTTTACTTGTGGAAAAAACATGTAAAACTATTCAGGCATTTGCTTTTTGATTATGCAGATCAATTCTTTTCGACAGCTCGATCTATTAAAAGCAATCCATCATGTATGCTAATAGGTCCGAGTGACGGAGTAATTCGTCTGTCAAAGATCTTCCATGCCGACATGCTACTTTCGAGGAGCAAATACCCGCGGCAAGAAGAATTTATATAATTAATCAGTGCTTTATGCCAATTGCATGCTTGAATGTATTCAGCGGAATTGCACGTAGATATGGTAAATCGATTGGTTAGTCCCTTCATGACCTCGTTCTGACTCATGCAATTTCGATGGTGATGCACGTCAGACACCTGCATAGATTATTTTCCCTGCAGCTCATCGCATAAGTCTGTAAAGCTCAACTCGGCTCGCTCCCGTTTCAACTGCTCATATCCAAGTATCGACCGTTTGATCAAAATATCATTAATCGTAGTCCTATTGTTATATTAGAGTATTAGTATCGTCTTTGAACAAAGTTACAAAGTTACAAAGTTACTTCACCACATCGAGGATAGTAACGGACGGTTAACGAAGTGTCCGAATAAAAAATAAATACATTATAGACGAAATATTGTTTTACATTCAATCATAATGGAAAATATAACTGGTTTTATTATTTCCAGCTCTCGATCTTTTGCTGTCTTTTAGTTATCCCACTTTTTTGTTCCTGATAGCCCTTGCTTTCACCAATTCGACCCTAATATACGCTCAGTACGGCTTAAATTTTGTTAACGACTGGACATCTACTGAAGAAAGACCGATTCTGTATTCAGTATGGGGTAAGTATGAGTCAAAACGAAACTGATTGTATTGAGAATGTTCTAACCATTTAGAGTTCCAGCGTTATTTCGATGGTTATCAAAAAAGTATCCCAAGATCATCTCTCAAGCAGAGGACGTTCCTCCAACTGTTGTAGATGGTGTTGAGTATCCTGCAGACTATTCAGCACCAAATCCTAATGGAGAGCTGGATAACTTATATTTGGATATGAACAACATTGTACATCCGTGTACACATCCTGAGGGTCGAGCTCCACCTGAAACTGAGAGTGAAATGATGCTTGAGGTGTTCAAATATACGGATCGTGTGGTTTCCATGGCCAGACCTCGTAAGCTGCTCATGATGGCAGTTGATGGAGTGGCCCCTCGAGCAAAGATGAATCAACAGCGATCACGTCGATTCAGATCTGCCCAAGATGCGAGAATTTTGGCCGAAGAAAAGTCCAAAGCTATCGAGAGTGCCGAAGCCCGGGGCCAGATGATTGACGAAGCAATCAAGGAAAAACGCGCATGGGATACCAATGTTATTACACCAGGCACCCCTTTCATGGATATTCTTGCCAAGTCGCTCAGATACTGGGTTGCTTACAAGATGAATACAGATCCTGGTTGGAAGGATCTGAAGGTTATTATTTCTGATGCATCTGTGCCTGGTGAAGGAGAGCACAAGGTGATGGAGTTTATTAGGAGTCAAAGAACGGACCCTGCCCATGACCCCAATACAACTCACTGTATATATGGACTTGATGCTGACCTAATCTTTTTGGGACTTGCCACGCATGAACCTCATTTCAAGATTCTCCGTGAGGATGTTTTTGCCCAAGATAATAGGAAACGAAAGAACGATTTTGGTGTAGGAGGCAACAATGCCGCTGAAGAAGAGGACGTACACAAGGAGGCAGACAAGAAGAAACCTTACATTTGGTTGCATGTTGACATTTTGAGGCAATATCTAGAGGTTGAACTTGATGTGCCCCGGATATCATTCCCAATGGATCTAGAGCGTGCTATAGATGATTGGATTTTCATGTGTTTCTTTGTGGGAAATGATTTCTTACCCCACATGCCGTCATTAGACGTGCGAGACAATGGAATTGATACCCTGATTAATATTTGGAGACGGTCGTTGCCAGAAATGAGAGGCTATATGACATGCGACGGCCGAATTGATCTCAAGCGGGTGGAAATCATGTTGAGAGGCTTAGGAGCACAGGAAGACCAGATCTTCCGACGAAAGAGAGAGTCTGAAGAGCGACGGCTGGCTAATGAAAAACGTCGCAAACTTGACGACCAGCGAAGAAAGGACTATATGAATCAAGCGTTACCTAAAGTGAGCGGTGATTTGGGATATGCAGTTAGCAAGAATAAAGGAGATAAAGCCCCTTTGGCACCTCTGGAAAACATGCCATTGTATACTACATCTGGTGAGAGTGTTGGTTCTGTACATATGTCAAATTCGGACTTGGTGGCCAATAGGACCGCTATAACACTTTCCAACATGGCGAATAAGTCTGCTGCTCAGGAAATGAAGGCTCAATTGCTGCAGGGAAAGCTAACATCCACAGACTCTACTGAAAGTTCTACGAATGTTCCGGAAGGAATCCAGACCGCTGATGGACAAAAAGAAGAAGAGGAAGAAGGCGATGACGTTGTAAAGGCTGGGTCTAAAAGGCCCCGGCCCGAGGAAGAACAAGAAATACAGAAGCCTGCAAAAAATGATTTTGACGACGAGCCTGAAGATAATGTTAGACTATGGGAACCTGGGTATAGAGACAGATATTATCAAAACAAATTCCACGTCAGCGCAGATGACAAGGAGTTCAGGCGTCAGGTTGTGCAAAAGTATGTCGAGGGTGTATGTTGGGTGCTTCTATATTATTTCCAAGGATGTCCGTCATGGAATTGGTTCTACCCATATCACTATGCACCATTTGCCCAAGATCTCACTGATCTTGAGTCCATCGAGACAGACTTTTCCGAAGGTGAACCATTCCGACCTTTTGAACAGTTGATGAGTGTGCTTCCTGCAGCAAGTGGCCATGCTCTGCCAGAGATTTTCAGACCTCTTATGAGCGAGCCAGACTCGGAAATAATTGAGTTCTATCCTGTGGAATTTGAGATTGATATGAATGGAAAGAAAATGTCTTGGCAAGGTATTCCACTACTTCCATTCATCGATGAGACAAAACTTTTAACTGCTGTTCAAGCGTTGTACCCTCAACTTTCTGAACGGGATGCCTATCGAAACTCTCGAAGGGAAGACGTCTTGGTCATGGCACCTCATAACCCACTGTATCAGAAGCTAGTTGAACAATGCTATGGAGAGGACGGGTCTGGTTTAAGATTATTTTCTAATGATGGGCTTTATTTGTCGGGAACAGTAGAGAAGCTTGATGGATTCGTTCCACTGGCTCCCTTAGTTTACCCCCTGGACGAGGGCGAGTTCCGGGATATCGACCCCAATTTAGCTCTCATGGTTCAGTTCAAGCGACCTATAATCGAGGGACTTGTTCACAAGAGCATGCTTCTTAATGGAGTCAAGTTGATTGATCCAGTTTTGACTAGCGAAGACAAAGAGGTGCTTCGAAATGGTGGCAGGCGAGGCTATCGGTATGAAAATGGAAATAATTTCAATTCGAGCTCCAGAGCACAGTCAGTGAGTACTAGCCAGTACCAAAGAGGTGGTTACAAGTACTTTTCTGAAAATGGGGCCCCAAAGCCCGACTACTACGATCAATATCAGAACCGTTCTGGAGATAATAGGGGCTATGGACAACGAAATGGTGGCTATAACAACAACAACAACAACTATAACAATGGCTACAACAATGGTGGCTATAATAGTGGTGGTGGTGGCTATAACAATGGTGGTGGCTATAGCAATGGTGGTGGCTATAACGGCGGTGGCTATAACAATGGATACGATGGCAATTATAATAACGGATATAATGGTGGTAATAACAATGGTTACAATGGAGGAGGATACAACAATAATAGCTACAATGGTGGTCAGAGAGGAAGATATGGTGGTAACAATGGAGGTGGTTATCGGGGGTCTAACAACCGCGGCAACAATAGTTATAATGGTGGTCAAAGAGGACAACAAGGAAGCTATGGAAACTATGGAAACCATGGTGCTTATGGTGGAGGAAATGTTGATATCCCTCCACCTAACAGGTCTTCTTCCTATGATAATCGAGGTGGAGCCAGTCGTGGTGGTGATCCCAGACAACAACCAGGCCGGGATTCATACAGATGATGGGTAAAGATTATTTACTGTACTTTTATTTATCGTGTATAAAAATGAGCTACAATAGTGGTCATATGGTCATACTTCGTTTCGTCCAATCTTTAACTTAAAGAACAATACTTTAATACTTTGAAAGGAAAAAAAGACAAAAATCTGCAATCAAAAGCAACTTCGTCACGTCACACAAAGGTGTATCAAAAGCATCTTAGTCATCAGAAGTCATCAAAAAAAAATTCAGTATCGAAAGCAACGTTTTAAAAATCAAAATAATAAAGTATAATTGAAAATTAATATCACGCATAACTAAATTATAAGCTTTTGTTTCAACTACGGTGTTTCATCTACGGTGTTTCATCTACGGTGTTTCAACTTCGGTGTTTCAACTTCCTCGGCGTCTCATATAAAGTTTGCGTCGCTGATCTCTGATTGTGACTCTGCAAGCCTACAAGTGACCCAACCCATTGTCTTTAATCAGAGTGTCTGGCCAAATTGGGCGGCTGATATGACGCATTCGCCCCACTGGTTGACACCAGATAAGCATGCGCTAATACGACACAGGCGGAATGGTTTAGACTTCGACTAGGTTAGTACCCTTATATGTCCGATATGCAAGTACGAGCGTCTATGTGTAATGTAAATGTGGTCGAGGACTTTAGACTGTGACACTTCACTTCTCGTTTAGAAATTGCAAAGTTATTAGATCATGACTCAACTGAAGACCGACAGGGTCCCCAAGGATCGCAAAGTGTGGACCACGTTGATCACAAATACAAAGTATTTGTCAGGACTTTTCACTTTGGAACATTCACTACGTAAGGCGGGTAGTAAATATCCTTTGGTGGCACTGTACACAGATTCGTTTGAAGACGAAGGCCACACTGCGTTGGACGCGAGGGGAATCTACAAGAAGCGAATCGAATATCTGCTTCCCAAGGCCCACAAGGATTACCAGAATGACACTCGATTCTATGACTGTTGGTCCAAGCTGCAGCCATTCTCAATGATCGAGTATGATCGGGTTGTCCAGCTTGATTCAGATATGGTTGTTGTTTCTAATATGGATGAATTGATGGACATTCCATTGGACGGTGAAACTGCTGTTTTTGCTGCTTCTCATGCTTGTGTCTGTAATCCTTACAACAAACCACACTATCCTGCTGATTGGGTGCCCAGTAACTGTGCATTTACCAATTACACACCTCTTAAATCTGGAGATGCTCTCAGCCATACTCTTGGTCCAGCAGCTTCAACTGGTTTGGGAATTTGTAACGGAGGACTCCAGGTTGTTGTACCATCTCAGGCAAGCTACAATAAGATCACTAAGGCGTTGGAAGCTGAGGATAAGACCAACAACTACGAGTTTGCCGATCAGTCTTTGTTGTCTGATGTTTTTGAAGGAAAATGGTATCCATTGTCATACAAGTACAATGCGCTGAAAACTATTCGATCGTTCCATTCTGATTTGTGGGATGACGAAGAGGTTAAAAATATCCACTACATTATCAATCCCAAGCCTTGGGACGTTCGATTTGAAAAGGATAGAGAGTCCCACGATGACACTGGAACATTCCATTTTTGGTTCAAACTAGATGATGATCGTCAGAAGTATGAGAAGCTGAAAGGAATTGCTGACGATGGGTTCTAAAAGCCTTACTATTTCTTTTATATGGTAGTTTGTACTTAGAACATTTGCCATTTTTTGTATATTTTTATCCAGTTATTAATAAAATTATGTTATAGCAGGTCATTAATGTTTGAAAAAGAACACCACAGGTGGTTATATAATCTCTAGATCATCAGAGTCCTCTTCGATATCACCGGTATTCACTTTGTCTTTCTGGACAATATGTTTTGGATCACGACGACTGGATTTAATAGTAATATCTGTTTTCAGGGCTGCAACTTTCAAGTTTGCTTTGGTAGGATCAAATCCAATCTTCCTAATATGTTCAGGCTTGAACAATCTCTTCACTGCAGAATCATCATCACCATCTCCAGCTTTATCAACTAGTCGGCCCCGTTCATCGTACTCTCGTAACAGAAACCCTTCAGGTCTCTCAGCAAGTCTCTTTCTTATTTTCTGTTCCATTTCAAGTGATTTGAGCTTCTTTTGTAATCTCTTCGCTCCATCTCTTCCACTGAAATCTGGAGGTTTATCGAATGAATCACCAGGACCACCATTACCCATGACAAAAATACTACCAGAGTTTTCAGCCATAGGATCTCGCTGTCCTCGTCGAGGGTCCGGTAATAATCCACTTTTATGAGCTATCGATCCTCGAAATTGTTGTAGACGTTGACCATCTTTCTTTGGGGAGAATACCTTTGTAGGAGCTGAGCTGAGCTCCATGCGAGATCTCCCTGTTCTTTTCACTGACAATTCAACATGGAATTCGCAATACCTCGTATTTCTTTTGTTTGTCCATTGGCTACACTGACTTCCTTTGCTCGTGGTGGCTTCACACCTTCCAATATCTGACGAACGCCCAACTTGTAATACGACGTCGTAATCACTGGTAACGGATAACCCAATAGATTTGGATCCTGCTCCACCTTCATGCTCTTGCTTTGAAATGAATATACCCGGGTTTAAAATGCCAATCACTGTCCCCTCATGGATATTGTAATATTTCTCAAACGCCTTGCCGTGGACTGTAAGAACAATCTCGTATTTAAGGTCTGTTAAAGTCAGCACAACATACTTGTGGCCCAATCTGTTTTTCCTGATGTCGCTTCGTTTCGCAACAATTCCCATCACAATGTAATTTGGATATGCAGGAGCTGAGAAATCTGGAGGGTGGATTTCCGCATATGTTTTAGTTACAGTGAGGATTTTCTTGTCTTCGAATTCACTGTCGATAACTTTTTCCTCCGTATAGCGTTTGGACAATCGTAGACCCGAATATTTATCCACTATGATCGATGAATCAGAGCCGTCATCATGCTCTGTTGAACTAATGACAGTGCTAGGAGCAGGATCAGAAGCAGACGCAGTAGAAGCAGCAGAAGCAGCAGAAGCAGCAGAAGCAGCAGAAGCAGCAGAAGCAGCAGAAGCAGCAGAAGCAGCAGAAGCAGTTGAAGCAGTTGAAGCAACAGCAGCAGACTCATTGCTTAAAGTTGTTGACGCAGAAAATCCTTTAACGCGCTGTTCTTCCAATCGTTTCTGTGCATCTTCTCTCTCTTTTTCATCTTTGGACACCGTCAAAAGCTTGGACGCAAATGATGAAGTACTAGTGCTACTGGCTTTCGTCCTGGCCATGGAATTGGAACTGTAATCGTTACGTCTGGCCTTGGAATGACCAGAACGTGGATCCTGCGAATACCAAGATCTTTTCTGCGCGTTTTGGTCGCGTGAAATCTCAGAGATTGTCGCGTGCTTGTCATTATCTGGTGGCTTCTGAGGTTTCTTTGTAGGACTTGATGGCACCAGGACATTGTCTTTTACGGGCTTTGAACTTCTGTTTTTGATTTTGGCCTCTATATTCTTCTGCATCGCCTGCAACGCAGCTAATTGTTGCTTCAGGGCATCTTGTTAGTCATTCGAGATTCTTTTTACAGATTCTATTGCTTACCTTCGTCGTCGGACATTTGATCAAGCGGCTATGTCAAGTGCCAATGTGCATGAGAACAGATTAGGAAGATTAGATTTGAGATTAGATTATTTAAGTAAGGCTTTTGAACGAAAAAAAGAACAATTAGACAACACTATGCCAAATTGGGTTAATGCACACCAGCATCGAAAAAAAAAGAGATCAAGCTTTATAGCATGATCAGCCAATTGCATACTCAAGTTTAGGAGGCTCAGGTAGAAGCATCAGTCTCAGTCTTAGGTTCATTGGATGACGACTGTTTGGGTACAACAAGATTAGGATTCTTGGGCTCAATGCCTGTAACTTTGATATCATTGAGACTAGCAGCCTTTCCTCCATATTGCTTGGGGACCCAAGGGCCCATATCAGAAGAAAGGTTACTACCAGAAGATAGAACGTGAAATTTGGCAACAGTCTCCTTGGACAAGAACGGTCTAACAAAAGAAAACACCCATCCCATTAATATAGGCACATTGACAAAGAACTTCGACTTGAGTAGCTCAGGATAGTGATCCTGGAACAATTGAATGGTGGCTTTACTAGTGGCCTTGGTCGACGCATCCATCGAAAACATGCTTACACCCTGGTAGTCGTGAACCTGGGCCATAAAACTGTCTTCCTGGCTAGAGAAATCCAATAAAGCCAAACCTCGCTCCATGAGTCCCACTCTCCAACGTAAAAACGCATCAAGGTTTGAAAACAAGCTCTCCCGATCCGCCACCGCCCCGTACAGATTCCAAGTGGTTACCAGTGGTTTGTTCTTGTATTCTGACTTGGTGACGAGGCCTATTTTGTCGAGTTCACTGTTGTGGGTCTCACTGAATGCAGCAGACAGCGGGTTAAAGGACTTCCGCCATTCCAAAGTCTTCAACAACTGGGCTTTGGCATTGTCAGCTTCATAAGAGTTGGCTACCAGGAACTTCCGCACAAGCGTCTCGCGGATAACTTTGCCCTCTTCAGTGGCCTTAAGCTCCTGAAGGTCATAGCCATACAATTCGGAATATTCCACTTGGTTGACTAGCTCGTCAACTGTAGCATCGAACTTTTCATAGATTAGTTGCTTCTCAACTTCGTTCTTAGACATGGTGTCCCAAAGGAGAAATGGTGTGAGTTATCAGATTAGATCTGATGCAGTTGCCTAAATAGGTTTCCCCGATACAATGCCGATGAATTGGTACAAGTTAATTATTAGTTTATTTTCTTTAGTTTATTGGTCCTCTCAATAAGCATCCAAATCCGCGATATATATATATATATCTATTTGTTTCATCTACAGTTTACATTTGTTGTACCTCGTGACATTTACACTGTTTCTGATACACTGACATCATTAGTACATAGTAGACATTCAGCTATTTGATGATTTTCAAAGCCCATCCGTTGTATCTTGTAGTTGGCTTATGAATGGCCAGACGGCCATTAGTAACGTTAATAATCCGCCCATCTATGCACCATCGTAGCTTAGAGGTATCGGCTTCGTCAATATCAACATATGCAATAATATCACTGTCATTATCAATGGCACTGTAGGCGACTCTTGAGTCATTGACATGGCTTCCATTTGCATATGCTTCATTCATGATTTCCATAATATCCTTTCCGTCAAGAAAGCCAAATTGTATTAAATGGACTGCCAGCTGGCCAGGGGGTTTAGACAGTGGAGAAATGGTGAAAGTCTTTTCTAGATTGGACACCAATGAGAACATTAGATAAGAATGAGGCCCGTTCAAACTTTGTATCTTCCCCCCAGTGGAATAACTGACGCTCCCATTATATTTTTGATCATGCTCCAAATTCTTCTGTGCAGCCATTGCAAACCGTTTGAGACCGTGTTTCCGGTACTCGGGTGAGTCGCTGTCAGCTACTAGAGATGCATGAAACCCCCATGAAGTAACCACCATTGACTGTAATGAAGTCACTGGTGTCGACTTCAGGTTAGCAATCTTCGAGCCCGATGGCAGCTCAACCTTAAAATTAGTTAATGGGCATGGCGCACCTGTGAATAGTCGTGATATGGCATGTGGTATACTGTTGTGGCCAATCGAGGTGGAAAGGGCGTTACCGGTACCGGTAGGGATTACGCTGACGGTTAACCGCGCATTATCAGAAATCGGCGGCAAGCTATTGATGAACTCATGAACTGAAGTATCACCCGACAAAAATACCGCAGTTGCTGAAGATGAGAATGATTTTGCATGATTTTCAATGGTCGAAGCACTGCTGGTCGACACATAGACATGAGGCAAGCCTAGTACCTTGAGAAGTGGTTGCAAGATACCGAAGTATACATTAGACGACCTTTGAGTGCCCGAATAGCTAGAATCTATGATCACCATGTTCCTCAGGTGTGTTGGTACCCCACTAGACATAGGGAAATTAACATTCGACGACGATAGATGGCCCTCCATGGCAGGATATGGCACCAAAAGGTCTTTGTATTCGTCAGGAACTGACTCCAACTCTGTGCGTTTCAAATGGGCTGGTTCAATCCATTCAAACAGTGAATAACCGCTGCCAGACTGGCAAGGGGCAACAAGCAGTGGAACATTCTCCGGCTGTGAAGCCATAATGGTCTATATGTAGCGAGAAGAAAGACGCCAATTAGCTGAGCAACACACGCACACACACGAATAAAAATCAAGAGGAAGGAAAAAAAAAGGAGACAATCACAATATCAACCCGAATCAAATATGCAAATGTGTGGGAAGGAAAGGCTGAGGAAAAAAAAAAACTGACGCAAAAATCACCCCCTCTGAATCGGTCTAAGTTTAATAGTACGACGCTAAAAAGGACGATGAAAAAGTCTACCGCCCGAGCCGTCACAAAAAGACAGATTGCCAGTACTAAATCACCACTATCAGCAGGGCTTGGGATGTCGATCTTCTGCAACCCAATGTACTAGCAACTGCCCACTTGACTGACTAGAGTTACCTGAATAGGACTAAACACACAGTCCAGTCGGGTGAGCCGGCCCTTCAAAGTCACAAAGACAAGCTACTAATTCGCCAATTGTCATTTATATAAGGGGATTTGCTGCCGATTTGCTTATGTACCTATGGTTTGCAATCTGGCCGCTGGCGCTTGAACCCTGCGCCGATCTGCCAGATCTGCTTGGCTAACTAGCTTAGTGTGGTGACTTGGCCCACAAATACGAATTTCAGTTAACCAACCACGATCTGAAACAGACAGTTTCACCTGTGCATACTGAAATACTTTATATTTTTGGTGGCTGAACTGATATTTTTTTACTTACATGCAAATTTTGCATTCCCTCTGGTGTGCTATTCTACTCTGTGCCTGCCCTTGCTTGCATCCAATACTCTCTCCTCTCAGTCCCAGTCCCAGTCAAGGCCCCTCTCAGATAGGGAGTGTGATTACTGTACAATAAAACTCCTCCCCTCACCCGTGGCTGATTACAGTAATATTGCAGCTAGTATCAATATTAATTGTTCATCTATCTCGGCATAATGCTATATTTATGACACACCTACCACAGTGCTCCTGTCTTAGTTAGGTTGACTGCATGGCCCGCGATGAAGTATTACATGACAGGTTGACTATTAATTTGGTTGATGATTTCACTACGCAGACACTGCAACCTGAGCAAGAAATCATTAATTTAATTGCTTTGCCAAGTTACAACAATTGGCACTATAATTAATTGCCGGTTGTATCCTTATATATATATATCTATATAGAGGCATATTTATTCAGGGCAATCTTGATCGCCTGTAAGTTAAGGGGAACTAGCGCATATCGACCCAATTTGGGTGGAGGAGTACGCGAGTACCATTTCAGAAGAACTCCCGTACCCTTAAGGTTTGCAGATGTTGATTCCATGATATGGGAACGCCACAGAGCCTTTTGGAAGGAAACTTCACCGTATTTCGGGCAGCGAGTTGATTAGGCTTGTGTATTTAGCTATGTAAGCTTAGAGGCTTATATATAAACCCTACTCACCTTTAGAATTTTCGTTTCTTCCAATCTAGAGGTTTGAAAATTAACCGAAAAAAGCTATGACAGAAACCACTCTAGAAGAGAAAGGTCTGTACGAAGTATTGGGACTAGACAGAAACTGCAGCTACAATGACATTGGGCCTGCTTTCCGCCGACTGAGTCGCCAATACCACCCTGATAAGAACCACGGTAGTGATGTCCAAGAGGGTGTGAGAATGTTTCGACTCCTCACCGAAGCTAGGGATACTTTGAGTGACCCAGATAAACGTCTGATATATGACAAGGAACATCCCGCTCCCGCTCGTGCTCGACGTCCACCTCCTCAACCTGCTTCGTTTGGTTATTCAAAAGCAAATTCATGGGCTCAAGCTTACGGCAAGTATACTGGTTACTCGCGAAAGTTTAACAGGCCCTTTGACAATTACCAACGCCAGGCTCATGCACAGGATAATGGACCACGAGTTTCTTCAAAGCCAAGAACCTGGGATCCAGAATACAAATTCAAGTTCTATACCGGCAGCACGAGATCAGACCAGAGAAGTACCGGCAGCGCTAGAACAGACAAAGGAAATGGTTCAAATACCCGTGCTGATCCTGAAAGACCTGACGAAAACCAAAACTATGATCAGCATAATCATGTCCCTGACAGTGAACAGCAACCAGAAGAATCAAATCAAGGCGTGGAAAAGGACGTTCGATTCACTGCTTCAGCTTCTGGTTGGAATCAGTCTAGGACCTCTTATTCCTACGTATCTGGATCTGTCCCCGAAGATTTCAGCTCTGGCAGAAGAGATTATGGGAACGATGAGCAATTCAAAAAGCCTGAAGGGCCATCAAATGTTAAATTTGGTATTCCAACTCAGCCAAGTGCTGCTCCACAGGATTTTTCAGCTAGGCCTGAATTTGCTGACAACTCGACTTCTTATCCTTTGCCAGATGATCAGCCTACAAATCGCCATTTCACTGCTTCTTCGCGCGAGCGAATGGGAACAACATCTCAAGAAACTACAGAAGATGTGCCATTTGTGGATTTGACCGGCGAATCGAGTGATTCTGCCAGTCCACACGAAAGTCTCAGCAGTAGCTCTACAATCGAGCCTGACGATATTGGTGACCAGCCTGAAGAGCAAGGATTGTTCGAAGAGAACGCCAACGAGAGCGTTCATCATTCTGATGGCCCTGAATTGAAACGGGACCGATCAGGATCAAGCTCCTTTGGAACCGACGATGAATTTGTTTGGGAGAGCACTGAGAGAATCAGCAGCCCCAAAAAGAGACAGCGCAGGGAAGATACCAATACTGTGGATCGGAATATTGAAGCAGACAATGAACAAAATCATGCGGGATCTTTTGCACAGATGCAGACAGAGTTCTCGCAAGTACCACCTTTCACTCAAACTAATGGTGACTTTGACTTGAGTGAATTGAAGCGAAATATACCACGGGTTTCCGCACCAAGCTCGAATTATTATGGTGAGGCATATAAGTCTGCTACTTTGATTGATCAGTTCAATGTTTTTTTGTGTGCAAAATTGCCTTCGACTCCTGTGTCGCCGGAGCTGGGACCTGCGACCCAGAAAGCCCAATTTGAAGAATATGGAAGGAAAATAAGCTTGTACTTGGACCAATGGCAATATTTTTATAAGAGTGTTAAGGGTGTTCTCGATGATAAAGGACAGCTGGAGCTTGAACTTGGAGTGCATGCTCTTCAAAACCTTGAGTACCTTGATAAGTTAGACTTTTACGAATATGTCAATGACAAGTGGAATGAGATTCAGAAAGGCTATTTTCAGGTGCTACGTCAGTGCAGGTTTGTGAAATCCTATTATGATAGGAATTTCTCTTAAGAGTCTCAACGAAGGATCTTTGCGATAGGCTGAATATGCTAGAGGTGCGCGTCATTGCTGTATAACACCTGGAAGTTGCCATTTCAAAAAATAATATTTCTCGGGTGGTCATCGAAGTTTCAAACATATGATTCTAATGACCCCAAAAACTGCACGAAAATATCGAGAAAAACACACCGACAATGATTAACTATTTATTCACGAAGTTACGAAATATGGCATTTAAATACCCAAGAAAAATAGTGGCATCTCGCTGCTTTTTTTCTATCATTAATATAAATAGTTGTGAAATTATCTCAATAATGTAGTCATGTGGTATTCTCATAAGTCTTTCCTTT
Organism: Sugiyamaella chiloensis; assembly: GCA_030578775.1. Lineage (NCBI taxonomy): Eukaryota > Fungi > Ascomycota > Dipodascomycetes > Dipodascales > Trichomonascaceae > Sugiyamaella > Sugiyamaella chiloensis. The sequence goes on from JAKTZE010000007.1 coordinate 301,874, forward strand.
CGATCCTGGCCAAAATGAATAACTGTCTAGTTGAACTCTATGCATATAATTGACCACCCCCCCCCCCGCATTTGGTGTGTGGGTTAGGAACTTGGAATCCCAAACTGGCAACCTCTACGGTGCTGACGCGACATAACTTAAAACGTGCTGGAACATAAATAGTACAGCTCATCCCCTGAGACTGATACACGAGTTCCAAACTCCACCATAGAAAATGGACTTTTTAAACCGGTGGACTGTGCTCTTGGTGGGTATTCTATTCCATGTCAGCTATTTGATGTCAATTTTTGACATCTACTTCGTTAGTCCTCTGGTCCATGGAATGCAGCCCTTCGAGACTCCCCAAGATGCACCAGCCAAACGACTATTTTTGATCGTTGGTAAGTTCATAACTCTTACACACTTTGCCTCCTATTTATTCATTATTAAAGACTTATAACTAATTCAGGTGATGGGCTTCGTGCAGACAAGTGTTTTGAAAATATCACTCACCCGATCAGTGGAAAATCAGAGTATCTAGCACCATTTATTAGAAGAAAGGTACTCGAAGATGCTACGTTTGGAGTATCTCATACCAGAATGCCCACTGAATCTCGGCCTGGACACGTCGCTATTATTGCGGGATTTTATGAGGATGTGAGCGCCGTTACCAAGGGTTGGAAAGAGAACCCAGTAGACTTCGATTCAGTGTTCAATCAGTCTAGGCACACATATTCATATGGTTCTCCTGACATATTGCCAATGTTTGCTCAGGGTGCATCCGACAAGTCTCGAGTTGACACGACTATGTATGGCCACGAGTCTGAGGATTTCACCAAATCATCAATTGAGCTCGACAAATTTGTGTTTGATCATGTCGATGATCTGTTCAAGCAAGCAGCATCGGATCCAGCTCTAGATCAGAAACTGCGACAAGATAAAATCGTTTTTTTCTTGCATTTGTTAGGAATTGATACTGCTGGACACAGTTATAGACCATACTCGGCAGAATATTACGATAATATCAGATATATTGATACCAAGATAGAGGAACTAGAACAGAAGGTCAACTCGTTTTATAATGACAAAATGACCTCGTGGGTATTTACTGCCGACCATGGTATGAGTGATTTTGGCAGTCATGGAGACGGCCACCCTAATAATACACAGACACCGCTTGTGGCATGGGGTGCCGGAGTCAGTCATCCAATAGCTGCTGATATTTCAACCCATGACGAGATTTCAAGAAACTGGGCGCTTCCTGTTGCTCGTCATGATGTAAACCAAGCTGACATCGCCCCGTTAATGTCATATCTTTTGGGACTTAACTATCCTGCTAACTCGGTTGGTGAGCTTCCTCTCGAGTATGTTGGCAGTTCTGCTGATGTTAAAGCTCATGCTCTTAAGAACAATGCATATGCTATAGTTGAACAGTATCTTGTTAAAGAGGCAGAGAGAAGCCAATTTCAGATCAAGTATGTACCTTTCCCACTGCTATCTGGTGATGGTGGCGTGGATATCAGAAAGTCAGAAATAGAGTCTTTGATCGATAAAGGAGACTACGAAGCATCAATCGAATTGTCCGAAGAATTAATGGTCCTGGGACTAAAAGGACTCCGATATCTTCAGACATATAACTGGCTTTTTCTTCGATCTTTAGTTACGCTTGGATTTTTAGGATGGATCAGCTATGCGCTGACCTCATTCATTCATCAGTTTGTTCTTGATTCGAACCCCAGTGCTTCACACAAATTGCTTATCAGATCTGCTGTTGTGGGATCTTTTGCAGCTGTAAGCGGCCTTTTGTATCATCAAGGATCTCCTCTTCACTATTTTGTCTACGCGTTATTCCCAGCATTCTTCTGGGACCAGGTACTGGAAAATGTCGGGGTACTAAGTCATGGTATCCGCCTGCTTGCTAGTCGAACTTCCCCTACCAATGGTTTCCAGGCTGCCGTCGGAACTGCTCTATTCTGTCTTGCTATTCTTGAATGTATTGTCTACGGTTACTTCCACAGAGAAATCTTTTCTTTATGTTTCGGGATTGCTGCTATGTGGCCATGGATTCAAGATGCTAGTATCGCTTTACAGAATCTGACCTTGTCCATAGCATGGGGTTTATTGTGTATTGTACTCGCTTCTTTTACAGTATTGCCTGTACTAAAGGAAGAAAGCATAGAGCAAATAGCGCTTGCTGGTGCTATCATGATGGTAGTGGGCTTTGGAACTCTGCTACGTCTCTCCGCAGTGCTGAAACTGAAACCAGTATCTTTAATAATCTCAGGTATACAACTGGGTCTTATTGGGTTGTCTTTATTTGTGACTAGATCTTCTATTATTTCTCTACAAGCTAGAGAAGGACTACCATTGGGAAATCAAGTTGTCGGCTGGCTCACATTACTATTATCGCTAGCTGTACCATTTTTGCATTTCATGGTACAAGTGTCTGATTACAGGTTTAGATTACTCAGCATCTTCTTAGCGTTTAGTCCGACTTTTATTATTCTCACTATATCGTATGAAGGCCTATTCTACGTAGCCTTCTTCGGAATTTTGGTTGCTTGGATTGAACTCGAGTACAAGTTCCGATTAGTGAAAAAAGTTAAGGAATTAAGTTTTGGCGAGTTCCGATTATCGATTTTCTTTTTCTTTCTGTCGCAAGTTGGATTTTTCGGAACCGGAAATGTTGCCTCAATTTCATCGTTCTCGCTGGATTCCGTCTATAGACTTGTACCTATATTTGATCCGTTTGCCATGGGTGCTTTGCTGATGTTCAAGCTTATGGTACCCTTTGCAGTCCTATCTGTTGCCCTTGGTGTCCTGAATTTAAAACTTGGAGTTCCTAGATCAGCTCTGTTTTCAATGGTCTTGGCTATCTCAGATATTCTCACCCTTAATTTTTTCTATCTTGTTGTTGACGAAGGTAGCTGGCTCGATATTGGTACGGGAATAAGCCACTTTTGCATTTCTTGCTTATTGTGTCTTTTCATGATTTTGCTTGAATATCTGAGTGGAATATTAGTTAGAGGAGTTGAAGTCCCTGCAGGTCAAAAACAACAATGATCCGTAATATTAAGGTCATTTATCTAAAATGTACATATGAATATATCTAAATGAAAATAGAAACACAATTTAATATAGTACATGCATTATTATCATAATATAAAATTTTAGTGGAACTCTCATATTATCACTTCTTTGAAGCTTTGTCCTCATCATCCTTTAGTCGTTTCGGATCCTGCTCTCCTGCAACAGCTTGAGCAGGTCGCTTCAAGCTAGCAGAGTCTTTTGGGGCATTAGGAGCAACTACACCGCGGACAGTAGGAATACCCGATCGAACAATTTTCGATGGCCTCTGCAGTTGCTGCTTAGCTCCAAGAGCGCCCGAAGTAGAAGCAGCATTAGCTGCCTGTCCCCGAACAGGAAGTTTCCCAGCAGGTGCGCCTCCAGCCTTTAGGACAGGTCGAGTATTGGTGGGCGCTGTTACCGTCACAGACCCAGGTGTGCCACTCTGGATAGTCTGAAGCTGAGCTTTCAGATTCTTATTTTCTTCCTCAGCTTTTGATGCTTTCATTTCCAGAAGCTTCATTCGCATTCCTGATTCCTTCTTCGCTGATTCAACCGCACTCTGCAGCTTCTCAGCATGTTCACGCTCAAGTGACTCCTTCATTTCAGCAATAGCTTTATCAGATTCTGCTTTCACTTTAGCATCCTTATTCGCAGCTTCAGTGCCAAATTTCTGCTTGATTGCTGTCACTCTTTGCTCCATCAATTTCTGGAACTTCTGCTGCATATTACTCTTAATTTGAGCTATTTCTCCTTGCAGAAGCTGCTCTCTAACCTCATCCGGGGATGGTATTCCCTTTTCAGCAAAGGTAGCATTCCACTTCGATTTCTCTTCCTCAAACAATCTCTTCTCCTCCTCCAAGTTTTTTGTTGCATCATCAGACGGTGGTTGACTGGCAGAAGAGCTCTTGAGCGTTTCGATCTCAGCCTTCAAGTTTGAAACCTGAGTCTCCAACGAAGCTTTCTCCCCTGACAATAACGATACTTGTTCATCAGTATACTCAACCTTTGGCTGTTCAACCTTTTGCTGGAGTTCAAGAATCTCATCACTCAATTTGTTAACTTCGGCTTCAAGATCAGCAATTCTGGCACCCTTGCCATCATCTTCCACGCTGGATTGACCTTGGAGAGCATCCTGAAGTGACTTCTTGGTCACTTCCAGCTCCTCTCTCAAGGAGCTTAGCTCTGTATCATTCTGGGAAGCTAGCTCACCAGTATTGCCCTGGACAGATTCCAAACTCTTGGTGAGCTCTTCAATATTCTTCTTTAAATCTGCGATAGTTGAATTGGCTGTTCCAAGTTCTTCCTTCATTTGTATAGCTTCTGTTCTTCTTTTGTCCAGTTTGCTTTGAGACTCCCGTCTCAATGCGCCGAATCGAGTTTCAAGCTGCTGATAATCCTGTTGGAGCTTGGCCTCAGACTCTTTATTCTTCTCTTCAGCAGCAGATCGAACGGCTATATTGACTTTCAATTCATCTCGTTCCTTTGTGAGAGTCTCGCACGTAGACTTTAATGTTTCAATCTCGACTTGCAAAGCCTTTAGATCTTCAGGATCAACACGTTGATACTTTTCGAGAATCTGGGATGCACGTTCCTTCCATTTGTCATTGTCAGTCTGGAGTAACTTGATCTGTCCATCCTTCGATTCCACTAAACTGTTAACCTCGCGAAGCTTTTCTTCCAAAGGCCCAAGTTGTTGTTTACTCTCGTTCAATTCTTTTTCCATTTCCTCGGCTTTGGTCATGAAATACTTGCTTTGGCTTCTGAGTGACGAGTTACTTTCCCTTAAGACATTAATATCATCCAATTGCTTTCTTAACTTGGCATGCTCTTCAGCCAACTGGAAAGTCTCCGATTCTCGTGTTCTCTCCTTTTTAAGTTCTAACTCGGCATCGTCCAAACTTGCTTTGGTGTGATCAAGCTGTTGTTTGAGCCGACGAGCCTCTTGTTTTGACACTTCCAAACTGTTCTCAACAAATTCTTTCTCCTTCCGTAAATATGTTAAAACTTGTCTTAGATTATCATCAGATGATACCGTATTTTCAGATACGTCATCATCATCAAGAGACTCTTCTTTAATCTTAGAGACGCGACCGCTAATACTCTCCAATTGCTGCATCAAAACATTGTTTTGGCTTGAAAGGTTTTCAGATCTCGTTTTCAATTGTTCAATCTCATTCTCATATGCATACTTCTGAGATTCCCAGCTTTGTTCTGCCGATTTTAATTGAGAATTTGCGGATTGGGCTTTTGCTTCAAATTCAGCTCTGGAAGTTTTGAGAGAAGCAGACTCAGCTCTCAACTTCTTGAGGGTCTCCATAGCCTCAGCATGGCCTAAGAGCTCTTTTTCATAGTTAGCCTGGGCGGTTTGAGCTATTGCCGCCTGTGTATCCAAATCTCGCTTGAATTCGTCCTTTATGCTAAGAAGTCGTTGCTCACTTGACGTGAGCTCTTCCACAGTCTGTTCCAATCTTTCTTTTTCACTCAGCAAGCCTGAATGTCTCGAAGCCTCATTCTCCTTGAACGATGAAATTTCCTGATTAGCTGTATTAAGCAAGTCAGTAGTAACCGTGAATCGTTCAATAAGATTGGAAAGCTCGGCCTGTTTGTTAGAAATATACCCAACACAAAATAATAAATAATACTTACATCTTTCTTAGCGACAGTCTCTTCGAGGATCGCTAGAGATGAAACGTGAGACGTTTCAATGTTTGCGAACTCCTTTTCTAGCGTAGAAGCAATCTCAGTCAACTCTCTGATATGCTCATCTGCAGTGTTCAACTCAGATTCCTTTTGCTTCAACGATTCACGAAGGCCATTGATCTCAGCGGATAGCTTCGATTCACGGGATTCTGGGTCCTTATCACTCTCAAGAATGGCAAGCTTGGTCTCAGCCCTGCTCAGACTAGCAGTAAGCTCATTGATCTTCGTAATAAGGTTTGATTGATTAGATGCAGCAGCTCTCAACTGTTCTTGAGAAGATCTGAGTTCAGAGGCGAGTTTATCTAGGTTAGTTCTGAACTCCTGCGCATCTGCATCTTTCCTCTCGATGACAGATCGCAACTCCTGCTCTTCTGATTCAAGCTTCTTGCGCAACGATGCCATTTGCTGCTCCAGGGATTCAATTTGAGCGAGAAGCCTCTTTTCAGATTCTCTGAACGAGGCATCGCGCTCATTAGACAAGAGCTCAACATTCCTTAGCAGACCATTTAATCTACCCTTCTCCTCGATAAGCTCCGCGTTCTCTTTGGTAACCCGATCTTCTATGGACTTCCAGAGCGTCTTCTCGGCTCTCAGATTAGAAAGCTCGCTACGGACAGTCTCCAGCATAGATTTGGCCTCAACAAGTTCCTCAGCAACCTGGATAGTTCTTGAATCCTGCTTTGACAGGGATTCTTGGAGTGAATGGCTCATCTTCTTCAGCTCGTCATTCTCAGACCGTAACATGTTCAGATTGTCACCAGAATTCTTCGAACGCTCACGAGTCAGCTCTAATTGACTTTCGAGCTTGGAGGCTCGAATATGAAGTGCAGATCGTTCATTATTGAGAGACGCAAGCTGGTCATTAAGATGTCTGACATTAGTAGTAGATTCCACTCTGTACGTTTCGAAATTCTGCTGAACCTCTTTGAGTGTCTCCACAACATCTTGGTTCTGCTTTAGTAGCTGCTGAACTTGAGTGCTACTCACTAATTCACCACTAAAATCTTCGCCATCCATGATTCCATTTGTTCGATTGGACAACATCCGTCTGAACAAGTCTCTCTCCTTCGTTAAAGAGTCGCTCTTGTCAGACAACCGCTTGATATCATCTTGGAGCTTAACAATGGCATTGTTTGCTTCCTCTAAGGCGGACGACTCGAGATCACTATATCTGCGACGAGCTTCAGCCTCCTCATGCTCCATCTTTTGGCCCAATTGACGAGTGACCTTGACAAGGTTTTCATTTTGCTTTTGCAATTCGATGATATCTTTAAATAAAACAAGACGTTGGGATATAAGTCGGTCAGTGTCAGCCATATCACTAGAATCGTCATCATCAGCACTATTAAGCATTTGTTGCAAAGTTGCATGTTCAGCCGGAGTGAGAGGAGCCTCGGAATCAGTCTCGAGCTGACGCTGTACTAGAATATGTTGAATCTGGCGGGAAAGATCACGAACCTGCTGAGATAATAGCTTATTCTCGTTGGTGGCATCCCGAGAAGCGATATCAGCATCCTTGAGCTTGGAAGACAAGAGTTCAACTTGATTATTTGAATTTTGAAGCTCAATGCTCAATTCGGCAAGCTCCGAGACCACACGGTCGTTTTCATTACGCTCAGCAAGTAGTAAAGGAACACTGTTTTGCAACATCTCCATAGTATGTTCTAATTCTCTTGTCATAGACTGGTTGTTGCGTTGCAAGTCATGAACCTCTCTGGTATTAGCCCTGCGAGCAGAGTATTCTCCGAGAGTTGCGCCTCCACCTCTTGTGATTTGTGAAATAATCTGAGCTGAAGGGGTTAACGCACCCATACTTGACGGTGTCTGCGATCCATTTCGAAACGGGGTTCGTGGAGCATCCATTATAGTGGAAACTGACATATCTTGCTCAGTTTGAGCATAGTTGCCCTCGTATCTATCCTCCAAAGACCTCGATTGGGTTTCAGCTTTGTCAGCTCTCAGACGCTGCTTATCTGCTTCAGCTTTCCACTTTGCAGCCTCTTCGTGCTCGGAAGATGCCTCAGAATTCCTGTCTCTTTCGAGTTGGCCAACTCTTTCCTTAGCATCATTGGCAGATCTTTGCCATAATTCAGCCAGTCGCTGCTGAGCTGCAATCTCTTGTCTGAAATTTTCTTCAGATTCAGTACGAGAATTCTGCAGATCCTTTATTTTGACGAGAGCAGAATCATGTTTGTGTAAAACTTCATCATATCTCTCTTGAAGAGCTTTGTTCGTCCTGACGAGGCTGTTATGCTCTGCTCGAACTCTATCAAGATCTGACTGCAGGTTTGATATCAGTGTTGACTTCTCCTTACGAAACTTCCTGAGCTCCTCACCCTTCGAGGTCAACTCTGTATTTAGCCATTCATTGCTTCGCTTCAGTAATTCAATCTCCTGAGATAGACTCTGTTCCTTGAGTTTAAACGTCATCTGTGACGCCCGTCCCTGTTGAATTTGGGTCTCCAGATCAGCAATTGTTTTACGAGCATCCAACGCCTTCGCCTGGCTATTATCAAGATCACCTCGAAGTTCTCTCAGCTCCTGATTACGACGATCAAGAGCCTCTATGGTATGTCGCTTATCACTCTGAGCTAAATCAAGTTGCCTTTTAAGTGACTTGACCGATTCCACATTTTCAGAAGAATGGCTATCGTTGTTGCTAATAGCTTGTTGAAGTTGATCCCTTGCCAATTCCAAATCTGCAACCGATTTTGATAACTGTTCTTTTTCTACGAGAGCTTCATCAAGGTGCCGTTTAGTGGCCGTCACCTTGGCATTAGCGCTATGGATAGCTTGTTCTTAAAGTTAGTTGCCAAACATTGAAATCATAAAAACTTACCGTATGAAACATCATCCAATAACTTTTGACTTTTAAGGGCCTCAAGTTCTGCAGCTCTAGCAGTAACTTTCTCCAGCACTGGAACAGGCAAATTAGACACAAAAGTCACATCTAATGATAAAAAAGTGGAGACAATGGCAATAGCCTTAGAAGAAACATCACCAGGGCTCAGCTCTCCTAGGACTACGCGATCAGAGGAAGCGTCAAGTCGCGATGGACCGTCGCCAGAGATTGGCTCAGAAGGGTCGCCTTCAGACATCTCCAGCAATGTAATTCAGAATATTACTGTCCAGTTAGTCTCCCTGAAAAATACTAGAACAACAATAAGCAAAAAAGTCGCCGATCAATCAACAATAATCCTGGGTAGTGAGAGAGATGTCTAGTGGTGATGAAGTGGAGATGGCGGGTAACTGACTTCGTGCATATATGGTTTGTGGATAAATATTATGTGGAAGAAATGTTAAAGAACCTTAGCAATAAGTTAGTAATAATAATAATTATAGACAAATCCAGACACAGATGATCTATTGTCGTACATGTAATAAATAATGATGGATGCAGTTCAATACAAGCAAACGAGAGCTGTAAGAACCTAAGTCTTTAGAAAACCTTATTCTAGACTTGATGCGAAATAGATCCATCGTGGTCAGGGATGGAGATCTGCAGAAGAGACAGTCTAGCAGTGAGAGTGGCTCGGTGGGTTCTGTCCAAATATTCGCCGCTATCATTTCCTGACGCCTGCTGGTCAAGATAAGTTTCTAAAAGGGAAGCTATTTCAGCAGCAGCCGTGTGATGACCATGAGATGCTAAAGCAGCACATAAATCAATGAGTAGTGATACAGTAACATTTGCCGGACGATACTCTGCCAGCCACTTGTTGGACACCTTTATTATTGACGAGATCCTTTCACCTCGAGCTCGGAAAACCTGATGAGTAATTGACAGTGCTGCTGCAAATAGAGCAGATGCATCTTGAGCTGGATTGCCATGCGAACACTCGAGTCCTTTCGATATAACAAAGCCAGCCAGTTCATGATCTCCAGAAATAATACATGAACGCCAAAGGGGGACAAAAATATGCGATAGCAGTTCCGAAGGCTGGACGTTATGATCTTTGAATGTCTCGCTGGACCATGAAGCGAGAAGATTAGTCAATAAATCCTCGCGCTTAAATGCCAACAGTGCTCTTCCGAATCCAGTGACTTCAGGGCCACCTAGAATCCTGTTTTCTAGAACTGGAACCCAAACAGATTCAAAGCAATCAATTATAAGAGATTTGGCCAAGTCCTTTCGGCCAATAGCCCAATATTTGTTGGCTGCTAGTAATCGAAAGCTATGCTTATTAGCTACAGTCCACCTGAACTGTGTAACACCACCGCTCAGCACAACTTTGACCACATAATCTATGCTCACAAGGTTCTTGTTTTTCAGAAATGCTGTTGCAGTATGGTGAGATAATTTACTGTGATAATATAGCAGATCGAATATAGCCACAAGCTGATCGTCCGAGCCTAACTTTGAGATAATTTGAGGTCGCATCTTGTCGGAAGCTTCTAAAACATGTTGTGCTTGTTCCTGTGATTTGTCAGTCAGCGTATTGAGCCCATCAAACAGTCCCTTATAATGTGTTTCTAATGGAACAGCACTGGAGCTATTCATTAATTTTGTGTCAAGTAATCCTTTCAACACAATGGTCAAGTCATCTTCATCCTTCTTGGAAAACGGTAGAGGAGGAGTTATTGACTCTGCAAGACGCTCAACACGATTCTGCCATGTCGCAATGATACTCTTCTTGGCAAAATACCGTCGTAGTTCCCTAAATGGGATCACTCGGCGGTTCATTTCAACCTACTACGAACCAAACTTTATAGAGAATATAGTAAGCAAGACCTAAGTGTGGTGTGCTTTAGTCCCTCTCACTCAGCCGTACTACCAAGTACTGGGCTAGGCTAGCCCCATCTCCCAGTTTCAGGTGATATTAGGCATAAAGGTGTCAGACGACACTAATTGACGCTAATGGCATGCAATAATGCCAGGCGATTAGATGGAAAAAATTTATTTCTTTTTCTTTTCTTTTTAATTTTCCGACAGGATACAATTGCGACAGATATTATGAAATAACCTCGACAGGGTGGTGATTATTATCTGGATCACCGTGGATCGGTACTAACTGACTTGAGTAGAGCAGACCACGGATCCAATAACTAGCAAGTTATTACTCTTGTGTAGCTAGCGTGTGCCTGCGGATATTATGCTATGCTAGTAGGAGTCCGGTTGACAGAGTTATCGCGTCGCTGTCAATTGCCCTGGACATAGCCCCCAATGCCAAGCCAACTCAATCCACAGCTTGTACCATTGAACAGATACAAAGTTGACAGGAAACATGCCCGGTTGCACAATGAAACGCACTGATAGCGATAGAGATGATGTCGCCCCTGATAGACGTGGTTGCTTGCATCCAGAATTATTATTTCACTGTTATTCGGAACAGAGATCATGCACCAACGAGTGGCTCACGCCTGTACATGAATCGGACTCCGGGGAGTTTTGCGCAACCAACCTAGGCAAAACTTGGCTTTAAAACAAGTTTGAAGTAGCTCAAGAAAGCCCTATCTGATATGTATTCATTCGCCATTTTTATTTTGAGAATTGACATGTCAAGGTTGACCTTCGGCGTTTCGGCATGACAGGTTACATGTCGATCGGATCGACGCCTGTGCCGCATATAGATAAGCTCGCTGCACCCACTGGCACTATACATTTGTCATGCTAAACGCATACAGTATATAAAAACAAAGCTAGTTGCATCATCATTTAAACAAGTGCATTCAGAGCAGTATAGCATCAGTGCTGACCTAATTTTCTTTTTGTTTTTCAAGTTTTTGCTTCAATGTCGTTTCAAACCGAAGGAGCTGCCGAGTCGGCTACAAACGATGTGATTGCTCGAGCTTATAGGGAGGAGCACACCGACCGGGCTCACCATAGCCATAATCATAATCCATCGCAATCGTCTGTGTCGAGTACATCGAAGCAAAATTCCAGGCACAGCGTTCGAGAACTTCACAGCCAAGCAAGTCAGGATGATATCGATGGAGATGATTTTTCAGTGGATGACGCTGCAGACCAGATGTTTGCCAATCTTACAGCTGAATATGAAGGACTGCCATGGCAGCGCCGCCCATCTCCGGTGATTCTGGTTGTGATTTTCTTCTTGTTTGCTATGGGTCAAGTAATGGTTGCTGCGTCCAATTTGGATGTCATGGTGGAGCTGGTATGCCGGTCATACTATAGTGCTGCACCATCGGGGTCGGAAATATTGACAGGAAATGACCCGAGATGCCGAGAAACCGAAGTAACTGGTGCTGTAGCTGGCTTCAGCAGTTATAGATCTGTCATCATTGGTGCATTAGGGGTGATTGCTACCCCACGCCTGGCATCTTATTCAGATCGCCATGGTCGAAAAATGGTATTCCTGTGGTGTGGTGTTTGTGCTCTGTTTACAGATTTCATTTCGTTTTTATGTATAAGATATCCTGATTCGATTGATTATCATTGGTTACTGTTGGCATCGTTTGTGCAGGGCTGTGGAGGCTCTATGATGACTGTTCAAGTTCTCAATGCTTCTTATGTGTCGGACTGTATAGCCCCTACGTTTAGGGCTCGAACTTTAAGTATTATCGACTCTTGTATGTTTGGCGCCATGGCAGTGGGCCCCATTATTGGTAGTCTTATTCTCAAACACACAAAATCTCTCAGCAAGCTATACACTATTGCTATGAGTACTTATGTGCTGTACTTGTTGCTGGTTAGCTTTTTCCTGATTGAATCTCGTCCTCTCAAGGCCAGACGTCTATCGCAGGCCAAATTCGACGCAGATGCCGAATCGCTCAATGATCTCACCAATTGGCAACAGTATATGCACCAGCTTAATTTTTTCAAACCATTGTCTCTGCTTTCATTCAGCCATCTCAAGAATCGGGTGGCCAGAAGAAATGCAAAGATATTGGTTGCATTGGCAACTCTTGGAATGGAATTGGCTCTGTCAATTGCACCTCTATTAATATTGTTTGCGGAATTGAAATTCAAATGGACTTCTGTAGAAACTGGATATATCATGTCAATCTCTGGAGTGTGTAGAGTCACTGTTTTGGCATTGATATTTCCAATGGCTCTATCGGTTCTTCGCAAGCACAATAAAATTGCCGCTAGTGGGGTGGATACTATAGATTTGACACTTATTCGAATGGGTCAGGTGTTTAATGGTATTGGATTCCTACTCATTGGCAATGCTCCTACACCAAAGTTGTATATGTCTGCAATTGCATTTGATTCACTGGCAGGATTCCAAATGCCTGCCTTAAAAAATGCTATTATCAAACATGCTCCGCCAGACCGAATTGGAGAAATGTTGGGGGCGTTGAGTTTGGTCAATAACCTTGGTATTATTATAGGCCCTCTAATATTCTTCCGATTATTTTATTTATCGGTGGCGACTCGTCCGCAATTGGTGTTTGAAGTTGTGGCGATTGCATATGCGTTTCTTTTCACAGCGACTTTCTTTTTGAGCCGAAATGTTAATCCAGTCAAAGATTCAGAGACTGAACCACTCGCTTCCAGTCCTGTTGAGTATGGCTCTGCTGAGTCTACTACTAGAGACTAATCAATGGTTATTTTATTTATTTATATATTTATATACTAGTATTCACTTTTTAGATTTGAATTGTTTATCTTCTTTTAACATCTCTTGCTCTTATCATATGCAAGCAAAATGGCAAATCATGGTGGGTCTGTACGATTACAACAGAGTGGCGTGTGCGGAGTGCGAGGGCTTGCCAAACTGGGCACAGTGCATGATAGCCACACGATAATTCTCCCGTCAGTTGTCAAAACATCCGAAACAATTGAGCCTCGCTTCCATTGATAACTGGTAGAGAGCTGACTCGATTGGCTATAGCTGCGGTTAGTAACACACTCGTCTCAGAAAGTTGACGATTGCAGTCATACTAGTTCATTAGTGATCTGGACTAGCCACTGCTAGGCGAGAGCAACTTATCACGCAAGCCCCGAAACTTTATTGCCACTCGGATGTTGTTTTTGATGCCGTACATCCCACGACGATCGCACGCTTGGGTGTTAGTGCATGTAACCTAAGTTGGGTGTCTGCCGCCTGGCGATCATGCATATCTAAACGGGGTGTTTATATAGATAACAAAGGTCGCCAGTACTAATTGTTTTTTAGTAACATCGTACTAGCGATCTGGCTCGATTTTGTACTTGAGTCCGACAAGACTGTCTATTTCATATTAATCATGTCAGCTGAAGAAGTTTTCGATGACGACATTGGCGATGAAGAGGAGGTAGGAGACTTGGGCAGTAATCCATTGAAGAAGGAATATCTTTTACTTCCTGATGAGAGCAAGCCGTCACCCAGACTCGCAATCATCATTTTCTTTCTTCTAGTTTTAGGGCAGTTTTTGAAGGCTACTTCGACAATTGATGCCATCCAAATGCTTATTTGTCGGCATCAGTTCCCTGACAAGGCTTTGAACTTTAGACTCAGTGATAAGTTCGCAGATCCTAGGTGCCATCAATCTGAGATCTCGGCAAAGGTAACTCAGTTTTTGTCCTATCAGACTCTGTTGAGTGGCCTAGTTGGTACTATTTTCACTCCTCGGTTAGCAGCCTTGTCCGATCGAGTGGGTCGTCGTCCATTGCTGATGTTATGTGGATTGTTCATCTTGCTATCCGATGTACTTCTAGTAGTCTGTGCTGTATATCCGGCTACTGTGAGTTACGAGTGGATGAAAGTTGGTTCTGTTCTTGAAGGTTTCGGAGGACCTACTCTAGTGGGTTGTCTGGTTTCTTCATACTTTGCAGATTGCATCAAAGCATCGGTGCGTGCGAAATATCTAGCTTGGGTTGACGCTACAGTTAGCTGTGCCATTGCTATAGGCCCGACATTGGGAAGTCTGATCCTTCAGTATTACGGAGACTTGTGGGTAGTGTTCTGTTGTACTGTAGTACTTGACGTTGTCTGTTTAGTACTTGTGGTTGGCTATATACCCGAATCGCGAACCATGCGTGCTCGACGTCAGTCTCAGACTGCCTATTCAACTGCTAGTGCTAAGCGACAGGAGTTGCCTCAGTGGCAGCAGATAGTTGATACGCTGAACGTCGTAAAACCATTACGAAAGCTGGCTTTTGTTAATGTTAGCAATCGTCGAGACAGACGTAATGCTATTATAATGGTGCTCATATTGTCGATTTCGTTTGGTATGAATGTTGGTATCGGTACTCTGTACATTATGTACCCGGAAACTGTATTCATGTGGTCTTCGGTGGAAACTGGATATTTATTGTCCCTAATTGGAGCCATTCGAAGTTTGTCGCTTGCTGCTTTATTTCCCCTGTGCTACAGATTGTTTGAATATGTTTACCATGTGCATGCAGAAAAGCTTGATCATATTGATTCGTCGGTGATTCGAATTGGCTATATAGGAGTTGTTGTTGGATATGCGATTGTGGCATATATTCCATCTCCTGTTATGTATGTTGCGGGTATTTCTGTGCTTGATTTATTTTCAGGCTTGTCTGGACCTGCCATCAAGAACGCTCTTGTCAAGCATGCTTCCAAGGATGATATTGGAGAGCTTTTTGGTGCAGTTAGCATGCTCGTTTCAGTGTTTGCAATTTTCAGCCCATTCATATTCCTGACAATTTTTAACAAAACGTTAGCATTCCGTCCTCAGGCAGTGTTTGAGGTTGTTCTCGCTGGAATGTGTCTCAACGCGCTGTTGTCATTCCTGTTGAGACCGGCTAAAGACCACCAGCATGATGAATTGGATAGACAGGATGAGCCTATTGATCCCATGTCGGCTGGCGATGCTTCTGTTACGTCTGTTGAGCGTACAGAAACCGACCCTCTGATTTCAATAAGCTCGCATTAGTAATTACAAGCTCTAAGAGTGAACGAAGCGAAACGAGGCCAAACCATGCCAAACTATACTACTTATGAGGGATTACACACGATTGATACGAATTTTATGGGATCGGGCTAATATTATTTAATGTTATATATGAAGGAAACATATATATAGTAGCATTGTTATAAAGAAGAACCAATATTTTTTAAGATTTTCCAATTGTAATACCGAGTGAATCTAAATAGTCTTGATTAGGTGCATTTTAGCGTTCATAGATTGTGCGTCTATCTGAGATGCATCTACAGGTCATCTCGCTCGCCGCAAATGTCAACTTGCAGTGTGACTTGACACATTGCAAATTGCAATTGAAGACTATGGAACGAGTGCCCTCAGCAGCTCTGGTAAGTGCCAAAATCTGCCAGATTAATATTAAGAGATCACTGAACGGAATTATGCTAACTAATCAAGCTTCGGCAGAAACGTAACCAAAAGAAAGGAACCAAGTTCACGCTCATGCTGTGCGGGACACAGGGGTCAGGCAAAACCAGTTTCATCAACACGCTATGTGGACGCGAGATCCGGCCAGTAGAAGACGGTCAATTCGATCCAGCAAATGCCCATCGTGAACCTGGACTTAGTTTTGAGCAAATTGTAGAAGGTATGACGCGTTTTGCCGCAATTGATACTAATAAACAGAACTCCCTGATGAAGTCAACGGATCTCTTACTCTCAAGTTCATCGACACGCCAGGATTTGGCGACAATCTCGACAACAGTGTGTGGTAAGTATATCAGCAGAATGAGCATGTTAATTATTATTGTCATTGGTACCGACGCTAACTGAACTAGTTTCGAGCAGATTTCAAACTACATTGAGAGGCAGTTCGACGATGTCCTCGCAGAAGAGTCGCGAATCCGACGAAACCCTCGGTTTTCTGATAACCGAGTCCATGCACTAATTTACTTTATAACTGCTAGTGGTCATGGACTGCGGGAAATTGATATCGAGTTTATGAAACTCATGGCTACCAAAGTCAACATTATCCCTGTGGTTGCAAAAGCAGATTCCCTAACTAAGGAAGAACTGGCTCTCAATAAGGAGCTAATCATGCACGACATAGAACATTATAGCATTCCTATTTACAAATTCCCCGATGAAGGAGAAAGCGACTCTGAATACCAGGAGCCTAATTCGTCGCTTAAATCTGTTATGCCGTTTTCTATTGTTGGTGGTGCCAAGTCCATCAAGGCACATCAAGGACGAACTACATTTGGCCGTGAGTATCCATGGGGATTTGTTGATGTCGAAGATCCAGAGGTATCTGAATTCCCACTTTTGAAGGAACTTCTTTTGACAAGTCATATGTCAGATCTCAAGGAGAATACTTATGACTTTTTGTACGAGAATTATAGAACTGAAAAGTTGTCTCGGGATATGCCAAGCAGGTCTTCATCTCCTGACGGACGATCTCGTCGTGTTATGTCGCCAACTGGCGAATCGGAATCCGCCACCAGTGCTTCTTACTTGGCTCGTGAGGAGCAGTTACGAGTTGAGGAAGAGAAGCTTCGTACAATTGAGCAGCGTGTTCAAGAAGAAATTGCGCAGAAGCGTCAAGAGTTACTTAAGCGTGAAGAGGAGCTTCGAGAATTGGAGGCTCGTCTTAAGCGTGAAGCTTCAAATGCGTCACCAGTTGTTAGTGTAAAGAGCGAACCTGTTAATGAGTAGCTATAAATATTGAAAAAGGCTGTTTGTTTTTGAAGTTCGTTTTCTCTCGCCTGATGTTCCTGTGTATTATTCTACGCCAAATATGTGAAAGTACTGGTTTTTCCTTCTATTTTGTTTATTTGTCTTTTTTGTATGGTTTTCAATTTACTTGCTTCTTCTGTATATTATTTGCTGTAGTCGTAGAATCCTTTACCAGTCTTGACACCTAACCATCCAGCATCAACCATTTTTCCGAGAAGAACTGATGGTCGGTACTTGGAGTCAGAGGTGTCTTTATAGAGAACATTCATAATAGCAAGACAAGTATCCAATCCAATGAAGTCTGCCAATGCAAGAGGTCCCATTGGCATTGCACATCCATTCTTCATGATGCTGTCAATGTCCTCCTTCTTTCCAACACCTGTTTCTAATGCAATGATTGCTTCATTGACATATGGCATCAAGATTCGATTTGCTAAGAACCCTGGACTGTCAGCAGAAGTAGATGTGGCCTTCTTCATTCTTCCAAGAAACTCCAGAGTACTATCTAAAGTCTGCTGTGATGTCTGCAAACCAGAGATGATTTCAACGCCTGGTTGGACGGGCACTGGGTTCATAAAGTGAATGCCAATAACTCGACTTTCGGCACCTTTAGCGGCAGCAGCAATTTTGGTGATGCCAATTGATGATGTATTTGAACCCAGAATAGTGTGAGCCTGTGTAACTTTGGCCAGTTCCTCGAAGATTGAGAACTTGAGATCTGGGATCTCAGGAACTGCCTCAATGACAATGTCAACGCTAGACACTGATGCTGCAAGATCCGTGCTTGTAACAATCCTCGACTTGATGCCGGCAGCAACCTCATCAGTGATACGACCCTTGGAGATATTCTTCTTGAGAAGTTTGTCAACAAATGCAGTACCTTTTTCAATGGATTTTTCAGAGCTGTCAACGAGCTTGACTTGAACTCCTGCATTAGCAGCTGCTACATAGGCGATTCCAACTCCCTGTCGTTAGAGGCTAAAAAAGCCAACCTCCACAGAGGCAAAAACAATTTCTTAATTACCATTTGACCGGCTCCAATAACTGCCAATGACTGGACGGTTGAAAGGTTCCTTTGGCTCCTAACGGCGACACTGATCACTCTTCGCGAAAACATGTAATGAAGAAGTTGAGTCGGGATGGGCTCGGCGCGCGGAGCAAATACCGCCTAGAACCGCCGAGGTGGGGTAAGCATACCCGATGATTCAACTCATCGGGAATACCGTCATAAAAGTCAATAGAAACTACTTAATTTCTTTGATATCCACTGCAAACTATATTACTGGAGTTTTAAGCAATGTAAGGATGGTTTTCGACTCTTACAAGCTATTCTAACAGCTTCTTAAAATGTGGGCTACCACTAACAGCATCTTGCCGAGAGAGGGTGTACTCCGCAATGTTATATATGCCATATTTTAACTACAAAGTCAAGTATTGGGACATAAGATATAGATCTTGTAACTGAACCGATTTGGTTGCGCAGGTTTGGCTTCTTCTGGTGCATAATGTTGGTTTCAGCCAAACTCGAATTAAATAGTAGCGTGCGCATATGCACATGCATGCAACCTTATTTACGGCGATAAAAATCTGTGTACGATATCACATCTGAACCGAAAAACTTCCAGTCAATTTGACCTCATATTCAAGTTCACAAAACCTTACTATATAAGGTATTACAAGTTGGTCTATCTACAATGATGTACCTTTTCATTCATAGCACACGCTACCACTCTAACCTAGTGCGGTTTTTGATTCACAACGACTTATCAGCAGGCAAGGGTTGGCTGTATTCCTTTCCAACACTGTGTGCTCCAGCAATCCAAGCTTGTTATCTAACACTTATTATCAGACTCTTGGGATCATATAGATCCTATCCAGCTGGTATTTCAGTTTGGTGACAGTTTTCCCAGTGCTTTGAATCGGGCCCTATATGAGTGGCAGTACACTCGACCACGGTTGCCCTGGTACCACTAATCAGTCGCCACCCCATTATTCTAACCGTCCTACTGCCAGGCACTCTTCTTTCAACTCGGCCAATTCTCATTCGTCCTTTGAGTCGCTCACTGATATCACATTACAGCCACCACCTGCTCAAGACGACTTAGCGGACTCTCAATACGTTGTGATAACGATGGACGAATCTCCCCGGATTTCTTCAAAGGTCCAGCTTTTGTTCTCAAAGTCCAAAGTGTATGTTCATCCATCTTCATCGGCAAAGGATAATATCGCGGGATACCTGGCATTAGTTAGACCTCGTAGTGCTCCAGATAAGGAGATATTACTGTCGTGGGTTCCAGAGTCGGTGTTGACCAATTCTGCTGACTTTGACTATTATGTCAAGGTAGATTTAGAGCCAATGGCGGAAGGCGCTGTCGAGGAATCGTCGGATTCTGGTGCTAGTGCTGGTACTAGTGCTGGTGCTGGCGTAGGTTCAAGTATGACTCGGGCCAATTTGCACGAAGTACTTGTTTCTCCACCTCCTCGTTCGTCTATATCGTCGTATGCGTTCTCTGTACCTTTGTCGGTCATATATTCTATGCAGATCCGGCCACCCTCACTTGGTATGTGGAAGGGATCAATTATCATTCACACAAAGACTGAGGAAACTCTTCCGGCGCTATATTTCCATGATTCCGAGTCCCAGAGCACAATTCTTCAGAGAAAGCAGAGAAATAGGAACTTTGAACCGTTCGGATCTGCTGGCGAGCTGTTTTGGGGAGGCGAGTTTTTTCTACAAGTTTTGCAAAAGTACTCTGTTCTTGAGAAGTCGACTTTGGAACCATCTATTGTTCTTGTAAATCCTGAAGTAGCGGACCGAAGGTCATTTAGCCCAAAGACTGCGAAGGTTGCTGGAGCAGATGAAGCTTTGTCCAAGGTTATGAAAAACGTACAGTGGTCTGTCCTTGAGACGTTTGCCAAAGTAACTCGATTGGCTCATAGTGTCATCAACAAGTCTCCGGCTTCGCTGTTGAATAAGCCTGAAGTTCGTATGGTGAGTGATGAGTTTGATAGTGCTCGGGTTTTCCTTGCGAATTGGGCTATGGGAATTGCCGAAGACTCAAGATCCAAGTCTAGAGTTGTATGGAACGAAGGTTACTATGATACAATGGGAAGTGCTGTAGGTGATTTTGAATTGCTTTCTGTGGATTATGATGTTGAACGGAGGAACGAGGTTGGCCCAATAGAGTGGGCGGCCTTTTTCGATCACTCTGGACGGTTGTGCATAACCGTCACTGAAGTCAAAGAACGCATCTTCCACGGTGGAATTTCACCATCTATTAGGGAACAGGCATGGCTATTTTTGTTGGGAGTTTATCCCTGGGATAGTGATGATGAAGAACGACGATCTATAATATCGGAGAAACGTAATGAGTATTATCGCTATAAGCGGAAATGGTGGGATGATTTAGATCGGCAACAAAACGATCAGTTTTGGAGGGATCAAAAATCCCGAATTGAAAAGGATGTTCATCGTACTGATAGAAACATCAGTCTCTTCAGTAAAGCTGATACTCCTCATCCAGACCCTGAGAGTCGGTTTTCTGAAACTGGTACAAATCCACATCTGGAACAGTTAAAGGATATGCTGATAACTTACAATGAGTATAACGTCAACTTGGGCTACGTGCAGGGCATGAGCGATTTATTGTCTCCATTATACGTTGTGTTTCAAGATGATGCTATTGCTTTCTGGGCCTTTTGTAAGTTTATGAATAGGATGGAGCGTAACTTTTTACGAGATCAATCGGGGATGAGGCACCAGCTGCTTGCACTAGACCATTTAGTACAGCTGATGATCCCTCAGTTATATAAGCATTTAGAGAAGGCTGATTCCACTCATTTCTTCTTCTTTTTCCGGATGCTGCTGGTTTGGTACAAACGTGAATTTGAGTGGGATGATGTGCTTAGACTTTGGGAAGTTATGTGGACCGATTATTTATCCAGCCAGTTTCATTTGTTTTTTGCTCTGGCTATCCTTGACATTCACAAAGACAAAATTATGAAAGATCTGTCCCAGTTTGATGAAATTCTCAAGTACATGAACAACCTATCGATGAATATGGATTTGGAAGAGATTCTGGTTCGTGCCGAAATGCTATTCAATAGATTCAAGAAAAATGTGGATATGATCGATCGAAAGAATAGGGATATAAATTCTGGCAGTACCAGTGGTGCTGGTACCAGTACTAGCACTAGCGGCTCGCAGGATGGTCAAGCGCAGCAGCAACTGCCAAAAATAAGTCCTGAATTGAGACAGTTGTTATCCAAGGAAGTTATTGAAATCCATGAGGTTGAGAGACCACTGAATGCTGGTGGTGGTTAGTTGTTTGTCTTTTAAATTATTCGTATCGTTATTACTAGTATTATTATTTATCGTTACACTGCCATTTCGTTTTGTTTTTTTTTTTTGATTTGACTTCACTCGTTTCCTCAAATCAACTGCCACTTGCTATGTGACCATCATCATATATATTATGTGCGAGTTTATATACCCAGTAATACAAGAGCCCGCTCAAGACAAAGATCACTACCATGCTTTATCATCAATTTCCTCATTTCACGCGCTTCCGACGCATAAATGGAACTGATAACTACACGTGCGTCGTCCTCTTCATCAACCTCAGCCAATTCTAAACCATACTTCTCAAGCACCTCAGAAAGAGTATTATCATCCGCTTTGCTCCATATGCCGCGAAGGTTGGGGAAGAAGCCCTTATGCCTGAAGTGAGTCAGGCCGGAAATCATCAGATCACGATCCCAGAAAGTACCATTTCCAAGACTATCGATATAGGATCGAGATATCTCTGGGAAAAACTTCATATAAATAGGTAAAATATCATTATAAACCCCAATTTCTAGTGTTTTCATGTCGTCCTCGTTGTACACGTCAAAATCAACTTCTATACCTTCATCAAACCCGCCGTTGTCAACTTTAGGTTGCTCGATCGGCTCGTCGTGATCGCTTTCTTCAATTTCAATAGCTTCATGTAAGTCATCATCATTGGGCAGGTGTTCTTTCTCTTTAGTAGTCTCACGTTCGAGATCTTCATTTTCAATATTTTCATGAAATTCATCATTGTTGCGCAGAGGTTCTTTCTCTTTCGGAGTCTCGTGGTCGCTCTCGCCGATTTCCATGTCGTCATCTCTGAACATATGAAAATCATCATCGTCAACATTGTTGCCAACATCTCCTTCAGATGCAGAACGGGATACCAGAATTGGAGAATCATCATCATCATAATCATCCTTATCACCTTTTCTTAGATCATCTACCAGTCCCATATCATCCTCTACTATGACATCCATATTGTTGCCATCATTGTGCTGTCCTCGTTCCAAACGAAATTCTTGCACCTTTTTGAGTATCTCAGGATTTTTACTCATCTTTTTCCATCTCGAAGACCACCCACTTGCACTGTGTTGACCGTGCTAATGTTAGAAATATAGAAGCGAAACAATATACATACGCGCTTTGCAATGTTTTGAAAGAAACTAGTCCCTGGCGTCGTTGGCCATGCTCGTAAAGCAATCTCCTTTAACAGCAACTCATCCTCTTCAAAACTGTATCGCACTACGCTAACCCGACCTCCTTGGGAGGAGATCTTTGTTCGATTTGAATGGTTTCTATGTGTTGCAAAGTTGCGAAGTGCTTCCTCCAGCTTATCTAAGTTATAAGCCAAGCCCAGATTCTTCATGGCAGATTCCCTCCTAGCATTGCTTTTGAGTATACGCTTGGCACGAGTCTCCAAGGTATCCAGAACTCGCTTACCTTCAAATGCTTCAAGCTTTGGTTAGAACAAACAGTTTACCGCATTTTTTACTTACATGATTCGACAGTATTCTCAACGTTGCCCTTCGGCTCAATCGATATCTGTCACCAAGAATCAAAGCCTGGTAGAGCGTGGCATCCTCACTGGCTGAATGTGGAGCAGATCTCTTTGTCAACGGTTTCATCTTGACCGCAGATAATTCTCTATCACTTTCTTCATCCTCAGTCTCATCTGCATTTTTACTCCTAGTGTCAGCTTCGAGTTGGTTCGTCTCAGGTGAACTCAGTTGTTCAGAATCATGACTCTGGCTATCTGTTGTCGCAATGGGCTTTGCAGTTGCACTATCAGCTCGAGATTCAATGATCTTTGGTGGTAATAATGTTGTCACGATGGGCGTTGCAGTTGCACTATCAGCTCGAGATTCAATTGCTTTTGGTGGTAATGATGTTGTACTACCGGTTTCTGCTGTGGAAACATGCGGTCGCTTCGCAGGTGGTTTGGCTAGTGGGCTACCAGTTCGAACAGTGACTAGAAGAGATTGACCACTCAACGGCGTAGCACTGCTAGGGGTAGATGTAGTATTAATAGAGGGTTCAGCAATGGTCAGTGGGCTCCTAGATTCAGAGTTAGTAATGGATGTAGGGCTAGATCTTCGAGGTTCAGGTCCTGGTGGTGCTAAAACTGGTCCAGTTATGGAAGATGCGCTACTGGCAGTAGTAGTAGGAGGATGAATAGCATTATCTTTGGTCACAGGTTGAGAGTTCCTTGGCATCGGTAAGGCACCACCACTACTAGTCTGTTGAAATGGCATCCTTGCCATCCTAGGGGGGTGCAATGGACTAGAACGAGGTCCAGTTCTGAAAGCTGAATCCGGTTGAAGAGAGGGAACACCCTTGTCCCGAATTGGTCCCACTTCACTCCTTGGAGTGAATCGGGAGATCGTTGCCGGTACCATAGGAGTTATGGGATGTGCATTATAAGTCGTTGGAGCCCTGGGAGGGGTCGCAGTAGCCACATCACCGTGCGTATTTGGGTTACTGCTAGCGAGCTCGATGCCCTGCCGAGAATCCCGCGGATGCTGTAACGCTGATGAAGTAGACTCTTTTGGATCAATCAAAGCTGCTGAAGAACTTGGGATATCAGAAGAATAATCACGCGGCCCAACGGCACTAGGGACATCAATACTAATGCGTGGACTTGTGCCACTCTTTTTATCGGCATATGAAAGTCCCGGTCTGTTCAAGGGTCCCATGGGGTATCTATTGCCTCCAGAAATAACCCTTGCAAGCGCATTGGCAGCGTCTGCGTCACTGAATGGTTCATCAGAGTCGGAGCTTGATACAAAAATACCACTCGACGTATCATTACCATCCCGCATAGCTGATCGACTTAAATTTGCATGGCCATTCCATTCCTCAGTCGGATGTGAGCTTGCAGCTCGCTTCTTGCCAGGCATTCTATCCGGTGACAATGGTGGAACAGACTGTGCTTTACTTGACCGTTTAGTACGAGACCTTGTGATTCGATTGATAAGTGCCGAGTCCGAGTCGGATGATGAATATCCCTCAGGCAGGTTACGCAGCTCTGAGACAGTTAATTTCTTTCTTGATGGGGAACTTGGCGGTTCGTCTAGCAAGATATTCCCGTGCATGTCATAGTAATTCCCATTATACAGGCCTGGAGAAGTAATATAACCAGCAAAGCTGAGCAACTTCTTCGTTGAAACACAATCATATATGAATTTGGTTGAGAGAATAGCTATCCGTTGCCATGACCGCATGACAAATGCCGAAGCATCTGCGTCCAGAAGATTGATACGACTGGCTGCAAACGAGGCGCTTTCGACAATACCGCCATTGGTTTGGATAAGGTCTACCAATTCCGATCTATTGCTCACTTCAGTATGTACCGAAAATGTCAGCGGCGTTCGGGCAACATTGTCTACAAAAATCTTGACCGGGTCGCTCCTGAATGGACTTTGTCTCGCATCAGAATACATACTATCCTCAGAAGAAGTACTGTTAGCCTTGGAAAGGCTAAGTATAGCGTCGGCAGCTATCTTATTCTTAGATACAGGCGTAGCCATCTTCTCAGGACGTTTATTTCCGCTTCTACCTGCGTCCATACCCGCTCATAGCACACAATTCAAGGGAATCTGGATGGCACTCTTACGATACTGTGGAAGTAGTGATGCTCAAAAAGCCCCACCTTTCAAAGTTTCGTGGGGCGTTGGTGGGGTCAACCTGATAAGTTTGTGGCTTACAGAATCTACAGGGGTCAACGACATGGATAAGCGTCTAATATTATTTGTAACAGTTCTATGTACATAATTACGATATTTGCAAGATTATAGAAAATGAGTGTGGTATGACGGTTTGAAAGCTGCAAGACCACGACACCACATTAGTCAAACTGCATCATTGTTTATTGTTGCAAATCTGTATTTGAAATAGGATGAGAAATTCCCAAGTCCGATAATCATTTGTCATGACAATCCCGATTCAGACACGTCCGCCACGCGAAACACCAAAATACTAATTAGCTTGCATGGTACCACATTCCTTGATACCTTGGAACGGCTCCACAGATGTATGTAAAAGGCGTGTCTTAGTAACCTTGCAGAACACGTCCCGAACACGTCCCGAACACGGAGGCGCGTTCGGACGTGGTCGGGACGCGCCTTAGCAAATTACATATATAAGGGGACGCGCCTCGTGGCGGATTTCTGTATTCTCTCCTTTTAGCACTTTTGTTCCCACACAATGTTTGTCTACAAGCGAGGTAAGTAGGATTGATAAAACTAGACATTAGCAAAAGTCAGACAGCTAACAAAGACGGCCGAAAGGAAAAGGTGCAGTTTGACAAGATCACTGCCAGGGTCTCTAGATTGTGTTACGGACTAGACCCCAATCATGTCGACGCTGCTCAAATTACTCAGCGTATCATCTCTGGAGTTTACCAGGGTGTGACCACTGTTGAGCTTGATAACTTGGCTGCTGAGACCGCTGCCTACATGACCACTCAGCATCCTGATTATGCTATTCTTGCTGCGCGTATCGCGATCTCCAATTTGCACAAGCAGACCAAGAAGCAGTTTTCACAAGTTGTCTATGACTTGTACAACTACGTGAATCCTCGAAACAAGAGGTTATCTCCTATGATCAGTGAGGAGGTGTATAACATTGTTCAGGAACATGCTGAAGAGCTCAACTCGGCCATTGTATATGACCGAGACTTTTCTTACAATTATTTTGGTTTCAAGACTCTTGAGCGTTCCTACTTACTCAAGCTCAGCGGCAAAATTGCTGAGCGACCTCAGCACATGATCATGCGTGTTGCGGTTGGTATTCATGGCTCTAATATTCAAAAGGCTATCGAGACTTATAATTACATGTCTCTGAAGTACTTCACCCACGCGTCCCCTACTTTGTACAACGCTGGTACTCCTCAGGCCCAGATGTCATCTTGTTTCCTTGTCAACATGAAGGATGACTCCATTGATGGTATCTATGATACTTTGAAGACTTGTGCTTTGATTTCCAAGTCTGCCGGTGGAATTGGCCTTAGTATTCACAACATTCGAGCCACTGGTTCCTACATTGCTGGTACCAATGGTACTTCCAACGGTATTGTTCCCATGTTGCGTGTTTTTAATAACACTGCTCGATATGTTGACCAGGGTGGTAACAAACGACCTGGTGCATTTGCCATGTACCTTGAGCCTTGGCATGATGATGTGTTTGAATTCCTTGACTTGCGAAAGAACCACGGTAAGGAGGAAGTTCGAGCACGAGATTTGTTTTTGGCTTTATGGATTCCCGATCTTTTCATGAAGCGTGTTAAGGCTAACCAGGACTGGACTCTCATGTGCCCCAATGAATGTCCTGGTTTGGATAATGTTTATGGTGACGAGTTCGAGGCACTTTATGAAAAGTACGAGAAAGAAGGCCGAGGACGACGAACTATCAAGGCTCAAAAGCTGTGGTATGCCATTCTTGAGGCCCAGACTGAGACAGGAAACCCATTCATGCTGTACAAGGACGCTTGCAACCGAAAGAGTAACCAAAAGAACTTGGGAACTATCAAGTCCTCTAACTTGTGTTGCGAGATTGTCGAGTATTCTGCTCCTGATGAGGTTGCAGTGTGTAACTTGGCATCTGTCTCTTTGCCCGCTTTTGTTCGAACTGATGATGATGGTGTGTGGTATGACTTCAAGAAGTTGCACGAGGTTGCTAAGGTCATGACTCGAAACCTTAACAAGATCATTGATCGAAACTACTATCCTGTTCAGGAGGCGGCCAACAGTAACTTCCGAAACAGACCTATCGCTCTCGGTGTCCAAGGTCTTGCTGATGCATTCATGGCTCTTCGACTTCCATTTGAATCTCCTGAAGCCAAGGAGCTTAACATTCAGATTTTTGAGACTATTTATCACGCTTCAGCTGAATCATCCATTGAGCTTGCCAAAGAGGATGGTGCTTATGCCACTTACGAGGGATCTCCTGCTTCTAAGGGTCAATTGCAGTACGATTTGTGGGATGTTACTCCCACTGGCTTATGGGACTGGGATAGCCTCAAGGCAGACCTGGCTAAGTATGGTCTGCGAAACTCTTTGCTTGTGGCCCCCATGCCAACTGCTTCAACTTCTCAAATCCTTGGTAACAATGAGTGCTTTGAGCCTTATACTTCCAACATTTACTCTCGAAGAGTTCTCGCTGGTGAGTTCCAGATTGTTAACCCATGGCTCCTCAAGGATCTTGTTGATATGGGCTTATGGAATGAGAACATGAAGAACCGAATCATTGCCAATAATGGTTCTATTCAAAATGTCCCCAATATTCCCCAAGAACTCAAAGATTTGTACAAGACTGTCTGGGAGATTTCTCAAAAGACTATCATTGACTTGGCTGCTGACCGAGCTGCCTTTATTGACCAGAGCCAGAGTCTCAACATTTACATTCAAGCCCCTACTATGGGTAAGCTTACTAGTATGCACTTTTACGGATGGCAAAAGGGTCTCAAGACTGGTATGTACTACTTGAGAACACAGGCTGCTGCTGCTCCTATCCAGTTCACTGTTGATCAGGAAGCTCTCAAGATTGCTGATACCAATCAGTCCAAGGTTGAACTTGTTCGAAAGCAGTACAAGCAGGTTGGTGTTCGAAACGGCGATATTGAAGATGTTGTGAAGGGTGTTCAGTCTCTGTCTACTGAGTCCGACAAAGAGAATGCTAAGATTCTACCTGATGAGGATGTCATTGACAAGTCCAATGATATTGGAGATGTTGGCATTGAACAATCAGACATAGACATCTACAATGAAAAAGTTCTTGCATGCTCCATTGCCAATCCAGGTGCATGCGAGATGTGCTCTGGTTAGTTTGCAATTCAAGGGGGTAGGAAACGATAATTTTATGACTAGAATAATAATGAAGGATCATCATAATCAAATATTAAGTAAAAAATTAACCTGAACGTTATTTCAGATTGTAATGTAGCCAGTACCCGATGTTCAAGGAGTACGATATGTTGCATGATAGTAGTATTAGTCGTATTGCTGCAAACCAACCAAGAACTTCTTAACCTGGCTATAAATATAAGTGTATTGTGATTCCTTCTGAACCATGCCAACTCTCTGTTCTCTCATGGACGTCACAAGTTCGTGAACTACATCACGATCATCTTCAACCCAGCATCCTTGTGTCAATGCTGCGTCTATTGCCATATACGTTCCAGTTCGACCAATTCCTGCAGAACAATGTACAACTAAAGGCGACTTGGGGTCCGAGTTCCTCTCATTAATAGACCGAACGAATTCAACCATGTCAGCCGTATCAGTCGGATTTCCAAAGTCCTTCCACGTATTATAGTAATAATGGTAGCACTTCTTGGTTTTATTGTCTGTCGTATTGGTAATATCAATCTCACGTAATTCATAATGAGCCTCCTGTGTCACTGAAACCAACTTCACGACCAATTTATCGGCAAATCCATCTTGATTAGACACATTCAGAGGGGAATTGATATCACTGGGCCAATATTTCTCACATTTTACCATTTGTCGGCCCCTGTATGGTTCAGTTAGAGGAGTGAGCATGAGGATCACCGCCGGATCTCCACAATAAGCATATACCATCTGCCAGAAATGTGCTACCGTTCCCTCTAGAGGGCCCTGAGTAGCCACATATTTCTTGGGCTCCTTCTTTATGGAATCGGGTTCATCGGGTCCACACGTTGCGTTTGTAGACAGAGAGATCCACGATGCGTTGATATAGTCGTTTGCTCCTCGATTGACCGGCAATAATACGCGATTCTTCTGCCAGGGAGCTATTCCTCTGTATCTGTTGCGCACAGCATTTGGCCCTGAGCATGCATAGCCTACTTTGTATTCCCCCTGGCCATATCTTATTCTGTCTTCTTCCTCCAACTCATGGAACTTTTGTATCAGTGTCGATTCAGGCTGATTCAGATACCCTGGAACATTGGGACTATCTTTGGTCAGTCTCCATCCTTTTGGAATCAATCCCATCCTCATATTTCCTCCTACCCGATCAGTTAAGTCTAATAATTTGTATGTTTATTGGACTGGACTCGACCCGCCCCTCGATCTCTATCTGATCTCTATCTTTCGCTCGACTGTTGTATGGGTTAGTTCTATAAATGTAGCCACACCTATGTTTCAGCAGCAGAGACACGCACGTAAATTATAATTATTCATGCATGTATATATATTGACGCAGCCAGCCGTTCCTCGTAGTCTCGTACGTGTCTTCCATCATGATTACCGACGGACAATTGAACGATCTAGCAATTAGCTTGGGCGTGCTCACCTTCGTACTTATCTTTATTTATCATCTGATAAGCCGAAACACTATTGGCTTACGTGAGAAGAGCGATTGAGCTCACGGGGTGGAAAATAACCAAGTATGAAAGAAAAAGTAAGTGAACCTGAGAACTGGTATGAACAGATGCTAACAAAAGTGTAACTGTAAATTTATAGACTAGTTTCTCCCAAAACGTATTTCGAGTAACCAATGATTTTTTCCAGTTCTTCTGCTGTTTTAGTAAATGACTTTGAGAATGTATGCTCATGGACAATTGACCATAGTCTATCTTCTTCTCGCTCCGAGACATTTATGATTTTGGTGGTTTCTGTGGTTTCTGTGGCTTCGGTAGCCCCCATGACCGGCTTAGGAACAATTTGAGGAATTTCCTTATCGGCATCTGTTATATCTCTATCTGGTGGAAATCTAGTTATGGCATCTGTATTAGCAGAATGATTAGTCCCGGTACCATTGTCATTGTCGCTATCAGTTGTTTGCGAACCTGAATGTACGATATGGAGCTGCACCATCTTATCGAAGAGGGCCCGCTGTGACATTGGAGCAGAAGGAAGGAACCTTGGCACCGGTCTATTGCTGTACATACATCCTTTCAATATGTACAGAACGAAGATGATAGAGCCTACTGAACTCTTTCGGAACGATGCCAAACCACTTGTTATGGCTGGATTATCATCGCTGTCATAAATGTTGAAATGCTCACCAACAATCCGAGCTTGGACTGTATTTTTGAAAATCGTTTCACATGACTCGAGTATTGCCACATACGGGCTGATATCAAAAGGGCCTCGTATAGAGAATTGACGCTCTGAGCAGGCTATAAGTCTGCGCAATGATAAGATACTATTAAGGATTCTGTTTTCGCGGATCTCGGACAATGTGCGAGCTATATCAGTGATGTCATCATCTTGGTCTCTTAATATGTATCTGTCTGACACTAGTTTCAGTGACAGACTAATATGGCTGAGAAGTACTGCTATGGATTTTCGCACTTCTTTGCGACCCACAAACGGCCAGAATATCCAATTTATAAAGATAGTCACTACAACGCCAACAAGACATGATACAACACGGCTCCATATCTTAGTAAATGGGCTGTCACTATCATTATGATTCTGGGATCCAAATAATGTCAGCGATACCAATGTATATGACAAGCATCCAATGAAACCGGACCGAGGGTGAGCGGACAAAATATATTGATATAGGCATGGCGTCATGAATGCGGTAGTTAGCACCGCCAAGAGATACGGATTTTTATTGTATGCCCAAAATGCGAGGCCTGCGCATGTGGACGTCAATAAACAATATCCAGAAGTGAGAATGAAATCTCTCGAGTTGCCGCCGACTCGAGGTTGAGAAACAAGAAATATCATAATGGATGAGATCCATAGGTCATTGCGGTCATACCATGTATCTCTATTCTGTATCCATGCGGGAATGCACAACAGCCCACAGGATAGGAGATTTTTTATTGCAAACTTGCGTTCGTCTCCCTGTAGCCGGTGCCAAACGGACCAGAAGAAATACCCTAGCTTGGACGAGGGTGGTCCGCCGAGGCGTCCAGCTGACTTGGCCTGTGGGTGGGGATTATTGGAAAGATTTGATGTATTTGCATTGTTGATTTCGTCCATGATTTCATCAACCCCCTTTTTAGCCCAGTAATAATATTGTGTGCCTTGTCCGCCAAGGTCATGTACAGTCTGCTCATTCAGCCAATGCAACGATCTCATAAATGGATAGTGTGGCAGCGAAATATTCCATTTTCTGGTTTTGGTATTATCGTGAAGCTGATTGACAAGACTGGCTAGATCAAGTACAGATTTGCTTGCTTCGTCTACAAAATATAAATGAGACAGGATGTCATACATTTCAGGTTTTTGTTCCATCCAGAGAGTATGCCAATGAATCCGTAAAAGTTGCGTGTAAGTATTGGTTAACCGTTTAATAGAATGGTCCAGACGCTCTGTGTTTATCTTTTGCATTGACATTTTGTTCTTGGAGATTGCCAGAAAGAACTGCAAGCATTGACCCAGCACGTCGAGCGTTGCTTCTGTGATTGTAATTGATGGGTTTCGTAATGCATCGCAAATTATCTTTATCAACATACTACCATCGGTAGCAGCGCCAGCGTCCCCGTAAAGTGATGACGGAGGGGGTACCAAACGAATGCGTCCAAGAACGATTTGAAGGGAGTTTCGCACTTGGATCATTTCATCTTTCGAAAGCAAAGTTATCGATAGTTCATTACATCTTGCTCTTATTATTTCCGAGAGCTGGAGTGATGCTAAATCCAATTGCCTATCTGTTTCAGTATTTTCTTCATTATTGATGAAATTCTTAACCGCTATTGTACACAGAGAAATAGTGTTGTGTACTGACGCCTGCAGCTCATTATTTCCAAAGTCGGGATAAAAAACTAGATTCACTAAAAGTGACAGAGTAATGCCAAGGAGGTAGGGGACAGCTACTTCTTTGGCCTTATTCCAATAGGCATGATCATCAACATCGGCTACTAGCATAAAGAGTACGGCAATGAATACCGAAGTCAGCAAATAGTGTAGCCTATGGAATGCGGTTTTGATCCAGGTGATTACTAGAATACATATCAACAATGAAGCTGCATCCAACCCTCCAAATCCTCTTCTTGCAGCCTGAGTAGAAGTTGACACATAAATTCCGAGTGATCCCCATCCAATTCCAATTCCCAATCCGACTACTGATTGAATGGAAATTTCAATTTGGGATCCACTGGTCCTTGCTGGATGATGGATTAAGCATGCTATTGGGCCAAAACAATTGTATTGCCCCAAAAACCTCCCTGTAGGACCAATTATGCATAGAAAATAAAACCCAAGGTATGCACATAGAGCTTTTAAAAGCAGAATCCATTTTTTGGTTTTGATTAGATCTATAAATCCCAGGCGTATTAATAACATGCAGTTTCTCAAAAGTATTTTGAAATTTCGTGAAGTTAGTTGCCTGGCTTTAGTGGTTTCTAATTTTTCTCTTTCTTGTTCCAATTGAATATGCCTATGCAACTTTGTTGCAGGTGAAAATGTTGCATCGAAATATCCCAACCGTTTTTCTTCAAGATCAAATGTCTTTCTTTCAGGTTCGTCTTGATCCTGGAATATCTCTCCCAATCTATACTGAAGATAGCTCACTGATCTCTCCATCCTTGGTGTTGCTGGTGTAGAAGAACCATTCCCTGATGTCCCGCTTATGTCCCTTGAATGTCTTTGGCTCAGACCACTAGGTCTCATTGATGATGAAGCTGATGCTGCTGCACCTGCACCTGCGTCTGCATCTGTCAATGTAGCCCCATTTGAAGGGACTGTCAAATGTGCGAACGACAACGAAGGAGAACTGACCACTTCTGGGTCCTGGATTTGAGTCTTTGGGGTTATTGACATGTTATCCTTGTTTATATTTTATAATCATTGCCTACCACTAGCAGTAAAGTATTAATATTTTGAGTGGTAAAGTTGGTGCCAAGCACATCATCATATCTCTTATCCACACCAGCCCCGGTGGCTGCGAGGATGTACCCAACCCCTGGTAACCGATCTTTACAACCACTGCAGTTTACTATACATTTGAACATCTACTGTAGATTGGCATTGTAATACGGGGCCTATGTGGCATCAGGCGCTCCATGAATTTATAGTGAAGAAGGTAGGCATGGCTTATAGAAGAATCCTAACTGGAAGCTGCTTGGAAGTCCCAGGTTCCATCGATTTGTTCGGGTTACCAACGCCCGAATGCGTGGTCAGCAACCTCCCACCGAGGAGGAACTGCCTCAGAGTAAGATCCAATTTTGTTACTAATAAAGCTAATTCAGCGGGTCTAGGCATACGGAAAACAAAGATCAAAGTGTTTGGACGACTATTTGCAGAGGAGTTCCGAAAAATCTTACTTGGCAGGTAACTAAATTATTGTTGCTAAAATTAAAATAATAATATATCACTGTAAATATATATACACACACATCACTTCACATGCAGAGAAGTATTCCATCAGAATGGGCTATTGACAATGCTGTTCCGAGACAGGGCCTGGACCCGTTTGGCAGGAGTCGCAAGTGACTCCCTAGTAGGCTTTCGGAACGTGCTCTTGCTGACCATTCCTACATCATTTTCAAGAGCAATAATAACATTTTTGTCAGTTCCGAACTTGAAATTATCAGCAGTGACATTTCCTGAGTATCTCTTGATAAGATATGGCTCCTTATCTCCACGAGCCAGCTTCTTCATACTCCATGTGATCACGTAAGGACCTGTGCTGGTGACAATACTTTGCTCTTTGGCATCGAATCCAGTGTTGAAGTAAGCCTTAGTAAAGTTCAGTGGCTTACCAGTTTCTGCCTGCATATACGCAAGGTGCTCAGGCGAGATCTGAAGACGTCTTGGCCGATTCCTTGCTCCGCGCTGGAACTTTCCTTCCTTATACGTGCTTTCAACTAGGAGTACATAAGTCTTGCAAGTGGCCAGGACCCATTTACCATCTGCAGAAACATCCAAACCAACAATTGGGTCTCCAAGGGCAGGGATACGAGACTTTGCCTGGATGCCAAGTCGATCATATAAGCTAATATCACCCTTTGAAGTGCCAACCGCGACAACTCCGTTCTCTGTACTACTAAGAGCTGTAAAGGCACGACCTGGTGTGAAATATAGCTTAGACTCTGCATCGACAAGCTTGTCGCCATTAAGTCGAGGATCAACTCTGAACAAACCACCCTTTGAAATTCCAACAAACGTTTGTTCATGGGAAGACTGAGCGAACTTTGTGGATGGTCCAAATGAAACGACATTCATGTCTGGTGACACCTGCCATTCATCAACCACCTTTCCATACTCAAGATCCATTTTATATAGAGTGCTGGGATTTGTAGGGTCTTGTAATACCAATCCGCTTTCCTGTGTATGCAACATAACCTTCTGAGGAGAAAACGACCTTCCCTTTGTATCGGAAACATTGTCGATAGCCGTAGAGAATTCCAAATCATTATAAGCAGTCTGCTTGAAAACACCAATCTTGTTACCTCTAACAACATAAGTCCTATCCTTCGACATACCAACCGCCAATTGACTATTTTTGCCAACACCTCCAAACGTCTCCTCATCGTCCTGCTCTTCATCCTTATCATATTTAGCGGCTCTGCCCTTTGATAGTCTGTCAGATGACGACGGGCCATCCTCTTCAAGCTGTTCTTGCTCTTCCTGTAGTTCAGCCTCCTCTTGTTCGTCCTCTTCTTGGAACTCTTCTTCACCATCAATTTCCATTCTTGAGAATGCGTCGGTAATATATTCTTGTTCAGACTTATTAGCCTTTTTCCATTTCTGTTGATTTAGAGTCTCCCAAAGAGCTATGGAAAATGTAACCTGATAGCTCTCCAAAGCCTCAAAGTCAGCAAACTTAAGCAAAAAAGAAAATACTGAACCTTCAGCTCCATAATTGAAAATGAATGATAAATGCTCAAAGTTAAAACATGGGTTCATCTCAGAGTCAATTGGTAGCCCTAAGAGTCGCTTGGATCCTGATCGCACTTCAAGCCAGTACGAGAAATCAGAGCAATCAGTAATAAGCACCTCGCAGCTGCTGTTCTGTTCCAGAAAGGTTCTGGTTGTGGGATCAAATAGATGTAGTCCTGCCTTGACATCAATCACCACAGTTCCATCCACAGGAACCTCTTCTTGAGGTTCTGGGGCCACTTGATCTATCTGTTTAGCAGGGGTCTTCATTTCAGGCTGGGTTGGTGGTGCCCTCACTGGCGTCTTGACCGGCGTGGCAGCAGCTGTCGGTGATGTCCTAACAGGAGTGGCCACAGCTGAGCTCTTTCGAGGAGTCCTTTGGGGCGTTCCTTGCGGAGATTCCAGAGGAGTTCCCTTTGGAATAGTTGCATCACGCTCAAAGTCGAATTCAGTTAGATCCTTTTCAGGATCACCCGTAAACTCCTTCTGGTATTTACGCTCATACTGACACACCTTGGCTGTGTTGTCAAACATGTCGAATACTTTGGATCTAGTGCCTGCTAGACAAACAAACTCGAACCAATCGCCAGGTTCGCTGTCTTGCCACGTAACCACAATACGATCATCGTCTTCCTTGAAATACGCTAGGTGCATCTCCTCATCAATCAGAAACGCCCACTCGTCTTTGTTGTCCTCCAGGCTGCTCTCGTCATCTTCATTATCGCCAAGTCCATCCTCGTCCTCCTCGTATACCCTTTGAACAACCAGCTGATAGTGGAACTGAGTAGAAGTTCGCCTGATTGACATTATGGCTTCCTTAAAAATACATTCTCTGACACCCTTTGGTGAGCTGGGCAGTCGCGCCAGGTACAGCTCTCCCGAAGGGATCACAGAAAGCTCTTCCTTGGGAGACGACGACAACAGCTTTTTCAAGATATTCATCTAGTCCGATCAGTGGCGTGTCAAGAAAACAAAATCAAAGTAAAGGAAGGAAGAAAAAAAAGAAACAAGATCTGAGGCACGTTAAGAACCAATTTATTTGGATGATAATACAAGTGCCCTGTGGTTGCTGCAGTGATGTCTACACTTTCAGTTATTAGCTGCAATGTGCAGGCAATCGTCTTAAAATGGATATGACCTAACCGTGAGAGATCTTATCTTGAAAAATAATCCTGGAGCTTCAACGAGACAGATGAGATGGCTATCAGGGACATCTGTTTTGGGTAGACAGATATTTTGCCGACCTATTGTGGCTAGCAATATTCATATGAAGAAACTTTCGATAGGAATACCCCGGCTGATATCTGATAGATGGATCATTTCGACGGCGTCTAGTCGTAAGTTGTACAGTAGAACATTGACTACTCAAAATGATCCAAACGATGACCCCGACGGTTTTCAAACTACCAAGCATTCAAAATCGTGGGAGAGGAATACCAAATGTTGTTCTGATTTGAACAAGAATAGTTCAATAGAGCATAATGTAAATAGTGAAGTTGAAAGCACCGGAGGCTTCAGTGGTGGGGTTCCAGGATATGGCAGTGATGGGACATCAAGCTGGAAGCTACCGAAATTAGGGAAATACGGACAGGAAATTGACGAAGACTTTGAGAACTTAAAGGAACAAGGAAATAAATTGGGAATATTTATTGATTCACGGCCGCGAGTGCCTCCAAACTGGCGGAAATTAAAGCATTTAGAACCGTGGGAACGGCAGAGGTATGCTCTATCAGAGAAGTTTCATGGCCAACAGTGGAACCCCAATAAAAGATTATCGCGAGCGGCAATAGACGGTATTCGAAAACTTCGCGAATTCGAGCCTGACCTATCGGTTGATCAAATAGCCAAGCAGTTTAAGGTATCACCAGAAAGCATCAGGCGTATATTGAAGAGCAAATGGCAACCAAAAGCAGACGAGCTTACAAAAGTTGCCAACAGATGGCAAAGACGAGGAGAACGATTACAATCTAATAACTCCAGCTCTACTGGTGGTGAGCCTGCCACCAAGTATAGGCCAAGGAAAAACAAGCATAACTCTTCTTCGATGAACCAGTCTAGAAGGCCGCCCCCACGAGCAGATGATCTACGAAATGATCTCGGTGATGACTTTTTTTAACAATGCATTTTATTATTTAATCATTAACAGTTTTTTCTTGTCGTATGCGATACTCGTTCTCATTTTCATTTTCTTGTTCAAGCTCATCTACTCAACAACATTCCTTTGACAGCTCGGATCTCTTTCTTGAGTTCAATCACAACATCTGGACGCTTGGGGTTAAGCTCTCCACCGTTGTATGGAATAGAACTGTGAATGCGAGGATAACTAATGGCCTCAAGAAAAGAAGTCACATCTTCCAGTGTCTGTTTGATATCTTTGATGGCGTACTCGTTTACAGTGGCAGAATCTAACTGTGATAGCTTACCGCTAAGGACATTTGGATCCATCTCTTGGTCGGCATAGGAGGTTGAAGAGCCGTAATATGATGACAGTGGTTCACCATCTGTTTGGGTCTGAGCATCACTATATTTTGTCGCAGTTCCTGATCTTAATGGAGGTACGTAGCTCACCACAGATGATATTTTGGCATTAAGGCTCACAAGCAGGTTTCTAGCAGCATTAGCATATTCACTTCGGTCAGATGTAAGCTGGAGAAACAGAGGCTCCACCACCGCTTTTGAAAATATAGCAATAAGCGCCGAAACTCCTCCAAATACATATATAATAGCAATCAACTGCTTGAAAGATATTCCTGTGCTACGAGGCACTCGTTTTCTCACGAACTGTGACGATTCTGGAAATGCTATATTCATACCGAGGTGATGGAGGTTGGTGACTTCTGTACATTGCTACAGCCGTGTAACCCCAGTCCTTACAGGTACGGGATGCTAGCCAAACTTCACCACTAGCAAACCAACTATCGGTCTCGTATCGGTCTAGGAAACATAGTTAATGCTATCACGTTGTTAGAGTTTTGATCTGAATTATATCTGTTGGACTTGGAGTTTGGAGAATTTTGAAACCATTTGTTGGATACCAATCTTGAGTTATTTATAAAAATGGTCGGCACTTTAAGTGACGACGATTCATCAGAGCTGTCAGAGATTTCGATGGTAAGCGATGATCAAATAGAGGATGAGTCACCACTAGACGAAGAGGAAGAAGAAGATGAAGAAGAGGAGGCAGAGGAGGTAGAAGAGGTAGAAGAGGATGATGAAGAAGATGAGGTTGAGGAGGAAGAAGAGGATGACGAATTTGATGAAGAGGATGAAGATGAGGACGATCAGCCAGTGACTCGTCGACGAGATTCTAAAAAGGCACCAGGTGCAGTTGCTACTCCTACACGTATAGTTTTGAAGTTGGACAAGAAAGAGCCACGAGGTGCTGCTTCAGCAGCCAAGGCATCCATCCGGAATAACAGGAGGCAGGAGGAAAGTGAGGATACTGCCACACCAGACATTATGGACGAAGAAGATGAGGTTGGGTATGGTGAAGATTACGATGGCGAAGGAACTCCAGATATCACCAAGATGACAGCACGGCAGCGTGCTCGATACGTGTCTGAGACTCCCGAGGATCTAGTTGAACTGAGTGCTGAGCCTATTCGAAAGAAGATTTTGACTGCAGAGGAACAACAACTTCGAAGAGCAGAATTAGCTCGGCGACGAAAGAACCTTTCTGAACGACGCCTTGAAGAGGAGAAACAGGACACTCTAGATAAATTGCTGAAAAAACGAGCTCCACGAACCAAGAAGGGTGATGAGAGTTCTATGGTAGAGGAAGATGGTGTCCAAGTACCCGTCAAGCGATCACGATTAAATGTTCGTCATCCTGCTATAAGCAGTTGGATTGCTTCCAAGGACAAAATGTTATATTCGACATCAATTCCTCTCTGAATGATTATATGATATGAATTGATGATATTGGCTTTGAAAATAAATATTATATTGCATTAATTATTCTGCCAACGGTTAACACTACTTATGAATGAGTGAATTTGATAGTACGAATTCTATAGTTAAATCAACCGCCAATGAGAAAATATTTTGAAAAACATCTCAATTGAGTTTGAAATTCAAAAGGAAATCAAAAGAAATCAAAAAAAACAAAATTATATAAAATGTGCTAAATATCCTATTATAAATCCAAGATAACGACCGTCTTTATGCTGGTACGCTCGGCGGCTCCTTGCATTGCCCATTTAACTCGCAGCACGCAGATATACCCTTGCCCTGATGAGTATTACCCTGCTGTAAAGTTGACTACCAGTCGCCCATTGCAAACTCGAACCATCTGATAGTATCTAAGAACGGTAGTTAGCTGTATAACAGCATTGTTTCAAGAGTTATTCAACTGGAATCTTGTTAGGGCAGATTTTGTTGTTTAATAGCAAGTGTTTGGTGTTTTAATTTTGGTTTGTTTGTGCCTTTGGTGCTTAGTTGTACGGAGGTTTTTCTTGAAACCCATATAGTTCCGCGGAGGCTGGTTTCACCTGTTGATTAAGTCAGTATTTTTGATCCACCCAACCAGAAATTCCAAGTTACGAACTTGTCACTGAGTTGTATCACGTTTTCCTTGGTGTATTTCACAGATTTGTTTTTGTTTAAACTTGAAACCGCTCCGAAGTGCCTACCAAAATAGGATCCCCTTCCCCTCCTGTGCGGTATTTCAGAACATATTGAGTGTCGGACTTTTTTATTTTTTTCTGGTTATTTTTGGGTTTATTGTTCGGGTTAATATTGGATCTTATTTGTGACTTACACAAGGTCATGACTTGTTCATAATGTCTGCATCTCCAATTCCAGGCCATCAGATGGCTCCTGGAATGTCTGCTCAGAAGGTTCCTCGACCTGGAGCACAAAACAATCCACATATGAGGAATAATTTTAATCAGGGTGTGGTACCATTTCAGATACCAATGCAACCAGATTCGGTACAGGCCCAACCGGGGGGTCAGTCTGCTCAGTTCCATTCTCCAGTGTCGAATCCCCATGGTTCGCCCGTGGCTGGTCAGATGAATGTCTCCCCTCAGGGGGCAATGTCCATGACTATGAATCCACAACAACAGGCTCAGTTTATTGCATTGCAGCGTCAATCTCAGCAGCAGGCTGCATTACGTCAAGCACAGGGAAATGCTGACCAGCAACAGCCTGGCAACGCTCAAGTGGCCCAAAATCAGGCATTTCACCGGCAATTGATGCAACAGCAGCATCAATATATTATGCAACAGCAGGCTCATCAAGCCCAGCAAGCCCAGCAAGCCCAGCAGGTCCAACAGGTTCAACATGTTCAACAGGTTCAGCAAAATCAAAATCAAAATCAACAGGCACAATCGCCAGTTCACCCTCAGGCTCAGCAGAGCCAGGTGCAGCAGCATGCTCAATTTGTTCAACCACAGCAACAACAACAGCAATCTCAACAACCACAGCCACAAATACAGCGACAGCAACAGCAGCAACAACAGCAGCAACAACAGCAGCAACAACAACAGCAACAGCAGCAGTCGCCTCAAAATAGTCAACAGCAGGGAGCAGCATCATCTCAACCAGCATTCACGCAAGCCCCTCAAAATCCAATGCTACTTGCACAACAACAGGCCGCTCGTGGACAAGGCGAGACTTTGAGTCCCCAAGACTGGGCTGCAATTACGGCAGCTATGCGCCCTTCCATAGGAAGTGCCATTGTACGATTAACCCAGTTTGCAGAATTGGTTGGCTCTGTAGGTGACCAAACAAGCGACATTGAGTTTTGGAAGAGAATTGTCAGTGAATTCTTCTCAGAAATGTCAGTTCTTAAATTTTCGGTTTCCAGTGGCAAGGAAATCAAGCATTTTGATGTTCCTTATCAGATTATTCCTCGGTTTTTTTACACTTTTATTCAGTCTGGGGTGAGAAGGATTCAAATAACTTTTGAAAACCCCAGAGAATATGCAAGCCCTAGTTCAGATCATTTTGTTGACTGCTCTAGGTGCTCTATTATCTATTGGTTCCAAGACGGTACTTTGGTACGATGTAACTGTCCAACCCGAGTTGTTGTTAACTCTCAACTCAAGATTGAGTGGATGGAGCAACAGAGCCTTGACTATTCAGAGTATTTCAGTCGTCAGGCCCTTGTATCCATGTATTCAGGTCCACAAGGAGGGATAAAATTAACTCCCAGTCGTGTTACTGCTTTTGGTATGACAGCATCCGTTATGAGATTTTTGGAAGTATCAGAAACGATGGCACATATGAAAGAACTTATGATACATTCAGCATCCTCACCTGCTGCTGGTCCTATGAAGGTATTAGAGGAGCTGTCAAGGTTATTCCGTAATAGGGACTTGAGTGCCAAATCGATGGATCCATCAAATGTTGCAGGCATACCTGGTGGTGCTCCACTGAATGGAAATATCACACCCACCTCTGCAAATGATTCATTTACTGGCCCAATACCAATGAGTACTATGGCCAATTCTAATGGACAACCGGCTCAACCTCAGGCGTCTTCTAGTAGTCCTCGTACTACCAAGAGAAGAAGACCAAGTACTGCAAAGGATACGGGCGATGGTGGCTCACCAGCCGTAAAACAGAGTCCAAATCTACGCAAGAAATGATAAACGATATGCTTTCGGCATACTTCCATGTTCTGTTTAGTTTTTTTGTAGTTTATTATATCTATCGATGCGATTAGACTTTTCTACACTACCACAGTAGTATGCAACTCTCCACCCCCTAAGCCTCTCTCTCCCCTTTAGCATCACCAGTGCAAGATAATGACGAACTGAGCAAACACCAGCCCAATGTCTAGAAATACGTCTGGTCTGGTGGAGCTCAGCCCAGAGCCTATAAACACAGAGCCTGATAACACAAACGATGAATATAATGAACCAGACCCTTCTTCCTCTGGTGTTGTTGATGAGACTCCGGGTATTAGCGTGGACGATGAAAGACAAACGGATACATATCAGTCCCTTGCTGTAGAGTTTGCAGATATAAAGCCGACTACTAGCGTCTCATTGGGTGACTCTATGATAAGTTCAGATGGAGAGTCAT
This sequence comes from Sugiyamaella chiloensis, assembly GCA_030578775.1. Taxonomy (NCBI): domain Eukaryota; kingdom Fungi; phylum Ascomycota; class Dipodascomycetes; order Dipodascales; family Trichomonascaceae; genus Sugiyamaella; species Sugiyamaella chiloensis. The sequence goes on from JAKTZE010000007.1 coordinate 344,252, forward strand.
CGGCTATCAGCGTTGGACCCGAAATCAGTCAATCGAACATAGACGTTTCAAAGCTGCTGTCCGAGGTGCTGAACAGCTCTGCAGGCGGCAACGAAGATGATTGGGATGATGACGATATGAGGACTCCACTGGTTGAATCCAGTAGTCGGTTCCTTGAGGGTGGTGACACAGCGAAATTTGAACTTAGTCGCTATGAGATCCCGAGCGATCAAGCGGCAGACGATGGTGACGGTTCCGATGCCCAATCTATGGATGTATTCTTGAGCCACAAGAAGCATTACTTTATTCTCTCAAGTGCTGGCAAACTTATTTATTCATTCCATGGATCTGATGACATGGTCTCTGGCTATATGGCAGTTTTGCTCACGATTCTGTCTTATTTTGAAAAAAGCGCTGCAAGTGGGGTTAAACAAAGCCAACAACTCAAGTCTTTTACCGCCGGAGACACGCTGTTTGTTATATCTGTTGAGGGCCCTCTTATTTTGGTTGCTGTAGACCGATTAGGGCAATCTGAATTACATCTTCGGGCACAATTGGACTTTCTTTATGCGCAGGTTCTGTCGACTTTGACGAAATCACAGATTATCAAGATATTTAAGACAAGACCCAACTTTGATTTGAGACAGCTTCTTGGTGGTACTGAAGTGTTTCTGAATGCATTGGCCAATGATACAGTACGAGGTTCTCCGTCAATATTACTTGGAGCTTTGGAGTGTCTCAAACTGCGCAAGACTGTACGGGAACGAATCAACCGTATTCTCATATATTGCAGGATCCCCAGTCTGTTATATGGACTGATCGTGGCTGACTCAAGACTTGTGAGTGTTATAAGACCAAGGAAACACAGTTTGCATCCCCCAGACCTATATTTGTTGTTCTCTATGCTCTATAATACAACGTCATTTAAGCAGGGCACTGAGCATTGGACGCCTATATGTCTACCAAAGTTTAACTCTACAGGGTTCCTGTATGCTTATATCAATTTCTTGGATGATGATATAGCACTTGTGCTTATTAGCCCAGACAGGAATGCATTCTTTGATCTTCGGGCAGCACATGATGAAATTCAAGACAAGCTACTTAGTCAAAACTTGTTAACCCCTATCAAAGATTCATTGCAAAAAGGACGTTTCAAGCCTGTGGATATACCAGCACCTTTGATTAGACATTTTCTTTACAAGTCAAAGACATATGTGCAATTCGTTATGCCCAGCCTATCGGTGCATTATCATGAAGCAGACCAGCGTCAAAAGTTAATGAACTTATATCATGAACTGCATAGTGCTGTTCATTCGCGTCCGGGACAGCTCAAGATATTTTATGCAACAAGGGAGAATACAACTGCTTTGGCATGGGTGACGCCGTATTTCGAAATGTATTGTGTTGCTGGATACACAACTAAAGATGCCTTGTCACAGAGTGTGCAGGCAGCTTTAGAGTGGATCCGGGTCCAGGAGGAGCGATTGTTTGTTATTGGTGGTGCAGTATTTTAGTGTAAGCTTCCCATACTTTCTCTGTCATAAGTTTCTTGTAGATGAAAAATAAATATTTATTGACATTGTAAATCAAAAAAAAAAAGGATCCTAAATCAAAAAAGAAGAGTACTCCGATACGGGGAATCGAACCCCGATCTGCTCGGTGAGAGCGAACTGTGCTAGCCATTACACCATATCGGATGTTGAAACGGTAATTTTCTAACGCTATAAACGCATTTGATTCAATTTACCTTGATTTAGTCATATTTTTCATTATATTTCAATATCGAGTTTCAAAAACACGAATATGAAATTAAAGTTAGAGACCTTTTAATGCTGAACAAGCAATTGGGAAGCAGCTTTCACTCTGACGGGACTGGGTGACCTTTAGATAGATATGTAATAGTTTACTATAAGTATTTAGCTATTGGAATAAAACCAAATATGCAAAAAAAAAAAGTTTCAATTCTTGTTTCAGTAAACTGACGTGAAAAAGAGGTAGAAAGTTATATTAATACTCCTGGATATATCATCCTTGTAGTATCTAGTCATGGGCTGATATTTTTTTTCCGCTATACAATACACAGGACATTCGGTATGAAGCGAGATTTCGTGTATAAATGCTCTTGAAATATGGTCACTAGTTCCGTTCCCCTTAGAAAAGTAACCACTCCCCTTCTCGTGATAAAAACATATCTGATCAGTTAGTTAGTAAGTAAGTAGCTCATTTATCGTCGAGTAACAAACATCAATCCTCACTATCGAGTCTGTAATTCTTGTAACAACAGATCGACTTTTACGCGGCTCATGGTTAAATCTCGGAGTTAGCTAGAATAATTGACATTGCATATGCTGAAAGATGATGATATCCAGTCAATTGAGATTTACCAAACAATATTTGACTTCCGCCTGACGGGAAGTTTGAAATGCTAAGTTTTGGCTTTCAAATCAGCAAAAAAAGAATGCTCGGTAACGGGGAATCGAACCCCGATCTCCCGCGTGACAGGCGGAGATTCTGACCATTAAACTATTACCGAATTTCGTGATACGGGAATTTTAATGTTTCTAATAAACACACGACAAGAAAAATTTCAACCCCTATCCTAAACTGTGGACCTTACCCTTATAAATTACTTCTTTGGGTAATTGTTAAGTTGATCAAAACGAAGTTATGGTAAATAATGTCTCTAGCTTAGAGTGACAATAATAATAAATGAGATATACTACTATTCTGTAGGTTTTGATTATTTACAAGCAGGCATTTATCCTGAGACAGTTTTATTTATAACGACTTTACAGAACTGATCCGTGAATGTTGTAAAATTAAGAGCCTTAACTTAAATATGTAAAAATGTCCCAGTAGTATAGTTAGATAGATACCTGTCACTTGACTCACTTCACATATTATTCATCATCGACATCTATATCCTCTAGCTCTGGTACAGGATATAGTAGAATACAAGCAATACCACTTATTTGCTCCAGTTGCTCTCCAGATGAATGCATGCTACTAAATATTAATGCTTCTCCTCCACCATTACGGACTGTTTCAACCATAGCAATGTACTTTTTCCTGGTTTGAATATCATTGCTTCTGAAAAGAGCATCAGTGATTAGCAGGGTAGTAACAGCACCCCTATCTACTGCAACTTCGACATGCTTAGGACCGTACCAAGCTTTGGTATCATCATCATTAAGAGTCTTGAAGAATTTATCCAAGACTAACGTCTCATGGCCATATTTTGTTGATGCAAGTTGCTTTTGGACGTCCTGATTTTTCAATATTTCTTCTAATGAATGGACATGGCCAGTTGAGCTATGCGTAACAAGAAATTTATCTTTGGCTCTAACGAATGCCTTGTCATTGTCTGCCGAAGCTTTTTCAAACATGTAGTCAAAGTATCCCTTAGCAGTGAATCCTGGAGATGCCAAAATTATAGCTTTCAGCTTCTCTATTGTAAGGTTCCTCCTCATAGTGGTATATACAAGGTCGTAGAATTTCTTGACTGCCTTTTCATAGCCAGAGTTATCCCCTCTTTTCTTACGAGGAAGCGAATGCTCAATACGTTGTCTAACAATTGTCATATTCTCGGTCAATAAACAGATATTAGCAAGACCTTCTTGCATAACAACTGCCCCGACCTCTGCCTTATTTTCAGGATCTGTCGATTTGTCTATAATGTCCAAAGCAACCATATCCCATTCCTGTTTAATGAGTTTAAAGTTGCGATTCAGCTCAAGCTCGAATGTATGATAGGTACCAGCCGATACATCATCTGTGTCCTCTGTAACAGGTCCGTTTATTCGTAGAGATCCTCCAGCAGCGTCAAATTCGATCTTATTTATCTTTAAACGAAGCTTCAGAAGCTTTCTTGTGCTCTGGCCCTTTGACATGCCATCCTTCCCTGTCTTCGTTATTCGTCTCATAGATTTGGCTTCTATCTCGTCTCCTTCTTGGAAAAGGTTATACGAATACCATAAATCCTCAGAGTCTTCTGGACATAGTGTGACCTCCCCAGATTGGTCCTTCTCCAGAGATTTTCTTATAAGTTTCATCTTGGGTTCGTTTGAAATGTGCGGCAGATGATTTGTAGACGATAGTATATGCACGTAAGTGCAGGCGAGTCATATTGGTGTGGGAATTGTGTATGATATAAATAAGCAAAAAAAATTTATCTACAAGTAACGAAAATTAACTGAATTTCAGCAAAATTGTTTTATATTATAACTGTGGCTAATTGGATAGACAATATATACTCATGCTTATCGTACAACCGCACCAACAAGACTCTTGACAAGGCACAGCTCGCCAGCCTTATTGACAAGTCTCTTTGGAGTCTCAGTCTCGTCCTTTCTGTAAGTGACCTCCAATTTATCATTGGTGCTGAATCCTGGCTGAATTGCTTCCCAGATTTTCTTCTTGGGATTAAGAACAGGCTCTGGTGTCGAATCATAAGATTCGAAAAAGATCTTGTCACCAGGCTTTGATCCCTCAGGGGGGTTGACAAATTCAACAGTCTCGCCCTCTGACGCACACAATACCATTGCAGCTGATTTAATACCTCTCATAGTGACAGGCTTAAGATTAGCTACAACAATGACGTATCTCTGTTGCATAGCCTCCAAGGGGTAGTACTTAACAAGTCCACTGCATACAGTTCGAGGGCCCTCCTCGTCGCCCATTTGAATAGTGGACACATACAAAGCATCAGCATCTGGATGCTTGATAGCCTTCTCGATAAATCCAACACGAAGATCAATGAGGCCGGGAGTAAGTGGAACTTCTTCCTTTGGAGGCTGAGGAGCCTTCTTCTTTTTCTCCTTCTTTGCTCCTTTCTTTTCAACAACCACTGCATCTCCCTTCTCTTCAGCTTTATCAGCACTTGTATCCTTGACGTCCTTGATCTCCGTGGTCTCGGCCTTTTTGTTGTCAGCCTTCTTGTTCTTCTTCTCTTCTTTGGAACCCTTGGCATCTCCTTTGGCACCATCTTTCTTGGGCTTGGCGGTAATCTCACGAGCAGCAGCCAAGTCAAGGTTCACAGGGATCTTATCTCCCTCTTTTACACCAATGGCGTTCTGGACCAAATCAACCCATCGGACGATATGTCTATATTCAACGATCTGTTCTTGATTCCATGCTTTGACAACAGTGCTGACTCTTGACAGTACGATAGCATCGGCACCAGTAGCTTCCTGGGTATCCAAAAGATACGTTCTACCCTTCAATGTCAGGTTTAGTTCTTCGATGCCCTCGGGAAATCGACTTGAAACGGTGAGCCATTGATGGAGCTCGGCGCTCTGGAGCTCACTGAGTCCATCGGCAAGCTTGGCGAGAGACACATTAGCCTGCGTTAGTTTTCAGTATCCCATATATTTATATATTCAATCACTCACGTCTGGCTTGTCTTTAAGCGAAAGAGCTTGTTCAAATGCTTTGCTGAGTGATTCCACAGACATGTTAGTAGTTTGAGTTCAAAAGTTTCAGGGTTGTGATAAGATGCAGTCTGGCTCATGCTCACAGGTCTACGGCGTGCAAACGGAAGACAAAGTAAGTTATAACAATTTCAAAGTATAACAATCTGTTATACCCATACTATAATTGATTGATATATTAGCCCTTCTGTTGCTTTGGTTCTTAATATACCAATTTCAAACTTCTATGGCCATAATCTTTTGTCTCCACTGAGTGAGTAACAGGCAGAGGCTTTGAAGACATGTAACACCATGTGAAATGGATTATACTATCTAAATCCTCAGACAAGATATCACATAGATATCTCAGCTAATACTTTCGTCTCTATAGTAGGATAACTCAATTCATAGACCTACTAATTACATATCTCCGGCAAAACTAGAACCACATCCCTCATTAGGCATATTACCCTTGCCCTGATGTTTAACCTAATCTTATCGTGTGTTTAAATTGCTACAATCACCTCAATATCTCAATATCCGATATAGTGTAACGGCTAGCACGGTCCGCTTTCACCGGGCAGTTCCGGGTTCGATTCCCGGTATCGGAGTATTTTTTGTTTGTTCGTTTTGTTAAACTCTAATCAAGTAAACTTAATATGTTATTCCGATTCTACTTTTTTTTATTGTACTCAATTCTTTTCAGTTCCTCTGGTAAGTGTTTTTCTCTGTAGGAGCATCGCCATAGTTCTCTGATACATCATCTTACGGAATCTGTTTAGCACCCGTAACATTATTCCTACCTGATGTGGCAGAAACATAAAAATTAAATAAAATAGAATGAACTCAAGGATACAAGGATATATCAACAGGATCAAAATCAGCCGACATGATCATATAGACGATATTCTTACAAATAACTGTCTCATTAACATTCTGTTTATCAAAGGAATCTGATATCGCGATAGATCTCGATAAGTTCAGCCGTACAAGCCGTACCAAAGTCGACACGCCAAATGCCAAATCACCCTTCCAACATTTCTTGAACGACAAGACAAATATACAGAAATGGATACATCTGTGGATGCAGGTGGTAAGTGACGCGCTCATACAAGGGTATATCTAACATTTCAGTGGTGTTTTCTATAGAAAGAGCATTCTATACTGGGGATTATGCCCAGGTTATCAGTACAGATATCTCTGGGTTCGCAGGTGCTACCAAGCTCAGAGCCCAGGTGCTAGTGGCCCGAGCGAAAATATACACAGGAAAGGCCCGCGATGTAATCACAGAATTCACCGCAGAATCCGAAGAGTCATTGGCCATCCTAAAGGCATACGCTGAATATACGGTGGGAATCAAGACTGGCCTACAAACCATCGAGAAGTTGATCGAAAGTCCTGAAGCCACTAAAAAAGAGACAGTTTTGTTTATTGGTGGACTTGTGCTAGTAAATGAGAAAAGATACGTGGATGCACTTAATCTGCTATCCAAGCACGAAGGAAGCTTGGAATGTGTGTCACTTATCGTCCAAGTGTACCTTTTACAGAACAGGTTGGATCTCGCGGTGAAACTCGTGGACGAGACCAAGAAGTGGGCACAGGACAATATTGTGTTCAATTTAACTGAAGCATGGACAGGATTACGAGAGGGCCCCGATCGTGCCCAGAGCTCGTACTATATATACGAAGAACTATCGAGTGGTGGGTCATCTTCTGTCAAGTCTCTTCTCGGGCAGGCAGTATCTCAATTAGAGCTGGGACGAGTTCCAGAGGCTGAAGAACTTGTCAAAGAAGCTCTTTCTATAAACCCAAGCAGCCCCGAGGCCCTTGCAAATGCCATTGCTGTGGCCATAATACAGGGAACCGACTACTCTGACCTTGAGTCCAAACTCGAACAGACCGCACCTGATCATCCATCATTGACTGATCTCCAGCAGAAATCAGAGGCATTTGACAAAATAGTTGCCAAGTATAAAGTTTAATTGTATTGATTTAGGCATATCTTTGGATGATTTCAATCTCATGTAGTACTTTTGTTGTATGAACCTGACGGGCTATGAGTGCCATACTGTTTGACTATACAACAACTTGAGTTATCGGAGATTATTGAAGGTTGGAAATGAAAATCCGTACACATAGCATTTGCTTTTGGCGGGGGCGCCTTGCTATTACGATCGCTATGCAGCTATAGCAAGATCTGCACAACAAAAAAAAACAATTGAGTTTCTAATGCATAATATATCATTCGATACGATACGATGCTTGCCTTCGGCATATAAATAGATATCCAATCAGAGCTCAGGACTTAGTATAAGTCATGACTTCCTATAGAACAGTCACTTCCCCCATCTCCCCCGCCAAGTTTCTTATGCACACGTGAACTCATGCGGCATCTCATCAACGTATCCCACACTCTATCAGGAGGTTGAGATTAAACATTCACCAAAAAATGGAAGCCCCGCTCAATGTGGATATATCTGACCTGGATGGCGGCAGAGTAGATCATTTACTTCCCGGTGCATTTGGAAAAGACTCTCTAGGCATAATCATCGTACATGGTCTTCCTAAACGTTATCAACAGTTAAGACGCAAGGTCCTTAGTGATGCCGCTCGACTTGCTCATTTACCTAGCAAATCGCTTGAAAGGCTAGAAGTGCCCGAGGCTTATTGGCTTGTGGGATGGTCTCGAGGAAAGGAGAAGCTCGCAAGTGGACAGGCCGACACTTTCAAGGGATCCTTTTATGTGAACTGCGATTTCTGCACGGACAACTCTGAATCTGAGAAGGACGAGATCGCTGTCAAACGAGAGCCTTATGTAAATGACGATAGATTCAAATCATATACCAGTTCGAACGTGTGGCCACCAAAAGACGAAATCACTGATTTTGAAGCTGATGTCAAGGAATTGCTGCAATTGATGATTCAAACTGCAGCTGTGGTAGCTCGGGCCTGCGATAGATTTATTGAGAAATCATCGGCTGAATCTAGTAAACCTCCTCAACTAGAGAGAATAGTCAAGAGCTCAGTATGTACTAAAGCTAGACTGCTTCACTATTATGAACCAGAGGGTTCAGCATATTCTGAAACTGAGGATGGGTGGTGCGGAGAGCACGTTGACCATTCATGCCTTACAGCGCTGACCAGCGAGTACCTAATTGATAACAGGAATGGGGTAGATGATGAATTAATCCCGGGCGGTGATCAATTTAGAAACGCCGGGCTTTTTATCCGGGATCGTCTAGGTAATTCCGTCAAGGTAGACATCCCTAAAGACTCACTTGCCTTTCAAACCGGCAGTGCTCTGCAGGTGATCAGCGACGGCAAATTTCGTGCGATTCCGCATTACGTCAAATCTCCTAGTGGGCCTGACGGCGTTAATATCAGCCGAAGTACATTAGCAGTGTTCTGCCAACCTAATCTTCACGAGGCAGTGGGTGATAAGGACTTTGCTCAATATGCATCGGACATCCTGTCTGGCAACCACTAGGCATTCGTGGCGCCCACACAACATACACGCACTGTGTGTCGTAATAGTGGTATGCATGTATATATGTGATCTTTGCCGTACCTGTAAATCATTTTAATTTATGCATTTGGTTCAGGTACACGGCACTGAGCCAAGGAGATCGACAGACCCGGCTGGTGCTATCTAAGTTTCTAATTAGTGTACTGGATCGATCGTCGTGAGGCGTGCTAGGAGTCGGGTGATCTACCGCAACGTTGCGCCCAGCATCTAACAAGCCCTGCGACGCGGGAAAATGCGACAAAAACACAATGCACGATGAGCGTGTGTAAGCAGCGGAGTTTAGTTAATTTGACGGTAGCACACGAATAATAATTATTTAATATTACCACCTCGTGATAGTCACTTCGATGCAGTGCGCGGGAAAATTGATATGCAATCTGCAACTTAGTGATGGTTCGATTCGTAAACCAAATCGAGATTGAACTGCAGTTAATTCAAAGAGAATAAGAAAAAGAAATCGAATTTTTTTGTTCTGGTACTAAAGTTCGGTGTAATGCCGTATTACATAACCGATTGAGGAATCGACTTGACCGAATAGATCTAGTGTGGTCTCGATTGCACCTATACTGCCCTGCCAACTACCCATTGAGCAGAGATTCCATATTCAGCGCTGATGTGCGCGCGAATAGTCCCTTCGAATTACCGAATCGTCGGTGATGGCCAGGTACCACCGTTGGAGGCTGGGCAAAGAGTGTAACTCCAAATGGCCGTCGTATCAGTAACATCGGAGAAAAGAATTAATTGACCATGCAACATTACATTAATTGACCATGCAACATTACAAAGAAGCATATAGTTTAGAAACATTTTCTCTGTACAGAACAAGTAATAGAGTTTTTCAAACTTTATTTCTCGTCTTTCTTCTCCAAGCCATTTTTAGACGAGACTTGGCAGCCTGAAATACCTCAGTACAATTATAGTGAGCTATTAAAGCATCAATCTCAATCAGTGACCCAGGGTCAATCTAGCGAGCAGAATAAACACAATTGGATACACTAGCATACTTGAGATTTGCCTTTGTGATCAACATGTACTTATCTGTTATCGATCTGTCGAGTGTATCTTACTGAAAACGCAATGCCCAACAATAAAAAAAGCAAAGGTGGATATACATGCATGTACTATTTCTTTTTCTATAAAGGGGCTTCTTGCATTGCATGAATCTACCCTGAATTACTATACTCAGACATCCGCATGACAATGCATACGCTAACTGAAGTGGGTAACTTTAACACTATCTCCAACCTTGACATGGCCATTCGATAGCGGATGCGAGAGATGCGAAGCGCTTACAATTTGAAACATTCCTGAGGTGTCAGGATAATCTATTCAATGCAGGAAAGGAACTCTTGTTTACCATCGGATGATGCCGTTGTATACAATGAATTTTTGTTTGCATTTGACGCATACACAGTAGTCCAAGTAGGTTCACCAAACCACTATTCAAACCCTTAGCAATAAACTAGGGCATAAATCATCACCGGTGTTTGCTAACTCCACCCAGCGCCTTCACATCGGCCGATCAAAGTAAGCGTTTCAGGGTAGCAGTATTGCGGGGTGGGCGGGTGAATGGTTGTCGTCTTTCACCACAGCACAAAGGATGGCCTGCGAACCGACATCTGAAGATCACAAGTTGATCACTGCAAATGGGGATTCTCCCGGTGGGTATCGAGCGTCGAAGTCTATCAAAACACTCAACAATGCGTCAATAATGGCAGAATGTAAACATTCAAGGAATTTCGGAATCAGGACCTGGACCGGAATAAGAAAAAGTCGTACATTATGATTGGAAAAAAACAAAATAAACGGTACTGCACACTTGACTCTACGTTCTTTGTCCCAGCGAACCTTGATGCTATAGATCTGATATGTGTTACTGCTTCATACGCTTAGATCCCTAAACGTAAACCTGCAGAAGCATGCGCACTGCCGTGCAGGTAAATGAAGTTAGACCACCAGTGCTACATGCACTGATTAATGCGACTTCATCGCCCGAGCATTTTGGACGGGGTCAGCCAGGGTGGACGGGCCGCTGCACACAATGAATCGCCCACAGGCCATGGTATGCCAGATGGATGATCACCACATCAAGGTAAGCACATTTGCCATTTCGCTTCCATTGTTGCTGTGATAGACAGATAGATGGGATAGCCTGTATCTTGAATTTTCGGGCGGCCCAAAAATCTGCCGTAACCTCACCGAGGTAGGGCATTAAGCCCTACACTAACAAACTCGCAAGCGTGTACGATCACGGATCGGGTTTCACTTGGTGCTGTGCACTGGCCTGTAGGAGAGCCTACAACCTATTCGGGAACTTCGCAAATATTTTTAGTTTGGGGCACCGTTAGATACTGCATTGAACTTGTAATAATCAGCAGGGAAACCTGTCACAATTATGGATTCCACTATGCCATGTAATGCGTCAACAGGGTGGTCATATTAACTCAAAACTGTTAGCTTGAGAATTTGACGCATGTCTTGTCAGATGCATCAGCAACCTGGCTCATGCTTTGTCAAGATCCCCGTTCGCCGTCATGCATCAGACACACTCGAAGCCATCCATCACTGCAGATTGCCCATTGTACCGCCATACCGCCAATTCAACCAGCCTCGACTGTTTGTACCCTGATAACGCTGTTATGAACGTATAACTTATTTATAGTAAAAGTTAATTTTAAAAATCAGTGATAAATGTGTATTTTCTGATGCTATTGAACCTTTGAGGCAAAATGTTCTACCATGTTCTTTCTTCCCCTCAGATAGATGGCACTAGCGGGGACATATCGTAGGTCGAGACAACCCCTCACGGCTTCGTACAGTATTGTGCATATGCGACGTCAGCATAGACCAAACTACTGCTAGTTGGCGATCATATATCAGTTACAGTTAAATGAAACGGATTGAAGCAATGCAAATCAATTAATATAAGGAATTAGCACAAAATATGTAGGCATTGATACTGGGCTTTCAGAGTCCTTGACATGCATCAATTGTCTAGGAGTTAGCTGTTCGTCAATATGGTCATTGTCCGGTGTTGCAATATTAGTTTATCCGCTAATCAGTCCAGGCGTCATAACGGCGGTTGCTTTTTCCAATGATCACGAATCACGCCCCTGGACAACCCCTATATCGAAGGGCTGCTGTATCAACAACGTCGTCGTTATATGTGGATCTTTAATCGATTGTTCCATAGATGTTTACTTTTTTAACCGGAGGAAAAGCGGGCTAACTTGGGATTGATTGTTTGCGGGGTGGATGGCCAAACTTGACTAAACTCTATTGCCTACTACGGGCACTTTAGCTCTAAGCGAATTCAGCCGGAGATCTGCGTTTCGTCTAGCCAGCACATCATTGAAGAAGTATCTTAAACCACTCCCACTTCTGATATATATGACCTCGTTCCGAAACTTAAATGCTTCGTATAATGTACCATACATAAGCCCGCCGCCGGATCATGTCCACCACCTAAATGAATGCTGGCTCAACAGGATGTTCGTTCTTCCAGGCAATTCACCTTCAATACGCCGTTACATTTGCATATGTGCGACCTCGAAAAAATAACGTACCTTCAGGTGCCAAACCCTGGGCCTATATGATCTCCATAGGACGCAGATCGTTGCAGATCATAACTGATTTCCACCATTCGATCCGATACAGAGCTGCTGGTTAACGGTGAGCGGTCTGTTGGTGCCGCGACCCCTCACTATCACACAGCCATCTCAAGTAGCCGAGGGTCAAATCCTGATATCGAATAGCCATGAACTCCTGAGTACTTAAACAGAGAGATTGGTTAGTGCTCGCCCAAAATTGGATGGGATTTTTTCACTGCTATCTTTATCGTCTTCTGTCGTTCCTGATACCGTTAGTTTGGTACTGTGATTTTTTTTAGAGACTCACCTTGCAATGGCTAAGTTAGGTGGCTCATACTAACTAATGCACAAAAAAGAAACGAATGCGCTTGCATTGCATTCCAACATATTTTCGAGCTGTGCATGACCGTTGCTTTTTCTACGCCTGTCATTAGTGATATTATACTGATCTACTCCATGACTGCTAAGTTCAATACATTGCGTAAACTGCTGGAGCTAGCTCTGCATGTGCATGTTGGTTTATGGAAGCCTGGCTCTGGTCTGAGATAACAATTCTATAAATACAGACATTTAGTCCTACCGGTTATTTTGAAATCTGAAGATCTGAAGAGTTCATTTGTCTGGGGGGTGTATATATAAAATCCAAAATTGTTGCATCATATATTGTCCTGATCGATAGGCAATTATTACATAGGTTGATAACTGGCTGGTCCAAAGTGTACTCAATCGTGTTTTCAGACTCATCCGAAAGCGACTGTCGACGAATTTTGTTTTAGACAAGAGTTTCGATCGATTCATCAAGTCTCTATAATTGCATATCACCGATTGTTTAGTGACCTTTGTATCAAGTCCAAATCGACCAGCATTTTGCATTCACATATTTTGCATTAGTTGCATTTCTGCTGTGAAATATACTTTTGGAGACAAATATTTATATTTGATTCTTATTTATATTTTGATTGTTTAGGCGGGCCTAGCAATTCTTCCAACGCATACAATTCGTTTTCTGACGCTGGAACTTTCCGTATCTATTTTTTTGTCATGGAACCAGTACCACCAATGTTCGAGTATCTAGGCCATCATGATATCCCTCAGTATGTGTAATTTGACTTCATTGTTACTAACCTGCAGTTATCAAGTTGAGATACCCCCCCAAACTCCTAGAAACCAACCAAACCAACCAAACCAATCAAACCAACCTCAGGCCAGGCGGCGAGGTCGGCCACCAAAGAGAAAGCAGATTGATAGCATTCTTAATCTGAATGATACAACTGTTTCTCCAGTTATCTCTCCTCAACAGTCTCGAGCCTATAGCTTGGTCGAAGTGACTCCCGATGCATCACCAGTTGGTGTCAGGACTCCTCATTCCATTGGAACTTTCCATAACTTCTCTGGTGATAAGCCAGCATCGCTGGGTCATTTGTCGTCGTTCGATAATACCCCTCCTCAAACAATGGCTCCTCCATTGAATTTATTGTCGTCATCTCAAATGGTTTATGGGTCTTACATTGATAATAACAGACCTTTGGCATCGCCTGCCTCTTACCACTCTATGAATGGGTATTCTCAAGGGTCTGACTCTATTTCTTTCCCACCTATGGCTGTCCCGTCAAAGAGCTTTCAGGAAACTCAATGGCAAGATAATCTACATGACTACCAACATGTTGCTTTGATTAACGGACACCAGCTGATGTCCAGCCCAGTGTTTCCATCTGAAATCAACAGCGCTGGTGTCTCATTTGGACATGATCAAGGAGATTTACGACTGGCCGCTGCTCAGGCAGCGCAAGTAGCTGTCTCTGCTGGTTCAGCACCAGGAAACCATATCGAGAGTACGCCATTGGAACATGCTCCAGATGTGTCCTTCCGCAGTTCCTTTGGAAGACACCCACACAGCAGTTCTTATCCCAAACTGACCTTGAGAGAACGTCGACGAAGCTCACCATTGCAGCTAGGTCGATCAAATATTCCTACAAGGAATAACTCTGTTTCGATCCCTGTTACTCCTCACTCTGCTACTTTTCCGTACACTCCTAGAAGAAAAGTCAGTCTGAGTATCAATACTGACGGACGGGCAATGATCGGTCACGGTGGTGCAGCCAATCTTGATGAGACTTATTTCCCGTCTCCCTTTAAGATGACCCGTCATTTCACTTACGACTCGGGTATATCTGCCAGCAATTTTGAATCAGCTCCAAGCTCGGGTCTGAATACTGCTCAAAGCTCGACTGCAACCTCTCCTCATAGCGTTGCTTTTGAACCGCCTCAGTATTTTAATAACGAGAGCTATTTGTCTGCTACCACTAATGATATCCCCAATTGGCAGATAGAAAGCGAAAGTGACGATGCCCGAGCTGCTCTGCGAAAGATGACTCTCGCTCCAGCACAACAACAATCTGTTATAGCCGCCAATCTAGCCGACCTAAAGGTGCCACAATGGTCGCCATCCTCATTCTACAATGCAACTACAGAATCGCATCCTTCACAAATGACTCTGCTAGAGGAACAGCAGCAGCGCCCAGTTGATCTAGGTGACCTCACTCTGGCATACACGGATTTTACGTCCATGCAATCTCCATATACTAGTCATGTCGACCTCTAGATATGTATTTATTTTTATCATTATATGAGTTGCACTGAGTATAAATGTTTGTAATTTAATTGATTGCAATCGCATCATTTAGACCGAATAATTGACATTTTCAAATTGCCGTTGTATGGCTATCCTGCTGGATATGCCTGATTTAGCTTTAAACTCAGATACAAAAGCTTATTATATTAATCGCATCAATAGGCGAAAACAAATGTTTCATTACACTACTAGATTCCTTGTGACATACAACAGAGATCTACACAGCCGTTTGATACTCCTGTTTAATCAAATATCTAGCGGTTTAAGATCAAGAATTCACTTGGAGGGATTCTACCTCGAGTTTAAGCGGTTCCCACCCTCACCCATACCGCACTGCCCAAGCTCTGCGACCACCAGCTTTAATATTGGGATTACCCCCACATTAATTGGCGAGACATCACCATGAGCTCGTTCCGGCCTCCTTCAGTGCCTCCTCCACCGCCACCATCCGGTGCTCCAGTGCGTGACCGTTCTCCAGTGGCTGTATATAGGAAGCACTCTCGGAAACGAAGTTCCCAGGTGTTGATTCCTCCAATTCAAGTCTCAAGGAAACGTTCTGCCAAGTCTCAGTCGCGAAACGAATTGAAAGGCGATGACTTGCGCAAGGATAACAATTCCACGAGTGCTGCTAAAGAGGGACAAGAGATTACCGATGACAACCAAGATTTGACTGGTTCTGAAGAAGATGAAGATGAGGATGTCATAACGGGCGAAGAATATGTCGATGGCCTTGGTCGACCTAGAAGATCAGTTGTTAGTCCACAAGCATTGGCATCAGGGGCTACGTTCTTAATAGGGGCACAGTTTTTCTCCAAACTGATTACTTTTTCTTTGAATCAGGCATTGCTACGGTTTGTAAACCCCGAGCTTATGGGACTCAACGCGCAGTTTGAGTTTTTCATCAACACTATATTGTATTTTTCACGCGAAGCAGTTCGATTAGCAAATCAGCGTCAAACTTTATCCGGCAAATCGAAAGATATGTATCGATTTGAGGGTGGCATCCAGTATGGCACATATTCTGGTACAATTCAAGAGGTCATTAATGTAGGATACACTCCATTGCTCATTGGTATACCCCTTGCGCTGCTTCTTTCTGGTATATATTACTTAGCGGGGTGGTCGTCCTCTCCCAACCAACCGTACATCGGCACAGCCATTATTATATATGCCATTTCATCTGTCATTGAATTGGCCAGCGAACCCAGTTTTATGCTGTCTCAATTGCTGGTCGACTTCAAAACCCGTGCTTCAGTTGAATCTGGCGCAGTTACTGCTAGATGTTTTGTCACATTTGCATTTGTAATGCTTTCTGAAAGAACATGGGGTCCTAGTATTATTCCTTTTGCACTGGGTCAACTGGCCTATTCTATTGTCACTTCTGGCCTGTACTCCATAAATGGCTTGCGAACCAGTCGACACCAACCTTACAGGATAACCTCAATGCAAGCTGTCTGGAAAGATAGCATTGCTGGACAGGAGAAGTATTACTTTGACCCCGATACGAAACAATTGGCTGTGAGCTTATGGATGCAGACAGTCTTCAAGCATTGCCTTTCTGAAGGAGATAAGCTATTAGTGTCTCTGTGTTTACCTATTGCAGATCAGGGCGTTTATGCGTTAGTAGCCAACTATGGGTCGTTAATTGCTAGAATGGCATTTCTGCCAATTGAGGAGGCTCTAAGAGGATTCTTCTCCAAGCTATTATCGGAGCAATCCGAATCAGAAACTGCCAATGCGGATATCGTTTCACCGATTTCACCAGCACTTTCATCTCCTGCGCTTTCGGACAGCAGCAGCACCTTCACCAAAATAGATTCCAGCGAGGCAGCAACTAAGGAATCAAAAGCGACAGGCGGTTCGAATAAGTCGTCGGATACAAAACTGTCGATAACCGTTCTTTCGACAATCCTCCGTCTTTATATTTACCTGGATGTTATTATATGCATCTTTGGACCGCTTTCAGGTCAATACTTCCTGAGGTTTCTTGTTTCATCCGACTGGCTAAAAACAGATGCGCCAAGTGTTCTTGCGACATATGCTTGCTATATTCCTTTTCTGGCCATAAATGGATGCCTGGAAGCATTTGTACAATCCGTGGCCTCAGTAAAAGATATTAAACACCAAGGATCAGTAATGGTAGTTTTTTCGATCTGTTTTGCAGTGGCCGGGTATGTTTTTATGGTGCTTCTTGAGTTAGGAGCTCAAGGACTTGTTTATGCCAATATGATCAACATGGGATTACGAATTATATGGTGCTGTAGATACATCGATTCATATTACCTAGGACTACAATCAAAGTCTATGATAGCCGATGGCCGACAATGGATTAAGCAGTCACTTCCCCACCGGTATGTAGTTGCAGTGAGTGCAGCTGCTTCAGCGGTGGCGTGGAGACTTGGACCAGTTGATTCCATTACAGCACTTGCGAAACAGGGCCTATTAGGAGTATCAATTGTTGCATCAATAGCGTATGTTGAACGGCAACTGATATTCAAAGCAGCATCTTCCATTAAAAGGCGAACCTAAATATGCCAATTGATACAAACTGATTATGGTTAGTAACAATAGATTCGAGTTATCAGAATTTGCGAGACCACCCAAAAGAGTTGGTTGACGTGAAAAAGTTTATAATATTTGAAAGAACCTATAATAGCATTAAAACAATAACACAAAAAACAAAGCAAAAACACAAAAAAAGCAAAACAAAATAACAGCTATTACTATTGGCTAGAGAGCTTTTCGACAAGTTGGGCAACAACAGCTCCTCTGAATCCACTCAAATAAACACTCATAATGAACGACATGATCACACGAAAGCTTCACCGGAGTATGGCCAGGATAGCTGGCAGATATCATCAGGTCATCTCGACATATAATACAACTGCCGTACTTATCGGCTTCCTCTTGGGTAGCCGCCGGGAATGAAGTTATGTCATATTGACCTAGCAGATGCTTTTGCCAGATCAATGTCCTTGCCTTTTGAATAGCAAGTCTGAGAGATAAATATGCTTCTCGAAAGATATGCAGAGGAACGCAATAATTGCTGAGCATGACAATCGAAAACATCATATATATGGACAGCTTGAGCACCTCGGAAACGGTGTTTGCTAAAGTCGCATAGATTCGTTTCTTTAAAGACCAGTCAGAATAGTCAGTCTTAGAAGCAGTTGAAGAAGAGAACATCTCGATGGCAATGAAACCAATATGGGCAGTTGTCGCCAAAAGGCTGCTGTACATGATAGATAATTCGGCGGCGAAGATTGCACTCGACATCATGAGACGCCCGCTGGGATGGTAAAGGACTTCGACAAAGTACTTTCGCAGCCATAAATAGTCATTCAAGTGAAGGAGTGCAACTAGTACACTTAGCTTAACAAGACGAAGTCCCGAGCCTTGCAAAGCGCCAGAACTCCGCACATCATAGTTGAAATCAAGTACTCGAGAAGAGCTAAGAGCATGAAACCACTTAAGTACCACCAATAAGCCACCAGTAATTAGAAGTTTAAAGGATATATCTTCATGAACAATCAAAAAAGCCATTCCCAATTCAACAAATGTGTACATGGCCATTCCCTTTAGTCTCTCGATTTCATCCGATCTCAGCGGCCCAAATAAGGCCGTGTGGAGCAATTTGCACACCACTAAAAACACGAGAAGTGTCCAGTTTACTGGCAACAACAGCCGACAATCATTCATTGTGATTTTTGAATCACCTAATGAAGGAGTAGACATACATATATTACCTAGCACGTTATTCATTGTTTTTTCCGAGGTCCATGACAGGATCGATGGCAAAGATCTGGCCCATAGAGCCGGAACCACGTATCCACCTACGACCACAAGGCCGAGAGACTTCCGTTTCATAAGTTTTTAGATCCACTATATAACGCGACTTAGTATATTGTGAAACGTTAAGTCAACAAAGTTGATAAGTTAATAGTTTGTTATACCTATATAGTACCTATAAGTAGTTTTCTCAGATGAGCTGGATATCCCTAACCCGCTAAGCCCATTACCGTAAAGGGGAGCTGCTCAGACGATCAGATGACAACTTGACAGCAATCACCAATCTGTGCTAAAGTTGCTATACCGTGGTTCTCACACCAGTACTATGATATCTATGATCGCAACTACTAACCATCGAACCCTGTGGGAAAGACAAAATATCGGAAAAGAAGTAACAATGCGGCAGTTCTTCTTCATATATATCTGCGTCTCTTCCCCATAAAAAATACGAACGCCGATGCTCTGCAGTATTAAAACATACGAATAAATTCGAACCAACTTGCAGATTGTTAAATATTATTTTTTAATACGAGTGACAAAGCGTTAAAATAGACATGTTATTTTGTATGATTTTGTTAAAAAAGTAATTCAGTTAAATTTGGATTATTTTTGTATCTCATGTGGAAGTAGAGTTTCATTGTCGTGCGCTGTACAGGTTCGGATAATTATTTTATAGGCGAGTCGCCCCACTTGCAGATTACCACGTGATAGATGCACGATAACGGTGTTCTCCGAGCCTGTCAAAAGCTCACTGTAGTAAGCTTCACAATTAAACATTTATTAAAGCGAATGAAGCGGATACAAATGGATTCATATGGGACTGTAAATATGGATCGAAAGTGTCTTGAGGAATGCCAAAAAGCGTAAAAAGCTCCAGACCCTACAGCTGTTATATCGAAAAATTCTCGGGGAGATGTGAGTGGACATAGAACTAGTTGTCAACGACTGTGTCTAATTGTCAATATTTAATAGTTTTGGGATATTAAATGATGACTGGTGCTTGTTTAGATCTAGTATCTTCGAGCCAAAGTTCACTTAGCTCATCTCTGCTGAAAGTAGTATAACACCCTTACCTGATGCATGAAAAATATTGGGAGCTGGAAATTATTCTACACTCGTACACAATGGGCAAGAAGTCTTTTAAGAAACACGGAGGAGGTCGTACAAGATCCAACAACTCTCATTGGTCATCGATCGAGAAGGAAAATGCCCAGTGGGAAAGTTACTATAAAACTCTTGGGTTGATTAATGAAGATGAGTGGGATTCCTTCAAGAAGCACTGCCAGACTGATCTACCATTAACATTCCGAATAACTGGATCCAAGAGCCATGCTGTAGAGGTTCGAGAATCTATGGAGAAAAATTACATTCCAGATCTTAAGGATTTGATATGGGAAGGAGAAGCAATCCCAGAACCTCGACCGTTGTCGTTCTATCCAGACAAGTTGGGCTGGCAAGTGAATGTTGGCAAGCAGGTGATTCGAAAGAACCGACCGTTTGCTCGATTCCAAAGGTTCCTGGTTGTTGAAACAGATGTCGGAAATATCAGTCGACAAGAAGCTGTTTCAATGATTCCTCCTTTGCTGATGAATATTGAACCTCATCACACTGTTATGGACATGTGTGCTGCACCAGGATCTAAGACAGCTCAGCTGGTTGAAGCTCTTCATGCTACTTCTGAGACTCCTACTGGATATGTCATTGCCAATGACAGTGACTATAAACGATCACATATGCTTATTCATCAAGTTAAACGGTTGAACTCTCCCAACTTGGTTGTTACAAACCACGATGCTCAGCATTTCCCAAAGATTAAAATAGCCGAGAACCAGTATCTTAAATTCGACCGAATTTTATGTGATGTGCCTTGTTCTGGTGATGGAACAATGAGGAAAAATATCAATGTTTGGAAAGACTGGACAATTGGAAATGGATTAGGATTACACCCTACCCAAATCAACATTCTTTCCCGAGGAATCCAGCTGCTTAAGCATGGTGGCCGATTGGTATACAGTACATGCTCAATGAATCCTATTGAGAATGAAGCAGTGGTTGCCGAGGCTCTACGTCAATTTAAGGACATTCATTTGGTCGATGTATCTAGTAGTCTCCCAGGTTTAGCACGCAGCCCAGGTGTTAGCAGCTGGAGAGTGCAAGGGAAGGACAAGCAGTGGAAAGAGCGAGGTGATAACGAGTTGCCACGAAGCTTGTTTTCTCCTGATGAAGAGGAGATTTCCAAGTTTAACCTGGATAGATGCATTCGAGTGTACCCTCACCAACAAGATACTGGTGCATTTTTCATTGCTATTTTTGAAAAGCCAGATCTGAAAAAGCGACAGCAGAGCGAGGATGATGAAGATGAAGATGACGTCGCCGAGAAGAAAATCAAGCTCAACGAAGACGCAGTTGCAGTAGCAGCAGCAGCAGCACCTGAGATCTCAGCACCATCAACCAACGATGAGACCCAAGTTGAGAAGAAAGAAAGGCTTCCTCGAGACGCTTCAAATGAAGAGCCTTTCAATTTTTTGAAGGGAGATCACCCGACCTTGGAGGAATGCTGGAAGTTTTACGGAGTTGCGCCTGAATTCCCCCGAAACTCAATGCTTGTTAGAAATGCTACAGGCGAACCAGTGAGAATCATCTACTATGTCGCACCTAATGTTCGACCAGTTTTGGAGCTCAACAACTTGAAATTCGTTCATTCCGGTATTAAAATGTTTGCTCAGCAAAAGAACGACTGTGAGTGTAAATGGAGAGTTCAGTTGGAGGGTATTGATATTATTTATCCATATGCCAAATTCGAGCGGGTTGTTGAGGCTTCTGATCTTGAGATTCTTAAAGTCTTGTGTGAGAAGTCATTCCCCAGATTTGATGAGGTTGAGAGAATTGATCCTAAATTGAAGGAACAAATAATGAATGTCAAAGAAGGTTGTGTGTTTTTGAAGATCCCAAGAACCGATGCGGAGACCTTACTTTACCCATTGTGGAGAGGAAAGGGCTCTATTAATATCATGTTACCAAAGCAAGATGTACAGGAACTATTGCATCGAATATTTGGAGTTGAGAATGTAAAAGGCGAGCGAAAATCTGCTGAAGAGAAGGAGGCAGCTGTTGAGGTAACCACCGAAACTGTTAGCGAGGTTGGCGAAGCTACCGAAGCTACTGAAGCTATCGAAGCAACTGAAGCTATCGAAGCAACTGAAGCTATCGAAGCAACTGAAGCTATCGAAGCAACTGAAGCAACTGAAGCATAGCCAATAATATGATATAATTTCAATGTAGTTTATTATAATGCCAAAAGATATATTCCAATTCTGAAACCTTCTTTTCCAATCTATTTTTCTCGACTCGTTCAACTTACGTTTGGTATCGAGGTAAGGAAATCACACGAAGCTAAGCCTGTTTCATACCTGACTATGCCTCGTCGACGAGGGTTTAGAGTTTCACTTCATAAAAATCGAGTAAAACACACTATATACCAGGCCACAACACTACTCAACGAATCACAACGGACCCAAGATGTTGGGAGATTTGTGAGACTTGTTGAGAGGGATATTCCCCCAGACGATGCTCTGTTGGCGAGCTCCCCTGATGGTGAACCCATCCCTGTAGTACAACATCCAGACCTCCCAAATAGCGATCTACTAAAGGCCATACACTATTATGCTAGTCATTTTTACAACGCTAGTGGTTCTAGGGCTATGAATGGCTCCTTGGATGAGACATTTCTACTTACTATGGGTATACTTATTGAAGAGAAGATCAAAGAGTTATTAGGACCTCAGGGACATTTAATGTACGGTCAAGACAAAGTGGATAGAGAAGCAGAGGATCCAGAATGGTATGCTCGTGAGCACATTAATGAGTTCGGAGTACAATTAGATGGCACAACCAACCGAGATTTCAAAGTAATTTATGATTCTGATTCCAGTGATCGTGAAAGTGAAGGCACTAGTACTAACGAGATTAACGGGGAGGTGAATGAGTTGAATGCGACGGATGAGAGGGATGATAAGAATGATATGGATGATACTCCTCGTCCGTCAAAGAAACAGCGGATGCAATGAGAAACAACTGTATATAGAAATTATTTATTTATTGACAAATCAAAACAGGACGATTTAAACGAAACAAGCAGACCAAAAAACAAGTCTACAATTAATTAACATAAATAACCAACGATGAACTTGGACTAGTTGCCGATCTGGGTGGTAGATAGCAAGGACTTTGCCGTAGTCAACTCAGGAATATCCAAAGACATTCGCATCCTTTCAGATGTATTGACAGGAACAATTGGGCTGGCACCAGCAGCGTCTTCAGTTGTGTGAGCTCTCTTCTCAGTGGAATCTGAGCCCCCCGATTCAGATCGCAAGTCTTTCTCATCTCTACCCCCAATTGTCGTATTCAGGTAATCAAACTTGTGCAAGAATACCTGCTCCCTAATGATATCCACATCATCAGGTCTGAACATCTTTTGATATGCCTTAGCAGTAAATCTAGGAAGAAGACATATAACTAATACCGCCAAAGTGTTGGTCCAGAATGGCAGAGATCCATATACTTCGTCAGCGGCCATGTAGAATGCCTCAGATGACACGAATTGGGTATAGATACCAGTCCAGAAGAACACAAGCAAGATACTAATAGCGACAATCAGTAAGAATAGCCAATCCCATCGGTACTGGTTCATAAGCACATACAGATTGCAAGCAGCAATTGCTGAAGTGGCTGTGAACACACCATAAGACTCTCTGTAATTTATTTGCCGGCCACTTGTGGTGACAAATCCACCATTAAAGAAGACGCAGAAAGATAAGAAATAACATACTGCAGACTGGTAAACACCATCGACCATGTAAATCCAAAATTTGAGATTCGACCATTGTTGTCGTAAAATTCCTTGTCTATATAGTTGAGGCACTGCAAACATCACTTTATCAGGCACATCCTGATCAGAAAAGCCCATAAAGATAACTGGAAGAGAAGTGAATGCCAAGTTAAACAAGGTGATATAGGTATAGTCAAACAGATAAGACCCATCGAAACTATTATGAACGTCATACCAGAACAAAGTTAACGTAAATACCACGTTCTTGTAGAACAAGTTAGCAGTCATTTCAGCCAATCTGTTATATGACCATCGGCCATGAATCAACACCAATCGAGTCAAGTATCGAAATTGGCCAATAGCATAATCAGAGGACATGACAGCCTGACGACCCTCAAGACCAGCAATACCAACACCTACATCTGCTTCTTGAATCATAGCAACATCGTTTGCACCATCTCCGATGGACAATGTGGTCACGTCCAATAACCGCTTAACAAGCTCAACTACACGGGCTTTTTGCGATGGGGATACTCGACAACAAAGGACGGATCGGCATTGTTTGCACAGCAAAACAAACTTTCGGCTTGCTTCCTCATCTGCAAGGACTAAAGCAAGAGTGTCACCGTCAATGATAGCAGCATATTTAGGTCCTGGAGGACTATGGTCTGCCATTGCTGCCACAACTTCTTCTTCACTACCAGAAAGGTTAAATTTGTCATGGAGATGATCGGTCATCATATCCAAAGGATTAGAACCCTGTAGAACCAAAAGCTCCATATTGTTTTCAAGGAGATTACACGAGTAACCGATATTGATAGCAGTCTCGACCTTGTCGCCTGTCAAAACCCACAGCTTAATACCTGCTCGACCGAGCAATGCAATGGCATCAGAAACACCGTCCTGAAGCCGATCTTCGATAGCTGTGCCTCCAATAAGATACAACCCTCTTTCAATCTGGTCAGCAGATGCCTCAACCTTCGCTTCACGATCTTGCAACGCGGCGGCCGCTTCATCATAGCCTGCCTTCCAGGAAGAATACTCCTCCCAGCTGAGCTCTTTATATGCAATACACAAGGTCCTCAGACCCTCATTCGCAAACTCTTCTAAGTGATCAGCAGTGGCCTTTCGCATTTCGGGTTGAGTGTTAGGGACAAGTCTCGAAAAGATAACGCTGTCGGCTCCCTTTGAAAACAGAATCAACTTGTTGGTTTGAGGCATTCGAACAATCACACTCATTCTCTTACGAGAAGACGAGAACTCTAATTCGGTTAGGATTTCATACTCGGCCTCGCTTCCATGAATATTGATGAGAAGACCGTTCCTAGTTCTATCAATGACAGTGAAACCCAGGTCTTTTGCAGTACCAACCAATGCAGAATCATCAGGTGAAGGTGCATTGTAAATTAATCGTTCCTCCTCATCACCAACCTTCTCGGGAATAGCAGAGTGACACAAAGCAAGAGCCAGCCCGAAACTGTTGAGAGCTTCTTTTTGAGCATCACCAGATGATCCCACGAGATCGTCCACTATTTGAGATGAAACCAAAGATAAACTGTCATCAAACATGAATGGATTGTCATAGAGAGCACGTAGCTTTGAAACCATATTTGTTTTGGTCTCTGCAATTTCATTTCTCTTCTCTTCTGCATATCTTTCGGTATCAAGATCAGGATTTGTTCGTTTAAGCAACCCCAGCATGGCTTCAGTGAAAGCCGAACCATAGGAGATCCCGTTAACAGAGCATTTCTTGAACTCCATAACATTCTGAGTCAAAGTTCCAGTTTTGTCGGAGAAAATATATTCGACCTGTCCCACATCGTCAGAAATGGACCAAGACTTGGGAGTACATGGATAGTCAACAGGCTCGTAATACATCTCAATATCACTGTAGATGAAAAATGCTTGAATAGTCTTGATGATCTCGATAGAGATATACAAGGAGATAGGAATCAAATTTTGGAGTAAAATAACAGCAGCCCAGAAAGTAACCAAACCATCAACGGCCGCAGAACCTCCAATAGATCCAAACTCAAAGAATGTGGCTGAAGTGTCATGTTTGCGGTAATATATACCTTCGATAACACCAGCAATGAACGCTAAGATGAATAGGAACACAAAGTTACTAACGACATTGAAGTTGAGCTCTCGTATCATTCGGCTTCGCTTGGCAGGTGTTACACCAGAGTTAAGCATGATCTTAGACTCAACACCAGTATAGACTACCATAGCAATAGCCCACTTTGTGTTTCGCAAGGAACTACCTCGCAACAACAAATTATTAATTGATATAGGCTCGGCCTGTTCTCGAGTAGGAGAATTGTGTTGCGTCCACCTCATAACACCACTGAAGGAATAAAGGGCAGGATTAGGACTCTCGCATTCTATACGGAACTTGGCCTGTTCAAGATCTCGACCATGCGACAGCGCAGAGCTACCTTGAAGGGCTCGGCGAGATTTAAGATTGGTCTCACCATCGAGATTTCGAGTTTCAATGAAACAGTTACCATCGATATCCGAAGAATTGAGAACAACAACGTCAGCAGGAACCTCATCATTGTTGAAGATTTTGATGATATCTCCACACTTTACATCCTTCCAATAAGTTCGCTTGAACTTGTATGTTCCTGTAGAAGGTAAAGAAGGATCGATTACAGACAAATTCTCCCGACTGTTGTTACTAGTATTAGAAGTGGTTGTAGTTCGAGTGTTAGTAGCGCCAAGATATTGAGAAGATGGCATTGCGCTACCTGGTAGATTGGTACCCTCATTATAGACAGACGAAGCTTCGCTGAATAGGGTATTATTGGTGTGAATCGTATACAACGAATCTCGACGAGGATCCAAATTCCTGCCACTTGAAGACCCACTCTGTGGCTTTTTTGATTTCTTGCTGAAAATCCCCTTGATACCAGCGTACATGTTTCTGAAGGTTCTCGTCGAGGCCTTCTTAAATCGTCTCCAAGGGGATACATTCTCTTCAACAACATTGACATTGTTGTAATTAATGAGAGTGGTGGTGATGGTATTATTGAGCTCAGAGTCCAAGACAGCTCGTCGGTAGTCCTCAATAGCATCCTTTATTGCAGTGATGATGACAATAGCAATAATAGGCACTGCCGATAGTCCAGGATTAACCACCCCAAATATAGGGAATGCGGATAGAATGACAATAAACAAAAAGTAAATATTAGCGATATTGTGAAACTGGTGCCAAATATTCTTGGGGATGAAGTTCAGAGGGGTATATTTGGTAGTTCTGATTTTGTTTCGTGGGTAATGAGCAATAGGAAATCCAGTCTCTGGGTCAACTGCATCGGCAGGAAGCGGTTGATTGAAAAACAGAGCCCTTTCATGCTTGGATATAGTCTCATCCTCCAGGCCCAAGAACTTATCTAGACCTGGAATTCGTTTACTAACATTTCTGACGAGTTGTGAAGGACGGTTTCGGAGTTCAGAAGCAAGACGCTGGGCCCGAGATTCCGACCTCTTTGGACCACTGGCGTTGCGGGATAGATCTGGACTGGCGAGAGCCGAGCTATCCTTGAAAGCTACAGAACCAGATCCCGATGGCTCGTGCATTGTCGTTATACTTTAGCAGTTGCGAAGTTCGTAAATAAAAATCAAAACTAAGCTATGCCGACGGGAATCTAGCACTTAAAAAAAAGCAAGCTCAAAAATAGAACTGAGCCAAATCGCACTAGACAACAAAACAACGAGGGTGCTTCCTGTCTTGGCAAGCAACGGGATGGAGTTAAACGGAACAACCGGGAACTCGAATCAGCAAATAGGCGAAGATTACGAAATGACAGGCTAAACCCGAACAAAGATAGGCAAGGTTTTCAATACCAAGCTACAGTTCTAGGCTTCTATCAACCAAGATCTGATTGAGTTAAACAACAAACTAAGAAATATTTCAGTCTATAAACCCCAATATATCCATCCACACCTGCCTACCGGTAGCTAAGCATCCGGACCTCCGTATGCACTGAGCGGCATTACAGGCGGCAGTGCCCTGCTTACCAAGGTGGCTGGTTGAGAGTGAGCAAGATGGGACTGAAAAATGTACATTCGGCTTGATCAGTACCTGTAACAAGAACAATCGTCAATATGGTTCTACACTCAATTTTGCTACTCATTAATGAGTTTTGAAGAGTCAACCTCTGCACGAGTTGCGTCGTATTGGTCCCTGTCAGCCGTTGCAGTAACCCCCGTTATGCATGGTGAGTCCTGCAAACAACCTACCTAAGTTACCGTTGCCATGTGGCTGGCCGATTGGTACAAGGATTTGTCAACCCTTCTGACTGATGCCAGCTTATCACAATCTACCATGCATTGCATAAGCGTATCCAACCGTTTGAATTGCTGGAACTCCGATAACAAACATAATCCATATGCAGTTGATTCAGTATGTAGCGATGTTTCCATCGGATGACTTTGTTTGATTATATTGTGGGTTTTGGTGGGATCATTGTAGTGAAATTCATATATCGTAGTAGCGTCTGTGTCATGTTCATGTTCATATTCATGGTTACGCCCAATCAAGTCCAGAAAGCTAAAATGGAGTGCTGAATTGATGATTGAGAATAACACAAGATGCCTTCGGGGTTCGAACCAGTGGTCAATTGATCGAACACCTTGTGAACTTTCATGCGGTGTTGGATCGGTTCATCTTCGATATCCACGCTTTCGCAGATCTCTCTTTCGGTCCAACCGGTTGAAGATCTCGCAGACAGTCGAGGCAACTATTGAGCTATTATTTCAGATTACGATTATGTCCATATTATTGTAGATGTATAGAAAGCTTCTCCTTGTAAAGTCTCCTTAGTGAATAAGAACTGCTCAAGTACATTAAATATCAAGAAATCTACTCACCACATCTGTCATATTATAGGCTATATACAAATTTTAGTTACCAGACTCTCAGGAATAAACAGTGGTATGTTCTGAATATCAAATAGACAAAACCATGATACAGTGGCATTATAAATGGAAAAAGAAAGTTCACGCGGCTCGGGAGATGAGGAATTGCAGATCATGTGGGGTCGTGCATATGGCGCGGGGTCGATATCAATGGATATCAAGTTTCTTCCATAACTCAGGATTCCAGTATGGTATATTTCAGGTATGTCTGTTGTGATGGATTACTCATCTACTTGTATTGGACATAATAAAGTTCTCTGAACATCTCAGTCTGGCAAAGCATCAACCCGACTAAGCCTCACATCTCGCCGCCGGTAAAACTCACGCCCCTGATTAAGCCTTAGCCTACGTTTGTTTTTCGGGTGTTGGTGGTGTGCTGGGAAAATGGGCTCGGATAATATCCAGCCTGAGCTAGTGGACAGCATCATCCGGGATATTGCGGGTCTCGGAATTTACACAGAAAAGGGTGTTGTGGAATCGGTGTGCTCAGAGATGTACAGCTGGCTGACAGACGATAGACCTTCCCGAAAGGTTGAGATCGCTTTGATTACTGAGAATATCCACAGGGTTCGAACATCCAGTAATGGAAAGGCAGATATAGATCTATCGGAGATCAGAGATATGCCTGATGTATTGCAAACGGGGTTCCATGGGCTCTGTACGGTGCCTGTGGTGGCTGATTTTGAGACAACATGTCTGGCCGCTGTCATAGCGCAATTATCTGAAGTTCGAAGCAACTCATCAAGTGTTTCCAGTAACTCCGAAAAGCGTCCAAGCCCAATTAGTGTTGTCGAGATGGTGGATAATAACTCAAAAGGTAGTAAGCTCAGCGGAGATACTTTGGAGTTGTTATCACATGTGCCAAAATACGACGGATCAGTCACCAATTCGTTTCCTCTGTGGAAATCTCAAGTGGAAGCATTTTTGACAACATTCAACTTGAATTCTTCATCGATAGAACCCTATATTAGTAGGTATTTGCTGACAGCAAAAGCTGGAAGGTACTACATTAAGTTACTGAAGAATGTCCGTGCAGCTGGTTCGCCAAAATCATACCCGACATGGGAAGAGGTTTGTGACGTAATGAAGACTCTGGACCATCCTGTTAGAAGGAATTATATTATTCAGAATAAGTTGTCAGAACTTACGTCGAACTTTCCTATTTCTATGGCCATAAATGGGGAAAATATCGCGAGATTTCGAGAATTGGAATGTCAGTTGGAACCCGGCCCATTGGGTGACCGACTTTTCTGGCTGCTGAGAATGTTTCCTCATGTCACCGAACTGGTTTTAGGTTACGTTGACCAAGATACAAATGTAACTGTAGATGATGTGTGTGAGTATCTGTTGGCCAAAATAGAGGCAGACGCACCTGGAACTATTTGTGATAGATGCCTTAAGCAATCACACAGGGGTATGAGCTGTCACAATGCATCAAGTTTCCCTAATACGCCCAAGTCAGAGCGTGGTTCTGATAGGTATTATCGTGACCGATATGACGGAGCGCATGGGAACTTGCGACGTGAGAGGAGATAGCATGTAGAAAGGGGAGTGGTTGGATCAGCGTAATCATAGAATCGCAATGTTCTGATCACTTTTGAGTCTATAAATACATGATATTATTTGGCATAAATACATGATCTATGTTTTAAGAAATAAATAATAGTTGGACCACGTTAGTACCATTGTATTGGGATCCATTTGTTGTCCTCCGCAGTACTGTATATCTCGGAATCATCATAAAGTTCAATGAGCTGCTGGTCCAGCTGTCGGGTTTTGGGGAAAGCAAACCGTCTATATTCATCAAATATCATTGTTAATGACCAGTCTTGTAGCCTACGAATGCATCCAACAAGACATCCTGTCCTATGCTTACCTCGGTTGCAGTGGATCAGCAGTGGATGGTTGGCAGGATTCAAGGCAATTTCTAAAGCTGTAGTAATAGTAGAGTGCGACACATGCACAAAAGGCTCTTTATTACCAGACATACCGACTTGGAAAAATTGAATGTTGTTATGTTGCAAAAACTTGACATTCTCTTCTGGATATGGCTCTGGGATCAATACCAACACACTTTTAAGCTTGAGTCTTTCCAAAAATGCAAAATTCTCAGGCCTAGGAAATGAGCTCCGGTAGATATTATTTACCACCATGCTGAAATTCTCAGGACAGCACAATAACAAATCTTCATTAGTGCCTGAGCCTTGGTCCTGATGCTGTTCCTGGTCGTGGTCAGTCATCCCACTACTCATTGTTAGGGTATTTGTGACAGACACTTGGAGTTGGAGTTGTACAGGTGCACAAATTCGCACCCTGAGAGCAAGACAAACGGATAATTTGGAGCCAATTTGTTTAAGGCAAATAGGAAAATGGGCGAGCGCGCTCGCGTTCACGACCGTGCGAGCGATAGACCTTTCTATCTAGCGGTAAGAAGAGTCTTACTCAACCTGAACGTGCTATATAGGGTGGGGCAGATGCGGATACCCAAATGATGCCGCTGGGTATAAGCATGACGGGTCAATAACGTCTTAGAAGCTGGCAAAAGTACTCTGAACTTCAGCATAAAATAAAGAAACAAATAAACGTTGAAAGAAGTAGATTAATAAGTTATATGCTATTGATAACATGACAATAATAAGTGTGATAATAACTAATATCTGTTCTTCATAAATTGCTGTGCAAATTGCTGCTGAAATTCAAAACCTGGGAATCCCTGCTGATGGAACCCGTTGAAACCTCCCTGGTTGTGGTTCTGTTGATTTGGATCTTGGCCTTCGTCGAATTGCCGTCGCTTTTCCTCATCTGATAACACTTCATATGCTTCGTTTAATTCTGCCATTTTGGACTCCACTTCTTCAGGTTTCATATCTCCTCTGTATTTATCCGGGTGGTATATTTTAATCAGACCTCTAAATGCCTGTTTGATTTCCCGATCAGTCGCATCTCGTGAAACCCCGAGAACTTTATAATAATCCTTCTCATTTGCCCTCTTGGCGAGAATCTGTGCTTCTCGCATTTTTCTTGCTATTCGCTGGTCCTGAATACCATTTCTTTGAGCATCGGCCAAAATTCTATAGGCGATATCAAAGTTGTCCTTCTTCAATTCTATATCTGCCTTGAGAAGCCACCCTATCACAAAACCACCATCTCTATCCAGCGATTCGTTGCAAAACTCCAATCCTTGATCATAAAGATCTTTATTATAATGAGCTTCACATAGTGCATCCACCAAATTATCTATCAATTCACTTGATTTATCTCCTGTCTGCTGTACAACCTGGTCCTTGAGCTCGGCAAGTAACCCTTGATCTATTAGCGTGGTGATCACCTCTCCCCATATAGCATGATCCTTAACTTTACCCGATCGATCCCCCAATTTGACGAGCTTTTTCTCAAGTTTCTTAATATCTTTATGTACAGCCAAGCACAGCTTGCAGTCTGCATCATACTTGAGACATTTCCGTAAGCTCTGCATTGCATTGTCGTATTCGTGGAACTTGTAGAACAAGATCTTAGCTGATGCCACAAATGCTTCTGGTTCATGGGGTGCCAGCATTTGGACATTATGCAAGTCAACAAGGGCCTCTCGAAAGTCTCCATTGGCTTGCCTACATTTGGCTCTCATCTTTCGCAGATCTAAACTGCCTGGAGCAACTGTAAGAGCTTGTGTAGAATGAAATATACAGCCAGTAACGTCATTGTTGTTCTTGGCAGCTATTTGGGCTAAAGGAATCTCAGATTGTAGCACTGCAATGTTCGCCTTGAGATCACCAACAAGTTCCTCATGACCTGATATTTTTGTCACATCATTAAGGGCCATTTCCGATCGTCCATTCTTTATATGAAGCCTCGCTCTTGACGCTAGAGCACTGTCGAGCTTAGGTTGAAGCTCCAAAACCCTATCGAAATCACGAAGTGCTGAAATGTCTTTGCCGACAGCAACGTAGGCTGTACCTCGCTTGAAAAGATACAAGTAATTATGGCTATCCGCTCTTATGGCAGCGTCATATTCAGCAATAGCTTCAGATACTGATCCGGCTGCTAGCAGACGATCAGCCGTTGCAGCATGCTGTGAGGGACCCGCCAGCACGCCCGATATTCCAAGCACCACCAATATTCCCAGCAACCGCATCGCTGCTAACTACAAATAGCCGATCCTATTATTTGTTTTGGAGGGGTATTATCACTATGTGAAAGAGCCAGATGCGACTATTCTGGACTCTTGAAAAAGGCTGACACCGTGGAAGTTGAGGAGATACAGGAAGCAAGTGACAGCTCTACAGTATTAAATATTCAGCCGTGCATTTATGATCGATCTAAAGACCGATCGAACGAAGATCTACCTATAGAAGAGCTTCTTCGAAATGCGTCAACCGAAGGCTGAGTACGCACACTAGAAGAAGAGCTTCGGCGACGCTGATGTCTTGCACTATTTGGGTCCAAAAAGTCCTTGCCAGCGTGTTTGGCGAACAGATGGATGATATCGGTTAACGATACTACACCAACCAACTGACCGTCATGGCCATCAGCCGGAGATGGAGTAGATGATTGAACGATCCATAATCGATGAGCATTGGTTGCTACTAATTTTGCTATTGTTCTTCCAAGAGTGGAGTCCATTGTCACATAAAACACCGGAACTGAGTCCTTTCCATCTGCGAGTCCTCTATTGCTGAGAATGACATTCAAGAATTGCTTACAACTGTGTCGTAATAATGGCGATTGAGAGTATTTTGTCAGCATACGCACATCAACAATCGATATATTTCCCAGCAGATTCTTGTTGGCGTCGACCACTGCAAGTGATGAAACTCCTTCATTGTGCATGAGCTGCAAAGCATGAATAACTGGCTCTTCACCATTGATGGATAATACTTCAGTAGAGCCTATTTTGAGATCGCTCAACTTCTTTTGAAACAGAGATTCCAAAGTCTTGAAAGATCGACCATTTTCCCAAATATATCTAATCAATCGTCGCTGACTGACAATTCCAATAATATCAGAAGGATTTTCAGGATCAGAAACTGCGAATCGATGAACCCCGGTGCCGAGAATCTCAACAGCACTAGTGATTGTAGATGTAGATGGCATTACAACGTAAGGGTCCTTGATTCCCAATTGCGATACAAACCTCACAGGGACTTCCTTACCAGATCGGGCATTAGAAACATGCTTTTCGATTTCAGAAGATTTGTCGATTGGCTCGATATGACCGAGCACTAGTAAAAGATATGCATTGAGATCGGCATAGTCAAAAGTGTGGCTAACAGTAGCACCATCCCTGATAGGTAGTGAAGTGAATCCATTACTACTGAGAGTTTCAAATGCTTTTTCTACCGAAGTCTCGGCATCGACTAGGATTAGCTTGTCCTTTTGAACTAGTTCAGACAAGGGAACATCCTGCCAGTCTCTGGCAGCACCAGACACAAACGTCACGGCAGAACCATCGTCCGATGCCTGTGAAATCGAGCTTGTCCGTCTTCGTCCCTGTATAGCAGCTGTATTGGCGCCACTTGAAGTAGCTGGAACAGAAGATGTCACAAAGCTAGTGACAGAGATCGGAGGAGGAGTCGATAGCAAATCGGCAATGGCTGCCGGTGGTCTTGACGAAGATGACGAAGACGAACCAGACGATGAAGCAGACGGACTGAGAGCAATGGGAGTCACCACAGGACTGTGCGATCCGGCACTTGTTGAAAGTGGGCTTGGTGATGGGGGCGGACGACGAGCTGGGGTATTGCTATTGGGCATGATGTAACAAAGGTTAAGCCGATCACAGAATTGCTCAGTCAAACTGTCACCAATAGGCCAATTTGAGAAAAATGGCACACAAAATAAGAGGTGCCTCGGGTTTCTACGAGTTTGCAACCGATGTGGATGAATTGAGATGAATTGCTGGTGTGAGCAAAACTGATGTTAACAATAACAAGCGATGTGGGGTGGGGTGAGGTGATGTGGCTGAGATGAGATAGGCGATATCTCAACGCGCCCTAAACAGGTGACGAAATGCGTTGAATGTTGAATAATTTAATCTAAGAAATTAAAAAAAATGGAAAAGGAAAATGAAAAACTGTCAATTGGAAAGAATAATCTCTCAATAAGTGAGTAAATATCTGTTTTTCTGGGTCTTTTTTGGTCTTTTTTGGTCTTTTTCGATTAGTTTTGATTCCTTTGATTTGCTGTGTATAGAGCAAGTCAGCCGATGTGATGGGTGCATAAGATTATCGTTGATCACTTCGAAATCAAACGAGCTTCAGACTTGGCTTATTCGAGTCAACAATGTTTGAAATTTTGAACTTAATGAAACTGGTTATTTTGTGGCAGATACTGTTGTCTAGTAGGTGGTGTAGTGATGACGAAGCGGTGAGGAAACTGATGTTGAAATGGTGATAACTAGACAAGCTTCTTTCAGCATGGTTTAGATTATGATTATATATATATTAGTTCAGAGTCCTGGGTGACTCTTTAATCGTTATCCATATTAGAGTCTATAATGTTGGTTGTTTTTGGTGATTTTGTGGCATTTTCTGTTGTCTCACTCAGCCTTGTTCTTTTTGTCACAGTTTTCAAGTCTCAGACGCTTCTGCTCGGCAATATACTCGTCGGTCTTTTTATATTTGGTATTGAAAAACTCGTCCCAATGCACAAAGAAAGGCTGGGAAAAGTTTGTCTTGATTCCAAAGCTCTGATGATGGATATCATGATACACCGATCGGTTCGGGAACACGAATTGCATCGGGTCCCACGGGAAGTCATACCCACAGTGATCGTCAACCGTCTTGAGCGAAGAAAATGCAAAAAATAGAATCGACTCGCGTACAGACATGCCAGTCAACAAATAAGACATAAACGCACCAACTGTGTCGAGAAGAAAGCCCTCTATTAACGTATTGTAAAGGGCTCCAAATGCATAAGGGACATACAATCTGTGATGCACCGCGTGGATATTCTTATACAGCCACTTATTCATATGAAGCGATCGATGAAGAGCATACTGCCAAGTATCCATCACGAAAAACCCAATGATCATTCGCACCAGTGGTAAAACCCCGTAATAGATATACCAAGCCACGTCAGAACCAACCCCGAGCTTACGACTGATGTTCCATATGTCGTATTGTTCCATACCAGTGTACTGTGGTGGTTCAAAATGATTGACAATAATACCAACTATCGTCTGCACCACATGCTGTATTAAAACTGCCCGGATAACTTCGGTTTTGGTGCATTTATTACGCTTGGCAACCTCTTCTGGCGGATGGATGCGGTACCTGTCGAGGCTTGGAAGGTGATCGAGAAGCTCGAAAAACAGTGACGAGACCCAGTATACAACTACCGGTACTATGAGTGCCAAATATTGGTCCTTTAATAACCACGGCACAAGATCCTCGCGAGCGCGGAGGTTTACCTCGGGGGCTGTTGAGTTGAACGAGTTCATGTCAGGATGACAAGGATGCAGTGGTGTGGTGTGGTGTGATGGTTTACCCCTGAGTAAGGGTTTCGTGAAAAATCGTACTGCCAGATTCTGGACCCACTGGCTGCCCCGGGATATTCCTTACAGTTAGTACTAGCTACGTTTACTATGGCAAACAAAACTCAATTGAAGAAATATAAAGAAAAAAAAACAACTAAACACAAACTGACAAATTAATGTATTAAAGGCATAAATAAAGGACTTTACAATAAGGCAGCTGCTCCGAGAACTGCACCAATAACGACCACAGCATTTACATTGGAGCCAGCGGCAGCACCGCTAGAACCGGCAGTAGAAGTGGCAGCAGAAGCAGAAGCAGAAGCAGAGCCAGAGCCAGAGGCAGAGGCACTACCAGAAGCAGAGGCAGCAGCAGAAGAGGCAGCAGAGGATGATGCCTTGGTGGACAAGGAAGAAGCAACAGATGCAGAACCAGAAGCAGATCCTGAAGTAGAAGCAGCAGCAGATCCAGAAGCAGATCCAGAGGTCGAGCCTGACACAGAAGCAGAGGCCGAATCAGATGCAGATGCGGAATCAGAAGCGGAGGCAGATCCACTTGCAGTGGCAGAGCCAGAAGCAGAAGCAGATCCGGAAGCACTGGTCTCAGAGGCCGAAGCAGACGAGGCACCAGAGGCCGAAGCATCGGAAGCAGAAGCAGAAGCAGAGCCGGAAGCAGAGTCAGCTGAAGATGCCACGGTAGACACAGATGCAGTCACAGAACCACTAACACTGCTAGTAATTCCTCGGCCTACAGCCAAGATGGTGAAGTAGGGACTGTAATTGGCATCACTGGTACTGTCGACAGGCTGGATCATAATAGAGTAAGCACTGTTCTCGGCCTGAGCAGCTGGCACAGCCCAGGAGAAGGTACCAGAGTTTGCAACATTAGCAGCAATGGTGTAATCAGTAGTCAAATCGTTGGAATCTCCTTCTCGCAACACGAGATTGACATTGCCAGACGTGGATGGTGTCCACGTAATGACAAAGTTTGAGTCGGCATTAACCACCTCACCAAGACCTGGATGAATGATGGCATTGTCAGAGCTACCACCGGCGGGACTAGTTTGAGCAAATGCAACACCTGCAGCCAACAAAACACCAGCAACCACACGATTGAAGCTAACCATTATATGCTATTAATGCTAAAAAAAAGCTGGCCTCTGCCCCTCCCCACTGCTGCTATTTATATGTCCCGAAAATCCTCATACCCTCCCCTGTTGGGATCTCATGCACTGACGCCCGATGCATGAAAAGCTGCACTATGCGCGACCTAAAAACTGCCGGTTAATTAGGTTTAATACCAGTTTCGAACCGCCATGTGATGCCAAAAATAACATTTTGCCCAACTGGGGGCTAAACCACTGTTGTGATACCTGTTTGAGTATATGTGTAAACCAGTTATGTGCTATTAAATGGCTTTTATTATAACCGCGGCAATCAACTTTAGACCCAATGATTGATCTACCGTGCATGAACGCATAAGCATGATCTACGTGCAGTCCACACCCCCCCTCTCCCTCTGTATGAGGAAAGTGCACTAGCAACGGGCTTTGTATTATTATTTCGCATGAAAATAATGCTCCGAAACAAACACACTTTATCTGCAGACTTAGCAATATTCAATTATTAAACCTACAAAACTTAGTGCCAGTTCACAGACCCGCACGGCACGGCGCCCGCACGTATGAAGGGGGTGTGTCTTTTTCTAGGCTATTTGAGCCTCGATCTCGCTATTTACATGCTGCCCAACTGGGCCAACATGCGTTGCATATGCATGCGTCTTTACCCCTTGAAGTACAGGTGATAAAGTTAAAATGCCAATCGTTTAAGGACTAATCATCACAAATCCATGTGATTGCGGGCGGCTTTGGGATTGCCAAACACCACATGACGTACTCGATTGATTTCTTCGGCGAGATCATTGTCGTCATCGTTGCTAGCGCCAACGTGTCTATGCTGGCGAGGCTCACCACTGCGGTCTGCAAGCCAGCCGATAAAGTCGTCTCGAATTGGAGGTTTTATATCTCCTGAATGCTCTTTGATGGCTACCAGAGTACGTAATGTAACTAGTTTAGAATCTGCATTTGCTGCTGTCGATTTGACCAGAGCATCTTGGAAAATCTTGGCCCATTGTAAAAGTTCCGATCTTACCCATTCAACAGTAGCTTCACTACTAGTGCCATCATATGATTGTGCCAAATAGTGATCCATAACAAAATCACAGCATTTATAATGTGTACTTGGATCCCGACCATACAAGGATCGAAGTGTTTCACCGCCGTCCAACTCCACAAACCTTTGCAATGCCTTATTGTGGCCCAATGCTGCAGACAGAACGTATACACTTCGAGACGCTACAGTACTGTGATGCTCCGTATCAATGTTAGTTAAGAGCCTACCAACGAGATCCAAACTGCTTTGATCTGTGAATGCTACATCAAGGGCTTCTGGATTGTTTCGAAGGCATGCACCCAGAACTCGGCCCGCAGTCTCTCGCATGTCAATGCTATAATCTCCCGTAATGATATTAAGTAGCTGAGGCAAGGCCTTCCTCACTATAGCTGGTCCATATTCAATGTCATGTGCTATCTCAGCCAAATCATCTAATTCTTTTTGTTCAAGTATTGTGCTGATCTCAAGATCCGTAGATTTTTCTGCAGGTTCTTCTTCCCTCTTTAAAAGATCATCGTCAGACCCAACCTGGGCCACAACCACGCTGCTATCTGCTACAACAGCAACAGAATTCTCATTCTCATAATCAATATTTGTACTGTCTATTAACTTTGCTTCTCGCTTTCCCGTTTCAAGATTCAATCGTATATGCAAACCTGCAGGCAACTGGACATCTGGACCAATCTCTTGCCATTCATTTGTAGCTTCAAAAATGGTCTGTTGGGTGCCAATCTCATTACCAGATTTCTCAACCTGTACTTGATCAGCTTGATTGATTTTATTCAAGCTATCACTCTCATCCGCTAGCACTGATCCAGTGCTTATCCATAGTGCCACAGCCGAAACTGCAACGGTGGAGAACTTCATTGTGGAAGGTGGTAGGGTTTACCCCTGGATTTCGATAGTGTTTTGAGATGTTAATATTAAACCCAGGCACTTGATACCTGCAGAAATCAAAAACAGTAAAAGTGATTTGAAGGATTGACTTATAGTTGATCTAAAGTCATGGACGCGTATAGTGCTACCAGAGCGTTCTTGGACGAACAGATCAGACTGCTTCAAACGCCTTTTGATACTTCTAGCTTACCAGCCGAAGTTTCACAGGTAATGGCCAGAGTTGAAGAAAGGAAAAAGTCATATTACCAAAAGCTATTTACTCAGCAGTCCATCAAATCAATATGTGATGATGTTCAAGCAGAGCTAGACAACAAGCTCCAGCATCTACATCGAGTTCAACTGCAAAGGGCCACATCTAGTATGGTAGAAGCGGATCCCAAGCTCGCGTCCATAGTGTCCGCTGAAACTCTGTCAACAGAAGAGCTACTCGAAACAGCCGAATTGCTGATCAAAGCTGTCCCAGACGATGAACTAGAAATCGCTGTACTTGAATTCAAGAAGGTACAAGCTCGTGATACCATCATCAAATCCAAACTCAATCTACTTAAGACTACATTGGGCAACTCTCCAGCTACAGTCCTCGAACGCAATGGTCTCATGGGACCGAACGATGAATTCAATGCCGAATTAGAAAAGCTTCAACGGCTGACGAAGAGTTTGATTGCAAAGATAGATGCTGACCCAACCGGACTTGGACGGTTACGCGAAGTAGATATAGGCGATGCTGATCGTCAGGCTCGCAACTACAAGCATCTAGTTACGAATAATTATGACGACGTTTGATCAGCTAACATTTCAATTATTTAATCTAGTCCGTCTAGGAACTTTGGATTTGCGGCTATTCGGGTGCGGAATTTCGACCACCAGTCGTCAAATGCTTTCATAGGCACCTTTCCATCAGGTGTAGTAAATCCGCTAAGGAAGTTGTATGCATGTTTGACGATTTTGTTGGCAAGGATTGATATACTTTGTTCATCCTTAGGCGCTGTTGTTGGTACCAGTTGGCCAGATGCTTGCAGTGCAGTGACTCTTGTCTGTCGTTGATTGGCAAGGGCCATTTCAATTGACTGAGTGGGCTCAATGGAGATTCCAATAGCAATGTCATATGGCTGCTCATCAACCATACCATCATCTATCATCTCATCCATATCAGAAAACGCAGCAATAGACTGATTAGTTGTATTGTTGTTGATCTTGAATATCGCAGAAGGTTTGTCGTTCGATATAGCTCCTAGTAGTTGAAAGTCCCTACCTGGTAGCTGGAAGTAAACTGACGCTCCCATGCCAATAGGAATTGATGCTATCCATTAGCTTTTAAAACTATATATATATATATATATATAACATTGTTTGCTTCATTTTGTCTAGCAGTTTGGTTGACACTTACCATCTGGAAGAAGAAATACCACCATATGGTTGATTCTAGCACCATCTTTGATCTGAGCTACATACTTGCTAACATCCATTTGCTGGGCCATCTCTACCCGACGGCCAGAGCATATTATACCAAACATCACCAATAGAAATGACAATAGTTTTTACTTTTAAACTAAACTAATTGCTTGTTGGACGCGGGACTTGAGTCGCACCAAAGGTGGGTGCAGTAGTTATATGCGCGGGTACGGGAGCATTAATATTTTCTTTCTTAACTTCACGGGTTGCAAAGAAAGCTTGTTTGCTTAGCGATAGCAAACGGACGATACAGTGACCCGAGAGTATAACCGGGGCTATACATATTTCTTAAATACAGTGTGTGTTATAAGAAAGAAGATCCTGGGACATCTATATATGAAAAAAAAGTGTGAATAAATATTGCATTCCGATGAATCATCGTTGTTCAGTTTCAAGAATCAAACCATGTCGTAGCATGACCACCAAACACCTTGAAAGTGTGCCGTTGAGACAATTGATGGATGGCTGAGTTGTCAACAATCCCTGCTTCTCCACAGTTTCCATGTTCTCCCCATCCCCAAGCAATAGGAATGCCTGAGCTCTGTACTGCAACTACATGTTCGCTGCCAGACCTAGCGTTGGTCACTGACCCTACACTATTGTTGATCTGATAATGACTGTTATTCCCCCAAGATACCACTGACCCGTTCTTCAGAACAACGTGTACAGTAGACCATCCTGATCCCACCCATTCAAATGCTCCTGCCGACTGTATAGAATCGGGTACTCCAGACACAAGGCCCCACTTATCAGGCCCTAAAACTTTTATCTTACCAGTCAATGCACATCCTATAACCGTATGCTCTCGTCCACATGCTATATGTGTTATTACACTATCATTGTCGAGTCCAGTGGCTATTTGTACAGGTGTCTGGCATATCTTGGCACTTGCAATAGCCACTTTGGTGCTCTGTGAATCATCACCAGAGCCCAACTGTCCAAGTTGGCCCTTCCGACAAGCACCCCATCCCCATACTGTATTATCATCGAGTAGAACCACCACATGAGCAAGCCCAGCACAAACTTTTACTACTGATCTACCTTGTGGTGGGAAGTTTTCGATTTGAGTCAATGGGTTACAACTCATATTCAACCCAATACCAAGCTCACCCTTTTCACCACAACCACAGCTAAGAATAGTATTTGAAGATGTCACCAGAATTGAGAATTCCCATCCTGCTGCTATTGCCTTGATATCATGAGCTACTAAAGCCGGTGTAATAACTGTTTCACCGTCTATGCCTAGTTGTAGCCTCGAGTTGGTCCCACAACCATAAACCTTTCCATCACCTGCTAAAAACAGGCTGTGATTCCCTCCACTGGCAATTTCTATGATATTTTCATTCAGAATAACTTGCTCTGGAATACACACATCGTTATTGTGGCCAACTCCAAGCTGGAAGTTACCATTTGATCCCACTGCTAAAAGCATAGTGAAGACAGCTAAAGCTAGTTAACTCCACTTGCTGAGGTCTGAAACCCACAAACTAAGATACTAAAGATCCAATACCAACAGACAAAGAATTAAATATTGAGAGATGCTATAATTTATACTATTTTTATTAATATTATTGCAAATCAGTTGATATACTGTAGTACTAAGTCCATCGTCGATGTATTCACTCGCTTCCCCTGAGCAGGTCACGTGCATTACCCGCCTGCTTAAATTTCACATTCGATGATTGGACTAGCATATCTTTCTAACAATGTTCAGGCCAGCATTGAGAGCTGCTCGGCAGACGCGAATGCCCAGTAAGGTGTTCTCCAGGAGTGCTCATGGTGAGAGCTACGGACCCGAAGAACGTATGTGCCCTTTTTGCAGTTTTTTTGACTTTTTTTTAAGTGATTTGCCGTGATCCACTGTCTATTTCTTTTATGTGCTTGTTTCTCTGGTCACACGAGTCGCTAACTTTCAGCTTTATTCAAAAAGTCAATCCTGTTATATTTTGGCATTGGAAGTACCTTTTTGGGTTTAATCTTGTACG
The DNA here is from genome assembly GCA_030578775.1 of Sugiyamaella chiloensis. Classification (NCBI taxonomy): domain Eukaryota; kingdom Fungi; phylum Ascomycota; class Dipodascomycetes; order Dipodascales; family Trichomonascaceae; genus Sugiyamaella; species Sugiyamaella chiloensis. The sequence goes on from JAKTZE010000007.1 coordinate 386,904, forward strand.
ACAATGTTTTTGCTACGAAATCAACCAACAAATCAGTCATTGGGGACTGGTTGATCCCATCATACCCCACTCGAGAACAGAGACGAGACGAGCTAAGCCGAAAGATTGAGGCCGCTACTCGTCAGCGAGAGGACTTGGTATTACTTCTGAGTCCTAAGAACACTCGTGAGTTTGCTGAGAACTTGAGTGCGATGCCTGTTCCTGATGGTTCGCACCGAGGCATTGCCCAGGGAAGCATTTTAGACACCTCTCTTATTGATGAGCGACGACCACGAACTGAGATGGTGGAGAAGCTTAAGAAAGAATAAATTCAATGTACTCTCTAAGATTACTAAATACATTGTCTAATATATATGTGTATCATTATTCGTTTAGGTTGTCCATCTTATGTGCGACATTCTTGTCTAGAAAGGGTCACCATTGATCAGAGACACTTTGACTTAGACCTCTTGCAACTAACTCAAACCCTGTCTTAACGGCAGTGTTACTTTATCCATCAACGTTGTTATTGTCGAGTTAAGGCTCTGATTCTGCAGGTGTTCCATTGAATTCATCTTTGGGTTCATCTTTAATTTCATCTTTGATTTCATTTTTGATTTCACCCTTGATTTCACCCTTGGTTTCATCTTTGGCTTTATCACTGACTTCATCCTTGATTACACCCTTGATTTCATCCTTGATTTCATCCTTGACTCCACTACTGTCATCATTGAGTTCCTTCAGCTTATCATCTCGCTGCTTATGCTGGAAAAGCATCGTAGCAACCAGTGACGCATTGGCCTGTTCCGCCTTCTCACTCTCCGCTTCGTCGCTGACACTTCTATCTAATGCCAATTTGGTATTTGCGAGCTGCAAGATATTTTCCTCTATACTATCCTGCGTAATCAGTCGGATAACCTGGACCTCTCTAGTCTGGCCAACCCGGTGAGCTCGATCCTCAGCCTGGCGGTCATCATGAGGATTGAAGCTTAAATCATGGATAATCACAACATTCGCACACGCCAAATTAATACCAAATCCACCTGCCTTGGTTGACAACAAGAACACGGTAATATCCTTTTCTTCATAAAACTTATCAATCATCTCCTGACGAATCTCTACAGGAGTAGATCCATCTAGTCGCAAGAACGAGATCTCCATCCTATTTAAAACACGTTCCAAGATATCTAACATTTGGGTGAATTGGGAGAAAACAAGCACACGATCTCCATTTTCTTTCATTCCAGGTAGCATCTGTTCCATTTTAACAACTTTGCCCGATGACATCCACTTGTCCTCTGACAACATGTGCTGTCCAATAGAATCTGGGAAGTTTTCACATAGTCGATTAAGCTCAAAATCGGTCATGACTTCCATATCCTCGTAGATGAACTGTTCATTAGCAGCGGCATATCGTTCTTCCTTCATAATCGATTTGGCCATCTTTTTAAGAATCTTGTCGGTATATAACCGTCTGAACAGCAATGGATGAATCGACGCTTTTCTTAGTTGCATCAACACATTACCAACGTTTTTACCATTACCTTCGCCTGCTTCTCGGGCTGCAATAAGACTCTTACTATTCTCCAGTTCTTCATCATAAATAACTTTTTGAGTATCAGTCATACCACAGTATTCCACAGCATGGGATTTCTTGGGCAGATAAGCAAGGACTTGATCCTTCTTTCGTCTCAAAACAAATGGAGTCATCATAGTCTTAGCCTTTGTAATACGCTGCTCTGAAAGTAGAGGATTTGCAGATCCTGACACTTCATCTGTGGCTTTGGCCTTGTGTTTAAAGATTTCTGCCAAGTCTTCCCGCCGAGACTGGAAAATATCTGGCAGGATAAACGAAAGAAGCGAAACAAGCTCTCGAAGATTATTTTGAAGAGGTGTACCAGTGAGTAATAACCGGAAATTAGCCTTCAATTTCATAAGCTTGTTATATCTCTCAGAGGCACTGTTCTTTAGCAAATGGCCCTCGTCGTATACGCACACGTTAAACTTCAAAGACTTTAGGAAGCCAGTATCATATTTTCCACCACATGCAAGATTGTATGTTGTAACCATGATATCGAATTGAGCATTGGCTGACAAAAGCTGATCCCGAATCTGCTCTCTCTCTGCTTGAGAACCATAATATGGCTCTACCACCATTGATGGACTGAATCTTCGGATCTCTCTTAGCCAATTTTCCAACGTAGAAGCAGGGACGACAACCAGATGAGGACCAGGATTGCCATTCTCTTTCAAATGTGCAAGGAACGCGATAACTTGACAAGTCTTTCCCAGACCCATCTCATCTGCTAAAATACATGATAGCCTCTTATTATAAAGTAATGACAACCAATTAATTCCAACTTGCTGATAATTCTTAAGCTCCATGTCCTCTGCCAACAGAGTAGGCTTTTCTGTAAAATATCCAGATTTCTTTCGCGACGCAACTTTCTCTTCCTCATCCTCCTCGCCATCAGGCAGATCGGTTATCTCAAGCTCATTCTCAGTGCCAAGTGTACTGACACCCCAGGCCTTAATACCGGCTGCAACCTCCTGGCCAAGCTCTGAGCACTTTGCAATCAGTGAATCAACGGCTTCATAGCCTCGTAACATCTAAAGTTAGTCCGACGGAAAGAACACCAAATCACAGAAGGAAAGAAAGAAAAAAAATACATACCGAAGTTCCTGCATCCACGATCTTTTCACCAACGGTCTTCTTTGCACCACCTCTTCTTTTTACAGGCTTTTCCTCTAGCTTCTCGTTGACAGCTCTTGCACCAGACAAAGAGTGGAACGGCCTTGCGTCTACCAAAAGCTGGGCATGCTCTTCAGAACATGACGATATATCTATGATATCACCAACCTCCGCAGTATTGAGGAAATGCAATAATCGAATCTCGAATTCTGCTCTACCAGAATCATAATAATCTTCTCCACCTGAGCTATCATCTGATGGGAATTCATCATCATATCCAGAGCCTTTCACAAGCTTTCTTCGTTTTGGTACTGGCGCGGTTTGTCGCACTGGATACTGGCCAGGCTGTTGATACATGAGAAAATTAGGCTCTTGTTGGCCAAAAAATCTATTATTGGCCATTGATCCACTGAACTTTTCACGAATCGATTTAGCAGGTCTAAAGACTTCTCTCTTTGCAGTCATAGGATGCCTAGCGGCGGTAGTTTGGCCACTTCGATCTAAGCGCTCTTGCTCCAATTTCAGCAACGACGATAACCACACTGCAGCTTTCTCATAAGTCTTGTGAACCTTCACAGCCAAGCTTACAGTTTCAGGCGGCATGGTTTGAAATACTTGACAAAGATGAGCAACAAGGTGTTCAGGTGAGTGAAACTGCTGTGCATACGGAACCGGTTGGCCATACATTGGATGTGCTCCAGGTGGTGGAACCATACCAGGATGATATGGATATGGCATTCCCTGCATAACTGGCATACCAGGCATTCCAGGACCCATAGCCCCTGGAGGAAATCCTGGCATTGGACCACCTTGTATGAAATTTCCGTTTGGCATGGGGCCACCAGGACCCGGAATTGGGACTGTCTGGGACGTACCAGTCGAGCCATTGTAAGAAAATCGATCAGCTAGAGAACCAGCAGCAGTCCCATTTCCATTAACAGGTGGTGAAGCAGACTTGGATTGATTCGACGGAGGCCCATTATAATGGATAGAACCAGCTGGAGTATTTCCATTTTCAGACTTTCCAGCACTGGAAAATAACATCGGAAATGGCGATGGCTCGGCACTAGATGCACGAGAACCTGATTCTCCAGACTGTCCAGGCCCTCGTCCATTCTGAGCAACGTTTCGGTATACTGAAGTAGGTCTCTTTTGTTGCGATCCTACTTTAGCCTTGTTGACCTGAACTGGAGACTCTGGGACGTGGACGACAGGCTCCTCGCTACCATCATTGGACTGATTAGCATTCGTTGCGCTCATAGTGTATGGCAGCGCGCGTCGACAATAAATATTAAGACTGCAAAAACCAAGACGGCAACTCTATCAACCGCTCGATCACGCAAGATTGTGTAAGAGCCTTGGGTCAGGCTTGAGTTATTTTTCGGTTATAGAGGGAACGTATTCCCCGAGACCTGAATAGCGTCTAATCAAAGGCTTTATAGCTGCCAAATATTATATGCTTTAAAGTCAGATAGTGCTCTCCAGGTAAAAAATGCTGAAATTATGCACATAGCCGCGTGGGTAGGGAATGTTGTCGATGAGGTCCAAGCTTGTTGGCGGGTAACCGTAGCGGTCTATGCCGAGGTTTTTAGTATGTAGACGTGTGGTGGTAACCAGAGTTATATTTTGGTGATTAACAAGCCAACTAAGTATTACATTACACCAGAGTTGAGTTATCTCCCATTCACTTGAGTTTTGTCAGACACGCGCTTATCAGGTTAAGGTCGTGCAAGGTCGTGCGAGAGAGCTGATCCGTACTATGTAATAAAAGATTCGAATTATACCAAAGGTTTGGGACAACAAAGAGTAAACTACACTTGGGAAGATTAAAACACATCGATCATTAATGGTATTTATGCTGAATATAAAGTTTCGTTTAGTTCGTTGGTCTATTTTTATTTCAGGTTTGTTTCTCTTCGGGAATCAACTCTTAAGGGCAGCATCCTATTACTTCGGTTGCTCTACATATTGTGTATCTCAATAAAATAAGTAGAACTTTCAGCAATAGCATCTGTAAACGATGCATTTGGCTCTGCTGGTTGGATTCTGGATTTCGTAGAAGGGGCATTTGTTGATATAATCTAACGTTCATTTCCGAGATTGGCGTTGAATGATATAAAACTAGCGCAAATATTGACAGTAATCTCGGTATTAATATCTCAGATAGGACTTGTTTTCATATTTGCAAAACTATGATACAAATATACAAATGAAGTACTTCGTTTGACAGTTACCCTAGAAGGAAATTATGCAGCTACCCCTGCAGATCCATGCATCAGCTGGCTCTAATAAAGCCACATCATTTCCAAAATTTATTATACAAGAATATTGCTACTCTCCATATACTCCTATTCAGCGATTCCAGTCATATCTAGAACGAATCGGTATTTGACATCGCCCTTTTCAAGTCTTTCAAAGGCAGTGTTAATGTCCTTGACAGGAAGTATCTCACAATCTGGCACGATATTCTTCTTTGCACAGAAATCTAGCATTTCCTGTGCCTCCTTGGTAGATCCAATAATGGATCCAGCAAGTCTGCGCCGTTTGAATACCATTGGACCAGTATGAAGGGAAAACTTCTCCAAGGCTCCGACGATCACCAACGTACCATCAATTGCAAGAAGGTTAATGTATGGTCCGAGATCATGCACAAATGGTATAGTATCAATAATTATATCATATGATGTAGAATGCTTCTTCATATCTTCAGGGTCTGAAGATGCGATAATATGATCAGCACCAAGTCGATGAGCTTCCTGGGCTTTTGACAGTGATCTGGAAATCAATGTTGTGTCGGCACCGAGCGCAGAAGAGAACTTAACAGCCAAATGGCCAAGTCCTCCTAAACCAGCTACAGCAACCTTCTTGCCTGGACCAGCTCCGAACTCTCGAAGTGGTGAATACACCGAGGTTCCTGCACACATCAAAGGGCCAACTTTAGCCAACTCAATGCCAACGGGTACATGAACAACCTTCTCTTGCCTGACAACTATATACTCAGAGAATCCTCCCTGAGTTCTACCTCCAGAGATTTTGTCAGGGCTATTGAATGTTTTAGTAAAATCTTCCTTGCAGTAGTTATCATCGCCCCTTCTACAATAATCACACTTCATGCATGTGTCAACGATGAAACCGACAGCTACATTATCATCTTTCTTGAAGTTCGTCACGTTGGGACCAACAGAAATAACCCGTCCTACAATTTCATGGCCAGGAACTGTCGGGTATTGAGTAGCTCCCCATGTATTCTGCATGGCATGCAAGTCCGTATGGCACACACCGCAGTATAAAATGTCGATTCCAACATCATCATCTTGTATTTCCCGTCGCTCAAATTCAAGCTTTTTTAAACTTGCGGTAGAAGATGCAGCAGCATATCCAGTTACTTTCATCGTTGTTTTGACAAGGAGATGTCAGATCGGAAAAAAATAGCCACATACTGGCAACGCCCTACCCAACCGATGCCGCATCTTGTGACATTTCTTCGCGGCATAGAACATGCCAAGACTGCATGCACTCTAAGGTTCGATACAGAAAGCGTATGCGGTCAGGTACAGACTCCAGTATTTATGAGTAACCATAATGAAGTTTAGATTTAATTTGTAAATTGTTGTATCAAAAGCATGTGCCCTTCATATCAATCCACATCATTTTGTGCTTCTGTATATTTACAAATAGGATCTAACAGTCAAAGTACTATTGTATCTAAGACAAAACTGTGGCTCTTCACAATACATCACTAAATAGAATATTGAAATACCAAAGTTTTTGCCTACAATTTGAGTATGGCAAGTCTCCTTTCTTTGATGGCTGTGTTATAGATCACTCCACTACAACTTAGTAATGGTGTGCACGGCTGGTTAATTCCGCGGGAATAACAAGATTGTAAACGGCTTGTACTATCTATTGACTCCCTACTTCTTAACATTTAGTGCCTCGCACAGTCCTAACTGTTAATGTACCATGCTACCTCCGGAAATCGAGAGTGACAAGAAGTCCAGACAGAAGTCGTGCTCGACCTGTGCACGGGCCAAGAGACGATGTGATAAAAAAAGGCCTGCTTGTGGTCGTTGCATCGCTCTGGACAAAAAATGTCTCTATGTCGAACGCTATGATAATGATGCCGATGATGATAATGCACTACAGCACATACCAAAGCCAGTGGAACCCCCTGCAGTTATGTTCATTCGTGAAGACAAGTCGGCGGATGCCTATTTACACTATTTATCGACTACATATGGCAGTGGTCACAATTCTGATGATGGGTTTCTTGCCATGTTTTCAGAGGACAATATTAACATCCCTATAGCTGATACACCAGGACCTTCTTTATTAGATATGCCACCAAGTAGTGGAGATTCTATGACAACTGGCTCCGATTTGACACCATACACGGAAATATCTGGTACTTCAGAGAACACTAGAGTTTCTGATAGCCTGAAGGCCTCCGAAGTTTCAGCAATGCCACAGAATGGCTCCAATTCCCCCACTGATGTAAACACTTGTGAATCTCAGCTTCTGCGAGAAACTGTTCAGGTCGAAGACGAGGTTGAGGAAGCTCCTGCTGTTGCATCAAAATATAGCGATTCACAGAAGTCGTCGATTTTACCGCTTTTGCGTGATATGGAAACAACCTTGATTGATCCAGACACACCTGCGACATTGCCTTTTGCGAGAATAAAGCATGTGTCAAATGTACTTAAGTCTTTCCCAACTATGCTTGTTCATGAAGGGCGAATGCCGTTTTTCACACCGCACTTGTACAGGGAAAATTCATGCTTCAGTGGAGTTGTCTCCGTTGCAATACAAGAATTATACTCAATAGCAGCTTTATACGACAGTCGTAGTGAGAAGACAGAAGACATGATTATAGGGATCATTGAGAGCAAGGCAAAATTATATCTACCTCGGAGGGAAACATCCCTTGCAGAGCATATGTCCACTGTACAGCTTTTGACAATTATTCAAATCATTCGTCTGTTGGATGGTGATCTAACTATGAAATATGGCGCAGAGAGAGATATGGAAGAATATGCATGGTGGTGTGAAAGCCTGAAATCACGGTCCAAGGACATACTACCAATAGAGCCAGACTGGTCTGAAGTTTCGTCAACTTTTGTTGTAGAAGACTTGTCCAATTCATGGCCTCATTTCATGTTTGCAGAGTCGCTGAGACGAACACTTATTGTTTCGTTCGTTTTAAGAGGGACTCTTAACTTCTTGCGCTATGGATGGTGTGATTTATGTCAGGAGATGAGAAAGCTGCAGTGGTCTGCTCAGCGCGAGTTGTTTGAAGCAGAGTCAGAATGGAAATGGGCGGCTGTTAAGGCCACTAAGGATTCTTATGATATCATTGACCATGATTTCAACCATCTATACACCCATGGATCGCCTTCTGAAATCGACGAACTCGGTTCTATGTTAATAGTATCTTACATCGGCGTTGATGGTTTTGAACGATGGGTTCAGAGATCATCTTCAGCCATTCAGTCATTGTCAGAGCAGTCATTAGTTGTCTCGGTTTACTAGGTCATCTATTTATTTATTTAGGATAAACAAAGGTTTTATATAATAACAAGATATTATTTTGTAAATCATTTGTTTTTCTACTTATTTTAGGATTTTTTTTCGCAGGTTTTTATTTCATTTTAATCATTACTCATGCTTCTTGTATAGACTATATTCTATGGCAAGCTCTTGTCTGCATAACTTCGACAGATCTGTTGAACTGCTGTGTAGATGGTGGAACATCCAGAGCTGGGTTTCTAGTAAAGAAATCATTTGGATGCAATCCAACCTTTAAAATCTCACATGGCATTACTGGGAAGTCTTCGATTCGAGGATGATGAGTCAACCCAAAAGAGTGCCACAGAACAACATCTTCATTTCGAACTGACTCATCTCTCTCAATTGCTTGCTGAACACCAGCGATTTCCTTAGAAGACTGGTTAGTCCATTCGCCTCCTGCATAAAGCTCTTGGTCCTTATATTTAGTGACCCAGAAATGATGGGTAGCAAAAGCAGCACGAGATCGTGCAATTGTTCCCTGAGGTGCCATCAACAGAGCCGTTGGTGCAGCAGCTAACTTGTAACCGACTGGATTGCCAGAGATCGGATTTATAATATTCTCGTTAACAATCTTGAGATATCTGTTGGTCTCGATCTTAGCATCAAATGCTGACGACTTTTCAACAAAGGCCTTTTGATTGTAGAAACCAGTTCCCTTGGGATTCCTATCACCTGGTGGACTCAGGACGGTATCTTGGACAGACACCGAGTTCTTGTATCCATCAATAGCAGGATCAATACGCATGCTGAAAATATGCTGATGAGATGTGGCAAGAACACTTGGAGAAACAACGGTTCCATATCGTGACTTCTTACCAGCATCGATATACTGGGTCGAAAGGATACCTGTGGCTCTGATTTCCATCTGAATATTGGCAGCCTGATCAAGATGCCAAGCAAAGATATACTCATAGTTACCGACGGTAAGAATAGTCTGGAGAACGAGGATTCTTCGTCTCACAACAGCAGGCTGCTCGGTTCGGTAGTTGGTATGCTTCCAGAGGATACCATCGTCCTGCTCGTGCATGCAGATAACACTCTTTCGAGTGATAACGTCTCCGTTGGTCTCAACCATGTTTCCATCAAAATATTTGATTACACCAAGACAATCACAACCTAGTGCCAGCTCATTAGCGCTTCGTCCACCACCCATATCACCAAAGTCAAAAGCCATCTTTCGGTGAAGAGGAGGTCTAGGATCTCCGTAAGGTACTGCCATTTCAGACATTGAAAGTCTGTAAAAAGTATGTCGTCCATCATAATCAAGATCATAGAGTACCATTCCCTCACGTGGATTGAATCCTACTCTGAATCTCCACTTCTGCCACTTCACAAGATTGCCCTGTTCAACAGTGAATGATGGACCTTCAGGCATAATGACATTGTAAGGCTTCAAATCTGTTCTCATGGAAGGCTGGAGGTCGGGGTAATATTCATTACCCTCGCATGTATCCAATACATTGGCACCAGTCTCTCGAGTGTTGTAATTGATTCCATCGACATCATCTTCATCACCTCCACTTGCAACCCAGTCTATTCGGGTAAATCGATTCTCAAAGATGTCAAATACTGGCACAAATGGCAATGGGAATGCATAAATATTGGACTCAGTGTGGTTATTCTTGGGATCTCGAGAATACATGAGGAACATCATAAATCGAGGAACACTTCCCTCTTCATCACATCCATACATCCATCCATCTGCTGTCATGGTCTTAAGGTCAGTGACACCACAAGTAGCCAAAGCTTCCAAAACTGTTGGCTCCTTGAATAGATACTCTTGTTCAATAGTGCCAGCTTCATCTTGATCCATAGGAGGGTGAACTCCCTCTGCGAATCGCTTGGTCTTGACCACCTTGCTAGTGCCTAGATCAATCCACATCTCCTCAGCTCTTCGCTCGTCCATGATATAATAAATACCATACGCAATTCGAGGCGGCGGTGTGATGGGTCTTCCTGCCTTCTCTGCTTCGAGATATGGGATCATTAAAGCCTTGGGAGGTTCCTCTGAATGTACAGACTTAATGTGGAGCAGTTTTCCAACATGATGATCCCTCAAAATAGACACGGCGGTCTTTAGTTCTGACGTTGTCAGTTGTTCCAATGGATGTGGAGCCATTATTTATTTTTTATATTAGTTCTTTTTTTTATCAAGTATCTTTCGAACTTGTTCAAACGGAATTACTTCATATATATAGTGGAATAGTTCTGCCATTCTACAGTGTATTATCAGCTAGACTAGTTCCATCTCCCAATTCCTAATTTGGAAGTCTGAGGCGATAGACAAAGTAATGCGTGATGGTATCGGCCAGTCAATTCACTTTAAACAGTGACTCCGCATATAGACGCCGATACTAGTAAGACTCGGTTGAGGCTGCCGTGGATAGAACTGCCCTGTACGGATACAGAATTCATCAATCATATGATTCTTATCGAACATAAATAATTTTAGAACCTCGTAATATTTAATAATGTAGAAATGAGCGGTGGTGGAGGGTTTTGCAACAGGTTTCTAGATATTCAATAATTGGATGCTACATTAATCTCTCAGCATGGTCCTAGCTGAAAGCCTCTTCAGTAAGCTCACATCGCATGCACATTCCTAGATAGGAAATGGACATACTGAGGAGGTGAATTCTGAAGAATGTATCAGCGACACGGTGTATTCCGAGTTATTGCGGAAATCGCTTTAAACATCCAAGTTCGGGTATGTTGTTCCGCTGTGTGATGATTCATTTTCTTGGCGATGACTATATCTTTCCCCGCAAATGTTTTTACAATCGTAGGTGCATACTACTCGTGTAGCGATTCAATGTCTCATTAAGACCAATTGAAATTAATGAGTTTACTTTCAATACAAGTTTATAGTCTGGCAATGGGCCAGGTTTCGGGGATTAGTAGATTATTTTCAGGTCCGTCGTCTGGTGTTAGCCTGAAACCAATTCACCGGTTCTCATCTAATTGTAAATCTGAACCATTCAAGGCCATCTCGCGGACTGTCATGCAAGTTTTAGTAACATCTCTCTGACGTGTAATATCGAATTACTATATATATGATACCCAGAGCCCTCAATATCAAATAACATTTAGTTCCTAAGTCTTAATTATTGCTTCAGCTGGAAGTTCTTTCAATGGGTATTTCATTTTAAGAACCATAATATTCAAGAAAAGAATGGCAATCACTGGAACATCCGCTTCCTCTTTCATCTATATTCTCATAGACTCCCAGGCCATGGAATGCATCTGATAATTCATCAAATTCGTCTGAAGTAAAAGGTTCACCTCGTATGATAAGTTCACGAAGTTGCCGTTGTTCATCGTTTAATACTGATAAATCGTCCTCTGTCAAATATGGCGCAAGAAGGTCATTTGGATCATCCCCTATTCTGTCCACATGATTTGGTCGGCCGCGCACGATCCACTGCCATGTTTCGTCAGTGGCCAAAATGAAGGTATTGAGTTCCAGTTCCACGAAACCATTAAGATGTACTTGTAGGTCATCGTTCCGGATAATTTCAGCGTGGCTCATCCTCATTCCTGTTGGAAGAGTTGCCATAATGTTCTCAACACGCTCTTCTGGATTTCTATGACTATTACCTTCTCGATATATCCTAAAACTATTAACGAATCTCATTCTGACGGGTTCCTCAAGTCCACCAGGAAGGATTTGGATCAACTCGTATTGAATATACCCATGTGCTCTCTCGATATGGGAAAGCAATGCATAACGTATCAAACGATCAGGCCTGTTCATCTCTGCGACAATCTTACTTCGAAGATGTCGCATTGTTTCGGAATAACCGATCTCGCCCAGTAAGGAAGAAATGTCATCATCATAGGGTGCAAAACCGAAATCGGCTTCGTTGTAAACTCCATCTGCGTTCGTGGTAGGCGATACAGGAGCTGTTCGAATGATTCCATCGAGTATCAGGTTTCCTAATTGGATGGTGATATTCGCGTTAACAATCCCTGCCAGGCGGTCATGAGGCAAGGACACAGGGGATACAATAACCACTTGTGGCTGTGGTATGACAAACGTCTTAAATCCTCTCCCTTCACCCCAGTACTTGTCCCATTCGTCAGCTGAGATCCCTTTGATACCCAAAGGCTCGTCGATTTTGGCACGCAGTTTTGCTTCAAGCCAGTTAACAAGAGACTTCCCATCTGTGTAGGTAAGAGTATTTTCTTCTTGAATATTGGCCCGCTTCAAATAATAGTCAGATGTCTTGAGCATCTCAAGTATGCAATCGATTTTGCAGATGAAACAGTCAAATGTCTGTGATCAGGTGAGTGGTTATGGTACATCTTTGCAAGATCTTCTTCAGAGAGCATTTATTTGAGTCTTGGGCTTCAGGAGACTTAGAGCGATTAGTTGATTTGGATGTTACAACGACATTCTTTGAAGATTCAAGAGAATATCGAATAAACCCAGTTACAGATAGCATTGCCAGTATCTCTTTTTAAATCTTTTTACCAGCTTACAAATAAATTGTTATTTGGTCTTGTTCCGCAACAGGGCTATTACCATCCTAAACTTCAGCATCTTCATCACCAACATGTCATTAGGGGAATTCATACCCACTTATAACTTCTTCTTCTTCTTCTTCTTCTTCACTTTCTTCTCCACTTTCTTCACTTTCATCTTCACTTTCATCTTCATTTCCATTTCTCAAGGTCTGGTCGGCTTCATCATAGTATCCCGTATCATGGAATACATCGGACAAATCTTCAAATTCTACATAAGTAAAAGACTCACCTCGTATGATACGTTCACGAAGTTGCCGTTGTTCATCGTCTAATACTGATAAATCGTCCTCTGTCAAATATGGTGCGAGAAGGTCATTTGGATCATCCCCTATTCTGTCCACATGATTTGGCCGGTCGAACATGATCGTTTCCCAAGTTTCGTCAGTGGCCAAAATGAATCTATCGCGATTCAGCTCCACGAAACCATCAAGATGTACTTGTGGGTCATCGTTGCGGATAATTTCAGCATGGCTCAAGCTCATTCCTATTGGAAGAGTTGCCATAATATTCTCAACACGTTCTTCTGGATTTCTATGATCATGATCTTCTCGATAGATCCTGAAACTATTGACGAACCTCATTCTGACGGGTTCTTCTGGCGCTCCCGGAAGGATCTGGATCAACTCGTATTGAATATACCCGTGAGACCTTGAAATATGGGAAAGTAAGGAATATCGTATCAGACGGTCAGGTCTATTCATCTCTGCGACAATCTTACTTCGGAGATGTCGCATTGTTTCGGAATAACCAATTTCGCCCAGTAAGGAAGAAATACGAGTACCACGACGGGGTCTAAAACCAAAATCGGCTTCGTTGTGAACTCCATCTGCGTTCGTGGTAGGCGAGACAGGAGCTGCTCGAATGATTCCATCGAGTATCAGGTTTGCTAAATAGGCAGAGATATCTCCAGATAAAATGCCCGCCAGGCAGTCATGAGGCAAGGATACAGGAGATACAATAACCACTTGTGGCTGCGGTAAAATATACGTCTTGAATCCTTTCCTTTCACCCCAGTGCTTGTCCCATTCGTCGGCTGATATCCCTATGATGCCCAAAACTTCGTCTACTTTGGCACTCAGTTTGGCTTCAAGCCAGTCAACAAGAGACTTCCCATCTGTATAAGTAAGAGTATTTTCTTCTTGAATATTGGCCCGCTTCAAATAATAGCTAGATGTCTTAAACATATCAAATGTTACAAGTTCCGAGGAGACACTAAGGTTATAGGTCACGAGAAAAAGGAAATATCGAGGTATCCTGATTTGTGGGAGGATCATGCTAATTGCAGCATTTAGTTAAATACCGACTTTCAGAGGTGTTAAAGATATCGGTTAATTCAGAACCCTCTTGTTATCTCTGACATTGTATTCGAGTGCTTTAAATGCTATTACTAGTTCTCACTGACTAGCTTAGAAATTAACTACTATTTCAAGTGGTCCCATCCTCACGAGGGCCACGCGCTTGACGCGGGGCTGGAAAATCCTCATCATCAGTAGCGTTGTTTTGATCGACGCTATCTTCACTTTCTTCACTTACTTCACTTTCATCTTCATTTCCATTTCTCAAGGTCTGGTCGGCTTCATCATAGTATCCCGTATCATGGAATACATCGGACAAATCTTCAAATTCTACATAAGTAAAAGGCTCACCTCGTATGATACGTTCACGAAGTTGCCGTTGTTCATCGTCTAATACTGATAAATCGTCCTCTGTCAAATATGGTGCGAGAAGGTCATTTGGATCATCCCCTATTCTGTCCACATGATTTGGCCGGTCACGTACGATCCTTTGCCACGTTCGATCCGTTGCCAAAATGAATCTATCGCGATTCAGCTCCACGAAACCATCAAGATGTACTCGTGGGTCATCGTTGCGGATAAGCTCAGCGTGGCTCATCCTCATTCCTATTGGAAGAGTTGCCATAATGTTCTCAACACGCTCTTCTGGATTTCTATAGTTATGACCTTCTCGATAGATCCTGAAACTATTGACGAATCTCATTCTGACGGGTTCTTCAACCTCACCCGGAAGGATCTGGATCAACTCGTATTGAATATACCCATGTGCTCTCTCGATATGGGAAAGCAATGCATAACGTATCAAACGATCAGGCCTGTTCATCTCTGCGACAATCTTACTTCGAAGATGTCGCATTGTTTCGGAATAACCGATCTCGCCCAGTAAGGAAGAAATGTCATCATCATAGGGTGCAAAACCGAAATCGGCTTCGTTGTAAACTCCATCTGCGTTCGTGGTAGGCGAGACAGGAGCTGTTCGAATGATTCCATCGAGTATCAGGTTTGCTAAATAGGCAGAGATATCTCCAGATAAAATGCCCGCCAGGCAGTCATGAGGCAAGGATACAGGAGATACAATAACCACTTGTGGCTGCGGTAAAATATACGTCTTGAATCCTTTCCTTTCACCCCAGTGCTTGTCCCATTCGTCGGCTGATATCCCTATGATGCCCAAAACTTCGTCTACTTTGGCACTCAGTTTGGCTTCAAGCCAGTCAACAAGAGACTTCCCATCTGTATAAGTAAGAGTATCTTCTTCTTGAATATTGGCCCGCTTCAAATAATAGTCAGATGTCTTAAACGTCTCAGACGTCACGGGTTCTGAGCGGTCAACGCTCGCACCATTGGTTTGAGAGGCGCCATCCATATGAGGAGAAGCATCAGAAGGTGCACAGGTTTTGGGCTTTTTTCTTGGACTGCGGCGGTTTGGAAGGTTTAATTCCTCGATAGAATCAGAATTGCTAGGAGAATTAGAATCGCTAGATATTTCAAATCTTTTGCGCCCAATAGATCTTCTTTTGCGCCTAGGCTTTTTCTTAATTGGATCTTCTTTTGTAGGGTTTTTCTTGTCGCTAGTCATGAGAAGTCTTGTGCATAACTCCACTGTTTCGTTATTTATATGTGCAGCTGCATGGCCCGCTGTGTGGGTAAATGGGGCTAACAGAACAGAAATGGGGCTTAACATGCATGAATTGGCAGCACCAGGTGCAATCGGGACCACTTTTTTAGTATGGTTTCAGCCTATTCAGGATGGATCTGTTTCATCAACATGCAAGAGTTCTTAGTTTTGTTTCAGATTGTTTTCATGGTGGTGGCGCAAGTCAGAAATCACTACTATAGCCTAGCGATAGAACATTTGTTTATTTGGACTAGGCCGCTGATCTAGCAGTATCTTAGGAGATATACTCGTATAGCTACGATGGTAATTGAATGATTGGTCAGATAATAGGAAATGTGAATTGTCACATGCTGCATAGTTAGTTGACTAAGTGCATATCTGCTCTTATTGGCAGAACCTATAACTCATGTTGATCGTTGCCCCTGTCCTTCAGACACACATTGTTTTCAGATGCGTAAGATCACACGACATTGAGATAAGTTAGAATGAACTCGGCCATTGAATTCAGGATGCAAAGATAAAGTAGTGGTGAGCCTGGATTGTTCTATATATCATGCATTGACAGAGAGTAGATTGGACCTACTGGCATTCTACATCATCGTTTTAGACTTTGCTCAATTCCTATTTTCCAGCACACTCATGCATCAGAAGCTTGGGGAGTGGGAATGTCGAATAGAATAGAGGGATAGAGACTCTCAGTTGGTGAGCGAGTTCATGCTGCTGGTTACTAAGTACAGCCCTCAACGCATTGCATCTAGAAATTATCAGTGATCGCAGCATTCCCAGCGTCAATATTGTTGTTATTGATGATTTCATGATAAGACGTGATTGCTCATTGTGTTGGTTAAAAAAATCTTGGCTGTTGTTGTCCTGGCTATCAGAATCAGTACTGCCAAAACAGCTAGAGATCAATATGAATATTGGGCCCAAGATGAGTGCTGGTGTCAACATAGTAAACACATGAGATATATATCTGTCAATATTATGCTAAAATATAATAGAGCACAAAGCTCCCTACTGGGCACGATCTTCAGAGTAGGATGACAAGTTATCAACGACAGGTAAGACTTCAGGATACGAACTTTTAGGGTTAGAGATACCTTAATTAGGCAATCATAGGGTTAGGTTCTAGTGGTCTGGGTTAGGGTTTAATGTGCTTAATCCCAGTGTTGAAGGATCGTCTAAAACACCGCACAACATATCCATTCGGTAATAGTTTAATGGTCAGAATCTCCGCCTGTCACGCGGGAGATCGGGGTTCGATTCCCCGTTACCGAGATTTCTTTTTTTTCGACTCACTGGTTTTATAGGAACTTAGTTCTCTTGTTACGGATCACCTCATATGTTTCTTTTTGGCAATGAATTAAACTATGCTATATACAATCTCACATTTCGTTAAGCGATATGTCTTGGAGGCGATATTCTGGACAGGTACCACACTTCATGGCCTCGAGCGTACCGTAGAAGATCCTGGGCTAGACCAACACCTGCCCCAAATACCATGAATGATCTTGTTGATCTAACTAATTGTCTTTTACCCAGCTTATTATACATGCCATATGCGAATCCGACCACAGCAGAAGATGTAACAGTGCTAGCCAGATCAATCACTCCTCGAACAGAGTCAATGTAAGCCTCGATTCCAAAATACAGAACAGCGGCTCCTCCATATTTGACACCACCTCGAACAGCATTGACTAATGATGATTTCAATACCACATAGTTCTTTCTCTTGTGGTAGAAATACCATGCACCTTTTGTTCGAGGCAACCGATGGGCGTTCTCCGCCAAGTATTGCAGCGATGCTCGATTAAACCCGCCATAGAAACCACCTAAAACCCCAAACAAAGATCCTGCTGCACCCGAAAGTGCTACTCGCATCTCTGGTAACAAACCAAGCCGCTGGTAGTGATCGATTATGCTCCGAGGAGGCGATTCGGTCATAGTTTCTCTCTTGCTTCTTCAATACGGTGTTAGTTAGTTGCAGTGGTGAAGCCCCATTAAGTTCAGTTAGTGTGGGACTAGTTAAGCTGCCGTCCTCACCCCCACCCCACACATAGTTATTATGACGGCACCACTACCACCTGCAACAAAGGTGTGGACCGGGCAATTAATTGCAAATGCTTTCATTGTGTGCATTGGAACTGTTCAGTTTGGATTCCATATAGCTGAGCTCAATGCTCCGCAGGATATCATTACTTGTGGACCCGCCAGTGACACCAGGCCGTTGGATCCTGGCTATGATTGTATCCCCATGTCGACATCGGACTTGGGTCTAGTGACGGGAATCTACTCAATTGGAGGATTTGTGAGTGCATCAATTGCAGGTTCAATTTCTGATGCTATTGGCCGTCGCAGAGTAGCATTCGCCAATTGCATCCTATTTCTGTTAGGATCGCTGCTGACAGCATCGGCAGATTCAGTTGTTCGAATCGCCGTAGGCCGATTTATAAGTGGACTGGGTGCTGGGTCATCTATAGTAGTCACTCCACTTTATATTAACGAGATCAGCCCAGCTGGTATCAGAGGTATGCTTGGGTCTATGAGTCAAGTGTCTATTAATGTTGGCATTCTTCTAGCCCAAGTTATGGGACTCTATTGGTCTACTGAGACATACTGGCGCCGTAGCCTTTACGTCGGTGCCGTTACATCTGCCATCAACGCGATCTTATTGCCTTTATGTGTAGAGTCTCCCAAATGGCTTACAGTTAACGGCATGATCGAGGAAGGCATTGCATCGCTAAAGACACTTCGAGCGAGAGATGATGTGGAGGAAGAGCTGACCCAATGGAAGACTACAGGTGCGAGTGATAGGGCAGGAGACATCGAAGAAAGTGCTGGTTTACTTAGAAATGACTCTGATGAAGACCACCAGTTGCCTATTTCAAAGAACCAGTCGGAATCCGTTGGAGTCTATGAATTCTGTACTTCTCCAAAGTACTTGCCTATTTGCATTGCGGCAGTGGGAGTTATGGTGTGTCAACAGATTTGTGGAGTCAATTCAATTATATTTTATGGAGTATCGGTACTTCGTCAGACATTACCGAATTTCTCAGGTGTGCTCAATGTGATGATCTCAATTCTCAATCTAGTAGTTACTGCTCAAATATCACCCTACGTTGACAAGTTTGGCAGAAGACCTCTTCTATTGACGTCAATTGGAGGAATGGCCCTCTCGTCTGCTGTTCTTGCTTGGGCAATGCATGCTGCACTCCCAGTTGTTGCATCAGTTGCTGCTATATTATTTGTTGTGTCATTTGCTATTGGACTTGGGCCAATTCCATTCCTGATTATTTCTGAAATGACACCACACTCTGCTTCTGGAGTAGCTCAAAGTCTTGGAACTACGGCTAATTGGTTGGCGACATTTGTTATTGCATATGTCTTCCCAATTCTGCAGTCTCAAATGGGGCCTTTGGTTTTCTTTATATTCACCTTTACTGGAGCATTGGCGTGGCTTTTTGTCTATAAATTTGTCCCTGAGACGAAGGGTAGAACACCAACTGAAATATGGCTTCTTAAATAATATTCAAAGGTTATAACGTTATATAAGTTATATATAAATTTACATATAGCTTTTATTTATTTAACTAGATGATTTCGCATCTTTCTTTTCAAAGAATGTAACTATGGAAACCTCTCCTTATTAATGTTTTCTCGTGATAAATCAATCATGTATATATTAAATGTATATATAATTAAATAGTGAAAGATCCTGCCAGTTCCAAGGTTCGACTACTTGATCCGACAAACACCTTGTACTCACCAGGCTGGACAATCCATGACTGAGAAATGACATCCCAAACACTGACATCTCGGGTGAGAACATCAAATGAGACCTTAGTAGAGTGACCAGGTCGAACAGAGACCTTCTCGAATCCTCGCAGCTGTCGAGGAGGATTGGGGAACTCTTCAGTATCAGGAAGACCAATGTAAAGTTGAGCAACATAAGATCCAGCAAGTGGACCCTCATTCTTCAATTTAGCAGAAACTCGGTAGGAGGTCTCCCACAGAGCTGGGTTACCACCTGGAGCACCTCCAGCGTTAGAAGAAGTAGCCAAAGGCTCAGTTGAGTACCCTTCAGGATAGTCAAAAGTTCCCTGGCTCTCGGCCTCAGATGCACTATCGATGTATGGATACAAGTAATCATTGTATCGGGGGATATCCTTGGGGAACAACAGAGAGTCGGCAGATGGAATCTCAGTCTCGTATTTGGGAACGATGGCCAAAGATGGAGGATCAGGGAGGGTCAAAGATGGCTTCTTAACAACTGACACCTTGAGGTCGGAAAACTTCCAAGAAGAGTACGACAAACCAAAACCGAACTCATATCGGGGCTCGATCTCATACTTGTCAAAATGTCTGTAATCAACATAGATGCCACTGTCGAAATTATCCTGAGGGCATCCACCATCTCGGGTATATAACTCCTCAAGGAGAGGAATATAATCGCTGTCATCTTTTGCGATGGTGAAGGGAAGACGACCAGATGGGTTCTCTTCACCAAACAAAATTTGAGCAAGAGCTTCTCCAGTGTACTCACCCTGAGGACCGGCAAACAGGACAGCAGTGATGTTGGGGTGCTCAATCCACTGCTCAACGTTAACTTGACCAACAGAGTTCACAATAACAATGTTGTTAGAATTTAGCGAGGCAGCTCTGAGGATATCCTCATCTCCTCTCCACCAAAGACTAGTATTCTTTCGGTCTCCGATGTTACCATCAACTTCCAAAAATCCTTCACCAGCATTGGCACCAACAACAATGACGTTAACATCGGAGAATGTAGCCACGTTGTCAAACTTCTCCCAGTTGTCAGTTGCTTCGTTATCGGCGGAAAGACTGTAATCCAAGTTAATACCATTCTTTCGGGCTCGTTCTCCAATGGCCTCCACAGGAGTTATGACGAATGGGAACTGAGCGGTACCAGAACCCCATCCAGATGCAAAAACACCTGGATCGCTGCAAGCAAAATCTTCCTGGCAGTTGGGTCCCTTAACACTAGGTCCAGCAGCAGGTCCAAGAACACTGATTCTTCGAAGCTTGCTGGTGTCCAAAGGCAATGCGTTATCAACATTCTTCAACAGAATAGTACCCTCAACAGCAACATCAAGAGCGACCTTGTCTGAGAAGTCAGTTCGAACGTTAACGTGCTCATTAACAGTTCCAACGGGTCCTTCGCCAGATGCCAGGTACAGCAGATCCTCGTCATCCAAAGTCCACGAAGAGAAGTTAGGGGGACCAACCTCCTTTCGGGTCTTGTCAAGACCAACTCGGAAGTAAGCAGCCATGATTCGGGCAACCATATCATCAACCTTTTCGTGGGGTACAGTACCGTTCAGAACAGAAAGCGTCAGGTTCTTGTCAAAGTATGCGTCACCTTCGGGTGAAGGAGCAATACCTCCACCGGGCATGGACATATCAGCTCCAGATAAAACAGATCCAACGCCTGCATGAAGGGCACCCCAGTCACTCATGACGAAACCAGGGAATCCAAGCTGCTCCTTCAACACGTTGTTGAGCAGATAAGAGTTCTGGCAAGCATGAGAGTTGTTGACCTTGTTATACGAGCACATAACAGAACCGACACCAGCCTTGACCATATCAGCGAATGGCCAGGCATAAATCTCGTGAAGAGCTCTATCATCCATGTTAGAACTGAGAACCTCGTTGAGCCCAGAGAATCCCCATCGTCTCCATTCAGTGAACTGTCGGTAGTACTCTTGCTCGTTTCCGAGCCAGTGCTTGGCATTGGCCATAACTCCCTGATCCTGAATACCTCGGACAGTAGCAGCACTGGCAATACCAGACAGATATGGATCAGCGGTGAAACCCTCCCAGTTTCGTCCACCAGCAGCCTTGAGACCCAATGGGCCAGCCACGGGACCAAGAATGATATCTACACCCTTGGCCTTGAACTCCAAAGCCATAGCTTTTCCACGGTCATAGATTAGATCCTTGTTAAAAGTAGCACCAGTAGTGATTCCTGCTGGGAAAGCACTGTTATACTCGGAATTTCGGATTCCCTGAGGCCCATCCTGCAAACAGAATCCTCGGAAATCAAGACGAGAGATTTCACCAGTGTTTCCAAGACAAGGGCCCATCATCCAGCCGATTCCTGATGTTAAGTTGACCTTCTCAGCCAAAGTGAGACCAGCAACAAACTCATTAGCCTTCTCAAAAGCTTCAGCCCATTCTTCGTCCACCACTCGGGCACCAAATGGTGTGGGGTAGTAGGGAGGGCTGAAAGCCCAATCCAAGGCCGAGTCCGAAGTAGCGGCGCCAACTTGACCTCCATTGAGGATTTGCTGCTCTTCCAAAGAGCCTGGGGTCTGGGCGGCAAGACCCACCAGAGCTAATAGATTATCGAAACGCATTTTGCGGTGCTGCTCTTTTTTGTGTTTATGTTCTGGTGTCTATTTTATTGTATCTTCACTTTTCTTCACAAGACAACCTTCACCAGCGATATTTCAAATATCCCTCGATTTCTATACTCCCAACGGAAAATCTAAAGTCTAAATATATATATATAGATATATTATGACTTTTCAACTATCCACCGTATAGTAGTCAATTGAGATGGGGTAATTTATCCGAGTAGACCAGTTATTATATAACGATCAATGCAAGGATTTATGGTTCAGTAATAAATGATCCTACACCGAGACGAAGTAGTTAAGATGAAGAATCAGAGTTGGGGGTGCATCACCTTTAAATACGACGAACGCTAATTTGTTTTTTTTTCACTTTCCCAGATTTCCAGTGCCTTTACGCGCGACACTGCATTTACCTCTTTCTGCACAGTTCAGCTCCGAGACTCCCCTCTTCCCCCACTTTGAATATGGGGGATATGCACGTACGTCCCCCATTTCTTTTTGAGGTTAGGCTGGAAAGGTTGGGGCCGCCCGTTGACCTACGCAAAAACTAAAGACTAACAACGTCCATAACACATTAACTAATTATAAATAAATACATAAATAGCGCCAATAATTGCCAAAATGTCCTATTGCATACAAAAGAGGTTGTCTAAACCAATATTCTCGTTTGAAAACTACCGGAATTCAGAGGTTGGGAACGATTATGGTTCATTTTTCCATGACTTTGACCTGCCCCACTATCCCTAGCCCTGTCACGTTACTTATAGGAGACAAAGCCGAGACTCCCCGGAATCTATGGGACACAAATTTGCGGAGACCCCAGCAGGCTCGCCAGGGGCACAACTCACTGAGAAGGGATTGTCGGATGGGGTAGAAACAACCCCCTCGTCGATTAATTGGCCCGCGCCAAGCGTATAATCGGAAGTTACAGATTTGGGGGTGCCGACATCCACCAACCTTCTCTTGTGACGGAACGGTGCATCAGACCTAAAATACCATGGAGTCTGTAATAATGTCTTGTACACTTCAGGCGACGCGCCCGACATACGTACCATCAATAGCGCAACTGCAATCACCAAAACTGGAATCCATATAAAAAATAGTCGTCGGTCATTTTGGATATTCTTTTTGTTGTTGACCCATATCTTGATGAATTGCTGCTCATATTTTTCCGCAAGTGATTGTTCCGATTCTTGCATATCGGGCTCTGGAGCTGCAGCTGCCTGCAGTTTGACGTCCTCCGGTCGATCTTCTTGATGTACTTGATGCAGAGTGGTAGGTAGTCTCAACGTTTCATTGCTACTAGGCCCTGACGCACCGGGGAATATTTCATCATACGATGGAGGTGCTCCCCTTGGTGAGTCAGCACGTATATGCTGCTGAGACATGCCTGATAGTTCACTAGCAGCATTTCTTGTAAGGTACTGCCAAATATGCAACAAATCGGGTTTCTTATGACGTCGACGTCGACCTTCGCCCAGCACTGTGGCATCACTATCACTCGCTCTGCTGCCATCATCAGTTTCCAAATGGTCCCTGTTATGCCTACTTCTATAGATATAGTTAACAACATCTTCTCCCCAATTCCGTCTTTCCCACGCACCAACATGGAGTCGAGCTGACTCAGCTAGATGTTGCCAGTAAGCGGTTATATGCTCTGCTGTATCATTCAGACTCCTTTTAGTCCACCTCCTAAATAGATCCTCCATTTCGTCGTCAACAGAACTTCCAATCTTGGTCGAATCGCTGTCATCTCTTTCGCCAATAATACTGGCATTTCCAATGCTCTGGATTGTAGGGGTTTCAGAAACTTCTCGTCTCTGTTGCTGATACCGCTCGCGGCGGGCAATAGCTGTTCTAACATCAGACATCCTCAAGTCACCACCATCATCATCTTCACTTGTGTCATTCCAATCACTACTGTCATCAACTGCCTCACTGCTGTCCTTATCAGACTCGATGCTTGATTGCCTTCTATGAGCATTATTAATGCTTCTGGTAGAAGCGAACGTTGACGTTGAGCTGGTTCTTCTCACATGACTCAACCTTTGATAGTACTGCTTTCTCGTGATACCGAGAGGAAGCTCTTCCAGCACCTTTACGTCGGCAATGTCAACAACAGTCTGTCCAGAAATTGTGCGAATATATGGGTCAGCATAGCAACGAAGCAGTTTGCTAACAATTCTCCTCCGACCATGAAACGCTGCAAAGTGAAGTGGAGTCATTCCATTGACATCTTGAAGATCGGTTCTGGCACCAAGAGATATCAATGCTGATACAACTCTATGGTATCCTCGTGCTGCTGCCAAATGCATGACAGTCTGTGCTTCACTGTTGCGCAAATGCCAGTTAGTCATCTTGCCAATATTAACTTGAGCGAGTTCAATACACTTTAAAACGAACTGTTCATGATCCAGTTTCCCATTTGCATCGATTGGTCCTGATGCATTATTACCAAAAACATTTCCATTGGGACTACCACTGCCAGACACATTGCTACCTCCCTGATCACTGCCTACAATTCGCATTGCAATATTTTTTGCATCCTCCAGTTTTCCATTCATCTTAAGGCCCACAACCTGTAGCGCCAGTTCTATAAGCTGAGAGTCTGTGTCGTCGGTGTACACAAAAATCTGAGGTGTTATTCGTGACATGTTTTCAAAGGTCACAACCACTGGTCCAGCAACGTTAGCAGGTGGTAAATGAGCAACGATAGTAGAATCACTCCAATATTGAGTTGACATAGCTGCAGTATCGCCAAATTTAGCAACCAGTCCACTGTGAAATCCCGATCCAAGCAAAGTAACCTCGATACCACCTCTTATAGATCCTTGGGCGGGTATAATTCGTTGTATCTGAGGTACATTACTATCACCCCCCGGACTGAAACCAGGAGTAGATAATGCCGTCAATTTTCCAAGACTTGAGAAATTATTTTCAGAAGAGAATGGAGATGTAGCATCCAGCCTGTGGCCTGAAGAATTACGAGAAACAGAAGATGGCTGCCGCTGGCTTTGAGCTTGTTGAATCGATGTATGGCTAGCTGATCGGGCGCTTCCATTCCAAGAGCTTTCTCTTCTCCTCTTCATTGACATCGAGGAGGCGTCTGTATTATTTGGCTCGGAAAATTCCTCCATAGAGACAGGTGATGGAGGTACAGAACTCTGTTGCCACTGATCATTTGCAGATCCTACACTGGTATAGCTTGCTCGGGTCACAGAAACACGCGAATCTTTATGGTCATCTGTAATTACAATGGACTGAGATGCAGCTCTACCAACGACATTCCCAGTGGAATCCGTTAAAGTGATTATCAATCTATGTTAGCCAATACTTTAAGCAGAAGAGATTTTAAATGCTCTTTCTTTTTGAATCTTACCGATAGCCAGGTTTAGCAGCATGATGTCGACAGTAGCATGCAACACGAAGTGGAAGACTAACTTCCTTTCCTAAAATTACACGATCGGTTCCAACATCACATTGTTGAGGAAGAGACAAGCTGACAAGCTCACGGCAGTTGAAAATAGGCAGCCGGTGAAGTCTGTCTGAAGTCCAATGATATTCTTCGTTGGGGTCCAAATTCTTTTTGCGAAATGCTCGCTTTTTCTCTCGAGAAGTACATTTCTCACACATATATATTGGCGTCTGGGGACTATTCTCCGCCACAACATCAAGATTCAAACTTAGAGTATCTGTACGGGGCTTGAAAGCCTGGCTAAGCTGAAAACGAGGTCTCGCCATAGTGTCCGGCGGCAGATGTAATAAATGCTCATCAGGGGGAGGAGTTATCACTACTTTACATTTGATCTGGGTCTCTACCCGAGATCGAAGTGGCACATCGCTGAGAGATATTTGATATTTGAGCGCAGGAGGACGAGGTGCTTCAAGTAATTGTAAATAATCCGGTCTCTCCCCATATGGATTGTCTGGAAGTGACATCTCAGACACATTTAGAGGTGGTTTGCCAAATTCCACATTTGATAGATACGACTGTGCCTCTGCATAGGATTCTGTGAAGGACGATTCGATGGGTGGTGCAAGATTGTTACGAGTACTCGTACCAAATAAGGACTTATACTCTGGACTCACAGGCTCAAGATCCATAGCATGATCATTTTGTAATGGATCCAAAATATCGAAGTTGTTGATAACCACCCGCTCTGAGCTTGGATCTAAGCCAGGAATACTGCCAGACGAGGACGAAGACGACTTGATGTGCTTGACACCCTCATCGTCATCGAATTCCAGGTAATCCATCATTTGATCGACATCTGTATGGTCTGCTGGACCTCCTAAATTGGTAGCATCGTCTAATGATAGATCAAATGGAGCATCAGGTCTGTATAGACCATCATCATTAATAGTGGAATGGCCGTCCATTCTCAACTACCATCCAATGCCAGTCCGGTTAATATGCCCAGGCGGTACGTGCTAGCTCGTAGAGAAACCAAAGGTAGACCTGTCAGTTGAATGTCCAGTTCTGAGGTTCCTGGCACTTCGTGCTCTCTGCAGCACAATTAATTTGGATTTTTTTACTTCAACGTTCTTGGGTAAGTAAAGTAGTTGAGCCTTCCAAATTATGTTGAACCCCAATATAGCGATGGCCACCGGGCACTGGAGACTAACTGTCACCGGCCCAGCCGCGCTAAGAGCATGAGATGAGATGACAGCTTGCATGGTGTCTGTTGGGATTGTAGAAATGTCAACTAACTTAATATTTGTGTAATTGTTGTGTTGTTATATTATCAGCATATACAAGTAGATGTTGGATTAAAATCTGTGATTTGAATATTGATTTTTTTAATTATAACAATCCATTTGGATAGTATGGTCTACGGCTCGATATCTCCTATTGCACGAAATACTGTGGTGGTTAGCTGCTATATCATTAGGTCCAACTAAAGTACGGACTCGTGGCTAATAGGCAATATACTCGAATATTTCTTATACATAATATATGCGGATTAGATTAGATCCCAATAGTTGGCTCTTCCTCGTCGGTTTTTGTGAGATAATTAAATGTGTACAATCAATTTACCCATAGTATTATTGGCAGCCATGACACTGTGAGCTTTCTGAACCTCCTCAAGCTTGAATTCTTCATCCACCCGGTGTACGAGTGAAGTTCCAATCTTAGGAACAAGCTCATCTCTAACAAAATCTCGTAGACTGGACTGGTAGTCAAGAGATCTAGATCGCAAAGTAGTTCCTTCGATTCGGGCTCTCTTCCCCATGATGAGACGAAGATCAGCTTTTTCAACAACTGATCCACTCATTGCACCCATCAGAACTATAGCACCATCACGGGCAAGTGCATCAAGGTCTCGCATGAAATATGATTGTCCCACTGGGTCGATGATCAAGTCCACACCTGCGGGCTCATACTGCTTTACAACCTCTTCAAACTTCTCAGTGTGGTAATTGATCGGTATGACCACATCGGGATCAATTCCCTTGAGAACTAGATTCTTTCTGATGAATTCTTTCTTCTCATCAGAGCCGACTGTAGCAAATACTCGCCGGGCTCCAAGCAACTGGGAAATTTGGATGGCAGCAATGCCGACTCCACTAGCACCAGCATGGAACAAGACAGATTGGCCCTTTTCCAGCTTTCCTACCACTTTAACCACCTGACTAGCAGTGAACCATGTTTCAGGGATACCTGCTGCCTCGGCCATGGTTATATGTGAAGGTACATGCAAGAGAGTCTTCGTAGTAGCTACGACATACTCTGCATAAGCACCGCCAGTGACTAGTCCAAATACCTTATCACCAACCTTGAACCCTTGATCATCTTTGTCGTCAATCTTCTCAATTGTTCCAGAGAACTCGACTCCCAGGATCTTGGAAGCTCCTGGAGGCAATGGATAGTGGCCCTCTCTTTGCAAAATATCCATTCTATTAAGTCCGAACGACTGTACTTGAACTAAGGCCTGGCCAGAGCCTATGGTTGGAATTGGTGCAGTGTCATTGATAAACAGAGCGTCAGCTGGACCCGATCCTCCTTTGATATCTACAATCTTCATTTTGCTTTTGGTTGATAATTCAATGTTTGGAATCTGTTAGTCCTTTTATGTTAACTCCCAAGCAAGTACCTACTGGGGCGGCGAACGGCATATCTCCGAATATGACATTGCCGACAGCTACCCGCAGTATCCGCTGGAGACAATCGCTCTGGATCGATTGATAATCTGACTAACCAACTTAGTGATATCACATTACTTGCTATATCAGTGAAAACCCCTCTGAAACTACTATTAGATCACTATTTCTAATTCTGCCGGTAATAAAGTAATTTCCGAAACTTGAATTTATATTTCCGAAGCTCGTCATGCGCACCCGCTATTTCCGAAAATCACGCTTCAGTAGCCTTGGGTCAGGGTCTCTCACTCTAAACATTTCATTTTGAAACGGAGACTAATAGAACAAGTCTAGACTCCCCCTGATTTCCGATCCGTTAATATGGAATCAATAATGTAATCTGGAAGTTTCCATGGGCAATACAGTTAGGTCGTGCTGTTCGTTTGTATTTAGGTAGAAGTGATGAAATATAATACAACAAAATGGAATATCAGAACAGAGGGGTTTGGTCCAAGCTACGGTGCTTAAGTCCGGCGGGTACGTATATGCGACAATGCTACAAAGAAAACTGAGTGTTTTCAGAAAGAAGTCCAATAATCTTTTGTAGTGAATGATTATAACTGTGTGCGAGTCTTGTTATATGTAATATCAGCTTCTGTATATACATATATACTAATTATACTAACTACTCACCTTACGCGCCCTGCCACATTTTTAACGCGACACGCGGCTGCGGCATTCGTATGCAGACCTTAATTAATATACCGCTTTGGGTAATCCAGCCACTTTTTCAGTGCATATATATAGTGTAACTTATTTACTCTTCATACAAGACTAAAATGAGCACTAGAAAGGTGGTCAGACGCGAGCCGATTCGTCCCAGCTCTCAGCCACCGGTGTCACCAACAAAGAAATTAGTTCGTAGGGATCCAATTACTCCTACAGCCAAGAGGACCATACAATTCCCCCCGAGTCCTGAAACAACACCCGTCAAAAGGACGAAGACAGCTTCGTCAACCTCAATAGCATCACCCTTAACACCGTCATCTAGACTCTTGGATATCGAGGAAGAGGAAGCAGGTGTAAGAACACCGATCTCCACACCAAGTTCCACACCTGCTTCTACTCCTACGGTTTATTCACTAGGAAAGGCAGTTTTTCAGAGAGGGGCTGCGGTTTCTCGACTCGTAGGTCGGCAAACAGAGCGTGATGAGATCGAGAAATTTCTAGCTGCTCGATTAGTCGCCAGAAGTGCCAATACTGTTGGAGCTCTATATCTGAGTGGCTTGCCGGGAACAGGGAAATCTGCTCTTCTACAAGAGGTATTGGAAGACATCAAGGCTGCTATCCCACCCAAGTTTGGATTACGAGTAGCAAACATCAACTGCATGATTGTGGACAAGCCTGAGCTTATTTACAGTCGAATTCTCGAAAGTCTGACTGAACCTGACGATACGATAAGTTTACCGACTGAGGCTACCGAAGAACAGGATATTTCGGCGAATGTGGTGAGCTCATTAGATAGACTATTCCTCCACAATCCCGACAAACAATTTTTGGTTGTTCTTGATGAGCTTGATCATGTGGTAACCAAAGATCAAGAAGTACTGTTTAAGATATTTCAGTGGGCGTTTATGGATCAGTCTAACCTCACGCTCATTGGGATTGCAAACGCATTAGATTTAACTGATCGATTTTTGCCAAGACTTCGATCAAATGGACTTACACCCAAGGTTTTGGCTTTTGGACCCTATTCTGCAATCGACATTGAAGCTATAATAGTAGCTAGGCTTAGGTCTCTAACTGGGAATGATGAGTCTAGT
Source organism: Sugiyamaella chiloensis (assembly GCA_030578775.1). NCBI lineage: Eukaryota > Fungi > Ascomycota > Dipodascomycetes > Dipodascales > Trichomonascaceae > Sugiyamaella > Sugiyamaella chiloensis. Next base: position 416,864 of record JAKTZE010000007.1, read on the forward strand.
GAAATACCGCTAATGATACGCCCTGCAATCCAGCTTTGTGCGAAGAAGACTGCTGCAAACACCGGTGATCTGCGTAAGGCATTGGATATTTGTCGCAGAGCAGTCGAAATGGTCGAAGAAGAGGAGAGGAGGAAGTTTATGACTGCTGATGATGAAAATGGAGACAATAGCAATGATTTACCTGCCAGTTGGAAAAAGGCCTTAGTTTGTGGTAGCCAATCACTTGCTTTGACCAGTCTGACTTTAGCAAAAGCTCCTAAGGTTACCCTTCAACATATTGCTCGGATCTGCTCAGAAGCATTTGGTGGTTCTACATCATCAAGAGTCAAGTCACTGAACCTTCAGCAGAAAGCTGTGCTCAGTGTGCTTGTGAGGTCTGAAAGAGAAACGTCATCGCTTGTTAATTCAAACATGACAGTAATGAAACTTTTTGAAAAGTACTGCCAAGTTTGCCGGGATGGCCAGCAACTTAGCAATTTGCATTTAAACGAATTTTTGGAAGTAATTTCAGCTCTTGAATTTTCAGGAGTGATAAATGTTACAGGAATATGCGGAAGAAAAGGTATGGGTCTAGCTAAGAGTCGGCGAAGAACTTCTCAAGGAGGCGGAGGAGCCAGCGCTGGTGGAACTTCGTTAGGATCACGCGAAGAGTACGGCCAACGAAGGATTTCGAGCAATGTTCATCTAATGGATCTCGTCACAGCTATATCAGATATCCCCATTCTGCGACAATTTGTACAGAAGTAGATTTTACGAATATATGAAATGAAAATAACAAAAGAACAATATAACGAAAGGACAAAAAGACCAAGTTGCTGTAACCTTTGAGCACATAGAATATAGCAATATGTAGATTAATTGTCGGGCGATAAAAAGAAATTCCATTCAAAAACCCCAGAAGCCTTAACTTATTTTAACGGAGGCAGGCCCGCCAATGTCATGTGATACCCCTCACTTCTGTGCGCGATACTCCCCGAAGCATCATGTGATAACGTAGCCACATTTTCAAGAGCGATTCAAGAACTAAATAGGAGATCCCTGTGATTTTACCAACAAATCACACTTCCAAAAATACCGGTAGTTATTGAATCGGACTTATGGGCACCTTGAACGAAGCGACTCAAAAAGAGTCCTCTATTCTACATCAAAGTGACTGCACGCTCTCAAGCGATCATATTTTGCGTGGCTCACCACGCTATCTATGTTGTATCTCTCTGCTGATATCCCTTTTTGTCGTTGCTTTAGATCAAACGATAATAGTAGCTATGCTACAAACGGTGGGTGATCAATTCGGCAACTTTGGTAAAATATCGTGGTTGTCCTCGGGTTTCTACTGCCTCCAGCAGTGCTCTCACTCAATTTCGGCCAACTCACTCTCATATACTGTAGAAAATATTTAATGTTGGTAGGACTATTTCTCTTCACAATTGGAAGCCTACTTTGTGGAATAGCCACAGGATTTAATATGTTGATCGTTGGTCGTGTTGTATCAGGCATTGGCGGCGGTTGTGTCCAAGCCATGATTTTCATGATCATTACAGAGATCGTGCCTCTCCATAAAAGAGGGCTTGTTGGGTGAGTATTCCGAAGTGTCAAGGTTTGACTAACAGAAGTGGCTTTGTAGGTTTTGCATTTGCATTGGGCCAATAATCAGTGGGCTTCTTACTGATAGGGTGAGCTGGCGATGGTGCTTCTATATTAATCTCCCACTTGGAGGTTTGTCGTTTTTATGCTTATCAGTATTCTATCACCCACCTAGACCGACTGGCATGTTATAAGAAAAGCTTTCGAAAATTGACTATTTAGGAGCTTGCCTCATCACCATAGGATTGGTTCTGATTCTTGTTGCAACAACTTTGGGCCGCATATCAACCAGCCGGGATTAGGCTCTTATAATATGTTTGTTCGTCCTAGGGGGTATTGATTTGGCGTCATTCTTGGTATACAACTTTTCAATTTCGAAAACCCCACTTCTGCCCTGTAGCGTCTACAAGGTGCCAGAAGTATTGATAGCCTGCTGTGCATATGCAACTTTCTTCGGGGGCTTTATGGCTGTTATGTTATTTTTGACAACCTATTTTCAAGTTGTGCTCAATGAGGATGCACTCCACTCGTGTGTCAGCATGTTTCCAGTTGTTATACCCGATGTGGTCAGCTATATCGCATGTGGACTTGTATTGTCCAACTATAAGCGGTCTAAGCCACGTTGCATATTAGGTGCAACCATTCAGCGTTGGTGTTGGACTATCCATAAGGTTAGGCACTCATCCAAGTAAGGGGGAGCGGGTATTCGCGTGTGCTTGGATCAGGTATTGGAACTTTCTTCCAATCTTTGAACCTTAATTCACAGGTTGCTGCACCCAAACTTCCAGGGGGAGTACTTCTAGTTTCATACATGATGAGCTTTGCACGAAATATTGGTGGGACACTTGGGAGTACCCTTGGACAAATGATTCAGAGCGTTGTCTTTCGAAAAGAGTTGAACAAGCTCGGCCCAGAGTTCTTGGGTGTAGTCAATGTGACGTCTCATTAACTGTCCTGGATTGTAGCATAGTCTACCTCCAGGCCTCAATACGCTCCGCATTCCAAAAAGTTATGTATTCTGCGTAGCCCTTTCATCAGCCTCGGGGGCATTAGCAGTCTGCCTCACCAACCGACCTATAGCGGGTAGCGACGATGAGTGAATAGGTGACAGCGTTTGAGATTAGATCAGGCCACCGACTATGACGAACGCGCTAATAAGAGTCATTCTGGAGCTGAAACGAGATCGACATGACAAATCCATCCTATATAAGTCAGCAAGCTCGACAGCCGTGGCTTACTAATTAATAAGCTCACCAGCGCATCTACATTAATTACGTACGCTAGTGGCTCCAGGCGGGGAGAGGCCAAGTTACAAACTAGTGACCAGAAGCGGAAATTGATCATCTAGATATGGACTTGCCCGTTCCCAGGTGCCAAAGACGAGAGCAAATACAAAGTTGGGGGCAAAAAAACATAGATTTGAGCTGATTGGCAATGTTGTGGAAAGTACAAAACCACAATAATGAAAATAATAATATCGGAGTTAAGGGACGATTAGCTTGTTGCTGCATCTTTCATCGCAGGATGCATGACCAAACGTCCCTGCACATGCACCTGCAGATCCCAACTTCACGTGCCCTAACCAGTCGGCTTCCGACACAAAAGAGTTGAGGAAAATGTTGACAATAATGACCATAATTGCTATTGGCTTGGTGAGAAAGATCAAAATTTTATCATTATATCTATTTTCAGTTGTATAAATTGGACATGTTGTGTCGGGTTGTTATTTTTGGACCGGCGCTCGGAATGTGCGATATATAGCCAAAAAAGAAATTTGACATGCATGGCCTCCTCTTCGGAATCTAACGCCCCATCTCCGTATAGCCTAATAAGGTTAAAACTGTATCGTTCGCACTAGAAGCAACAGGCGAAGATCGAGCGCACGGCACCACATGAATAATCTCAATGGCAGAGATGCCCACATAATATGTGGGACCCCGATCACTGGGGCACTGCTTCCCGTAATTTGGGACTGCAGCTTTGTATCGCAATATCACCTTATTTGGAGATAGATTTAATGACATAAGCTTAATAATCTGTTCTCCTCCACTGCCAAGTTTCCCCCGCCTAATGTTCCCCACCTTACTACATAGTGACGTCTAGCACTTCGCCGGCTTCGCAATTATTTACCACTTTTTCGTAGCCCAAACCTCTCACCCTCCTTTGTTAGGGTCTCCAGACGCATCTCGCTATTCGGATGCTAGCAGACAGCCCTGCTGCTCCAACCCTCTGGGATCTGCCAACTGCTCCACCTGTTTGTGTATATGCAGCGTTTATCTGGGTTCGGACACGCAAAGCATATATATATGTGGTTTTCGCCACATCTAGTTCGCGTCCTATATACTAGCAAGAGTTTTGTTTACGTCGGTTCTAGAAGACTGTTGAGTGTGTGATAGTCAGAAGTGTCGACACTTGGTGAACAGTAACTCTTTAGATTAGGTGTTGATTTTACTTGTTTGGACTTTCTGTTCTTTTTTTTAGTGATTCTGTTGGTTTTAAGACGCAATAGCAATTAAGATCCAGTACAATTGGTTCTGTTGTGTTAATACTTTCGGAATATCTTGAAATTGACAGCGCAATAGATTCGCAATTGTCGGATTTATAAGAGGCAGCTCTGTTATTGTTGTCAATTGTTGTTAGCAATTTCATTGTGATTTTGCCATCCACTTCGGCCTCGTCAATCGTCACCCTCGAAGCCCTAACCACTTGCTCGATAGTCAGACCGTTTCGGGAAACTAGTGAGTCAGGGACGCTTGCATATACAGGGGCTGAAGCTTTCATTGCAGCCGATTATAGCTATTTTCGGATAACCGATCCGGAGCTAAACAAGAACCATTAGCATTTGGTGTTTTGGATTTTATTTGGTTAAATGACTTATACCAAGAATAATTTTGACGAACTGGTTGGTGGGGATGATGGCCACTGGATAAAACAAGAAGAGGTCGATGAAGATCGGTTATATCGGAATAACCGTTCACATGGACTAATTGACACCATGTACCAAGCCATCAACCAGGATATTAAAGGCCAAGAACCTGACGAAACTCCTATGATGACTCCTCCTACAGCATTATTTGGCCTGAGTGGTCCAGCTGATGAGTTATCACAGTCACCTTCTAATCTGTTTACTCCGCAGACTGATTTTTTACGACCTATTCCTTACCAGACCACTCTAGATGTCGTTAACGATGAAGAAGCAAAGCCGTTATATGCGGACAGCAATGACCCAGATAGTTGGAAATCGTTATTTGAGCCGGCAGTTCTAGAAATAGTTCGAGAGGCCAAAAAGGAAAATAAGTCCAAGTTATCTTCCGGCCCAGAAGCTAATAGCAGGAGCAGTAGTGATATACTATCTGGTAGTGTGGGATCTCTTGCTAGCACTTCGAGTTCTAGTCGCAGTGGGAAAACAACCTGGATGTGCCCTTTGACTGTTGAGAATAACGGATTCCAGAATTTCAACTCTGGAAGTTACGATTCAAATATTGTTAGCTCTAGTGCTGGGTCCGGCACTGCGTTTTCGCTTAGAGGTTCCACTAACTCTGTTTCGGGCGAAAGCAATAGAACTTTTATCAGTTATAATGATAAGGATAGCCGTCCTTCTATGAATTCACGCCATAGTGCGCCGGAGTTAGGAGTTTCGCGATTGCCAGGTTCCGACGACGATAAAGCAAAGATTAAACGAGTCCGAAATACTGAAGCTGCTCGGAGGTCTCGAGCCAGGAAGCTTGAGAGAATGTCTGAGTTGGAACAACGTTGTGACGTACTAATGAATCGTAACCGCGAGCTGGAACTTGAAGTGATAAGATTACGATTATTATTGTCAAAAGTGCCGCTTCCTGATCCTGGAATCGAGGAAGCGATAATGAATATATTACAGAGAAACCACTGATGTGTTTGAGTGAATTAAAACTCGCAAAGTCGAACATTATATGGATGCTATGAGTCGTACAATTTATACCCCCTACTTTTTTGGCTACGGATAGACAGTAGCCTAAGACATATGATTTATGTATTATTTATAAAATTATTTTAAAATGTTTATTTTCTTTATGGGTTGATTAGACCGTTCATTGTACTGTAGTAGTTTACTCGTATGTTTGGCCACTGGACCACATTGGCTTCTCGGCATGTTCATGTATCCCGATTCTTCGCGTGAGTCACTGTTACCAATCAGGAATGTGTGACACATGAGAACCGGATTTTGAAAATATGGTAGTGGCGACTGTTTGTTTGTAGTTTCCTATTTAAATGATGTTTTTCAAAATCATTAGTTGGAGTAACTTAGGAAAATTCACCTTGTGCGGATTGCGGTGTCAATGCTAAAGTTTGCATCTTAGGCAATTTAGAGACCGGCACGTAATGAAGATGTATGAACAAATCAGCACTAACCATATTCCGATAGGAAAATAGTTGTTTGTTGATATCCAATTGATAACCTATTATTTTGTTCAAGACGTGAAAAATATTTGTTTTGAATTATTTAGTTACTGTTATTTAGGTATGTTTTGTTGCATTTATGCCTTGCCGAAGTCTATTTGACAGCTAGTGAGCAATACAATGAAACTGGCGTCGTTCATTTTGCTCACCTTTTTGAGTGATTTATTTTATACCACCAGGGGGCGTCTTTGCTATGTAAATTGATACCTATTATATTAATCATGGCCACGTCTGCGACAAATACAAGCTTTAACGAAGCAACCTGCTCCTGACAAACTGATACCGAAACAATACCATACTGATATCAAGGTAATACTTCTCACCAATATACCTTTTATTTTTGCCAGCATTCAATAGTCCATAACATATGCAACTGCCGAGTTCCTTTCACTGTTATGTTATGAATGTCTTGAAAAGTTAAGTATCATGATCTCGATACCAAAAAGTTTTATCTTAATCTTGGCATCCATCATGATGATGCAGTCTATTTCAAGAGTTGATAACTTTAGACTTGGATAACCAATGGCTTGATCGGTTGTCAACACATTTGACTTTATATGTGCGATAGCTTTGTGAAGTATCAGAATAATGGAATCTGATTCTTTTTAGAAATACATGAAATAACGGCATGTATTCTTCGTGATTAACACTGATACATCTCTGAGGACATTCGTGTTCTGAAAAAGCAGTAGAATGGGCATGCTGCCATGCTGCCACAGCTGATCATCGCGGGCACCAGGATCAATAAACGGAGTTCTGCTGAATATGATGTTGAAAGTAGAATTGAAACTACCAGTGCAAGCAGTTCATTAAAATGTAACCCAACACTTTGAGATACAAATAAGGTTTTGGAACTGCCATACGAAAGGCAGTTCGAGTATATGGAACAGTCATCATGAGGCCCTCTACTAACTCTTTTCATGGATTTCCTCATATATTCCCGGGCTATGCATCTATCAGGTTATAAAAATGCCTTTGAAAAATGAAAGACTACTCCGTATGTTATAGTCACGAAGTTGCAGTCAAGACGATTGAAGCATCATCTGTTAAATATGGTACAAGGATGCAATTCGGATCATTGCTTTTTGTACCAACTTGATTTTGGTGGTCTACCACCACCGCGTTCACTGGTTATCGAAACGAAAACACCGAGGCATTATAATTCCATTACGATGTTACGATGCTCTTCTGGGTCATTATTGCTGAGAAGATCAGTGAAGCTCATTCTTTTTACTATTGGAACCGGATCCATATAATGGTCTGAACTCGAGCTTCTAGATTTCAATATGTATGATCGTCTCGATATATTGAAACTATTAGTGAATCACATCCTGACGGGTTCTTCCGCCCTGCGTGGAAGGATCTCGATTAACTCATTCAGTACATACACATCGTACCATACGGTCAATTCGGCTCTGAGAGATAATCTTTCATGTTGCCTCGGCTCCGAGGAACTGACCTTTCAAATTATAAAAGGAAGTCTCTTGTTGTAAGGTCTTAATCCGACCCTTCAGCGATGATGTACCAGACTATTGAAGGAGACAATTGTGCCAAAGGATTCTAATATGACCTCGTTCTAATATCCAGAGCATTGTCAATACTGGCAGAAAGTTTGGTTTCTAACCGACTAGAAGAGGTCAAGCAACAGTGATAATGATCAAATGGATGGGCTAAGATTTAGTCCATATACATCGTCAGCATCTGCAAATGTTTGGGGCTTATTTTGTGGGCACTGTTCTGACCCTTGAAAGAATCCATTCTTGCCTTGATTAACTCGGTTTATATCGCAGCCTTTCATGACAATTCATGTTTGTTCCTTCAATATATATATGCAAATTGATGACTGCAGGGACGAATGAATGTGGCTACCTCACATGGACTGAGATTCTCGTGTATTTTACTTTACAAAAGTAATTGAGATCGATGATATCATACAATTGGACTCTATTTATTATTCAATACTATGCAGGGATCCTACTAACTCAGAATAACTTCGGGCATGCCAAGTGAATTACTAGGCGCATGTGTATGCGGTCAATCTATATATGGTTCAATTATTTTCAGCATCAAAAGCTTATCGGAGAATTACAAAGACACACAGAATACTCTTAAATTGATACCACCGATTACCATCTGAGCATCTCTTAATCCTTAATGGATGCCTGGCCGCACCTAGCCTGATGCTGGGTAAGTCAAACTCAAGCCATTTGACCTATCAAATATTATCATAGTATCATCCATATAGTTGTAAAAAATGAAAAATGAATATAGCTTATACAATGCTGTATCTTGATTGGCAAACCGCTACAAATATTCCCATTTCTCAGCGGATATTTCCACCCCTCTATTTCTTTACAGGGAATTTCCCGCGGCGGTTAGCTGTCATCCAACGGCTTCCGAGCTGCGTGGCGCATAAAGCGATATTTGTCGGAGCCGATCAACATCTTTGCAGCTCAATCACCCCCGATATAAAGATATCTGCTATCTCTGCCAACCAGAAGCGTTGCATTAGAGCTGATAATCGTCCCCAACCTGACTTCTTAATTTCCTGATAAAGTCGGCTTGTGGTAGCGACTAATGTCTGGATCTAGTCAGTCGATTTCTTCTGACTCAGCTGCTCATTCACCACCTACCACCAATACATCACCATCTTATAGTCCTGTCAAGTTGAAGGCTATGGACCAGCCAGCCCCCCCTCTAGCCCCGTCGCCAGAGGTGGTGGGATTAGGAGCGGGATCCGATGTGCCAGCAGAGAGAATTGATTTGAAACTAACCGCCAAGCAACCCATTGAACCTGCTGTTGATACACAAGTGGAAAAACCACATAGATCTGACTCATTTATTGACGGGTCTGGGACTTCATCGTCTGGGACATCATCGGATCGCACTGATAGCACAAAGTCAGGAGGCCAGTCTTCTCAGGATCTGGTGTTTGCTAAGAAGGAGGTGCCCAAACAATCTCAAGCGACATCTGCACTATCGTCATTTTCATCGAGCCATCATATGATTGTAGATCATCAAAATAATCAAAATAATCAAACCCATGCCAACCACGGCGACGGGCAAATCAGTAATCCAACCGGCACGAATCAAGACCAGCACCGGCAGTTGGCTACATCCTACGACTATGACAGCCCTCCTCATATGACTGAGTCTCCTCAGAACGGAGATATTGCTGCCAGTGTGGAAATTGGGACCCATATGCCTTTCACCAAAGCCACAACCAACTCTTCGATTCCTGGTTCAGATTCCACCTTATCAGACGATTCTTCTGATAATACAAACGAAGACAGTCGAGGGTCGACAGGTTCAAGAGGGTCAACGGATTCATCAGAAGCAGTGACAGCAGCAGCGGCAGCGGCAACAGCAGCAGCAGTGGCTGCCGTTAAGAGATCTACGTCTAGTGCGACAATCATCCAGGACCCAGCAATAGCCCTTTTCAGTGCCCATAGACCGCAGATGGCTCCTAGACAGTCATCTAATTATCAGCCTGCTCGGATTTTACCCAACAATGCAGCCAATGTGCTTTCCGCTAATGTGTCTCCTACATCCAATGCGTCTACTCCAACTGGAGCTAGAACGCCGGTCGACCGACAGGATGGAGATTTAAACAAGGCAAAGTCGGCGTTAGACTTCTTCCCTTACATTGGACTTCGCCAACCTATACATGGTACCAACAGCAACAGCCAGCACATGTTTCAGCAGCATTATTCCAATACCATTGCTTCGCTGCCATCGTCACCTTCTCGAGATGGGGAATTTTCCACTATACCCCACCGTACATTCAGCAATGATTCATCATCTAGTGGGCTTTCGGCTGATTTCAAACCCCCCAGACAGCTGCGAAGTCCCAAGAATCCTTTATACAGACCAGCGGTATTGCGAAAGACTGAAGAGGCATCTTACTATGGCACATACAATAATAGCAACAACGGCAACAGCAGCATGAGTGGATTTCATAGAGGTCCTAGTTTCTCTGGTGGGGAAGACATAAGTAGAGCATCAAGCCCTATTCAGGTATCAGCACCACCAAGATACCATTGGAAACCAGACGGAGAAAGAGATAATTGCAAAGATTGCCATGCCAAGTTTTCATATTTCTCTCGCCGTCATCATTGCCGACGATGTGGAGACATCTTTTGCTGGCAGCATGTTAACTACATCGTTTACTTGGACCAGACGGTTAACTTCAATGTGACGGGTGTGCCATCCAAGGCATGTCAGTCATGTTATGAAGATTTTATTGCATTTAAGAATAAGCACACGAGTTTATCGGCCACTAATTTGACTCTGCTTAGACCCACACCGAGTGATACTCCTAGATCGCAGGAGATGGCGATGCCTGCGAATCCTTTAGCAAAGCAGTTAGTACCACAGAATGATGCAGTTGGCTCAGTGCCTGCTGACTGGAGCTGGTCAACATTCTAGTGAGGTGAGTTTATCATGTCTTTTTGGTCGAGTTTGTTTATGCTCGTGTATAATTGGTAATTTATATATATTTATATAGATAGATATAGATATAGAAAGAAACGTATACAAGTTAAAGGTACTATCTGGATATCTATATGTAATTTACAATAATGGATAAATAGGCTTTTTAAATAAGATACAACCTTTTATGTCTTAACTAGACTTTATCATAGAAAGAGCAGATAATAGCGTGGATGAAACCCTTCCAATCTGTCCCGCTTCCTTGACAGAGTTGTCTAATCCTTTAGTAAGAGAGGCCATATACTGTTGGACAAGTACAGATCTTGAAGCAACGTCTTCGGTAACCGATTCAGAATCTTGAGATCCAGTTGGGAACAGTCCTAAAGATGCAAATGGTCCATTAGCAGTGGGTAGAAGAAATTTCGAAGTTTGGCTGTGATGAGATGCAATATGAATGACTTGTGATGCCTCTAAGGATTCATCAAGTCCAATAGTTATCAGCTTGTTCAAGGAAATGACATGGCTAAGCTTTGTTTTTGATGCACTGGAACCAAAAGAAAGCCCAGTAGTGACGGTGGAAGATGCAAGTTTCTTGGTGTTGTCTTCTAATGGCCACCCAAGAAGAGGAAAGAAACACTTTAGAGTCTTTGTCCACGAGAGCTTGAGGATCTGTTGAGATGCATGGTCTAGCATCAGATTCAGAAAATCAGTGCTCTGAGATCTGATGTCAGGATTAATATGAGTCATAGCCGAGTGAACATATAGCATGACAAACGATGCGTGTGAAGACATACTGGCGATCATAGTAGGACATCCAAACAACTCTAGCAGTGCTTCTCTTACCGACTTGGACGAGTCTACAATCAACGGAGAAACTGCTGCAAAAACTGGCTTGATATGCTTATCATGACTCCCGACGTTGGATCGAATATAAATCAGTGCTTCTTTTCGGGTAGTAGATGAATGATGCTTGACCAGTGTCAAGTACCGTTGGAACGCTTCGTCGGCATTACCATCTTTAGCGATACTCTGGGATGGCAGGTTAACAGATTTTGCAACATATGAAGTATCTGTATGGCTTGTAGCTGTGGGCTTGGTCTTTCCCACTCGAAGCTTTTGTTTCGTGAAATCTTTTTTCTTTTCCTTTTGTTTCTTGGACACCATTGTTCGTTATGTTGTGTGGAGTAGAATATATTTTTCACTGAAATTTCAGGGGTAAGGACGAGTCAGGAAGCTAACATGAGTAACAGGGCTTTGAAGAAAAGTCAGGCGCTTGAGCTTGATGAGTCCTCAGATGATGGCCACGATGAAATAAAGCCTGCTATTAATCCATTTGCACTTCTTGGTGGAGATGATGATGATGACGATGAGGATAGTGATGAAGATGACAACCGTTCTCAAGGTGATAATAGCCCGAGCAGTGGCCAGTTTAGGTTGACGGATCAAGACACAAACCCTGTTTTGGTGGATGAATCAGCAGAGGACAGTGCCAAAACACAACTGGATCCAGAAAATACAACACGTGAAACAACTACAAAGTCGAAAAAGTCCAAATCTAAAAAGAAAAGTTCAAAAAAGAAGAAAAACAATCAGAACGAACCAAACAACAACAGCAAATCATTGCAAGGCACGAAGGAAGAGCGACAAAAACAATCAGAAGATGACGATTTTGATAAATTGATCCAGAGCTTCGGGCAATCTAAAGTGCAAAATGAGCCATCTTATATCAAATACTTGAAGGTGGAATCAAAGGATCTTGACTATGAACATGAATTCCAAAGATTGTTTGGAAAGGCTGCGTTACGGGATGCCATGGACAATACACCAGCAGCTGTGGGTAGAATCCCTCGAGATTGGGGTGGCCGTGATGGACGAAGTATCCCGGGAACTTCTAGAAGACTGGTGTTAGTCAAGATTAGAAAATCATTCCCGTATACTCCTGTAAGAGGTATTCGCATGAGCCAGGTTGGAAATGGTCCGGACTGTACATCAATTTTCAAGTTTGTATATAATCCAGATTACTCCAAAGCTGATACTATCTATACGACGCTTCGAGAATTAGGAGATTTGGAGTTATTACTCCAGAATATAGCACAAACAACTGGAGTGTTCCATGCAGGCGCTATGATGTTGGTTGCATCTCGAATGCAAGATGCCAATCAGCGTAAGGAAGCCATTGATGTTTTGGAGCAGTGTATATTACAATTTGAAATGGGATTTTCATCATCGTTTTCGCTGTTGAATGGTACATGTCGCCTACCATACGCCTTCAAGGAAAATCGGTTGTTCTATGTGTTGATTTATAGATATATCAACACCTTGGTAGGAAGAGGAACGTGGAGCACTGCATTTGGGTACGCTCGTGCTTTATGGGGACTGGATCCCATAAGTGATCCGATTGGAATTGGTCTTGTTATCGACTATTTTGCCATGCACTCTGGCGACTACCAGTTTATTATTAATATTGGCGGAGAGTCGTTTTTCCAGACTGGATTTACTTATGGTGGTCGACCTAATTTATTGTTCTCAAGAGCGATAGCACATTTTGCCAAAACATCAGGTCAACAGCCTGATAAAACTAAAATGTATATTAAGGATGCAATTACGAAATTCCCTTGGGTTGCAGCGGATTTGCTTGGATATCACAGCGCAGAAGAGGAGGTGTACAATTACGAAGGCATGTTCAGTCCTCAAAACAGTGATATCGCAGCATCCGTTGAACTGGGACCTTCGCAGATGGTATATTCTAAGATATATACAGACTTGATGAGTACATTTTGGCAACAACCAGGCATTCGAAAGCTCGCCCTTGAGGTTTGTAAGGCACCAGATCTGGAGCTTAAACCTATAGATGCAAGCTCGTTGATTTATGAAGGAGTGGCACGATATCTCGTTCTAACTGAACAAAGATCCCTATATCACTACTACACGGACGATGTTTCTGACTTGGAATGCTGGCCCGATGATATAGCTCCTCCTTGCACTGTGGATCCATACGGATTTGCCTAAAGTGGAATGGCCTAAAGGGGAAATTCAGGGGTAACCGTTGTTTTAGCGGCGTCAAACAAAACAAGCTGACAAACCTTATCAGCACATTCAACGGAAAACCGTCAAAACAACAAAAAAATATTAGTAGCAATTAGTGGTATTAATATTTGTACAATGTTCCGACAATATGCTATATTTGATTTGTACTTATTATTCCCGCAAAAGATACAAATACACATACTTGCTCGGTTGTAGGCGGTCACGTGTTTTTACTGGGAATGACGACATGCATCCGAGAACTGCAGCATTGCCGGTTTGGGCAAAATGGTGCCAAAAAAAATATAAATGAGATTAGAAATCGACTTGAAATCTTACCATCAGCTCTCGCTGCACTTCTATTAGACATTTTTTTTTGGACATTTTGTTTATTTTAGAATGACTCAGGACCAGTTCAAGTTTGGCACTCTTGCAGTGCACGCCGGCGCGGAGCCCGATTCGACTACCGGAGCGGTTATTGAGCCTATTTCATTGTCGACGACCTTTGCTCAGAAATCCGCGGCAGAACCGGTTGGAGCTTACGAATATTCGCGATCTTCTAATCCAAACCGTGACAATTTTGAGGCTGCTGTAGCTGCCCTCGAAGGTGGACGATTTGCCCTTGCTTACTCTTCGGGGTCTGCTACTACTGCTAACGTGCTTCAGTCACTTGCTCAGGGATCTCATGTCGTGAGTATTGGTGATGTGTACGGAGGAACTCACCGATACTTTACCAAAGTTGCGGATTCGCATGGTGTGACCACCTCATTTACCAACAGTATCGCCACTGAGCTTGAGTCGTTGATCAAGGCTGAAACCCGACTGGTATGGATCGAATCTCCTTCCAACCCCACATTGACAATCACTGACATAACTGCAGTTGCCAATCTTGTCAGCAAGGTTCGAGAAAGTCGACCAGAGTCGCAGCCTCTATACCTTGTTGTAGATAACACCTTTTTGTCGCCATATGTGCAGAATCCCCTGCGACTGGGTGCTGATATCGTTGTTCACTCTGTGACCAAGTACATTAATGGTCATTCTGATGTGGTGATGGGTGTTGCTATCACCAATGATGAGCAGATCCATAACAAACTGCGATTTCTACAGAACGCTATTGGTGCAGTTCCTTCTGCTTTTGACTCGTGGCTTGCTCACCGAGGTCTCAAGACTCTGCACTTGCGAGCACGAGCTGCCTCTAACAATGCTCAAATCATTGCTCAGGCGCTCGAGTCCAGAACTGATAAGGTGGTTGCTGTATCTTACCCAGGCTTGAAGTCTCATCCTCAAAGAGAAGTTGTTGCACGACAGCACCGGGATGGACTTGGAGGAGGAATGGTTTCGTTCCGAATAAAGGGAGGTGCTGAGGCTGCCAACAAGTTTTGCCAGAACACTAAGCTATTCACTCTTGCCGAGTCTCTTGGTGGTATCGAGAGTTTGTGTGAGGTGCCAGCTCGAATGACCCATGCTGGTATTCCCAAGGATAAACGTGAGGCCTCGGGTGTTTATGATGACCTTATCCGACTTAGTGTTGGAATTGAGGATGAGGAGGACCTTTTGAACGACGTTCTCCAGGCTCTTGATGCTGCTACCCATTGATTTATTTATTGTACATTAAACTCAGCCTAGAACAATTAGACTTTATTATAATATATTATTTTTTGTATGATTGTTTGATTTCTGTATGATTTCTGTATGATTTCTGCATGATTTCTGTATGATTTCTGTATGATTCTTGCATGATTTCTTGTATGATTTCTTGTATGATTTCTTGTATGATTTCTTGTATGATTTCTTGTATGATTTCCTTACAATCTACGGCCTGCTACTTCATTTTTCTACTTGTTGGATTTCTATTTTACTTGTACAGAGCTGTCAAATAGAATCATTGCATCCATTTACATATGGATTACTACATATTGTCACGGAATACCAGATTTATTATCCATCCCATCAAAAAATGGATATAGATCATCCACATAATTAGAATCTCGTAACCACTTAAATAGCCTTGGCAGACGCATTGGGGTCAAGAGACACATTGCCTATAAGCGAGGGCACAGTTTCATAAGAGCTGATATCCTGGTGAGCTTTGAGAATCTCAGCAGCTTCGGGGGAAATCTTAGGAGCACCGGAGTTCAAAGCATCACTAGCAATATCAACAGGACCCTTGGTACCAGGAATAGTAGACTCAGAGTGGGGGATTTTGGCAGCAGGGCCAGGAGGAGGGATGGCAGACGAAGAACCTGAAACAGAACCAGCAGTGGCAGTGGCAGAATCAACGGCCTTCTTGTCATCACTGGGGAATCCACCTCGGCTCAAACCAAAATTCAAACCAACCTTAGAAGCAACATTGTCAACATGCTTTCTGGCAGTATCAATATGAGGACCAGCAGCCTTCATAACGTGGCCATGGGCTTCAGTGTACTTGTCAGAGGCGTGCTTGTGAACAAGACTAACCAATTCATCAATCTCGGTCTGGAATTGCAGATACAAAGGAGGGACAGCAAAAGCAAGAATAGCCACCAAGAACAGCAAGGTAGAAGGACTCACACACCCGGTGAGCAAATATGCCACATAAGCAGCCAAAAAAGCACCTAATGATAGGCCAAGGTCCTCAGCGTCAAGCAACTTCTTGACTTCACTGACTCCGTAAGCAACAAGGCCAGCGAGCTGAGAAGTATAGTACTCGATTGACTTTTGGGTGACATGGACATATCTAGAAGGCTGGTACGAAGCAACAAGGCCGGTTGACGACCCATACAGCTTTCGACTAGCAAACTCGACGATTCCAGTAACACCAATTGAAATATAAACCAATCGAAGCGCCAATCGCAAAAGGTTTCCGTATCGGAGAACTGCAAGAGCTCCAAGAATCTCTGCCAGCAGGGTTCCAGTCTTTATAGGATTTTCCCAGGTGAGAATGGCAGGCAAACGAGTAGGCTTGGGCCCAGTAGGTGTGGGCACAGAGGCAGGAGTAGAAGCAGGAGTAAAGGTGGCGGGAGCACTCGACATTTGGCAATTAATTATCGTCACTAGGATTCACTCGTTGAGGTGAATTGTCTTTAGTTGTTATCTGAGTGAAAAAGGAGGCAAAAATACCAGAGACCAAGGCGGATCATCACGTGACCGATAACAAGTGGTATTTGTCTGCGAACAACCCACTGGCACCATTTGACAATTAAAATTGCATTATGTGAGGCGACCACACACAGTGACGCCAGATAGCATGCCCATATTCGCGTGATGAAAAGGGGAAAAAAGAAAAGAAAAACTCATACAGTCCATTATTGTAGCTTTCTAGTATAATAACCAGAATCATCAAACCAATTCCTCTGGACATTATTGAGCCCGTGCATGTAGATGATACCATCTTCACCATACTCCAATCTATCATAGACAACCCAAGGAGTTTGAGTAGGCTTGCCAAGTCCCTTAAATACAGAATTCATATCTGGTTTCAATATAACATCATCGTTAGTCATTAACGTAAAATCATCATCCAGGCCCTTGCGTTTGACAAGCTGCATGAAGTAACACTTTGCTAAGCACTCGAGGATTCGGTCAGTGATGATCAAGTCATAGTTTGACGGACTTTTCACGATTCCAATTCTGTCAACGTGGGCTGCTAATACTCCCCGAATTTTTTCAGCATATGATAGTATATCTCCATGTACACCATGCGTTATACACCATCGTGCATTGCCCGGACCGGCCCTATAAGCACTATAAATATTGAGAAGTGTGATAAAGTCTCCTTCCAGCGCATAGAACTTCCTGTTTTCAGCTTTACCTTGATCAGATTTCATCACAACACCTTTCATGCCACCAGCACATACCATTGCTGCAATTGATAAAATTTCATCAAAGCACTGGAATTTTGAAGCTACACAAATGGCCTTGCTGAGGCAAAGATTCGTTAGAGGTAATTGTGCCATCTGCTCACCCAATTGAGTGACATTATTTTCTTCGTTGAGAGCACCCAACCATCGCAGCATCCGCTGGGAAGAAGACAATATTTTCCCAGGCGGGGTGGTTGGAAATGCCGACGCCCTGGCAATGCTCTGTATACCAAGTACCTTCAAATGCAACATAATACCAGCTAATCGAGACGTTCCCAAAACATTTAGAGTCGATGTATGTTTCAGAAACGCGAATGCTGCTTCTTCACTGTATAGCCTAAAACACTTTCCGCTGGTTTCACTGATAACAGACGCTCTAAGTTCTGCATGTGCCCGAGAAATCGGAACTGTGATTGACATTTCTGTATGGTCTTGATCATTCATCTCTAATGCTTCAAACCCACAGTCCACCACATATCTGATCTCTGCTTGGGTAAATAAATATACATCGGTTTCCACACTTCGGCTATTGGGCCCACCGACGATATATACCAACCTATTATCTTCTGATCTATCAACCTCTGAAGGATTTTCACCTAGAATATATGGAACAACGCTTAGTCCAGGTGTGCGAGCCAGAACATTTAGGGCTTTTGACAAGTCAGTTCTGCTGGCAACAAAAACACAGATGGCACCAGGCTTTTCCTTGGCATGAATCGCTAGAACAGTGTTGGCCACCCCATCGAGATAATTCTGAATAGATCGCTGTCGGTATAATATATCAATAGGAGGACGAACAATTTTATCATGAAGCTTTACTACTTCAATTGTACCAAGTCCTCCATATAGATCTGATAGAATGCTAAGACGATCGTCAGTAGTGGCATGGAGTACTGTCTTCAGAGCTGGTCGAGCCTTCATAACTTTCTTCAAAACACCCACTAAAACATCTGTCCATACATCTGCCCATTGGACATTTTCAATGACGATGATATCGTAGAATCTCAGAAGGGGATCCACTAATGCTTGTCGAAGAATAGTATGAGCATCCATATACTTGACAGCACAATTCGAATTCACATTTTGAAACGAAAATTCATATCCCACCACTAAAGTATCCTTATCTTTAACACTACCAGCAGCCCATTCAGCATGTATTTTGGGAGTCTGGCTGACTACTGCGATTCTCAGATCGCCATTTCTAGCGAGGATTAAAGGGAGGTCCGTATATGCTCCAGACACAGGAGATCCAATGACAAAGGTGACATTAGCAAATTGAACCGAGTGAAGGATCTGACTCTCACTCATCCAGCCAAACTGCTTCTAATTTTATAGTAGAGTATTGTGGCATACAATAGACATGAACCGTTGAATGGTTGTGGAGATGGATTCCCCCCAACAGGCAATTTCCATGTCCTAATTTAGGAAGAGGCACGGCTGCTGCACGGCTGACAGGACCAAGAGATGTAGGGGTGCTAATAAACACACAACGTGGACTTTACAATCCCCAACCTGTCCACCGTCTAAAACTCCAGTCAGGATGAAATTGGCATACCTAACATTAGTAGCATCAGGGTTGAGTGGTGTATTGGCCAATTGGTCAGTTCGAGATCCCCAGATTGTGGTGTCGACGGCCGGAAAGAGCGCAGGCGCGATTCCGTAAGTTGGTGGAGCGAGGATTTATTACCCAGACATTTCTAACCTCAGAATCGACGAAGCAACCGAACCAATCACAATTTGGAAGAATTCAATTGTCAAGATCCAATTCGACACTATAAATGATAGTAAGATTCAGCGAGCACACCAAACTATGGCCCAGATCATTGACCCCGACACTGGTCTCGAGTTCATGTATGTTGCTAAAGTCAAACAGGCTGGTAATGCTGAGATCACAATTGATCATAAGTCGGTACCCTCGGTGCTACGGGGAATTCCTTTACAGATCAGCTTGCTAGTCGGGTCATTTGGAGATGATGCTCCTGCCAAGGTCGATCTTCCTACTGTGATCACTGTTGAACAGGTAGGAGAGCGACCACAAGTATCGCGACTTGGTCCATCTCCAGAGATCAACCACCTTTTCCGACCTCCACCAAAGATGGTATCCTCTCCAATTGCAATTGCGTTTGCTGGTGGTGCTGTAGGATTGTTGGTTATATTGGTCGGATTTTGGTTTGCAAATGCTGGCCTCGGAGCTTTAGGTAGTGCACTCTCCAAGGCTCCTCTGGGATACATTGGATTGTTGAGCTCTTTGGTTGGCTTTGAGCTTGTATTTGTACAATACTTTTTGGGAATGAGCATTTTCGATGCATTGCTAGCTATTGGAGTTCTTTCACCAGTTGCAGTCTTTGCTGGGTCAAGAGCATTGCGAGATGTTCGAGCTCGTCGGCTTCAAGGTCAGTTCAACTAGAGGTCAAAAAATTGAAAATATCAAACATATTGGAAATATTACATTCAGAGAATTCAAGAGAGAACAAAAAGAGAAAGGGTTGTTTCTTTAAAAAGGAAAGGATTTTTTTTTCATTATAGAGGTTTGTAATATGTAAACCAACGACATTTGTTGATTAAACATAAGCTGAATGGTGCAGTTGCAGCAGCATCTAGTAGATGTGGGTGGTGTTGTGTTTGTGAGTTAATGAAAATTGCATAAATACATAATTCATTTTTGCATGCAAGTCATAGAAGAATGAGTGGACATTCTATCATTAGTGGTATTAATCAGAGTCGGGGTTGGCAACGAATAAACGGATTCTTCCAACCTCTTCCTCCACACTTTTGGTACTGGACGCAGGTGATGGAGCCCGAGGAGAAGGAAGATCAACATCGGACTTGACAGAAACAATGTCGGTGTTTCGCGATTGCCTTTTTATATCTATGGAACTGCTATTTCTGGCGCTTCCTGGCTGTGGAGGTCCTGCTGACTTGTAGGGCCCCACATAGTCTTCATCATCATCCACTTCGGATGCAAGAAGTCGTGGAGTCAGGTGTGAATGACGAACATCAACAGCACGCCTCAAATACGACTTAGAAGTGGTATTTACGCTAGGCCTAGCCTTTGCGTCGGCTATACCAACAGGAAGCCCCCAAACTTTAGGAGGAATATCACACCAAGCTGAAGCTGCCCGTAATTGAAGCTCGCGAACATACTTGGAAGGAGTTCCCATGCCAGGAATAGCAGTTTGCGACGCCGTTGTAGTAGTAGTCAAAGATCCTGAACCTGAACCTGATGCTGATGCTGAATTATTATTATTAGCTGCAATGCTAGCAGAATGTCGGGATCCTCGAGACGACACGCTGCTGACTCTGCTATGTGATACAACAGTGCTGCCTGGCAAACTTTGCTGGCTCATATATGGAGATCCAGATACATTCAATCGAGGACCCGTCAACGCGGAGCCGCCCGTCAGAGATGAGCTTGATATGGCCGGCATATACAACGGTTGAGAGGATGAAGTTCCACTGCTGGCGCTATTAATACTAGCACTTCGACGGTGGTTTGTACTATTACTGGACTTTGGCACTAAAGGATCTTCAAATGGCGCTGGTATCGGCACTCCCGATCCAGAAAATTGGCTAGTCCCTTGTGGGTACAGTGGTAACGCTGATCCTGACGATCCTGGATATGCACTTTTCAGGTACTGGCCAGAATATGGCGTGAACGCTACATCGTCGTCTGTTTCCGGTATAGTAGCAGGTTGACCTGATTGTCCACTCAAGTCGGGCGAAGGCATCCGTAGCAGAGTTTGTTGTTTAACCGTTTTAGGTACATCGAACGACTCATCAGCATTATAATAAGGCGGAGAAGGGCTGTCACGAGAAGGCTCCGTACGTTGGCTATGGCCCGCATAACCAGATGATTCATCGCTATCAACAAGGACAAAACTATCACCAGATGGTGCTGGCGAACCTCCAACTCGAGAAGGCCCTACGTTGCTATGTGAATGTTGGCCAGGAACCTGAGGAAGTGGATGTCTCGGGTTGAATACGTTAGCATCACCAGCCACTCCCCCACCTAAAGGAGTACCAATACTAGCCACTCCACCACTCACTGTTCCAGCAACTGGTCCAAATCCTGGCCCAACCGGTACTCGAACAGGCTTCCTTTTGGGCACTGCTGAGCCCAAGTGTTGGACCGGGGGATTCGACACTGGTTTCCCATTGATGTACCCGTTCATAACACAATGCAGAAAAGTATGAGGCGAAATACCCTTATATCACCAATTAGCCAAAACCTGTAAGACGTGACGTGAGGCCGAAGTGTACAGTCAATGAAAATCGCACAACACAAGAACTAGAAGATATCACAAAAAAAAATGCCATTTTCACATCTTAGAATTCAATGGCTCAAATCTCAGTAAATGCGTTGGATTCGGAATTGAGCCCGGAAATGCAAACGCACCTGGTAAATACCCCTCCTCGACAAATGCAGATCCCACATACCATTTCACAATAACCCAATTCAGCAAGGCGACGAAGATGGCTTTCCATTAGTACTATCTTCTTTTACAGCACTATTATACACACTCTGAATCCATCGGAATCCACCGGAACTATCATGAACTGCAAATACTCTACCTTTGACAAGGGCCAGGGGCAATACACCGTATGATCTGGAATCAAGACTATGGCTAAGGTTTTCACCAGTCAACCAGCAGTGACCTTTGGGAACTCTAATATATCGGTCAAAGTCTCCAGCTGATGGATCTATAAGAATAATATCACCAGGCATACCTGAAATGCGCTTACAGATCCGTTGTGCTGGCTCTGTAGGTTTTACCGCTACAACCATATCTCCCACATCACAACCTTGGCCCCTCCGATTCAGCTTGTTAACATGGACGAAATCTCCCGAAAAATTGAGTGTTGGTAACATAGACTCGCCATATGTTTCTGTCAACTCGTAGATATTGCTATGAACTACATGGACTGCGCAAGTGATGCGTACACCCCACGATACCGTAGACCACAAGACCGACATGGGTGATGAGAAGTGCGGCAGACACAGCATAGCGGTCAAGAGCTAAGCCATGGCATGGCCTCATGGAGACGGAACCTGGATACAACAATTCTCGTTGGCCGCTAATGTAAAATGAGTTTGAAATACATCATCAATTGATAGTAAGTCAAACCCTTTTTAATTTATTTTTTTTCTGGTTTTCCGTTTCGTATCCCTTTCTCGCTTCGCTTCTACCACCGTCCCCTAGAGTCGATTCGCTGCTGTATCATTGACAGGGCTGCTTGGTTGGCTTCTGGGGTTCCAGAAATAATCAACGATCTATCAATTCCATTTTCCACCTCAGCATCAGGAATATCAACAATTCTAATATGGACACCAGCTTGTTCACGGACCTGGTTGATGAATGCTCCTCTCTTGCCCAGAATTGAAACAAGCACATCTCGGGAAACACTCAATTTCTCAATTTTATGGGCTCCAACACTCTTCATTGCAGCAGGCCCACTTGGCATATCGGGAGTGTTTGTTATATGCTCTTTATTCCATGTCTCTAAAAACCGTCTGTTGCGGATCAAACTTGGATCGCCATTTAGTCCCACAATAGAAGCAGGAATATACAGGGCTGACGAAGGAGTCGAT
The DNA here is from genome assembly GCA_030578775.1 of Sugiyamaella chiloensis. NCBI lineage: Eukaryota > Fungi > Ascomycota > Dipodascomycetes > Dipodascales > Trichomonascaceae > Sugiyamaella > Sugiyamaella chiloensis. Next base: position 439,769 of record JAKTZE010000007.1, read on the forward strand.
TCAACCAACGCACTCTTCAGTAGCACAATCAACTCTTGAAGGCTAGTCTTTCCGTCATCAGTTGATTCCACAGAGACAATTCTGTCGCTAGAAGAAGGAAGCAGATATTGAGATGCGTTGGAGATTTCATGCTGAACAACAATTGTGTCTGGCACAATAACTTGAACTGATTCTTTATCAGCCAATAAAATCGCTGCTTCAACTGCCTTGTCTGGCTGTTCACTGCCTAATCGAACCACCTTTTCAACAGATCCTTTAACAGATGGTTCCAAAGACATCGATTCAATCTGAGACTTAGCCTTGATGTCATCTATAGTGGCCTGATCCACAATTCCAGGCACCAGGATTCGAATATCCACCAGAGAGTCTTCTCCTCGTGGTTTCTTGGCTTGTGATTCTTGCCAGTTTTCTCTTCGTTTCGACATTTCTAGTAGTACACTCGCTTGGTTAGATTTGTTGCAAACTCACTGCACTGTATACTGTCAATCAATATATCCGTACGGCTGATAGCACGGCTGAGGTGCGTGCCCATGACTGGTTCCGAGCACGGCTGGCCAATGCATATATTTTTCATGGGAAAATTTCATTTCCCTTCATATAAAGTCATGGCTAAATCTAAGGAAAAGTCAACTCCTGTTAAGGAAAAGGAAGTCAAGGCAGACAAGGAAGCCGAGACCGACAACTATGAAAAGAGATTAGAGGCACTTCTACCATTTGCTAAGCCTTTGGCTCCCAAGAAGCTCAACAAGAAGGTACTCAAGACCATCAAGAAGGCATCTAAAGCCAAGCATGTTAAGAGAGGTGTCAAGGAGGTTGTCAAGGCGCTCAGAAAGGGCGAGAAGGGACTTGTGGTAGTAGCAGGAGATATCAGCCCCGGAGATGTGATTTCACATATCCCTGTTTTGTGTGAGGATAATAAGGTTCCCTATGTATTTATTCCATCTAAAGAGGATCTTGGATCAGCTGGTGCTACTAAGCGACCCACTTCATGTATTATGGTTGTTCCTGGCAGCAAGAAGTCTGACAGCAAGGCATCTGATGAATACCGGGAGAGTTATGATGAGATTGTAAAGGAGATTCCTGCTTTGTAAAATTGAAATATAGGGCATGTTATTGGAGTTTGGAATGTAACGATAATAATTTTTTCTTTTAACTCAAATCTTCATATTTTTAAGTAGTTTCTTTTCTTTTGATTTCTTGTGCATCTATAAATAACGTACTTCTACTTTTCATTTCTTGTTTCAAGCCTGCGCAATCTTCGCTCGAACCCATCCTTCAAGACCACCCTTCACGATGATCTCCTGCATGCTCTCTCCAAGCTCTCCAACCTTTTGTGACAGTATGACAGGTCCATCAGCACCGTCTCGTACCGACACAGTGGCGGTTTTGACATCCCATGTAGCAAAAAGACCGGTTCGGATAGTGAGCTCGTTCGATCCACCGAACCGTTCTCGCAGCAAACTGATTAGTGCAGGGATCTCCAAAGTCAGTAATGCATTGTTGATGGAATTTCTGCTGAAAATGTTACCGAAGGAACCAGCAATCACCAACTTGATATCTCGGGCGAGAATAGCAGTAGCTGCTTGTTCTCGTGATGATCCAGTACCAAAATTGAATCCACTGACAATAATGTCTCCAGCTTTTGTCTTGGATCCAAAGTCACCATCGTAATTTTCCATACACACCTCGGCCATCTTGTCTCGAGGTACATCATCTTGATAGGTATATTTACCCGGATATATAGCATCGGTATTGATGTTATCCGCGTCACAGAGCACTAGTTCTCCGGTCATGCTTTCTGGGAATCCTTCCAACATAGACACCTGAGAATCTGAAGCCTCGGATCCTGCTTCAGCAGAAAGAACTGATATATCACTCTTGATACCACTGGCAGCCACAGGAGCTCCTCCGTCAATCTCACCAGGGAAACCAATCTTTCCAAGCACAGCAGAAGCAGCAACAACCTCTGGCGATGCAAGGTAAGCCAATGCTTCTCGGGATCCCATACGTCCCTTGAAATTTCTGTTAGTAGCAGAGATTCCAACTTCACCATCCTTGAGTAAACCGGTTCCTAAACCAATGCAAGGGCCACATCCAGCTGGTAAAGGCTTTGCACCAGCTGCTATTAGATCATTCCAAGCACCCACCTGCTCGGCGTCTTTTTGAACCATGCTAGAAGCAGCTGCTACATAGAACTCAACACCATCAGCAACCTTCTTTCCCTTAATAACCTTGGCAGCAGCCTCAATGTCAGACAATCGAGAGTTTGTACATGACACCAAATAGGCCTTGTGGATTTTGATATTTTGCTTGGACAAATCAGATAATGAAGTAGCTACTTTGACAGAATTTGGTCCCGAAACATAAGGTGATAGAGTACTCAAATCCAGAGTCAAATGCTTGGCATATGTAGCATCACTATCAGCAATAACCTGATCAGTCTTCAGACTGTTAACCTTTGATTCGTTTACACGAGCATGGGGTTGAGGCAGAACCTTGATCCTAGATTCATACCAGCTAATCAACTTATCGTCCACTGGGAAAAGTCCTGATAATGCACCCCACTCAGTGGTCATATTGGCTATAGTCAATCGCTCATCAATGGATAAGTGCTCGAGTCCGTCACCGACAAATTCAATAGCATGATTCAAAACTTCGTCATTGTTAAACACTCCACATAGTGCAACTATAACATCTTTTCCACTGACACCAGGTTGTAGACGTCCTACCAATTCAACCTTAGCAATAGGTGGGATCTGCCACCAAGTAACACCAGTCGCCCAGATACTTGCAGCATCTGTTCGCACAATTGGCGTACCGAGGCATCCTACTCCGCCATAAGTGTTACTGTGTGAGTCAGAGGCCACAGTAAGATTGTAAGGAAACGCATAGCCTTCCTCAACCATGATCTGATGACCAATTCCTCTTCCTGCTGGATAAAAGTCGATACCCTGATCCTTGGCGAAATTCTCAATGTTGGCATATTTCTCCATGTTCTTGTCCGACTTGTTTTGCACATCGTGATCCAGTGTGCAAACGACCTGTCTATTGTCATGTACATTCTGAGCTCCTAATCCTTTGAACTTAAGAGCAACTGGCCACGAATTATCATGGGACATACAGTGTGATGGTGAAATCGATACATAATCTCCAGATCGAACCTCCTTGCCTGGGGAAACTCCGAGAGCGTATTTTTGGACGATTTTCTCCGTTAGCGTCTGCGCAAGTACTGTAGACGTAGACGAAAAGGACCTAATAGCCCGGTGAGACAAGCTCACTCGACCTCTTGCCAATGAAAGCATCAATATATTTGTACAACCGGTACTAATCCGGGGGAGAATAATAGGAAGAGTTGAAATAAGAGATGACTGATTGGGGGATTTTTCAGGGCGGGGAAATATTGTCAGGGGTGACAAATTCGCAGGGCTAAGATATACGTCAGTTGCCTATAAGAAATCATCATTCCTGAAGCTCATCATCTTGACACCGGAAAGAGTAAAACATAGAAAAAAGTATATAAAAACAATTAGAAGGTCATCGGTTTTTAAGCTTTATTAAACTTGTGGAGGTTCAATTAACTACCACTTACTTTTCAAGGTTTGAGGGACACTAACATCAGTCTCACAGACGTTGATATTACCGTCATTTTGGTAAAGTCTCTCCATATGCTAACAGATGCTATTTCAATTTCATAAATCCTGTAATGTCATAATTCATCAATGGTCATATACTCGTTTGCGTTCTGCTCGAGTTTCTATATTTTTCTTTCGGATTGCCTCGTACTCATTGCGCATTCGTACATATCCGAGATGCATCTTGCCAATAAAATGATCCACAAGACGTTTATCTGTGTCGAGACGACTCAGAAATGCAGCACAAATCCCACAAACTTGCAGCTTTTGGTGAGCTGAGAATCCACTTTGCTCAGACAAGGCCTTGACTTCGTTTTCCAATCTGGCCTTGGCATTCCTTTTCGTATCTAGCTTTGTCAACTCTTCTGCTGCTTTCGATATCTGGCCTGCTTGGCTCAGAAACTCTATCTCTTGTAAGCCCAATGCAATTGCAGCAGTTACTCTCTCAAGCTCACTTGTGATTTCGTTTAGCTTTATCATATCCTCTGGTGTCTTGTCTAGTTTCACATTTGCAGCATCAATGCGCTTATTACATTCTCCGATAAAAACCTCCATATCCCTCTCATACTCCAAATCAAACTCGGGAAATGCTTTTCCTCGGTTGATCTGAGATGTATATTCCATTTTGTATTTCATTGTATGCAGTTTTCGACACGGACCCAAATCTTTCTTCGATCCTTCAAGAAGGTCATAAGGACATTGCCCTACAAGAAATGATTTGCATACCTTGGGATCATACAAATTAACATTCTCTCTCTTATTAGCACTTCGAGGATCAAGAGCATCAGTGCCCATCAATCGCTCAAGAAGCTTTCTCTGCTCGGCGGCCATCGCTTTTAGCTCTCAGCTCCTGGGTGTGTCAGTTATGTGGGAAAGTTACGTAGAGGGGAAGGGTAATATTAAATGGGGCTCTCCAGAAAAAAGCAAAATGTCACAGCTACAAGATTAAATGAAGAATTGAAAATAGTGAAAAATGTAAATAATATAAATCAATTATTAAGAAGAGAGTATTAAAATGAAAAATTTTCTAATTGGTACACGCTTAAAGGGTATCTAAACAGCGGGGTAAGCAGCCAATCCCATAGCAAATCGTCCCTCAATATTAGGAACAGGCCATGAAGCCTTGACAACTCCCTTTCCAACACCTGCAGTACCATCAAATATGTTAACGAAAACAGTTCCATTGTCAGTACCAGAGGGTGAAATACCGTAAACGAAACCATCGACAACAGTGCTGTCAAGCATACCGGGGTTAGCATTGCCAGTAACGGCAGTGATATTGTACACAGCTGCAAGCTCAGGGGTGGGAACATCAGCAGTTCCATCAGTAGAGACAATTGGCAAAGTAACCTCAAAGTAAGACTGAACTCCACCATCACCAATGAAGAAAGATCGACTCCATGGGTTGTAAGTAGTCCAGCAAGGGGCCATACTTCCTGGAACCTTGAGCAAGGAGCTGACTTTAGCGGCGTAGGTAGCTTGATCAAATCCAAGAACGAAGACACCCTGAGAGGCATCTGTCACAAAGTACTGAGCACCATTACTTCCAGGAACAGGTGAACCTCCGAAGAGAACATTGATCCCATCAAGGTTAGAGATAACAGGCCATTGAGAGACGTAACCACTTGAAGGATCAACCTGGTAGGTATAGTACTGAGAGGCAACCTTGCTTCCAGCCTGCTTGACATGAGCAAACAGAGTGGATCCATCCTCAGAAAAGTTAACCTCAGTGATACTGTCTGTAGCAGGACCAGATGGAGGTACGGTAGTACCGTTCAGCTGGATGGGTCGCAAGTCACCCTGGGCAATAATTGATCCATTGGTGTTGTATCGGAAACAAGACACACCAGAATTCAATCCAATGTTGGAGATACAGGCAACTGGGGCATTGGGGTGGAGGGCAATTGAGTTAGGGAATTCTCCCAAAGTGTCAGTCTTGCATCCAAGCTGAGTCAAGTTAGTAGGTGACAACTCGTCGATCTCAAACAAACTGAAAGTATTGTCACCAGCATTTACAGTGCCAACAATGTTACCAGCCACCGCCACTGCACCCTGACTGAACAAAGAATCAGGGCCTGCGGACTCGTTCATAGTATTAAGACCGGTTCCTCCTTCTCCTCCTGTGAGGATCTTGTTTCCAAACCAAAGGCTACCATCGGTATTGATTCCCAAAGAAACAATAGAATTAGCAGACTCGTCGGAAATGAGATATAGAGCTTTTGGAGAAGTTCCCTGGGGAATGCTCCAGCAATTGACAATGCTGACCATAGCAGCCCCAACCGCTGACAAGAATCCTCGATGAACCATTGTTTAATGATGTTGTTTTTTAGGTGAACTTGCTGGGTTTGTGTTTACAACTAACTAACCATTTTTGAGAGAGTTTATCTATTATTTATACTTGTTGTGATCCTCTTAGTTTGCCAGTTCTCCACCAAAATACGAAGAGCGTTTGTCCCATTGATGCGCCCGCAATGAATTTTCCGGTGCGTTCTGGCAGGAGAAACGACGTTGATCTTCAAAATCCTGCGATCACTATGCAGATCATGCACAACGATATACCAGAATAGGACTCACTGTAAGGTGTTAATAAGGACTACGGACCCCGGCGGACTACGGTTAATTTGCTCATGCCTCACAAATTCAGTCGTATCGCCAACACAGCCTTACAAGCAGAAGAATATAAATATCAATCCCTATTTCGTTAGAATCGCTTTTGCAATTTTCGTTTATGACACTGGAGTTGGTAGTTGGTGTGGACATTCATGTAGTATCAGTACCAGTTTACAGAATATAAATCTATATAGAGTACTCGGCACCCTACTTGCATATCATGCATCTAGTACTCTAGGGACATCATGCATCCGCGGATGTGTAGCATGATGTCTGCTGCGACCACGCAGAATGGCTAGACAATCGGAGATGCACCATTAGTTCGGTAATTCCGATATGTCGATTTGGTGCCCTTTGCGGGACTGGAACGGCACTATCGGTGGCCCGAATAGTGACCTTACAGGTAACTTACAGGTACCGTTGGGGCAGCGTAAAATTAATGTCTAATTCCCGCAATTTTTGCTTAGTTTAGCATAGTAAATAATACCCAACATGATCACTGCCTCACTGCCCCATGCATGGCTGCAAATGTTATTACCTCAGTGGGTTTCGTTTCTAAGCTTGTCCAACATTCCATACGGGATGGGATCAACAGAAACTATAGGGAAATATAGCTTCAGGATCTTCTTCACCTTTCTAAATTGTCCCTCACAGTGAAATAATATCTATTCATTTGGATATGTTAACAATGTAATGGCATAGAATAACCACTTCCGTTTCAGCTTTAATTTCACCACAGCTGACATCCAGACGAAACTGTAATTCCATTCCGACCTGGGGCCTGGCCTAACCTTGGCGAGATCAGGGATCGACACATTAAATTTGTTACTCTTTGGACGGTAAAAATGAATTATCAGTAGATTTATCAGCTATTTATTATTAATATTATTGAATTATTAAGATTTTGAGTGTTATTGTTACTCCTTTTTGCTCTTTACTTATTTTACGCAGAATGAATAGATAGTAGACTCAGAGGTAATTTATTCGCTAACAAGCAATTTTAAGTTTGAAAAGCAAGACCAATCAATCGGAGCCGCCCTCTACAGTAATATATGACGTTATTATTATAACCAAATCTTTAAGGATTGGTCATTCATTGGTTTCCCCCAACGAATTTGGATGACTGAATAGCTGTCCGGCTATATTCTCTCCCGCTTGGCAGCCGCTGGTGACATCTGCACCTGTTCCCCACATTCTGGGCCCTGTAATTAGCAGTCGGCATGAGGCTTCAATTGTCATTACGAGATGAGCCGGTAGAACGTAAACCCGTCAACTTAAAATGTAAGATTGTGGAGATGTCATAAGAGATGTGCGGGGAAGGTTGCCAGCGTGTCTCAACCGGTTAATGTTTATACCATCATATTAAATAGTTTTACTAATTGATTTGTCCTTATATATATCATATATAAAGGTTAACTAGAGCGATTCATAGTCTAAAAGTTCAATTATCATGGCTAGTTCTTCCCCAAAGCATTCTAATATTGATGTATTGATTGTTGGCGCAGGTCCTGCCGGTCATATGGCAGCGACTTGGTTCGCAAGAACAGGTGTCAATGCAAGAATTATTGATAAACGCTCTGAGAAACAGTTTGTTGGTCAGGCGGATGGCTTGCAAAGTAGAACAATTGAGGTATTCCAATCCTTTGGATTTGGAGATCGTGCAGTCAAGGAATCCAACCACATGCTGGAAATGTGCTTTTGGGAGCCCAATCAAGATGGCAAGGGAATTCATCGTTCCGGCCGAATTCCTGATTCTACAGTGGGTATTTCTCGGTTCCAGCAGACCGTTCTTCATCAGGGCCGAGTAGAGGCCTGGTTCAGGGACTCGTGGAAGAAATGGTCTGATGGTGCTGTTGCTTTGGAGCGACCTGTCCAGGCTACTGAATTAAAGATTGACCAGTCTGTATCTAATGATGACGTTGATTCGTATCCAGTAGAAGTGACGGTTCAGCATTTGAAGGAATCTCAGGGCTCAGTTGAACAGTATGGTAGCAAGATTGCAAATGGCCTTTTTCGGGCCTTTGATGGTGACGGAAATAAGGAGCAAGCTGGAGATGCTGAAGTGATCCACGCCAAATATGTCATTGGATGCGATGGAGCTCACTCGTGGGTCCGAAAACAATTGGCTATCAGCATGGAAGGTGAATCCACCGACTATGTATGGGGAGTGATGGACGGAATTCCTGTGACAGATTTCCCAGATATTCGATGCAGATGTGCTATTCATTCTGCCGAGAACGGATCTATAATGATAATTCCTCGTGAACATAATATGGTCCGATTATACATCCAGCTGCAACAGGCTCCTCGTGACGATGCGACCAAAGTTGCTTCAGAGCTCGATGCATCCGATACTGCTGATGAGCAGGCCAGCTCCAAGGCTCGCATTGATCGATCAAAGATCACGCCTGAGTTGATTCTTAGCAATGCTCGTAAGATTTTCCATCCTTACAATATTGATATGGTGGACATCAAGTGGTATACCGCTTACCAAATTGGCCAGCGAGTGGCTACGGATTTCCAGAAAGACAACCGTGTCTTTATTTGTGGAGATGCATGCCATACACATTCTCCCAAAGCAGGACAAGGAATGAATGTATCTATGATGGACACCTATAACTTGTCTTGGAAGATAGCCCATGTTGTAAAGGGCCTAGCGAATCCTAAAATTCTCGAGACATATGAACCAGAGCGGAAGACCGTAGCACAGAATCTAATTGCTTATGATTACAAGCTTTCAAGACTCTTTTCTGGACGACCGGCTATTCCAGGTGCTCATGGTTCTGGCATCGATTTGCAAGAATTCCATCGTGTATTCGAAGCTGGCAATGGATTTGCTTCTGGTACTACCGTTGATTATAAGAAATCCCTCATTGTCGATAGACCACCAGCAAAGCAGTTAAAACCTGAAGATAGATTTAGTGAGAAGGCCCATACTTGCTACCTAGCTCAGAATGTTCCTATTGGCCGACGGTTCGATACAGCACAAGTAGTAACGCAAAGCGATTCTCGGCCAATTGAGCTTGTAGATGCGATGCCATCTGACGGAAGATGGAGGGTGCTCTATTTCTCCGGAAATATCAAGTCGAATGAACATCTCAAGGCTTGCATGAATGATTTTGGAACTTATTTGGCGTCGAATAATAGCTTCGTCAAGAAATACACGCCAGCCACTGCCAAACTCTATTCAATTTTTGACATTCTTCTCATACACAGTGAACCAAGGTTATCAATTGAGTGGGATGAGTTTCCTGACGCTTTCCGACCTCGAGATCACAAGGGTAGAATGGACTATTTGAAAATTTACGCCGATGATGGGTCATATCACAAAGGCCATGGCCATGCGTACAGAAAGTACGGCATTGATCCATCGTTCGGGTGTCTGGTTGCTATTCGACCAGATGGTCATGTTGCCTCTGTGCAACCTGCAGGTTCTGAAGGTATCACAGCTCTTGAGAAACTTTTCAGCGGCATCTTCAAGACCCCCAAGGTCTCTTTGGCAAATAGCAAGCCAATTATTGACACAACGGAGGAGAAAGAATGGTATGGCATAGATGGTGTGGGCAGTCCTGTTTTAGCAGTTTAAGCGATTTAGTCTATAGTTTTAATTCACTATCATAGCATACAGTTATTACTATCATTATTGTCATTACTATTATCATACATATATATTACGTCACCATAAAAAAGCTCTTAGCGATATCAGAGTCGGCTGAGGGGCTTGTTAGCAGTAGTTGATCTGCTTCTTCTTCTTCAGCAATGGTGTTTGAGAAGTAATAGACATCTTTACCCAACAAGTTGCTTAGATTAAAAGTGGGACTCCATCCCATGTCACTCAAGCTAAGTCCACTGTCTTTATCTGACAGCAGTGTGAGCGGCCAGCTAGATTGAATGTCATTCAACCTAGTCAGCATGTCGGATATACACCGACTTAGATCCTTAGATACTCCACCTACAGATGGTAAATCGGTATAGCCAACGCCAAAAGAGTCGCATAAGGATGACAATATATCCCTAAGCTTCATGGCCATTCCACATCCATGCAATTCAATACTTCGTTTAGATATCCCTTTTCCCACTGCTATTAAATCATCAATAATTCGCTGGCATATCTGGGCATCACCTAAATACACCTTTGATTTTCCAGAACATCTTATGATGAGCATTCGTAGCCACAAAGTAGATATCAAGAAATCCGCTTTCTGAATATCGAATGGGAGCATCACAGCTCCTGCTCGCACTTCCTCAACCTGGGAAAGTAATTTGCGGATAGCCTGATCTGAAGATAAAGAGGATCCAATGATACCATTTAATTCATCTACAACCGCAAAAAGTCTACCCATGTGTAAGATGCCACCGTAGATAAACTGTGACTTCTGATCCAACTCGGGATATGCTATTGGGCTTTTCAAGGTAAGTGGATAATGTGTATGTAGCGATGCTCCCCTCTCAGTGACATACAGTACAAAAAAGAGCGCTCGATGTACCAGTGCTTCTTCTGAGGATATTATACTCTGATAGTGTTCTTCTTGGTCAATCCCCATGATCTGAGCCATTGTGATTGATTCACGTATGTAGTAAAATGCTTTGCTGAATCTCTCATGTCGAAAGCAGCAGGTGAAAATCAAGAAGCTGGCCATTATGGCCTCCACACTGACACAGTCTATAAATTGGCCCATATCATGAGCACGGATTGCTTCCGCCAGTAGCTCATCGCTCAGTGCGACACAGTCAGAAGTGCATGAGAATGCCGTCACCGAGCACACGCCCATTACCACGCTGTAGGTCAAATACGTTGGTTCTTCATCGAGGTATCCAATGACCTTGTGGTATTCCAGGACTGGAGTTATTACATGCAGACTTTCAAAATAGTTCAGCATGAGCTTCTCCAGTAGTTCTCGTGGATACTTGTCCCACGACATATACCAAGTCACAGAGTGAGCCAATACATCTTTGCTCTCATGGCTACTATCAGAATCTACGAGAATTGGCGCTGATCCTTTAGACTTCCTGATAGACTTGACTCTTAGCCGCTCTATGACTGAATCTCTTTTAGCCTTCGGGCCCTTCTTCTGTGGAGGATCATCGTACGTGCAAGGAATATCATGTGTCACGCATTTTGAACAAGGCTTATTACCATCGCACCGGACCTTCCGCCTTCTGCAACAATCACAGGCGACCATCGAATGGGTCTTAGGTTCTGATGATCTTTATTAGCTGGATGATTCAATCCAAAACTTTTAAAAAGGTGGAGTCCACAAGGTACAGGATACACCGGATTTACCCCGCATATACGGCTTCAAGATATGGGTCATCTAATACGGCTGTAGTAACTAGGTAAGGATGGTCATTGCAAGACGATCAATAGAATTAAAAGTTAAATTTTAAAGAAATTTTGGTAAGTTGATCCAATTAATCCAATTTAATAGCAAAGATATATCTTGATAAACCGATGTGCAAAGAAACAGTGAAGATGGCCGTTATGGCCATAAGAATTCAGAATGAGATCACGCTGTGGTTGGCTATAATGGTGACACAGCAGCAGCAACAGTACGACGTCTTGCAGCCAACCTTGCATCCGAATATGCTTTAGAATCTATCTTTCCTTTCTCCATATTGACAAAAAATAGCATTATCCAGGCAATAAGGCACAATGCCCACACAAAGGGGAACCCGGCCCAACTGTTATCAACACTGGAGTTGATAGCCGAAGTAATGAACGGCCCAATCCAGGAAGAAGACTTGTTCATAATTCCATATAGTCCAAAAAACATATTTTCATATCCAGCAGGAGTTAGCTCCGCCATACATGTCTGAGCGTATGCGTAAAAGGGAGCCTGGAAAAGACCAAAATATATATTGTACATCCACAATTCCCATACATTATGCATTCCAACTTTAGTTGTCCATCTTCCAAACATGCAGTAAAAAGGCATCAGAAATGTGAAAAAGTTGGATACCTGGAACATAGTAATAGATTTCAGCTTGAAATACTTCTGGATGTACCAGAAACTCAATGTCCCTACTGAAGAGGCGATCGCCTGAGACAAGTTTAGCAGTGTGTTTACCTTCACACTGAAATCATTAATGTCGTTGGTGACAATTCCAATCATCGATCCAGTTGTATTCAAGCCATCACAAAGCACAAAATATGCCGCAAGAAACAGAAATGTTTGAGGAATCTTCCTGACTTCCATGACTGCATAGGATACCTGCTTGATGCCCAATAGGAACCATTTCTCGCCTTCAGGTATCTGGGGCCCGGGTCGTGTCTTTTCAAACAATAACCAAGGAATTGCCAATATAACCCAGACCCCTTGTGTTATTGCTAAGGATACATTGTTTGAAAAAACGTTGTTATTCATTGGCAAGATCGCTGCCAAATTTAGAACTGATACGATAATAAATCCAAGGTTGCTCCATGTCGTCGAGATACTTGAAACGTGAGATTTTTCCATGAGATATATTTTAGAAAATTCTTCTTCAGTTATTACACTGTTTCTTAAGTCGTCTCGTGCCTTTCGGACGTTGGGTTGTTGTGCAGCAATTCTCGGAAATACTGCTGCGTAGAAGACCAGCGTTATACCATAAGTGACAACCGATAACAAATTAAGTGCAAAGGCGATTCTCCATTGGTATCCATGTCTAAGAGGTACAAGGCCAAATGTTACACCCCAATTGACAACTGTAGCAATCCACAGAATTAGGCGCGCATTGTAGCCAAAATCACCAACAGAACCCATGAAAATAAATATTAAAGCTTGAAATAACAACGCCATACCATTACCCATGAGTTGGATGGAATTTACTTGCTTCGATCCTCCGGCCCATGGCAGAACACATTGTTCGGGGTCAGAGTCGCAAGACAATTTCTGCCCATTAGGACCTGGAATCCAACCTGCCAGGTTCCCCAAATATTGGGGTAAGAATGGTGCATACGATAATGGGCCTACTCCATTATCACCTCCGTAATATAAATAATAAGACCACAGCTCTAGTCGACTTGTAGGTGGAGCACTGTTGTCCTGAATAGCTACTCCAAATAATCTATCCTCCTGGAGTGCTTCTTCATCAACGACTGTATATTCAACGTTAGGCTCCTTGATATCATCTGCAGAGATGACTTTCTCTCCTGTCATCTTAGAAGATCGATCCAAAATAGTTGAACATGTCCACTTCATATATTTCTGTTACTCTGATAGTTCACCCCGCTATCAGTTCCAGTACTGAAATGTAACGTCGTATCTACAGTGCCGATCACACAACTAAAGTGGGGGCTGCAGTCTTCAGCTTGTGCTTATCAGCATCATGGGGCAAAACTGGCCACCTGCATATGTCATATCCATCCTCGAGATACTCGATGGAGACAGATCACAAAATAGAGGTAAGAAAATTATAGATAATAGATAGAATGCAATTAATTCTAAAAGTAAAACTTCAACATAAAACAAATATTTTAAACATCAGACTGGCATCCAAATGAAGTAGTGGTAGAACCTGCGAAATCTGCTTTAAGAGACAGGGCACTTCCGTAAATACCAAGTGCGGCAGTAGCAAGACCGGCCAAGAAGAACAGGATATGGAAAGTGTTCAAAAAGAAGTTCTTCTTGTAAGCTCTAACCCATCGGCTGCCGCTTCTCCAGGTATCAATTCGGTTGGTGGTCTTGGAAACGGGGTCATAAGGACCATCGTCCTCAAGAGCGGCAGCCTGAAGATCAAAGCCGAAAGCAATGATGGGAGGGAAGGTGTAAGTGAACTGCAAAATACAGACAGCACCAACAAGACCAACCAAGGCAGAGAATTCTGGAATTGCGGATGCAATGACATAAGCAAGAGCCCAGTATACAACAACAAGGACAATCCAGACAAATCGCCCCTTTCGAGTATCGAGCTCAGGTCCTCGCACGAGCTTCTTCAAGAAAGTGTTGTAGACAACCTTAATTCCAATGTTTCCGTACAATCCAGCGGCAATAAGGGCTGACACTAAAGAAATTACATTCAAAGCAGTCTGCCATCCATACCATTTACCACCAGGAACACCCTGGTTAGCAGGGTTAATAACAAACTGCCCCTGGTATGCGTATACAAACAATCCGAAAAGCAAGTAACAGACAAAAATCAGAGACTGTGCAGCAGCCATTCCCTTCCAGAAGTCCCATGGTCGTCTCATCTCAGCCAGGAAGTTAATGAAAACCATAGCACCTCCATAAGCGTAAACGATGTTCATTGTAGCATTGAGTTGTGCGGTGAAGTTTCCAGAACCAGAAACCACAACGTGGCTTACAACTGGTCCAACTGTCAACCCAGGGATTTGTTGCAATGCAGCTGAATAATTGGGACCTGAATGGACCACAATTCCCATGGTCGCAAAAACAACGAAAAGGTTCATCCAGACGGCGAGATTAGCAATGAAACCAAATCTCTGAAGAGACTTGATTTGACCAACGAACATACCAGCGAAAGCCCAGATAACGATTAGAACGGAAGAGCAGACCTTTCCCTTGGCAATCTGGGAAAGTCCTTGTCCATTTCCAAGAATGATAACAGCCACATTACAGAGCAATTGAATTGCTTGGAGAAGATCGACACCATATCGAGCACCTTTTCCATAAATTCGTCCAACCATGTCACCATACGATTTCAGAGGGTAGTGTGCAGAATCCATCTTCAAGAAAATTCTCCACAAAAGATATCCAGTATAAGCTGCACAAATACCGAGCAAGGCATAAAGCAGAGCTCCAGGAACGAAACCCAATTGTGAAATTGCATAAGGGGCACCAGTTGGTCCCAGGATATCAGTGGTAATCAAGTAAAAGACATTGAGCCATCCTGCAGTTCGCAAAGCACGGTTTGCACTTACAAGTGCCTCTGTGGTCTCTGAGGGAGTACCACTGCTCTCCACATCACTTGTTGGTAACTTCTCATTCTGTGCTGAATAAGTTGGAGGAGGAGAAACTTCCTTATCAGACTTCTCTCCTCGGATCATCTTATAGAGACCCATACCAGGAATAGCAGACTGTTCGGTTCCTGTAACATAATCGGAACTCTTCTCAGCCTCTCGCTGGATGTTGGCGAAATACAAAAATTCCTCCAAAGGAATCTTGAATTCATCTTTCTCAGGATGTATGAGTGGCTCGTTAGAGCTGCTCTCCCCAGCAAGGTTTTGGAGAGCAGTAGTATTCTCGTTACCAAGCTTGTTGAATTCGTTAACAATAGCAGACATCGTTACGCAAACTCTGAACAATGTCGGCAAGGGGGGATAAAGGACATTTTATACCGTGGGTGACTCGATCTCCGGAGATTTGCGGTCAGAGAGGGGGAAGTCTAATTGGACATTACGCAATCGATATCAGATAGCAGTATCGCTTCATTTTGGGACTAGCCACAGCGTCATTGCTTTTTATCCCGCATTTCCTATCAGACAACCGGTGTTTTTACTGGTCACCGCTGCGGGGAGTTGCAGAGCGGAACCCCCGCCTGAGTACATCTAACCGTTGAACCTGGATTAGCGCAACCGAATTCCGTTCTAGTTCCTCCATCGTTTTTTTTCGCGTACCAAACCTGGACACACGGCATCAAAATATGTGCAGAACGGTGCCTGACGCATGCGGCATCTCAGCCCAGTCCGTCCCTAAATGGCAGTTTGGCCCTCTTGTCTTTATGTGACACCCTTGGCAATCTTGGCAACGTTTCACTTAAACACTATTGACTTGCAAAAATCAACGTTGAAATGGTTTATAATTCTCTTCAAGGTGGCTACCTTGATTGAGACGATTTTGTTTAAAGATCATCCGGTCTCGGTCAAATTAACCAGGGTAGTACCACCTTTTGCTAACTGTGAGTGAAATATGCAAGTATATGTGCATCATGGGTTAGGCATGGTGATGAGATGACCCGCGGATTTCAATGAAGAAATTGTTTTCCGAAGTCGGTGTCAAGCTGCTGATGACCAGCAGTGTATATTAAACCATACATAATTCACGTGTTCGTACGGTTTAAATTGATTCTTATATCAGATCCTCTATTATCCATTACTGGCAAACTTGACTTACAAAACTGTTTTTCGGTGTGTCCACGCAGCAGCGTCTGCTCCGGCAGAACTGTTAGTTCGGGAAGCTGATCGGCGCTCGGTAGAATTATGCCAAAAAGAGAGCCAAATTTCTAACAAAAAGCAACCCTGGCTGCATCATACGGCGCGAAACTATTCTGTTCCGGGATAACCTCTACGCACATACAAAATTGCGCATGTTCATAGGACTGCTTTTACCCCAAAAGCTCAATGCAGCTTTGATCAGTACTTTTAATATATTTATTTTTTGAATATACTTCTACCAAATTAATCTGGGTGTACTTTAAGTTCTTTGTTGTCTCTTGTTTTCTTTTGTTCTCTGTTGCTGCAGGGTTGTCACCTTCAAGATTGCCCGAAACGGTACATGTGTGAGCCAGCCAAGTTGCCTGCGGTGTGGATCGATCCTGCCTCGAAGTAAATTCAACCGAAAGCTTGGTGGCGGTGCTCAAAACCGGTAATCGGCGGGAATTGTAAGTGAGCTTAGCTACATATGACAGTTACCGATTGTGCAAATTATGATTATCCGAACGCCGATCTTGTTATCTCGCGCTTGATAATCATCAGTAAAAAAATCGCTCACGTGTAGAAGCCAGTCAATTGATTTGTAAAGCTGGCAGCATATTATTTTCTGAAATGTAGCCATACCACAGTCAATGCTCTAAACGAGAAGATTACAGCGATTAAAATACCCACCCAGAGGCCTTTTTGCTCATGTTCGTATCCTAACGCCTTCAAAATGCTCGTGCCAGAGATTTGACATTTGTCTTCTAACGCGGAGGAATACATGCAGTGGCATTGGTCATCACAATCGTATATTCGCGTGGAAAATTCGTTAAACATCATGCCTTGAAACACGAATCTTTGATAGTTAATCCAGTAGAAAGAATTTGACCAGAAGGCGTTTAACACATCTGAAGAAACCAGAAAGCCTCCAACAGACATCCATAGACCATTCATGAAAGCAATCACCGCTAGAGCAATGACAAATATAGGGAATATGCTGGCTAAAAGCACCACCATAGATTCGGCCGCAACGAGGTCAAGAAATAACCACATCAGAAAATTTAGAAAGCCATTTGCGGTTGGTAAGAAATTGATCCAGAAATATGTGATGATGCAGAATAACAGCGATATGAGAAAGAGAAATGGCAGACCAATTAGAAAATTCGATGCAACAAATGCAAATGGCCCATAGAGTCCGTTGGCTCTTTCTTTTTTGAAGGACTTGTAGTCCTCTAGGAAGGCAGGGATATAGGCCACAGACATAAATGACATGAAAGCTCCTGAGAAAAATATCGCATTGATAAAAGGTTGAATATCTGCTTGGGATGTGTGAAGATGTAACCAGACAGTACCCATCATAACCGCAAGGCCAATATACATAACTATGCGAACAAGATAAGCTAGTGCATCTCGCCTCGACTTTACAGCCAAACGTCTTATGAGGATCCAAGTCTGTTTCAACTCTAAAAGAAAGGCATTACTTTTATTTTCAGATAATCCATCTTGAGGAGAATAATGGTCGCCAATTGAACCCTGAACACCTTCAATGACAGATGGTCTTGTTGCCCACTTATTAGTTATGAAGTCTAACTCCTCCACTTTAGCTTCGTCTATTTCACCTCTTTCTCCAAAGTCTGAGTTTATCATATCTAAAACAAATTCTGCAGGATTAATAAATTGGGGAGCTTTGAATCCCAAACTTTGAAAATAATCCATAACCTGGCCAGGAGGTCCAGAATATACTACCTTTCCTTTGGATAGGAAGCATACAGAGTCAAATAATTCGAACAACTTTGTTGATGGCTGGTGTATAGAGCAAATAACCATCATGCTCTCCTTTCTAGTGATGTCCTTTACTCTGGTCATAACCTCCATGGATGCCTTAGAGTCGAGGCCACTAGTAGGTTCATCAAGAAAGAGTAATTCGGGCATAGTTATCAGTTCTGCTGCTACACTTGTCCTTCTCTTTTGACCTCCAGAGACACCTTTAGAGATTGGAGTGCCTATTTTGACTTTTCTCTGCCCATTAAGTCCAAGAGAGTCGATTAGATCGTCTACACGCTCTGAACAGTGGACTTTTTTTATTCCACTAAGCTGGGCAGCGAATCCAATGGTTTCTTCAACTGTCAAGCTTCCAATCAAGTTGTCTTCCTGTTCGACATATGAGGATATGTCACGTAGCATTGACTGTTGGATTGGCGAATTATTTAATAATATTTCACCTATCTGTGAGAATCCATGCGGTCTGGATCTCATTGCCAGAGTATTGAGCAGAGTTGTTTTACCACAACCACTTGGGCCCATTATGGCCATCATGGACCCCCTATCCACTGTGCCACTAACTGATGATAACAGTTGGGTAGCCTCGTTAGCCACCGTTATATCATTCCAAGAAAACATCTTAATTATTTCAATGGATCAGCATTCACATTATTCTGATTGATATATATCCCATCGGTATTTCAAACCCCGGACTCGACTATCGATGGATCTGCATGAGGTGCATATGGGGCTACCCTTCGGGGTTTGATTCGGGGTTTGGTAGTTAGCGCCTCTGTTGTCAGTTACTACAGTATCAGAGCCCGATTTCCATAGGAGGAAGCCACCTTCACTCCTGATAAAGTATACCATGACTCTTTCTGCTATAGATACGGACGAGAATTCCAGTCCGACGAGTCCCCCACAACAGAGAAAGCACGCTCAAAGGGCTTGTCTGGAATGCCGCTCAAAGCATTTAAAGTGTAGTTCAGGTTTGCCTAAATGTGAGTACTGTACCATTCATCAGGCCGAATGTGTATATGTCAAAAGTAATAGAGGTGGGAAGCGATTCAGGATGGCTAAGAAAAGTAATGATAATGCTGATGAATCAGCTATAAATTTGCCCTTGAGCATTGAATTGTCGCCTAGTAGAACTCTAGATCAGCGCAAGAATGATATTGCATCGCTAAACTTCATAACTCCTCCTAGAAGTGTCGATAGCAATACGGTATTTATACGTCAGGGAGGTTATTATGACCATATAGATGCATATTACTCCTCATTTCATACCAGTCATAAGATTTTACCCGATAGAGCACAATTTGAGTCCTTCATCGAAAGTATATCCGATGCATCGGATCTCATGGCGTCCATCAAGTTGCTGCATGATATTTCGTTATCTGAATTGAATGATGAATCCAATTGCAGTATACGGTTTTACGAAATCCAACAGTGCCTGAGCAGTATGCCCGATGATCTTATTAAACTGCAAAGTTTGACGATTCTACTGATTGCAGGTCATCTAATGGCATTAGGTGATCTGGCATCAGATTTTCGTCGACTTGCTGTCGATATTTGTCTCCACTGTATTGAAATAGATTCTGCGGTGTGCCCTGTGAGTAACCGCATGATAGATATGGACCCGACCGTTGCTGATATAACCTTTCAGCGGTTGCTTCTTGAAATTTACTTTTGGGATAATATGTTTAGCTCAATCAGCTCTCATTCCAGTTCAAGGATGATAGCACTACGCCCATATCTAGACAAGATATCTATCGGTGATAAGGGCTTTTCTTATGAACGAAGGCATCATGTTGGTACTTTGTTTGGAGATATATCAAGATTCACAGAGAGCCAGCAGAAGCATAAAGATAGCAAGTCACCAAAGTTTTTAACATTTCAGGCCAGTATATTCAATTGGCTTGAGCGAGTGATGTGTGACGGAAACACTGTCAATAGTGTCGGGCATATTGACCACGGACTCTTCCAGTCGCGGATGGCTCTGAACTACGCATCGATACTTTTGCATATTTCAAAATCAGCATTCCAAGCTTCGGGAAGCCCTCTTATTTTGGATTGTCCTGCAGGCGAGGTACTAGCCAAGAGCGACATTGTGACAAGGCAGTCTGGATCGATTAATGATGCCAGGCAGTGTATTACGGCGGCTAACAATCTTGCCCAGCTTTCAGTAGAACTTGGGCCTAATAACGACTCAAATAGGACTCCTCTCTATGTGTGTGCTTTAAGTATCGCTGCTATTGTGCATATAAAGAGTTATTACTGGCTTGTGAATGAAGAAAGTACCGACGTTGATACTCGAGACGAGATCACTTTGTTTCGAACATACATTGAAGTAGAATGTCAAGGGCTACGGTTGTTTGGAAATAAGTGGATATTGGCCAAAAGATTGTATCATAGTGTTTGCAGTATTATTCACAAAGTTATTCCTAATGTTTATGATGAGATATTTCCTGATACAGGAGCACTGAGCTCTGATGTTGATACCTTCAATACTGATATAGATATCACGGGACTCAGCTGGCTTGATGATATATTTTCTTTTGTCTAATAACTCCGAGATGAGCTTACTCCGCTAGTTCAGAATTTGTCCAGATGCCGTTGTTCCAAATTTGGAAACCTAAGCAGATGATGCAGATGCACTCGACATGTTCATGCATGACCATTGTGGGTATGGAAGTTTTTCCTGCAAACCACAAAAAAAAGTGCTCATTGCTGTTGGGTTGGTTACTATATACGAGTTTGTGTTTAATGATATTTTCCCGTATGATATATTTTAACTAGTGGTATAAAGTAGTGAGTTGTTATGACTTTTTTGATTCCACTGTAAGATTTGCTCTATGTAATGGTAGTATTTGTGAAGCTCGTATAAAACATCAGAATCGTAATGGGCAGGTGGTCAGGCGATCAGATGTGCATCCCAACGGCCGGCACATCCGCAGTTGCTAGACTTGGCAGGTGAGACAATGGCGCTACGCTACCCCTGACAGAAAAATGAATACACTAGGAGCTGAAGGCAGAAATTGGATCAGGCGTCGATGTGGCATTGAGATTCTGCTGCTTGGGCAAAGTACCTTGCTGCATTGTGACCCATTGAGTCGGTTGATGGCGGATGTGTGGCCTGTCACATACGTGATATCATAAAATAAACAATTACTATTAGGTGTTCAGCTGAATACGTGGTATTTCATTGGCAGTCGGGCATGGAGACAACTGGGAAGCCAATAGAAGATGTGTACGCAGAATATGCAGGAGAGGACATGCACCAACAAAATTCCATAGGTTTGCCTAACCTCAGTGAAGAACAAAATTGTTGTGACAACAGTAGTGATCTTGTCACAACAATTCAGCTCATTATTTTTACCACACGTTGAAGCCCACTGAAAAGGTGGACTAGCGGAATAATTACGGGTGATTTAAGATCCACTTGCAACGTAGTAGCGTGGGACCACCACCACATTAGCGTCGGGCGCCGAATGCCGTGCGCCAACGGAGACTTCCTTCCGTTGCATTGGGCACTTGGGAACCTGCCTAAACAGGCATTCAGCGTAATATTCTCTGCTTATTGAGGTATTTAACCCCAACCCCTTAGCCATGGGTCCCCTATGATGAGTCAAGAACTCCGTCGGGAACTGCTTCCCCCTACAGGCAACCCCAATCGGTGCATAGAGTCAACGTTCTCCGAAGTGCCGTCGCCTTGGAGAGGGGAGAGGGCACTGCGCATTAGGATTGGCGAAATAACATTCGGTGATCCCTTACTTGTTAACCTACACATCACTTTGAGTGTTGTTGGTTTTATTAAGGGTCGTTTAGATTATTGTTTTTGCCCTGTTGTTGAATCACACTGTCAACCCACGCAACAGCCTCTCTCTCTCTTATCGATATCGTTATTATATAATCACGTCTGTTATCTGGTCAGCTTATTTGCATGCAGGGTGCCGCTATCATAGAATAAATTGTTGATTCGTCTGACCCATGTATCCCCGTTTGTTTTCCAATATGGAACCGGGTGAGTTTGATAATGACGATGACAGTCCATCAACGAAACTGGCTCCAAGGCCAATTCCGCTGCTGACTCATGATCATAAGGGACGACAACTATCGCCAGCACTGTCACAGCTGCTGAGCTCAACGGTTATCCCTAGACGACAAAAATCGGTCAAATCGAAGCTGTCTGGCTCGTCTTCTGGATCCAGTATTACTAGTCCGGAGATGGGTGATATGTTTGAAGCATTAGTGAGTGGTGACGGTGAAGAGGACCCTGAAGGGGAGGACCTTGACGGGTCAGAGGCTTCGTCATTATCGACATCTGCACAATCGTCCCAGTTTGCTGTTTCTAGTTCATCGTTTTCGCTTGGCTCAGCAACTGTAATGACGTCTCCTTATCGCCACAGCTTACTAGACTCTAGTTATTTTGGGAGTAGTGGTCGCCGCAGTCCGAAAGATAGCAGCACTAGCGGATCGGCAATCGTAGCGAACAATTCGGGTCCGGATAACACTGGGGCGAGTGCTAAGACCCGGTCTCTCTATTGGAAAGGAGCTATCAAGGAGGGATTGTCAGTTTTGCGACGATTCAGCGATACCACACGAGACTTTTATGAGGAGGAGGATGGTGATGAAGAGGAGAAACCAGCAAATAATGATGGTGAAGATACCAGTAAGAAAATCGACACCAATGATGGTATTAATATTGTGCCTGATTCGAAATCTAGTGCTGAGCCTATCAGCTGCCCGCCAGAAGTCACCGACTGGAACAGTGAATCTGTATCATCTAATGAGGGGTCGATTTCTCTTGGATCCAGTGTCAGTTCTAGCCCAGGAAGTATTGCAAACTCTAGAAACCGATCTAGACGTATAGAAACTCTTGAGTTTGAATCTTCGGTGACTGACCATCCACTTTCGGGTAGTATTTCATCTGAAGCATTGGGTGCTGCAGACATCGAACATTCGGAACACTTAAAAGCAGAAGCTGCTGCTTCCGGTAGTGACTTGTCTTCAGTCATGCGTTCTACGAAAAGGCTTTTAGCCAAGAAGTCGATTGTATCTAATTTGACTGCTTCTCTGAAGGTGATTTCTTCTGTCGCTTCGTCACTATCCAATTCTCAGCAGAGAATTGAAGGTATTCAAAGTGCTAATGTTCTAGCATTCAGTCCCAAATTCGTTGATGAGCCTTACCCGTCCCAGGTGTTGGTGCCTGTGGACTCTGACAAGAAGAATACTGAGGAGATACTTTCTGAAAAGACTGAGCCCATCACCACAACAAAGAAGGCTATCTCTATGAAGACTTACAACATAAGGTCTACGCTGATCCCGAACTATAGACCGCGGGAACTACGTATGAACAGTGCATTTTATCGTGTCTATGCGGTTGAGCTGTTGATGCGACAGCATGGAAAGGTTGATGAAGGGTTTCAGGGTCGTGCTCAGATGATTCTGGAACCGAGAAAAGATAATATTTCAAACTATGATTATGATGAAGATGCTAGTGAGAAGTTGTTTGGCATTCGTAAGCGTCTTGTGGCCACTTTTGATAGTGACGACAAGTTTAAAGTACGACAAAAGAGGGCCCAAGTCCCCACCTCGGGACTCGTGAATTGCATCTGCATAGATGAGGTATAGGCATCAGGCCTTTTATTATTATTATTTTATTATTTATTTATTAATATTCAATTGCATTTTTAATTATTTGAAACGTTGATCTGATCTGAAAATTAGTTTAGTAGTAGTGCACAGGCACCAAAATCAGTCTAGTAGTAATCAGAGGTATATTCAGAGGTATGGGCATCAGTTCAGTAGTATTCAGAGGCGCGAGCATCAGTTTAATAGTATTCAGAGGTACGAGCATCAGTTTAATAGTATGCACTCATTATATTATAATTATTTATCGTATCATCATAACTTGTGTGTGTAAGTATTTAATCATACACATCGTTGTTTTTATTGCTCATCACTGAACGTGCCAGTTTTTGTAACTTCTCGATTTGCGAAGGTACAGGTCTTGTATTCTCATTCGATGGTGTGGCAGTATTACCAAACACTGGGCCCCTCTGCTGGTATTTCAGTTGCTTTGGAATATCGTTTCTAGTTTCAGACACAGTTCTCTTTCTTTTGGGGGGAGAGGCAGCGTCAGTTGTGGTACGTAGAGCAGGGATGGTCTGCAGATATGCCAATCTTCGTTTTCGCTCCTCATCTTTTTCAACTCTCTTTTGCATTTCCTTTTCTTTAGCCTCTCGTTCATATAAGGCTATCCTTGCTTCATCTTCTTTTTGTTTCAGTTTCCTGCCAAGTTCAGATAGCGTTGCCGTAAATTTTCCAGCCATCTCTTTGGCATAGTCACCGAAAAGATTGGGTGAACGACATACAATGATAGAGTCGACAAAAGCTGAGTATCGGTCAAACATGTTGGGTAGTTTACCACTCCAATCCATAATAAGAATGCTCAATTTGAACACCGAGTTCGGCACTAATCGTGATAAAGCAGCATCCAGAGCCTCATAATCAAACTCAGGAGAATTCAATCCACATCCGACTACAAGCATACCAACGTCCCTATACATAGCAACATCATCTGTCAGGGCACGAATTTCGACAGTGGTTGTCTTTGTGCTGACCCTACAGTGCCCTATGCTTAACGGGTTTAAACGTCTATCCATACCCAACTTCATGGCAGTCCAATGTCCCTCATCGGTGGTCCAATCGTTATAGAAAACTGACAAGGCCACCTTTCTATCAAATCTACCAGATTGTCGGAACGTAGTCTCAACGGGACCAACGATCAACGAGGTCAAATCTAACTGAGACCACATTTCTTGTGCTTTCGCACGCGTGTCATAGATTGATTGTACCATCTTGGTCTCAGTGTCATTAACAGATCCCGATGGTTTATGCCTCAATGAACCAGAACTAGAAGTTCGGTGCGGTCGTGCTTGAGATTTACCAAGTAGCATTCGAACTCGTTCAACTTCCAACTGGTCTCGTCTTCGCTGTTCCGCGCGTTTATTTGCCCATATCATTGTTTTCTTCACTTTTTGTATGGCTCCAAGAATTGCTCTTCTCCTATCATATACAGCCCCAATAGACTGGTAGCATTCTTCTTCCGCCAAATCGCTCAGAATATCATTTAGTAGGTCCATTGCGATACTTTGAACAAAATCAGCTCGGTACTTGCGCATGCTCTGAATAGTGTCCCATTTTGCAGGTAGCACATCTGCCTTCATCAAACCAGATACAACATCCCTAACCAGATCATCTCTACTCTGAACCATCGACTCTCGACTGAAAGTTAGACGAGGTGGTTTAGCAGGCTCTTTGACTGTCGGAGGTTGCTGGACTATTTCCTCCTTTGGTACAACTTGGCTGGGTGCAACAGAAGGAGATGCGAAAGAAAATGGCGATACCGAGTTGTCCTTATTTAACGGACCCGAAACACCTCCACCACCTGTCTCTAACTTTAACTCCAAACTAGTGGGTGGTTTAAACGAAGGAGTAGATCCCATTCTTCCTTGCTGGAACATAGGCACTGCTGCATCGGTTTTTGGTTCGTTTGATACAGTTCCGCCAAATATGTTATTGCTAGCTCCGGGAAGAGAGAAAACTGGCGGGTCTTGCTTCTTTTCGGCAACATTGATCTTGGCAGGTGGTGGAATAGACGAAAATAATGGCATATCATTTGGTAGTGTCTGTGCTGTTTGCTGTCCCAGTGGTCTAGGATTCGGGCCTTTAATGATACCGCTAACAGATCCAACTGCCTTCAAGTGGTTCTCAACAATTGTCGAAAATGGTTGGGCCATTTTCTGCTTGTCAAATGCAGCAGTCTCATTGAAGGCTTTCAACTGAACTGTAGTGCCTGTTTCATCTTGACTAACAGGCATATCGTAGAATTTACAAAACTCGATAGCTTCCGTCTCGTCATTAAATCCAAGAATACTAATGAGCCTTTGAATCCTATAAGGTGCAACTGATTTCCGAAACGAGTGAGAAAGAGATGCAATGGCCACTAGCCTAAACTCGCTAAAGCTGCTTTCTAATGCACATAATAGTAACGGTTCAACGGCTGGTTCCTGAATCAGCTGGAACAGTCTGGTAAATCCATTAGTGGCATTCTCTGTAAATACCCGACCACGTTCAAGCATTTTATTCTGCTGGATCAAATACCTCATATGAAGAGCACGTTGGATATATGAACTTTTGAGCACATGAACTGGTAGTCTTCTCAGACGACTGACAATACTAGTATCGTAAGGGCTGCTCAATAGTCTGTATGCCATCATCTCGGCCTCATTAGGGGAATCTTCTAAGCCCTGACGTCTATTGTCATCATATATTTCAGTTAACGTTTGCAACGTTTTTGTTAGTTGTTCTAGCTCCTGCTGTTTTGAGTATTGTTGGTTGGACCCTGCCATCACGTGTAGACAAACAATGTGGATTCTAGCAATCCGTTCATTACATATAACCGCTTCAGGGCCATAGTAATTCTGGTACGTGAAATCCTGACGTATTGACCTGGTACGGTCCCACAAAAATGAATGACTCGCAGGTAGCTGAGGCACGATATTATCAATTAAATAGTCAAGGGTCTCAACCAAAACATGAGGTGGTCGAACATCAGAAGGAAGCGGAGGAGCACGACCAGCAGCTGGCCGTGAGAATGCCTTGACAGCGAATAGCCGAGTCACTTGTCCGGTCGCAGGATCCTTTTCAAAGTCCCGGATATTTTTCTGGTATACACGAGTTATTCGTTCAAACGTGGGGCACATCTCTGTACAAGTTCCAATAAATGATATAGCATCTTCAAGTCGCTTATTGACACCATCTTTATCAACTAGTCCTTTTGACTCCATTACTTGGCGTTCTTTTTCCCTCATTTGTTGTAGCTATGTGTTAGTAAGTCCAAATAAATAAAAAACATAAAAAACCGGTATAGAAGGAAACGATATATCTAATATCACCAACGGTCCAACCAAAAGAAAATTACCTTCTCATATAATTCCTGTAGATCTGTGTAATGTCTCTCCATGTCCATCATAGTGTTCTGATTTTCAATGTCCCAGTCATCAGGGTCCCAATCAACATGACGAACTTGAGACACCGGGGCCTTCAAATATTGTAGGACGTTTCTTGTCTTCCTATGGCGAGGCTTCGCAACAGCATTAGTCCATTGGCCACCAAATGGTTGAACAAGAGAGGGTGCATTCTGAAATGGGTTCTTCTGAATCCCATTAGTGGCACCATTTGAAATATCAGCCTGGACGTTACCAGAGAACGCATTGAATGAGCTTGTCTCGCCTCTGAAGGCATTCTGATTCGCCGGCTGTGATTGGAATCCTGAGAATGCACTTTGAGATGGCTGAAACGCATTTGATGCTGCAAACGGATTGGCATTGTTGGTCTGTGTAGTCGAAAATGGACTAGTCTGAGGTCGAGACTGAGGTTGAAATGGATTCTGAGGGTGATTTTGAGTCTGGGAGCTTTGAAATGGATTCCCAGAACCTGAAAATGTACTATTTTGGTCCGAGTTTTGAAACACAGACGTGCCAAATGCACTAGTCTGTGTTGGACCTTCCTTGGTATTCGCCTTGTGATCTCCACCATCACCATCATTCTGACGACCTCCTCGACCCCTCTGCGCACCTCTGCCCCGTCTTCGACCGTCACCTCGACCTCGCGGCCCCGATTGGCGGCCTCGAGTCGTTTCTGTGGTGGTGAACATGGACGTAAAGTACTAGACCAAGTGGGGCTGTTATAAGTGTTAGTGCAGTGACTTGTGTGATGAGCAGCAAGCATGCAGCAGCGTCTACCTGTTAAAGGCTAACGACTAAGAGTAGGTTAGCGTCAGTATGAGGACAAAAAGTTAATTAAGAAGAATTGAGAAGAAATGAGAAAAATTATTAGATAGAATTTGTTTATATAGGCTATTGAGTATTACAAAGGGTTGAGACATAATACAAGCTCGATGATCTCTGTGAATAGTCTTAGTGAGAGCAGTATTATAGATGATTATAGTGCCATAATAGTACTTTTGATACTGTTCATGCCTGAGATACAAATCACTACAAATCACTACAAATCACCTGATCAACACTTGTAATGATAATACAATGGTCCTGAAAATAAAATAATAATGATAACAATAATAATAAACGACTTGATAATCGTATGATTGTATACTTTGTTAAAGCCCATCCAGTTCGTCCTGGTAACCGTCATTATTCATTGACAACAGCAATGAACATCGTATGCTGTCATTCATCATAGCATATATTCGTCAAAGAAAGATTGCGTAAAGGTTAAAAAAAAATCATGTCGTAACTCATCAAAATGAAGAAGGGCCCCCAGAATATGCAGCCACCAATCCCATGCCTTCGTAAGGCCCAGATTTGGTAGACTTGGAAGATTTACGAGGCCGAGGAGCTACTCTCGGATTCAAACCGGAGATATCTCTCGGATCCTTCAGTGAAAAGGCTCTTGCCATACCAGTGCTACCAGTGCCACCAGCACCACCAGCACCAGCGCCACCCGCACCAGTACTGCCGGCTCGAGACAAATTCAAAGCTTCATCATGCGAGATGGACGACTGAGAAAATGCCCTAGGACGTAGAGCACCTGCTGCACCGCCACTACCAGCAGTGGCCATTCCAGCAGTAGATTGTCCAAGTGTGTCCACGTTGCGAGACAAGGCACTATCATGACGGAACTCTGAAGCTAAGCTGGAAAAGGCAGGACGGTCGCCGCCAGAGTACGAACTCGACCTATGGTGTTGAGATGAATCAGCAGCAATACCAGTCTCGAATACCGAAGACATGGCCCTTTTGGACTCGCTACCATCTTTAGACAATGCTGGGAAGGCCCATTCGAAAATTGAGCTCCGTCTCCTAGAGTTCCCTGATGAACCAGGGCTTGTTGGGCCGGATGGTGATGGTGCCGACATCGAAGGCGATAAGTCGTCTGGCATGCTGTTGAGTAGTAATAAAAAACGCTTGGTGCTGTTCAATAATCAATCAGGTCGCAACCCTCCCAGTTAAATAGCGGAAACCGATGCCGCCAATGATTGCTCGATAATCCAATTTCTAACAGTGAACCTTAATTGATGATAAGAATGAAGTTAGTAGGAAACTGCGGTGCCCCAGGTTTTATATGCCCATCTGCGCTACAAATGGTAACGTGACCAACTTATCTGATCCTTACCTGCAACATGCGGGGTCGGCCCGCAGCTTCGGAGAGGACCCTGACGGCCATCATTAGTGCTCTGAGAATAAAGGAGTCAATCATATAAAAAATACGTTATAATAATAATAAAATATAAAACAAAGAATCGGTGATTACCATTGAAATGTATGTTGAATCCATTCTAACTATGGAGTGCTATAGAATGCTAGTTGACGTTGATTGACTTACAGTCACTAATGTTACAAATTAGCACTGTATCGTCCCCAGCGTCTTTTCTTACTGGCTTTCAAGTTGGCCGTGATAGAGCAGATAATAGCAAGCAATTGCAGGCAGGATATTGCTGAACTTGATAACCAGAACCATCACATGCCATTTCTGAATTGTAGAATGATGTTAGAGCCGTCATGGTAGGCATCTCATGCACACTGACAGGTGACATGACAGCGCCAACCATTTAGGCTACTGTTCTCAGACGACAATTATGACATGGCTATGGCATGGTTATGGTTCCAATTATGATATCATCACATACATTACAAGTATGATCAAGATGAAGATGATGCATTAATATTATTATTATAAGGGTTGCTAAGTTAATACAGGGAAATGGACCTGATGAGGCACCAGATGTTGTTGTGTTCTTAATTCATGAGGTCATATCGTTGGTTGCCAAAAACATCTCATGGAATTAGTCGTAATGGTCGTAGGACCTTTTGGCTGCGCGTAGTGCGAAGAGACGGCCTGCGTTCGCTGCTTGGGCCGTCTGCTATAGCTAGCTGTTCTAATGTAGTAATTGATGAATTGCTGGTGCTGCGAATGCTGGATGCTGACAATGAAGACGCTGATGATGAGGATCTCGTTGATACAGTAGACGCTGGAGACGGAGGAGGTAAATAGTCATCCACTCCAAGAGATATTTGTCTACCAGGCCCGGAAACTCGAGTAGGCGAAGTGGCTGCAAACAGCATCGATGACCAAGTGCTGGATGGCTTTAATGCTCCACGATGTGCCCTATGGTTCCCTCCAGGTGTTGTTGGAACGCTGGTAATATGAAATAATGGATTATTATGGTTGTCGACATTCCTAACTTTTGGGACAGACAATGATGCTCTACTGAAAGATCCAATCCTTTCCTGAAAACTTGCTAGCGCTGGTTGTCCAACCACATTATGATCGTCAACAATCTTCTCAAACTCCTTATATTCCAACAACCGGTTCACGAGTCTCTCTAACGACATGCGAAGCGCCTTGTTCTGGTTTTCCAGAGATTTGGCATTAAACTCAAGGTCATAAACTCGCTTTTCGATTTCGGCTGACCCAGTAGTGGCTGAGGAATCCCGTCGTACAGCTGTAATAGATTCAGCTGTATCGGCACTCCTGAATACGTCTAGCTCATCGCTCGTATCAGCATCAGAATCATCATTGGACGCATTGTCAAGCTCATCGGCAAGTGAAAATCCTCCCATGATGGTTTTCTCCGCAAGCAATAGTTGAAAGTTCTCATTTTCCTCCATTAGCCTGTTGTTCATTGCTGTCAATTGCACTACCTCCCTCTTTACCGTATCGTAACGTAATGTATACTCGCGGGAGACCATCTCCATTTGCTGGTGAACCATGGCAAGTTCTCCTTTCAATCGATCTATTGTTTTGCTCGTCTTTTTGTCTTCTGCTAGGCCCGATTGTGAGTGAATAGTTGGTGACTTGATGGAAGTTGTAGCAATTGGTGCCATACGAATTGAACCACCAGCATTCAGCTCAGAACCGGATTTGGAGATTTGAGATTCAGGAGACGAACTTCTTGCTCCAAGCGCTTTTAGCCGTCGTTCGTACTCGGCTTCTTTATCCAGCCATTGCTGTTTTTCGTTTATGTAATTCATGAGTTCTTGTGATAATGATGTCTCCAGCTCATTCTTGGATTTACGGGATTCCTTGACGTCGGCTTGGAGTGATGCAATCAGTCTGTCACGGTTGATGACATCTTCTTCTAATTGTTCGTTGAGTGAATGTGAACTGTCGAGTTTTCCTCGGTATTCTCGCAACGCTTTCTCGAGCTTTTGGGTTTCCATCTCTTCGATCTCCAAAGCAGCCTCCAATCGCTCGTTGTTTGCTATCAAAGAACTCATATTAGAGCCCTGACGAGACTCGCGATTGGAATGGCCAGGCACTGGACGCTTTGGCGACAGACCAAAAGACGCCGAGAGATCCACAGACGGCACATCATTAGATGAGTAGTACCGCGGTGAGCTGTTTGCCCTGCTGTGGGCAGGAGATGGCCTCGTTATGGGAGTAGATGGGACCTGAACGGGCGAGCTGTCCATGGTGGTTATGGTGCTTTATATCCGCTCGCTCATCTACCGACTGTCCATCAAGAGACTTCTCAGTGCGATCTTTGCTGCTATTATAGGAGTCGGTGGCTATTTAGTGTGATGTGCAATGTCGATCTTCAATGCATAACGATCCCTGCCGGGTTTGTTTATAAGGGGTATGAAATCGGGGTGACTCCAAACCCAACGGTGATGATAATTAAATAGCCAGACTTGGAGCTGATCTGCGAACGGAGGCGACTTAGAGTAACCGTTCAATACCTTTAACAAAAGTAGAGGGGAAAAAATCAACCCGTTTAAATGGTTTACCAAGTTTTATTTCTTGATATTATGGAGTTTTCTTCAATGTTTGTATCGCCGTCTAGTGTTTGATATGGGGTGGTGTTATTGTACATACCACAACTGTACCAATCCCAACATGTTTAAGTTTACTAACAATATGCACGTTGGTGCCGCAATAGGCACCGTACGTGCAGTAAGCTTAGAATTATAGAATTACCTAGGTAGCACAAGTTTTTGGATGGCCAGGAGGATCGAATGGAAACCACAAAAATGCTGCGCCATATGCTGTATGTGTGTGCCGTCCGCTAGCTTGGGCTTGCTGTAAGTTACTATACGACCAGTGAGCGTAGATCAGACGGTGCGGATCCCCCTTGGATGCAAAGTGCCTCGGAGATATAAGTCGCGTACACCAACCAGCGCGTGAGAAATACTCAAAAATAAACGTGAAGTCATGATCAAAACAAACCTCACTTCGCAGACATATGTCATACATTATAGGGTCGTTCTGCAAGGTTTGACAACTGTTGGCCTGTCGTTGGCTCCATTCAAGAACTGGTAAATGCTATCACATGTGCAGGTACCAATGCAGTATTATGCATGAGGGTGCATCACAAGATCAACATTGAACGACCCCGCCGAAGCTTAATTTCTGAGTGTCAGCTTTGTGTGGCCCGTCATACAACTCAAATAGCCCATCATTCCTATATAATCCTTGTCCTGGTCCAAATAGTATGAGCTTTGATAGTAGCTAATGAAGACTCGTTCAAAGTTGCAACCATCGTCACTTGACACTGCCCTCTCATTCCTCAAGAATGTTTGTCTGCATAGATACTGTAGGCAGCCACATAAGTAAACAACACAAACAGTAACAGCAGGCAGGTACCAGACAGCCCACATGTGTAGAAGTAACTTTAATAATTCGAGCCCAACATTTGATCAGGTCTCGAGCCATTTGTCGTCACCATGAAGTGAAACTTCCCCATTTAGTCTGTGGACCTCAGGTAGCGGAGGGAAAGCTCCTTGCTTGCGGAATACCATCAGTCTCTGATTGGGATAAATGTTAGCTTTGACAAAGCCCTGTACAATAAGGCCAGCGCATATTCCCTCGGTCTCGTTGCTGTCGTGCCATTGTATGGGGTTCCCGAGTAATGGATCAGAAGCCCTGCCAAGAGATATCCACAATGCCATCTCAAAATCCTTGAATGCAACCGTTGGTTGAGATTGAGCATTGCTATTGTCAATTACCACGTTGAATACCTTTTTAAGAATCATCCGTGAAAACAGCATAGTACTCCTGCCTTTGAGAACGAAAGCGGTACCATTATGGTAATACCAGTCAGAAGAGTCCAGAACCTCATTGAACATGCGAAAATTGGTAGTGCGTATTGCTTGAAGCAATGGATAATAGTATACATCTAAACTATGCTGCTGTAACAATTCCAACGGAGGAAATACTCCCAACAGCATAGCCACAGGGGCCAGATATATTAAAATAGCCTTTTGGTTTTTGTACGATGATTCCAAGCAATTGTCGAATGCCCATCGTAAATGCTTGAATGCTCGGACCAGCTGTTCTCTATCAAAGAAAAACCGCCCGAGCCAATATCGATATTCCACTCTTTGTGCCAAGCTATAGCTCGAAAACTTGATGTTGGCCGAGTTAATATTGGAGAACACATTGTTCCAGGAATCCGTCTGTCCAAGCTTTGCATATACTCTACATAGCCTTGTTCCAACAAATAGCAAAACCTTCATCTTCGATAGTGTGTCGCTTGAACTTCCTGGTGGAAGTTTCTCTCCTCGGATAGAATTGAACATCTTGATAAGAACCGTAGAAACAAAGGTCGACCGAACCATATAATTATGAGCATCCTGATCATCTAACCTCATAGCTATTGGAACAATGAATTTACCCATTGAATATACTGTGCCCTCTAATATGACTCCTCGGCCATTTGCAAACGCGGTTTGTAGATCTGAAAAAACTCGACAGTACAGATCAAACGACGAGCCAATGTCATTGGGATCTACATCTCGGCAAAATCGAAGGTAGCTTTTACAAAGCGTATTAAATCCAGGCCATTCACCTTCATAAAGATCTGCACTACTGACTTCTTGTTCATAATTGGCATGATTCTATGTTAGTCTGTATACTTTCACCTGGACTTAATGTGCAAGATCACACTTACATCAAGAATATCATTCTGAATTGATATGACCTGGGGTTGAGTAACATCTAGAGAAAACAGCTGGCCAATGTTTATTGAGTCTTCAACTGTAGGTTCATTTAAAGTCGATTCCTTTACGAGACTGACCCATGTTTGTACCGACATGGCACTGGTCCTGATGGTACTTGGTAAAGTTCGCCAAACCCTCTCCTAGGGTGCTATATAATTTTATGCAGCTTATGCAGCTAAACATAGCGCTTAGAGAATCTCGACTTATTTCGATAGTCATTGACAAGAAGAAGACAAGTTAATCATCGAGGGAATTAAGACCATTGTGCTGAAATAAAGCTGGTTTGAGGGAAGTAACTTCTCTATTGGCTGGAAATAAGTACCTTTATATCGTTTGTGGCATCTAATTTGCTTTCGTATCAAAACATCCTGTAATCTATTGTCTCAACGAGACTCTCAAGTCGGACTTATTTGACCGCACAATTGCCCAATAAGCTTCCTGGATAGTTACTGATCTCATATGACAAGAGTATGAGTATAAATGGAACAACTAATCGCTGAAGTTATATGCTTTGTTGGCACTGGCAATCATCCATATTTGGAGAACTAGTTATCCTGTTGGGAGTAACAAGAGTCCGTTTTAAAGTCAAATTATCCACGCTGAAACTATATTGATAATCGTATGGCACAGTTTTAGCTGGTGAAAGTTTATGGAATCATTGACTGCAGACTTACTTTTTCCGCTGTCATTAGATTATCAACTGCATGATCATGCATAAATGTACGGAGGGTTTCCTTATCAGGCAGTTTACCTATGATAACAAGCGGGGTATACCGTGAGACAATTCGCCCGCTTTCGGCAAATAATTGGATACTCGGGTATCTATTCCTATATAAAAGGGCTGATAATGGCTTGATAGCTTTATAACAAACTTCTGTAACATTAGCTAGCCTCTCAACTGGCGAGAAAGAGCACCATGACAGTTCCTGAGCATATGCAAAAGCTAATCGATGCTGCCCGTGCCCGACGGGAGAGCCAACTTCCAGAAAAGTACAAGATTCCTGAAGATAAGATCCCTTCTCATACTGTCAAAGATGTTCGCAGCTTCGCCAGTGAGTGTGGTCTGTTCACCAAAGAAGAATTGGCTATAACAGAGAGTGATTTGCCCGCTCTTATGACGGCAATTGCCGATAAGAAATGGACCAGTCTTCAGGTCACCCAGGCTTTTGGAAAGAGGGCAGCCTATGCCCATCAGCTTACCAATTGTTTGACTGAAATGTTCTTTGAGCAAAGCGAGGAGCGTGCCACTTTCTTGGATGACTATTATGCTGAAAATGGCAAATTGTTTGGTCCACTTCATGGCGTTCCCATATCAATCAAAGATATGCATCAGATTAAGGGCACTACGGCGACAATTGGCTTCACCTCGTTCTCTGCTAAGCTATCTACAGCTGATTCTGCCATGGTCAGTTTGTTGTACAGCCTTGGTGCGGTTTTATATTGCAAGACTTCTGTTCCAGTTGCCATGATGATGCCTGATACCGACTCGCATCTATTTGGGCCAACTTTGAATGCTTCGAACCGAAGTCACACTACAGGAGGAAGCAGTGGGGGAGAAGCAGCGTTACTTGGTTTCAGAGGTTCCCCACTTGGACTTGGTTCAGATATTGGCGGTAGTGTTAGAATTCCTGCCCATTATAATGGCATCTATGGTTTGAAGCCTACTTCGTCTAGATTTCCGCTGGCCGGAAATGTTTCTGGACTTCGTGGGCAGCACACTATCAAGGCGGTTGTTGGCCCTATGAGCAAGTCACTTGAATCAGTAGAAGAATTTTCCAAAATAATCTTTGATTCCAATCCTGAAGAATTTGATGTTACTTGCAATCCCATCCCTTGGAGAGAGCCTGAACTTGCTGACAAGTTGGTTTTCGGAGTTATTTACAGCGATGGTATCGTTGAGCCAACACCAGCTGTTGCCAGAGCTCTAAAGAAAACAGTCGAAGCAGTCAAGAGCTTGGGCCACGAGGTTATTGAATGGGAGCCTTATGAGCATGGACAGCTGGAGGAAATGACCCGGCAAGCTTTTGTTGCTGACGGAGGCAAATTTGTGGCAGAGTGCAGACAAGGCGAACCACTGTTTGACTATATGGAAGATTATGGTAATAGCAAAGAACAAGGCTGTGGCTTTCTTTGGGAACTCAATTATAAGAAGGTTGGATTGGAAATGGAATACCTCAAGCGATGGAACAATTCAGGTTCCCTTTCAAAGAGCGGAAGACGAATGGATGGAATCATCTCACCAGTTGGAGCAGTTTCATCTCATCCAATGGTTGGAGTGTCTTATGTGGGGTATACCAGTGCATTCAATACGCTTGATTATCCTTCAGTAGTATATCCAGTTCTGATGTCAGACGCAACTATTGATGGCAAGCCTGATCACAAGCCACTGAGTGAGATGGACAAGATCGTATGGGATGACTATGATCCAATCACCTATGACAAGGGGTGGGTTGGTTTGCAAATTGTTTGCCGTCGTCATGAGGATGAAAAGGCCATAGCGTTGGCGAAGATCATTAGAGATGGCCTTGCATCTGAGCTACAGTGATGCATATGATGTATGTACGTAGGTGGATCTGGGTGAACAAATGGATATTCAGGTGATAGGTAAATAACAGTATTGAAATTAATAAGATGTATTCTGTTGATTAAGATTATTCGATTTAAAAGTGGTCGTATTAATTATTGTGGAACCTGTCCTATTAAATATTGTAGGTACAACATTGTAGATTGAACCGTTTTCAACAATCCATCCCTTACCTCTATCTAACCCTTGCCTCTATCTTAGTGTGACTGCGTTTTTCCGAAATAAGATTTTTCATCCTCAAATATACGCTTGCGTCAGAGCCCCAGTTGTAACGCATAGACTCTAATTTTCAATCTTCAACCCATTCAACATCATTACAATGGCCAAGGTTTCATTAGGTGAGTTAAAAAAAGCCAACACATGTGGTGTAACCGGCTCAGTTCTCGATCAAAGTGAACATGTGCTAACATAGACGTGTCTTCATCTCGCCGAAAGGCCAGAAAGGCCCACTTCGAGGCCCCCTCTTCTGTCCGACGAGTCATCATGTCTGCTCCTCTCTCCAAGGAGCTCCGAGAGAAGTACAAGGTTCGATCCATTCCTATCCGAAAGGACGATGAGGTCACTGTTGTTCGAGGTTCCCACAAGGGCCGAGAGGGCAAGATCTCTCAGGTTTACCGACTCAAGTACATTGTTCAGATTGAGAAGCTCACCAAGGACAAGGCCAGCGGTGCCTCTGTCCCCGTTGCTATCCACCCCTCCAAGGTTGTTATCACCAAGCTCAAGCTCGACAACGACCGAAAGGCTATTCTTAAGCGAAAGGGTGGTGTTGACGCCGAGTAAAATGCTGATATACCTGATGTATATTTAATGAACCATGTACATTGCAATTTGTACCCATTATTGGTGACGCTGGTTGGCCGTTATACATTGTAGACAATCGTAGATTTCGAATTGGTTAGTTGTGTCCATTTCGAGGGATTCATGTTTTGATTGTTCTATATCTATGCTTTTAAGTAGCCCAAAAACGTCAATTTGTTCACTAATTACTTAACCATGTCGATTCCAATCCCGTGTGTTCAAAATGCTGATCACTTTGATTTGATTCGTTGTGTATACAACTACTAAGTTCTAGTATTGAATTATCAGAGACCGTATAATTTACTTACACCGGGCAAGAAGAAATGTCTGATCTGAAACTTGTTCTGTCGACTGAGTGGCTTTATGCACGTTACGCTGTAATGATCTCTAGAATTCTCCACTCCTCCCGAATAGCGAGCAATGCTTCTAGCTGATTTGCTCTACGATGTCTCTATCGTCTCATATGGGTTATCTTTCTCTAAGTTTACTATATTATCTTTATCCCGGATCATTTCATGTCATAATTTCTTTCTTCCCTATGATAGATGTAAGGGCTTGATAAGGGTACGGAGCGAACCAACATACGCTTCTCTCCCTCAAATTGTGATAGCTATTTACATGCCAGTTGTCAATGAATCAACATGGGTCTGTTGACAATTCTTCGAAAGCAAAAAAGAAAAGATAAAGAAATCCGTGTATTGATGCTAGGTCTAGATAATGCAGGCAAAACAACCATTGTAGACTCAGTTCTAGGAAAAGATGTCCAAAAAGTCAGTCCGACACTCGGATTCAATATCGTCACTGTAGACTATGACGGCTATAAACTTAATATCTGGGATATTGGAGGACAGGCTTCTTTAAGACCGTTTTGGAGAAACTATTTCGAGAAAACGGACTTTTTAATTTGGGTGGTAGATGTTTCGGCACTGGAAAGATTAGATGACTGTCGACGGGAGCTTCATGGAGTACTTGATGAAGATCGACTAGTAGGGGCAGGCTTACTGATATGGGTGAACAAACTCGACACGATTAGCGATACTCGGATCCAAAAACAAGCTATTGATCAAGTGGAGGAGAAATTAGATTTGGCATCAATTGATCGACACAACTGGAAAGTTCTCGGGTGCAGCGCGTACACAGGCAAGAATATCGACGTTGGATTGCAATGGGTGATCCAAGACGTAAAAAGTAGATTATATGTTCTAGATTAAGAGGGGTGTATGAGCCAATGGACCTTCCTAAGCTATACAGTATAACATGGCATTCTATGAGACTGGTATATACAGGTCTGAACAAACTCAGGACCATGGAAACTACAACCAGTTTCGCATCATATGGCAATCACAGCGACATAAACGCATGCAAGTCATTTCAATGATTGAATGATAGTCATTTCGAGGTTTTGCCATTTAAAAGACAGTTTTCATCGCAATTGGACAGTACATATTAATATTATAATAATTCTAGTTCTATTATTCCATTGTAGTTAAGCCAAGTTGGGATACGTTCGTG
Organism: Sugiyamaella chiloensis; assembly: GCA_030578775.1. Lineage (NCBI taxonomy): Eukaryota > Fungi > Ascomycota > Dipodascomycetes > Dipodascales > Trichomonascaceae > Sugiyamaella > Sugiyamaella chiloensis. Next base: position 478,763 of record JAKTZE010000007.1, read on the forward strand.
AGTATATACACTGCAGATCCTACCGAATTTCACTTGACCACTGCCCTACACCATGAGCGGGACCCTGGACTATGACATTGAAGAAGATGAGGAAGATCTCTTTGAGGATGCTACTGAGGGGGATGTCGAACCCGAAGCAGAAGATAATCGTGGATCTGATGTTGATATGGAGGATGGTGAGGAAGACGGAGATGGCGATGATGATGATGGTGGAGATGAGGACGGTGAAGGAGATGGAGATGGAGATGGAGATGGAGAAGGAGACGGGGACGGAGATGGCGATAGAGAAGGAGACGGAGACGGAGAGGGCGAAGGTGATGGCGATGGCGATGAAGATGGAGACGGTGAAGGAGAAGGTGAAGGCGAAGGAGAAGGAGAAGCAGATGATACTGAACGTCCAACAAAGCGAGGAATCAACAGCTCACATACTAATGGCAATGGGGTTGGCGAACCTATGGAAATAGACATAGACGACAATGACCACGAATCCAATTCATCGCACCCTTTAACTTTCAAAGAAAAATACCCCATAAGGACATCTCAAAATTTTTTAGATTGCGAATCTTACGATATAGTCCCTTACGTAGCAGCACTTCATAGCTGCCCTGTATTTTGTATGGACTTTACTTGGGGCATGAAGTGGATGTTTACTGGTGGACAGGATGGATTCATTCGTAAAATCAACTTTATGGACTCTATTAACGGGAAAATGCCGCTGACAGTAGCACAGAGACACCAATTCGTCGACACAATAACCAAGGGAGGAGTAGTTACCTCATACTGGGAGAATGAACAACCAGTTTTTCAAGAGCACGCTAAGACAGGCAGCGATGGCCTCTATGAACCGGTTTTATCACCAGTATATAGCCTTGCAGTACAGTCAGAAGCATTATGGGTTCTGGCTGGTCTTGAAAGCGGGGGAATCACTCTGCAGACCGCTCGTCACAATGAAGGGCAGATCCATTCATATCTGGACAGCCATCAGTCTACAGTGTCATGTCTGAAATTGGATGACACAGAAACAATTGCCCTGAGTGGAGGGTGGGATAAGACGGTAGTCGAATGGGATCTAAATACCTGTAGTGAAGTTTCGAAGTTTGAACACTTGACTGGTCAAGTATCCAGTATAGAATGGCAGCCAGTTGGAGGATCGCTTGTTGCACCGGAACTGGCTAATTTCACCCTGGATGAAAGCAAGGCCGAAGATTTCGATGATGACCAGAAGTCGCTCGAGTCACTTTTTGGAGACGATGATGAAGAAACTAATGATGCAAATGATAGCAATGATAAGAATGAAAAGGATGATGGCGACGATGATAATGATGGTTTTAAAATCAAACGAGAAACCAGTCGCGATACCGAAAATGATCACGAAGCCGATGACACTTCTAATGGCGGCGAAAAGGACGGAGCTGGAAAGGTAGAGAAGAGCAATAGCATATTTCTTACGTCATGTATCGACGGTACTATTGAATTATGGGACCTACGAAGTCGATCGCGAGCAGGACGTATCCCGGTCCCTCAAGGAACTCCCCCTTGGTGTATGAGTGCGTGTTGGTCCATCGATGGTAATTTCATATTTGCAGGCAGACGAAACAGTACTGTCGATGAATTTGACATCCGTCATTCGCTTGCAAAGCCATCGCGTACTTTCAAATTCCCATCTGTTTCAGGTGCTGTGTCGGCAGTTGCAACTATGCCAAACGGAAGACACATTCTGTGTGGATCTCATGATAATTTGAGATTGTACGATCTAAAGTCTGCTACGTCGAGAAGTAAGATGCCTTTCTTTATTGTTCCTGGTCATCATGGAGCTGTAATATCTAGCATATTTGTGGATCCCAGCTGCAACTTTATAGTCACTGCCAGTGGAAACAGAGGCTGGCAAGGCAACTCAACAGATGTGGCCCTCATGTATGAGGTGCTTCCCGTGATGTAGACGAACTATGTATAGACAAACTTGTATTTCTTGCTTGTAAAACTTATGTATATCTATGTATTTTTTCTATGTATTTCGTTAGTGAGTTTTCTATGGATATTCCCCGCTCAATCTCCTGTGTAGTGTATTGACAAGCATAGGAATTATGCTGCTCATTTACCTATTTGGGCAGGCCCTGACGCAATTTAGTACTAAAGGGGCATTTGTTAGCTTCCTGACATCTCCATGCCCCGATAAGGTCCTAGTCCCATGAGAGATCATGCCTGAACCAAGATATAGTCAAGAAATAACAGGCTATAGGACAACAGAGTCCCCAAAGGTCACAAAATCCATCAACCGTGGTGGGTCTATAGGATCACCGTTTGGATCACCAGTCACTAAGCAAAAACCTCGTCGGAGATCGAGCTTGATCTATGCGGTATCGGCTGATGATGACGCACCAGAAACGCCCATGAGATCATCAGTAGAACTATCTGGTCTAAACATATGCTCCGAATGTCGAAACAAGGTCCTTTTGGAATCGTCGCCTGTCATAGAATCTTTCCCCAATAGCCCAGATGTAAATGGAATGTCACTACCATCGACCACCCCTGGATCTCCGACTATCGGCCGGGTTGGATCCCGAAGGAGGTCTTCGTATAGGGAGCCTTTTGTTGGTTCGTATGAAGAGAGTCTGCTATCAGGCCGGATGGCAACTATTTCATGTTCATCCCCTGTGCAATTTCATTCTCGAATAGGTGTGCTTGGTAGAGGCAAATACGGAGGAGAATGCCCTCCACACATATCAACGACATTTTCTGCAGTTTTCTATGACTGGAACGGCGAGCACAGCAATGGTAGCCCATATGTTGGGTTTGTTGACTTGAATGAGCATTACAGTCATAGCCACCAGACTATTAAAGCATCCAAGTTCCCGGGCTATAAGATCCCTCGTCAGGGACAGATCCAGATTGTGGTGTCCAATATTGAACGTACAGCAGTACATTTCTTCCTAATACCTTACGATCTTCGACACATGCCGGGAGGCACAAAGACATTTATCCGGCAGAAGGTCTATGAATCAAAACCCAAGAGTCTGGTTCATGCTATACATTTACAGATAGTTTGTCCAAACAAAAACAGGCTCTACTTGTATGGAGATGTCCGACTTGTGTTCCAGAACAGAGCTACTTTGGCTACAGGAAAGACCATTAATCGAAGCTCTGGAGACACTGGAACCGAAACAATCGACGGAGGGTTCTCCAAATACCTTCGTGCTGCTAAATGTGATCACTGTGGCACGCCAGAAAAGTCCCGATCGACCAACAAGAGCTCCATCCCCATTTTGACAGAAGGACTTGCTAGAGAAGCAAGCATTGACAGAGATGAAGCACTCAAACCAACACATACCAATATCAATGAGGATTCCAATAGTACATTTGTGTCTGACAAGATGTTAGATTCCGAAGGGTCTCCTCGTCGCATCAGAACCAGACATGAGCTGGACTCTACAATGATGAATGATATGGCTGCATCATTCCGGCTGCTATAAATGGACATTAAGGGACATTTTGATGATGAATACTATAAATATTATTTTTCATTATTATAGTCACCTAAACAGCCGGGATAACCCCATCTGAATATCATATTTATAAGTGGATGCTACAACTCCTAGCACCGCAACGCATATAGACATCCGTACTAAAGACCGGGGAATAAATAGATTTCGTTTTCCAAAAGGGATCACAAGTAGCTTTGGTCGCCGAGCCAGCGGACGAGATTTTTGTGATTTGAGCTTCCGTTCCCGTTCTGCCAGTTTCTCAGTTTCAACTACTTGGAGCATTATTAGTTCAGGAACATTTTGATCCCCTGATGAAGTTGCCACAGCACGGGTGGTTTTCAACACCGAGTATTTGGAAACTGCTTTCCAAGGACCAAATCCTGACAATTTGTACTTGTCCGATAGCTTAGTAGCTGGGAAAAGTATCTCACTATGAAGATCTTTGACAGACTTATCAGCAACAGTCGATAAAACAGAATGAAGAACATCGTGATCGTCAGCTACTTCTTTCAGAGCTTTGCGGTTGTGGAGAATGAACGCGCTATATATAAAAATTGAACAATCGGCACTGTGTCGAGCAATCATATAGTCGAAAATAATGCAAATATCATTGAAGGACCGGATATGGTGTGCAAATAGTGTCAATACACCCGACAGGGCGTAATATGGTTTGGTAGACCTAATAAGGTCGCCAATAAATGGATCTTCAACACCAACAATGACAGGGATAAAGTCCAGATGGAGCAATGAGGGCATGAGATCAGGCATCATGAAATCTCGAAGCCATAATTCAGTCAATGCTGATAACACTTTGCATGCCATAGATTCATCCTCATCAAAAACCAGTAGAACTACTTGGGCAATGTCATGGAATCCTTGGTAATATGAAAGCAGTGGATAATCACACAACACAATATTTATGAGTCTGGACAGTCGAATTTGTAGTTCCTTTACAGTTGATCTATCATCAGGATAGAACACAAATGACCTCTCAACGTCCAGTTGGATCTGCTCATAGTCTCGAGCTCTGATCTCGCCTTCATCGTCACTGTCATTGCTTTTAGACCTGCTTTCAGACTTCTCTTCCAACTTTTTCTGAGTGTTCTTTTCAGAATCCTTTGCTAGCTTCTTATTAATACCTAATAGCAATGGCCAAACCTTTTTTCGTATGTCGTTGGATACCAAGCCATTCCGAGACATCGCCAGCTCCTCGAGCAATGCGGTATCGGCCAGACCGTATGCAGTATCTATGCTTAATCGCTTGAGATCAACCATTCCATCAGACAACAGTCTATGTTTTTCAGTGAACACAGAATTGCCGATATCGGCATGTTCCATCTCGATCCACGACATGGCGTTGACTATGGCAAGTTTTAATATAACGATCGTGTTAGGGCTACTCTATGTACCCCACACAAACGCCTTCACACACATATATCGTAGGACTAATTCTGCATGATCATTTGATATTCCTTTGATATTTGGGGTTTGACGCAAGAGGAATTGCTGTATAGTAAATAGAGGTAGCATCTTATCAGATAAATGGAAAAAAACAATGGACAAATACTCTAAGGGCCCGTCAATTGGCCGGGGATTATTCTCACAGGTTTTTTCGGGGGTCGAGATCAAAACTGGAAGGGCAGTCGCTTTGAAGGTGACAGATGTTGACGATGAGCGACTTCCTCATAATAGTAGACGAGAAGTATCGATACTTCAAGACTTGAAACATCATCAACTGGTAGTACAAGTGCTCGATTCATTTGAGCAAGGGGCTGGAATTGACAGACAGATGGTTCTGGTTATGCCATGTCTGGCTCATGATTTGAATGGATTGATCAGCTTGTATAGAAAGGCTAGGTATCCAAAAGGATGGGACAATCATCTACCTCTGAACATAGCCCTAGGATGTATAGAGGGCATTGCACAGGGTCTTGAATGGATCCATGAGAAAGGGATCATACACCGGGACTTGAAACCAGAGAACGTGATGTTTGAGCATGTGGATCGGGATAGTGGTGTTGTTAGACCAATACTAATCGACTTTGGAATATCGTGGTCACCGAATATGCCAGAGCCAAGCGATTCGAAAATCACCGATGTTGGCACTACTACCTACAGAGCACCAGAGCTATTGTTTGGGATACGCAACTATACTAATTCGATAGACATCTGGGCTTTGGGATGTATATCGTGTTTACTTCTGAGCCAAGATGGCAACAGAGATGGACCATTCGGCCCTTTTAGAGGTGATATCGCATTATTTGCAAGACAGGTTGAATCATTAGGAGCTCCAACTAAAGAAACTTGGCCAGAAATGAGTCAATGTGAAGGTTTCACCAGCATGAAGTTGACAACACCTACCCCTCAAGACCCATTTGCAAAACTCGCACCAAATAGTGATAAAGCTACTCGAAATGATCTATTGGCAAAAATGCTGGTATTCCAGTCCACAGACCGCATTAACGCGACGGAAATATGTACAGTGATACGATACAAATGAGATACAAATGAGATACAAATGAGATACAAATGAGATAACAGATAAGATAAAGATGTGATGAAAAAGAGACGAAATCAAAAGCATGCAATTAGATATATGAGATAGAGATGCTGGCTAGGTACCCAAGATGACTAGATCGAGTAATGCAATAATAAATATATGGTAGATCACAGATGATCGAACATCAATAGTAGATCTCCACAAAAGGCTTCTTTACACGGGTGAATCGACTTTTACACTCTGACACAACACACGTCTTGAGCAGTGTATCCTTCACACGTCGATTAACGGCAAGACTAACACATCTTCCGCAATACAAATGTCCACACCTAACAGTAGTGAAAACCTTTTTAGATAACATAATGTCACCGTCAGTCACAAAACACCCCGTCTGCTTTGATTCTTCGTTGGCTGAATCACGATCCAGTCCTACTCCCAATACAACATCACACCGACTACATACAATGTTTGTAGTTTTAGGATGAGTGTCATGGTTGTTGCTGTTGTTGTTTCGTGGGGAATCATGTGTCCTTTTGGTACTAGTGGTAGGAACAGTGGTATCAGCATTGGTAGTGTTAGTCTTAGCACCAGCAGCATTAGCAGTCTTTAACTTCTTGGGGACTGGTTCTTCAATGTCAACTGCAGCCCTGGCACTCTCCTCCAAAGATCTTGTGAACCCAGTCCGGGTGGTTTTGGGAATTTCAGGTTTCTTAATGTCATGTTCAGATACTGTATTGCGATGAACATCATGATCTTCTAAACTCCGCATCAGTGCTTGTCTGATCATGGCTTGCTCAGTCTGGCTGGCATTTCGAGCTCCTGTCCAGCTAAATCGTAGACGTGTTGGAGGACGAAGACCAGAATCTTCAGCCATTCCCCATACGTTTCTTCTGCGTGGTGTGGATCTCGTACTATCCCCGTCGTCGCTTGGAGGTTCGCTAAAAGTAGCTGGAACACGCGAATGAAGGAACGACAAAAGCAAATCGCCAAACTCATCTACAGATCCCTCGTTAGGACCCAATCCCTCTAGGAATTCCAGCATGCTTGGTCGATCACTTGGTTCCAATGCCGATAATGTTGGCTCCAGCAGAGAGGCATTGGAAATGGGAAAGTTGGAACTGTTTGCAAAGTCCAAAGGGGGGTTCAAAATCCGTGATATCGAACTAGCTCCTTGAATGTGACGAGTATTTGGTCGGGAATTCTGCCCAACTATGACTGGATCTGTATCAGATTCATCCGAGATGATCTCTGGGAGTCGGCGAACCTCCATCTCCAGGACTTCGTCCTCGCTGCTACTGTCCGACACTACAACCACTACATCTTCATCTCGTGGCATGTCGGACTGATATGATTCAGAAGCACCAACTAATGTCTAGTCGATACACTGTCGCCGCAACAAAAAAATAATAATCCAAAAGATTGTTGAATCCTTGCTAGATATTCTAGATCCTTTCAAAGTTAAGGTACAAGTTTAAGTGTGAAAACTGCTTCCTAGCTTGGGTAAAGTAAGGCTAAACAATAGTACCGGGGAAGGTGCAAAAAAGAAAATAAAGGGATCAGAAAAAAGATAAATCAGAAACGAAGTTGAAAATGTCAAGACAGTCGTATTAACTGACGGCCCATCAACTCCGTTAATATGTTTAAGCAGCGGATTAAAGCAAGTGTTAGTCCGACAATGTCCGAATTGTATAAGATGAGATTTTTCGATCACCACCATGTAAAGTCCACGGATTATGTAAGGTTATACCGTGGGGGTAAGAAGGCTTGTGTTAACCCGATAAATGCGAGGGATAGCTAGCTTCAGATATGATGCAATATATCAGGCGGATGATTCGCACTGATTTGTATTGATTTTGTATTAACTGGCCCATTAGGTATGACAGTATTTAATACTTTTTTGTTTTTCTTTTGTTTTATTTTGTTTCATTTGATTTCATTTGATTATCATTCTCATCCTCCGCTCAATGCGTACTAGTAGTATTAACTCCGTAGCTTAAGTGCCGAGGGATTAGGGCATCATCTTAACATGAGCATTAACATGAAGGCTCTATATTGTGGACCTAATGTCACCAAAGAGTTCTCGGTCCACGGATCAGAGGGGGTGAAGTTCACAGACAGAGATGCTCCTCAAGAGCCTTCTAATACTGAGCTAGGAAACCTGCGACGAGATATCATGACTATGCAAAAGAACATTAACGAGTTTTTGACTGCTCGAATGAAGGGTAGCACTGCGACAGAAGATGATCTTGAAAAGAAGATTCTGGACGGAGATGAAGAGATCGAGGATTAGACTAAGATTAGACCGGCATTGGACCGTCATTAGGCTGCGATAAGCCGGGATTAGACCAGGAATAGTCTGTGTGATTTAGAGATGTTAGAGACCATTGACAAGCGATATTTAGTAATGGGAGCATGAATAGTTCGGCTGAAAACTGACCTGAGACACTTGGAAGATAGATTGGCACAAGATATCTTGGCATATAGTTAAACCTGGTGGATCATTACCAGAGCCAAGAGATGATATTAGAAATGTTGGCATTTATGCCTAATATACAATAAATATAGTACACAGTGTAGTTGTGAAGGTGGAAGGTCATCGCATCAAGACAAGCTTCTTAGCCTTGATAGCAGTTTTAGGAAGCCGGGTATTAATTGAAGGCTTTTCGACTAGTTGAGACTGAATTAGTTACGAGCTTCGTCAACCATTTGGTTGTGTTTTATCTTACCTTCAACACCACAAAAGTGCTTTGTGAATGACTATCTTTGTCATCAACAGTGTCAGTGGATTTGCCAATCTCCATTAGAGGAGTTCTTTTCATTATCATGGGTTTGCTACCTGAACCAGGGGTCAATTTTCGCTGTGCTAATTTATAAGCTGCTGGTGAATTTGGAGGAGGGATGTTCTCCTTATCCCTGGCGAGCTCTAGTCCATCACGGAATACCATTTTGCTAGTGGCTGTGGCGTCGACACTATCGTGATATATCTCTAACCTAGTCATAATGTGCCACCTGCCGTTTATAAACAACCCGCCGTGTATGGTAGTTGAGTGTTTATTCAGTAAAGTGTTTGGAATATCGACATTGGTTTCTTTTAGCCCTGTCCATAAACAGTAACATCGCTTGCCTATTTGGGTTTGTTTGGGTCATGCCTAATCCGGTCATGTTTGGGGGTCATCATTATCACTATAAACGACATTCAAACAAGTTGAGTTCTTACATTATCGCATCACCATGAATGACCAGTTGATTGATCTGTCGACACCAGCTCCACACAAGGCTGCCACTGTAGACTTCACTCCGACATTATCTCGAGCTCTGACCGAGTGTTTTATGAGACCTCGAATGGCAGCGGCAGCCACTGCAAAAAAGGATGCTACTCTTCTCGATGAGACGATTGTTTTCAAGTCCAAAGTCATGGAAAGTCCGATTAAGCAAATGGTCCACGAGAAGGAGAACTTTAAAATAAAGTCAATAAGTCATACGCCCAGGGACTCTCATAGAGTCAGTCTGAAGCGATCCATCTCTTCACCAACAACTCCGGCAATTGCTAGAAAAAGAAGAGTTCTAGGAGATAGAAGCAAAAACATATCTGCTGTCGGAACACCACAATTACAGCCAAACTTGTATAATCATGGACTGTTGTTTCCTGAAGAAATCGCCAGCAACGAGGTGCAACATCAACATCAGCATCAACATCAACATCAGCAACAACATCAACAGCAACATCAGCAACAACATCAGCAGCAACAACTGCCTACAAGCATTTCCGACAATAACGATAATAACCTCTCAATACCTGGGAAGTCTGTAGAAACCATTTCTGTGCTCAAAAGAGAACAGTCCCAAACTGTAGCTGGTATTGCCAGAATTCAAACGACACCAATTTCGATGCGTCATATCATTGAATATCAACAAGAGACTCTCAAGCGAGTAGTATCGACCCCCAAGGGTGGTGCGATGGGTGGTATAGGTCTAAGATCTCCATGGAAATCACCAGTGAGGATTAAAGCTCAGTTGCATAATACAATAATGACTTCTGACAACGAAGCCTCAACTGCTAAACAAACCGAGTTTGAAAATTGGCTGCTTCAGAAGCAAGTACAAGAATTGAAAGACCTAGTGAGTTTCCTAGAGCTGGAGCGACATTATGAAGCATTTTAAGCCTGTCAAAACCAAAGCTCTCTGGGCGGTTATTATTGCATGAACAAAAAAGGCCTGGAAAAGCTGCTATTTATTTTACCATCATCATCCATCTAATCTAAATTCAATTTGTACTCTAGAAGGTACAAATAGTCATCTAAACAGCCCTGAACAGACTCTTTGATAGTGTTTATATCTTCTTCACTGCTGAACTTGGCCCGCCATTCTTTTTCCCATTCATCGAAATCAACTTTGTATTTCTCCGTTGATTGACCAGGTCGGAATCCATTGGAATTGAGAACATCTTCATGCCATCCATTCCACTTATCGAATGCTTCTACAACCTTTGGTGCACTCTCTTGCCATGATAACATTGATTCGTCATATTCAAGCCCTACGTATTCACATATCTTCTTCATGGCTTGGGCAGGATCGGCCTTGATGTCGCTTGCATCGACAATCAATGGGCTTATATTCTCATCAGTCTGACTATCCTTGACCAAATGGTCATATAATAGACGTAACTCCCGATACCCTGCCTCTTCAGGACGATAGTGATCGAATCCAGTTTTTTCAGATTGAGGTGGTACACAGCACTTGTAGTAAGAAGGAACCGACAAATGAGGAGATCGGATCAAAAAGACAAACTTGAAAGAATCAACAACATCTGTAGGCAATACAGTTGGGGTGTGTTCCTTCTCATTGCTGTACTCTACAAATTTGCTTGCCGAATCTTCAATTGAATCATCATCTTGCTGTTCAAACGATTCGGCAAGGTGAGCAGGTCCATCAGGAGGAATGATGTACTGAGCCATGTCTTTGATGAACACTCTTTTGTTGGATTTAGCTAAATCTTTTTGATCATGACGGATCTGGTTCAAAACAGAAGCAAACGTAGTATTAGCAAACTGGCTTTTATTACATTGCTCACCAGAATACCGAGTCGATAGGCGTTCAGGCCCAAAATAGAATGGATCTCCAAACGGTTCATGAACGCATTGTAAATCTCGTCTAGTCATGAAACTGCGTTCCAGCGCAGTGGACATTGAACGAGGGTGAGTTGCAAGAAAAATGACTGACATTATGTTGATGGAAGATGTCACAAAATTAACTACCCACATAATTAAATACTTTGCTGTGACGTCATGCAGGGTATACATAACAGTAGGCTATATTTGCTGCGATGCAGAGCCGACAGATGAGATGGGAGTGGAGGTGGAGGTGCGTCTCCAACAGGCTCAATACATTGCAAACAGTCCATATGAGAGACATTCAAAACAGGTTTATGGAAGAAACGATATGAATTTAACTTTGAATTCTATCAACTGTAAACCTCTTTTACCCGTCGGCGAACTTTATTCTGCAGCTAATATAGGCACACCGTACACCGCACACAGCCACAGGCAGGTGGCTGTCATTTATACTATAATAGTGGCTGCTCAATGACACTATTAAGACATCTAAGTAACAACAAAAATACAAGTTAAACAAGCGAAAATAAGCAAAAGTAAATTATAAGCATAAAAAGCAAAAAAGAAAAAAGATCGCAAATATTACAATTGAATAGATAAAAAATTTTACTCATACAAATGATTAGACAAGTGCATTGGTTAAGTCATCACTATAATACTTTTACAGATCCTTCTTGAGAGTACCCATGAAAGCGAGCTTCTCAGCAGGAGTCTGGAATCGTCCCTTACCGAACTTGGAAGCGGTGTCGATCCATTTAAGCTCAACCTTCTCAAGAGCCCGTCGGGAAGTGTGAACCTTAAGGGACTTTCGGAGAGTGACAACTCTCTTCTTGACACCAGGGATAGAACCCTTGACAACGACGAAATCGTTGTTGATCTCACCATATCGGACGAATCCTCCCATAGGAGTGATAGTCTTCTTGGTTCGGTCAAAGTTGGTGGCAGCATTGGCCTCATCATCACCCTTACCAACTCGGTAGACCTTGTGGTTGATGGAAGTTCGGTGATGGTATCCGTCCTGACCGGCTCGGGCAACAGTCCACTGAACGTGGGATGGATGCCAAGCTCCAATACAGGCGACCTTTCGGAGACCTCGATGAGTCTTTCGGGGCAACTTCTTGGTTCCCCATCGGGCGGTAACACCCTCGTAACCGTTACCCTTGGTGACGGCAACGACATCGATGACCTCGTCCTGCTCGAAAACAGAGGCAACGTCAACGGTCTTCTCGAAGTGCTCGTGAGCCCACTCGACCTTGTCAGCGATGGAACCACCGTTGATCTGGATCTCAGCAAGGTGGGCCTTCTTCTGACCAAGAGGAGTCTTTCGGATCTGAGTGTGGGCAAGAACTCGCACAACAGTGGCGTACTTCTTGATTCGCTCCAACTCAGAGGCAACAGAAGTGGAACCCTCAGCGTACTTCTTAGCGTACTTGGTGAAGGCCTTCTTCTTGGACTTGTACCAGTTCTTGTAGAATCGTCGCTTGACCTCATCAGAAAGGTGCTCAGCCCACACGGTGGTCAAAGATCGGAGACCTCGAGGAGTCTCAATGTAACCAACGGCACCGACAATAACCAAAGGAGGAGTGTCGACAACGGTGACGGCCTCAACGATCTCTCGCTTGTCCATCTTGGATCCTCGTCGGTCGAGGTCTCGGACGGTGGTGGTCATACCAGCCTTGTAACCAAGGAAAGCAGTCAAATGAATTGGCTTAGTCTTGTCATCAGCAGGGAATGACTTGACTCGTCCCTGGTGCTTGACAGCTCGCTTTCGGGGAAGGAATCCCAAAGATCCGTGTCGAGGTTCTTCGTACTTTCGGTGCGACATGTCGAACTTTGTGTCTGAAGGTGTTAAGAAACTTTTCGGAGTCTAAAGAAAGGTATTTGAAAAATACGGTTAGGGGTGATCACAAAATGTGACTGCTTTCCAAGATAGGAAAGTGTCGTGGTCGCATCAGCCGTACGAAATAACCAGAAGCAGAAGCAGATGCGATGAAGATGATGCAGCTCAGGGGCTCGTCAGTGGTGAACGGTGAGGAAATATTTCAAAGGTATGGATAAAATATATGAATGAAATACAAATGAAATTCAACTGACTAATTTAGTGACTCTTTAATACAATCTTGTGACACTTGAACACTAAAATCCAGGTGAAAATGATGTATCTGGCTGGAGCAATTGACGTTCTCTAATGATCTCGACCCACTCTACTAGACGTTTGTAAACTGATTTATCAAATATATCATTATCTGTAGCCTATATATGGCTTTTTTAGATAATCAATGCGGATCAACTTCTAATCTAATCCAAATACCACTGTAAACACTAACCATTACTATGATGAGCCAGACAGTATAATACAGTAAATAATGCATTAGGCAGTTACAGGATGTCGAAATCGTCCAACCTTTTCTCGCTGAGCGTTTTCACGGGCATTTCGCACCACTTCGAGGACATCCTTAAGTGCAGTTCTCCATGTCTCCAATCGAGACTGAATAGTATGCCATTGCTCAATGCCAAATTGTCCAACAGGGCTGGCCCGGTGGATATCAAAAGATCTCTCCATCTGGCTCAGACGTCCCTCAACAAGACCTGCACGAATGGCATCAATCACCCAAAGTTCAACCTCCTGCTCAGGAACATCAATAGACTCAGCAATGTTGGTGTATGAAACTGCACTGGTTTTGGATCGGAATGCCACGGCTGACAGTCCAATAACCTTAGTCTTACGGACAAGCTCGTCCCAGTCATCGATACCAGAGATGTTTGAACCAGAGTATCTAGCAAGGGCCTTGAAATCACCGGTAGACACCAATTCAAGAACATTAAACAACTCAGAGTCAGATTTGGCAAGTGCCTGTACAGCCTCTAGCTCTAGCACTTCATCAAAGTCATACACAAAGTCAGATACGAGTGCCAATGACACGAGCTTTTGAGCCAAAGGACTGGTTCCATCACTGTTAGCACCACTATGGGACACTGCCTGCACCAAATACTTGTATGAGATCTCGGGATCAGAATCTGCGCTCAGTATGTCGCTGACCTTGGCGAATAGAGCAGTTTTGGTTGCATCATCAACTCCCCAGTCCTTGAGCCACTGAGGAAGCTGTCGGAGCTGGCTAACCAGCAAGTGGATAGAGTTGGTAGAATTAGCAAATGTCAACATGGTGTCAAACACATTGTATCGTAATGGTGAGTTGACAGGAAGGATATTGAAAAGGTTAGTGAGAACTGACAACACCTGCAAAGCACCTGACGATGTTGAAGCGGGTGTAGAAGCCAAATTGTTCAGCAAAATGGGCAGCAGTTCTGTCAAGTTTGACGAAAATGTCAAGATATGAAGAACCAAGTTGTAAGCAGGCTCGAACTCTCGCTCTGGAGCCTTGGAAAGCACTGCGCTCTTCTCAGCAATTGCCTGGAACGTCCGCGCCTGGTTCTCCTCGGACTCATCTTCCATGAGCTGTGTTGTGTACTTTTCGAAACTTGAATCCTCAGAGGTAGGAGGGTCAAGCTTGTCGATGTAGGCAGAGATCTCCTGGACGTAATCGCCCAGGACTCCGTCCACGATCATATAATTTAGCTGACTGTCGGCCATAGTGGTAAAGTGAAATTTTTCGAGAGGCTGCAATATGAGGGCTGGGCAGAGGGGCCTTTGCGACGTGTAGACAATTATAATATCCCTGGAATTGGAGGTGACAAGCAAGACAAATGGATCAATTGCTCACGAAAATGCAAAAAAAAAGACTTTCACACTATTGAATGAACTATTAATATTGTCCAGACTCTTATGACTGTTCGTGTTAGCTGCGGATTTGACTCTCTTATTGCTGCCATACAACTATGCCTCTCTACCTCTGTGGCTTATAGGTACGGCTGTGATGGTTTGGGTGCCTTAGGTGGTGCGGTGTTGTGCTGTAATGACGTTGGGAGTTGCTTTGGGTGGTGCTGGCGGCGGCTGTCGTGCCGGTTGCAGGTGTCAACAACGCTTCTGACACTGCAAAATGTCCCTATGAAAGAACTTCAGAGCACAGTATTGACAAGTCTATATATGTATATAGAAGCATATAAAAGCATTTTTTGGTTCCTTTTACTAGTGATACTAGAGGTGATTCTGGCTTGCTTCTCTAAACAAAAGAACGTGTATTATAAGAGGTTGTACCACAGTAGTTAGATAACCAGGCCTCCCACCGCCGCTACCTCAATTGGGAAATTCTTAGCCACATTTTACTTTGATAGTTTCGTAAGCCACATTTACATGCATGTTAAAGTGCACCCATGCAGCCCCCCGTTCGAGCTTAGTGCCCGTCCTTCTAGACAACCATGGGATGTGGAATGAGTACCGACTCGTCGCAAGACAGAGCGGTCCAGAGGCAAGCACAGAGGTCTGAATCTAATCAAGAAGTAGCTCATAATGGTATACCTTCTGGCTCAACTGGTGGTGATTCCACCGGTGGGGGTGGGAGTGGTTCCAGACAGGATAGAAGGATCGCCCAGCGGAACAATGATATCGAGGCAACACTGACAGCGGCCCGTAAAAGAGCAAATATGATAAAGGTTCTTCTTTTGGGTGCTGGGGAGTCTGGCAAGTCTACAGTGCTCAAACAGATGAGATTGTTGCATGGTACGGGGTTTACCCCTTTTGAGCGCAACCAGTATGCCAAAGTTATCTGGTCGGATTGTGTACAGAGTATGCGAATTCTTATCCAACAAGCCAGAGTACTTGGAATACGTCTGGACTGTGATAACCCATCGTCTCCATTGCACAGATATAAGTCGACTCTTTTTGAGACCGACGAGTGGGATATCCTGAGGAATGAATTCAACCCCAAGGCTAGAGACTTCCTATCCAAGTATACGGTGGACATTGGACATAGCAATGGCTACCAGGCAAGCAAATCTGGGCAATACTATGGTGAAGAAGCTGATGTTGAAGACAATTATGGTGTAGTCAATGAAGATGAGGATACCACAGATGAGACTAGCCCGCTTCACCAGAGGTCATTCCCTTCTCGTCAGGAGGTTGCAACTGCAATCAGCCAACTTTGGAACAATGACTCAGGTATCAGTCAAGTATATGACAGTGCCAACAAATTCCAATTGGAGGTCAATGCAAAACACTACTTTGATAATGTGTTTGATTTTGCAGACCCAGACTATAAAGCCACTGACAATGACATTTTGGTTGGGCGAATCAAGACCACAGGGATCTTCCAAATGACCTTCAATATCAAGGGAACACCTTTAAAGATGTTTGACGTAGGAGGACAGAGAAGTGAGCGTCGTAAATGGATCCATTGCTTTGATAATGTCACAACTGTCATGTTTGTCGCTGCAGTATCAGAGTTTGATGAAGTGCTGTTTGAAGACCACACTGTCAACCGTATGGAGGAAGCTCTGACGCTATTTGAACAGATATGTGACACAAGGTATTTCATCAATACTCCAATGATATTGTTTTTGAACAAGATTGACATTTTGAGCACAAAGCTTCAGAAGTCATCCTTCACTAACTACTATCCAACGTTTAGGGGAAACCCACTCGATGCCAATCAAGTGTGCGACTTTATAACACAACAATTTGTTTCCAAGAACAAGAATCCCAATAGACCAGTTTATGTTCACAGAACATGTGCTACTGATACCAAATCCATGTCGTTTGTGATATCTGCAGTTACAGATATCATCTTTCAGAAGAACTTGAACTGGAGCGGGGTTATCTAAAGATGGTATATGATAAGGTATGGGATTGGGATATATTAAATTACTATTACATTATTTTTGAATTTGAATTATATTATAACTCAACCGTATTTGACAGAGTGCACTGAAAGTATGTGACAGTTCTGTGACGGTTCTTCCACAGTGTATTGTGTGATCGATCTATCACATATGTTCGGACGATGATCGAAGATGGATGGATCCATCTCACATGACATTGTGACATCTTCTATTCGAGTGTTCCATACATGGGGTACTGCACCACTCCGCATAATATACCCGTACAAACAATGACAATCTAAGCTCTTCACATGCTTATCTTTGTCACATGTAGGTTGTCTATCCTCGGCGGCCATCGCGCGGCATTGATAGAGTGGGCGGGCATGACCGGGGCCGACCCCGGAACCGAGCCCAGTCACCGAGATCACCCGAGATGGGAATGAAAATAGCCGAGCCTTTAGGAAACAAGAAAAAAACAACTAGATCATCATCAAGATAGTTTGTAATAATTGGACTTTATAAAGTGATTTTTCACAACTGGCTCAGCTTTATTTGTACAGTGCTTGTATCAAATACGAGCTATAACCGGCCTCTGTTTGTTTACCGGTTAAAATCGACGTCTACCCCACACATGTAACCATAATGCGGAAGAGCCGTTTCTCCGCGAAAATGGCCCCCCCACCTCTTCGGCTTCTGCCCCCAGCTGCTGCAACCCCATAATTTGCAAATAAATAGGGGCCCATGTCCGGCGGGTATCTGTCATAATTCATCGCTGTTACAACTGCCAATAGATATAGATAAAGTGATCTGTTTGTCGACAAAAAAAATAGCTAATATCTTCAAAGACATTAGCTTGCACTTTTACATTTGAACAGAGTGAATTTTTTTTCTCACCTATCGCATATTATACTATTTGATCCCAGACGGATTATCCGCATACATACGTCGGGCAGATTTTTTTAACCTATCTGCACGTTATTTCAACAACTGTTTCTTCAACCAACAGTTGTATTTGCTTCACACATTAAAAGCTAAGAAATGGAGCCTATGAACATTCAGTCTTTTCCTTCTGGAACATCCTTGAGCTCGTATAGCTCTACAGAGGAGCCTGCGACTCCTCTGAGTGGATCGCCCGCGAATGCAAACTTACTAGCCGGTGGATTTGCCGACTTCGAGACTTTACGAAAAGCACATATGAGCGACTTTGCTCCTGGCATGACTACACCTACTAGTACTCCACAAAAGTCTTTGCCAGTATCTTTTGACATCCTAGCCGAGGCTGCAAAGCGAGCAGAAATGAGCTTGCTCATTGATGACTTTGAAGCTCTTTGATGATCACGAACCACCCATTATTTATTGCATAATCTAATATTATTTCACCATGAATCTTGATGAATCTTGTTGTAGTAACATGTAAAGTTTTGAAGTTCAGATCTTGAAAAAATCTATGAAAATCTATGACAGATCCTTGAGTGACCCTGAAAAGCTACATAGAAGAAGATCTACCTGTAAAGGATCCATGCAGACCCACTAAAGACTCTCCAAGGAATGAGAAGCAGTGGATGAATGCTGTTAAAAGTTCAAAGAAAGGTTCATGAAAGGTCGTTTAAGACCCACGAAAGATCTGCAAAAGACCTACGAGAGACCTGCGAAAGATCTTAGTTCAAGAACACAAGTCCATCATAATACAAAAGTCACAAGTCCTGTGAGAGCGATTTCATAACTACTATAGTGTAGCACAATTTCGACAAGATTTTGACAGCTTCCAAAGCATACACACTCAAGCTAGAGCCCGTGCTCGGAAATAGCCAAACGTAAAATTACAAATAAATAACGTCGTCATAAGAGCACCAACAGACACCATTAGAGATCGCCAACTTAGAGTCTCCAAAAAGCCATTAATGATTTCAGCTGCCAGTTCAGCATTAATGGGTAGCCGCCGAATCGATTCAGGATCCTGTTCCATGCATTTTTCGAGTTCCAGACACATATCATCCAGCGCAGGAGGTCGAATATCTGGTCGACAGTCGTTTTCCAGATACCTCTTAGTACATAAGGACATTTCTGAAATAAGATCTGATTTGTACTTTGCCATTTTGTAGTCAACATCTCTCCAAAATGACCGTAACGAAGAACTGATAATATACAACACAAAGCACCATACTGCAAAGTTGAATCCAAATTGCATGTAGCTGGACAAGATGTAGGGGATATTATGATGTTTTGCAATCCATGCAAAGGTCGGCACTGGTAATAGAGACTCATCTATTCGAGAAATATCCTGCCCAGAATCACCACCGCTAGATTCGCTTGCCATATGTAACGAAGGTGCTAGCAAAGTTGGAGCATCAGAACCAGATTCATTGTCTGATACTGCATAATTAGACTGATTGATGGGGTATGACGATGCACCTGAATCAATCAAGGAATCATATAACCTAGTTCCACTAGACTCATTTGACGACGGCGTAACATGGATATCGAAATCATCTCTTGGACGGATTCGTCTCACAAGTGATCTTCCAGGCGTACTGGCCGTAGTATGGGCTGTTGAACCACTGGATTCTGAAATAGAGCCAGAGCTGTTTGTATGTCTGCTATTATGAGACAATTTTGAAGATGCAGAATAAGACTCTTCACTTGGAATGGGGTCTGTTTCAGTCCCCATGCTTTTATACTTCCTCCCTGGACTCGCAAGCTCAGCTCCAAGTCGAGTAGGCGACAGTAGATTCAATATAGCTCTTTTTGGAGTTGAATCAGATCGACTTTCATGCAAAGGTGCCATTGGATGACGCTGCTGACGAATAGGAGTATCTGAATTCATGCCAAAATGCGATTGATCACTGGATCGAACTGGCACATCAATATCCATAGCACTGTCATAGTCCATCATATCGACATCCATGACATCAGAGACTGTATTCATTTCCGTATCTATAGGTTCATCCACTTGGTCAAGTGACAACTTCATGTCATCGACTCGAAATGCTCTATCCTCGACATGGCTATTAATAGACTCGAGAATCCCATGAACATTGAATGGGTCTGATGCCATGTTATGACAGAAAGCTTCACAGACCCTTTCCTTGGTTCAAGTGTAGAAGGGATTAGTACCAGTACAACCACAACAAATGTAGTAAAAGTTAAAAAATAATTCAATTCTTGGATTGAATTGAATTGAATTGAAACGAGAAAAAAAATCAAATATATTATTTATATTTTGTATGGTAATTTCTGACCTTTTATGTCATTTGATATAATAAGATGATGAGGTGCGTCAAGAGTGTGTTCGGCTAGTCGCAACAATAATCTTTAGGTGGATCCTTCCAAGAACTCCTTCTCAGTGATTGTTATAAGAATCCTTGAAGAAGTCTTGTTGGCAGATCTGGCAGACTACGATTCACGCTCACTTAGAAAATAGCACGGGATCCGTGATACATCAGAGATGGCTCTACCGAAGCAACAGAAATAGGAGACCGAACAGGGAATCCGTCAAAACTGCTGGCATAAGTAGCAACTGAGTGGGCAATGAGCTTTGTGTTGACAACCCAAGCTTCGTAGTCAACATTGGAAAGATCATCACAAAGCAAGTGATAGCACTGATCATATTGCTCCTGTTCAATGCCTCCAAACAGTTCAACTTCTTCCTTGGTTTTGAGTCCTTCTGCACCAGTAGCCACTCCTCCAGATGGAATACCAGCGATCAAGAACCCAGCATAATCACTTCTTCCGTCGAAAGGAACAAAAGTGTAGTTGACATTCTGCTCCTCATAAAAGTCAATGTAGAGCTGCTTCAGGTTGCCAGAACCATTGGGATGCTCCTCATTGTTTGCATTATAGATCTGGTAAGCATAGTTGGGAGATGCCATCATATCATAGTCCATGAATAGGCGGATTTTTTGGTTCTCCTCTTCAGTCAGTTCTTCAGCATAGTAATCAGAACCAAGCAAACCCTCCTCTTCAGCAGACCACCACGCGAATCGCACAGCATTTTTCACGTCAAACTGGGTTAGAAAGCTAGCTACTTCCAAAAGAGAAACAGTTCCGCTGCCATCATCGTTGATACCAGGACCAGCAGTAACAGAGTCCGAGTGGGCTCCGAGCATCACAATGTTGTCCTTGTCACCTTGATAAGTCTCAGCAATGACATTATGAGTGCTGACTTGGTCTACATATGAGTCCATAAGCAATGTAGCATTGTGTGACTCGCCGTTTCCAATGGCTTCAATGTACTTGTCACCAAGAGCCTTGGTAATACCAACCGTAGCAACCTCATGGCCAACAGGTGTTCCGAGAGTACCAGGAACAATTCCACTGTCCTCATTATTGTAGATAATAGCACCCACGGCACCAGCAAGTCCTGCGAGCTCGGACTTGTCTCCGAACGGACAAGTACCTCGCTGGATCAACACAATGGCACCAGCAACATCAACAAAGTCCGAAGAGGAACATCCGTCATTAGTAGCCACAGCAAGTCGAGCAGTGATAGGCTTCTTGTCCGGTGTGGGAGGACTCAGCTGGAACGCATTGACATCAGGCACATCGGTACCGTCGATTGCCAGATAGAAATCATGGACTCGTCCAGAGATGGCAGTAAATGCCTGAGTAGACACATTGTAGTAGTCATCATATTTGGACAAAGAATCAAGGATATACTGAAGTGTAGCATTATGACCAGGCGATCCAATCACTCGGGTAGGATGGCCAAATGCCTCTTCAGACTCCTTAGCAGCTTCATAAAGTGCCTGTGCTCGATTCGACAAGCCCTCCTTGGTAACTAGACTTTGAATGGTATCAGAGTCGACAATTGACGATCCAGATAAAACCACCTGACCTTCAAGAGGAGCTGCCAAACTAGAGCTGATAAAAGATAAAACGAGTGTACTGAACCTCATACTGCTGATGAAGGATCAATGGTAATGGTAACTGACTAAATGGTGGTGCGATTCGCCGCATTTATGATACATCAGCCAGCCAGACTAGGCTGCATGACATATACGAGTGCCGTACAACCCACACAAAAAATCTCCATTCGGAGGCCGCTATCGGTGCATTAAATGCACTCCTATCAACAGGACCCACTGGTAACCAACTTTACCAGTTTGAATATACGAGGGCGTCTTAGAGTTCATAGATATGGCCAATCAACATGCCTTGTTTCGGGTGCCGGACATTACACTGGTGTACTAATTAGGACTAGTGTAACGGCGTGGTGGGGCATTAGCTGCCCTATGTGGGGTATGCCACAGTACTAATAGCATAAATCAACCGTAACATTGTTAACGTTGTCAAGTGCTGTTAAATGACATCAACCAAACTAACATTATGGTACTCAGCATACCAGTCTACAAAGTCCAAAGATCACGAGGTTGATCCATTGGAAGATGCTAACTCTTTGGCCAATTTTGCAATCACTTCTTCAACACGCTTGTAAAGCTTGTCAGAATGCAAAGTTTCAGAGTTGATATAGTCTCCAACAGGCTTATATACGGGCACACTGTCATTGGATCGCTGCTTTTCAACCTGCCTACTGATAGAACCCTCCAATAACGCCGCGGATTTCGTGCGATCTCGGTTGAGCATATTGGGATCTTTATGAACCTCGTCGTCTACAATTTTATCTAGAGCCGCCAGCAGAGCAGCATTCACATCCTGAGTCAGTTGTCGGTTACGATACACACAGTAAAATTGACTTACGCTTTCTTTAAACTCATGGTATAATTGTCTACGCAGCTCATCGAATAACCCCTTTCGCTTGAACACTGTGATGAGCTCCTGAGAGCTCAAGTTCTGTGACATGACAAGTGGTGAAGTTCAGTCCAGATCCAGTGCGGCATGAACATGAAAAATGTAATGAATGAACGATTGACGTAGATAAATGATCTGACACTCTACAATTTCAATTCACTTGCTGCGAATTGCTATCTTGTTCAATGCTTTTAATTGACAATTGTATGCTTTACAGTGGAATTTTGGTTCAAGGATGTTTTCAAGGGTTATCTACAGGGGTCTCCTTGATCGTACATTTCATCCCGTACCATCAGCTTGAGCCTACACCAACAGCTCAAATCACTAAATGACAGGCTAAATCAGTTGTTGAATGACGAATCACATTAGATTCAATTCGTAGATAGTTCATTACAGTCCTATTGGACATCTTTATATGCATACCGTATCGAAATCGCCGGTACCTGTTCTTGGATGATCCCGTCTATTACAGAGCAGATACGACAGTGTCAGTAGATACAGACTAGAAAGCAGTCGTTTTACAGGCATTTAGTCCTCTCCTGGAGGAATTTCATCCTCGAGAATTTTGATGAGTTTCACGCGTAACTCGGTATAATCGCTTCCCTGTAAAACATCACTGACAAATTCAGTCTCCACCTGTAGCTGAACCATTTCCAGCGCTCCTCGTATGACACCTGCTAGAATATTGGAATACCATAACTCTTTATGTGCACGTCCATCATCCGGAAGCTCCACAAACTCTGCGAGTGGGTTGTCTTCCAAGATCAGGCTGAATTGCTTGTTGTCGGCGGTCCAATTGTCTATAGATGGAGTCACATTGAGGAACATTTTGAAGCCTACTTTAGCAATAACATCAGCAGTATCACGGAAATTTGTACATCTGCCAGTGCCAGACTTGGCTAGAAACTCTTCAATAAGTCGCAATCCAATATTGTAACCCATTTTGTCAAGCTGCTTATTGACCTGAGAATAGTCACCCTCGAAATCCTTACATAGCTGAGCTACAATAGACCCATAGCTGAGGGTCAACAATTCGGAATTCTTTGTTAGGCCAATCCATGACTTTTAACTTACTATCTTATCCACCTTGTACTTCCAGGTGTCTTCACCGACGGCCCTTGGTGCTTTGGACATGTTGTGGGGCGGAGGGAGACTTGGTGTGGCAGACCCGAAGCCTGATCTGGCACAGTACAGAGAGAAGACTTTGAGAAGGCCTGAGAGAAGAAATGATAGAAGAGTTGATAGAAAAGTTGAGTAAAGGAAATAATCTTAAATAGCGATTTCCACTGACTTCATAATGTGGATTGGATGTGTAATTATTGGACAAATGTACGACGAATAAAAATGAATAGCTGCAGAAGCTACATAGTGATATTTACAGGGGAGGGGATACTGGTATACTAGTATACTAGTACGAACAGATATACCAGCATATAAACAAAATCACAAAGATGCAAATATATCTTTAATTATTCATCCTCCTCCAAATCGGCAATCAGCTCTTGAAAGTTACCATATCCGAGTCTCTGAGCACGACGAAGTCGTAATACCGCCTCGGAATAGAGTCTCTTCTGCTCATCGCTATCAACCTCATATAAATTAGCAAGCGAGATCATTGCTTCAGCAGTCATAGAAAATGTTTGACCATCTTCCTCTGACTCTGCTTTGAGCAAGAATTCGACAGCCTTGTTCACCAATTCTTGAGCCTGTGCCAGGTCTTCAGCGGACAGTTGTTGGTCGTTTTTATCTTCGTCTTCGTCTTCGTCTTCATCATCGTCATCATCGTCATCATCGTCATCATTGTCTTCATCGTCTTCATCATTATCCCCTGTTCCCTCTACTATCGCCAGCAACGGTGCAGCCAGAGACAAGTAATATTGACCCAGTCCACGATTAGCCCACTTTTGTATTCCCGAACTAGCTTCGTCACGATCTTTGTCTTTACCTTTGGAATTTGTCATACTATCTATAACCTTCATATATCG
Organism: Sugiyamaella chiloensis; assembly: GCA_030578775.1. NCBI lineage: Eukaryota > Fungi > Ascomycota > Dipodascomycetes > Dipodascales > Trichomonascaceae > Sugiyamaella > Sugiyamaella chiloensis. The sequence goes on from JAKTZE010000007.1 coordinate 503,304, forward strand.
AATTTTACTCCATTCGAGATACTTTTCGTACTTGCCAGCAAGTTTACCCTTTTCAGTTTGAGATTCCAAAGCAGCAAGACCGTCTCCTATCTGGAGAAGATCTTCAATGGCAGATAATTTCTCCAGATTCACACTTGGATACCCAGCCCCGCTATCAAGTACAAGCTTCTCTGCTGATTCAAAGTCGTTAATTGCCTCCTCTATGATTGGGAGTGTCTTTACAGCAGCATTATACCTGCTCTTGTCACGACTCAGGCGGATGGTATCGTCTGCCAAGGCGATTCGAGCCTTTGACCTTGTGAAAAGCAAATCACTATTAGCACCATAATCTTCCAATCCACTATCAATTCTATCGATAGCGGCATTAATGAAGTCTTCTGCTGATTCACTTTTCTTTTGAGAATCTTCATCTTCTGCTATGAACTTGGCAAGGTGGACAAGAGCATTAGCATAGACATCATGGAAACTGACCGGCAATTTCTCTGTAGATTCGGCAGAATTCCGTAAAATTCGGTCACATTCATGTATCACTCCATATAAGATCTTTGGAGAATCACGATCAGAGTCCAGAAATGTTCGGTATAGGCCAGACAATTGGACAAACTCATCATCTGGATCCAACTCCTGTTCCAATTCAACTGTCAACTGTTGATCTCCAGGCTTTGGAGCTTCGTCCAGCGTATCATCAGACCTGGTAGCTGGTTTCAGCTTTTTGTTTTTAGACGTTTTATTTAATCCCTGAGGACGTTTGGCCATTGTCTTTTGTGTTTAATGCCTGTATTGTCGCTTGAGGTGAATTTTTCAAGCATATTGCCTTTTTGGGCCTATGCACGGCTGACGTACTTAAATATGCCTGGTGTTGACAAAGTGCATTTTTTAAACAAAGTAGTGAATTTCGGATTTCTCATGAATAACTGCCCAATAAGGTAATTATTTAAATGCTAATTGCCTAATACGGTAATTAGCACTTAAATACGATCTGCCTAATACGGTAATTGTATCAATAATTAATTATTAAGCGATAAAAAGCTGAATGTGTCCTTTAAAGCTTATGAATATGAAGGTAAATGACAATTATTTTTTCTGTGCATTTTACAGCTTATTTCAAGATTCCCACGCTGTTGTTCAAGATCAGTCTTATAGACTAGGCTGTACAGATGCATGCAGCATATCAAGCAGTAACATGAAGCGTAAGTTATCACGACACAGACGGGCATCGGAGCCAGCATTAGATTTGCCCTGGAGAAGCTACTGGAACTAATTACGGTTATGCATTATTCATAATTGCAGCTTCACATCGCGTCAGAGCTGATTGAGTTAGTACGGTACTCAACGAAACTGCCTCCAACAACTACCCCACATTGTTGCATATCATGGGCGGTGGGGGTTTGCCGATGATAAGAACACCCCCAATGCTGTTGGCTAGTCGTTGGGGGCCATACATTCGTCATTGATCGGTGGTTGAACTAACTAAATTAGGACCGATATGAGCTCTAAAAAGAGGGGCGTTAAATGAAATAATAAAATAAAGCCAAGCGATCATAGTGAGTGCGAAGAACATCAGTTTGGGGGTGTTGGGGATTAGTGACGGTCATCGACAATTACTGAGATTGTAATCAACGATACAATCCGGCTATGATCCATAATTTCTTTGTTCGGTAATTCCCTTCCTTGTTTATGAATCAACCCCTCACCATCGGTAATACTCCTCACTGACTGTGACCCACCAGGCATCTCCGAGCCTCTCTGTGCTGCAGGGAGTGGTACGGAGAATCAATGACCCGCATACTTATCTATTGTAACGTGTGCAATCATGTATGATGCAACACGACGACCACAAGTAAAGGCATTCTCGTAATGGGAAGATTTATGAAAATAAAACCCAAGCTTCAATAGCAGTTTCCTTGCCATTAATGTCCTTTTCTCTATTGAAATATCGAATCTAGAACCGCCTGAATTGGCTTCGGTTGCCTGTGTTTATACCCCATCTTCTTTGTTTGATGCTCCTCATCATCTGAAGTCCAAAGCGTTTACTCGGAATTTAGCCGATGGTGTGAGAATCGCGCCGATTCCGTAGTGATGTGGGGTATATCAGCCGCCTCTACCTGCAACAATTGTTCTGTGCGGCACCACTTCCAGTTGTCCGAGGTTGCATCTACCGGCCGACCATCCCCGGTAAATCACTGCGCCTGGCGGGGTAACAACAAACATCATATCTCTCACCAGAACTTCTAAAACAGGTAATCAACAGATTGACTATCTGTAGAGCTCAGTACTTGCTCAAATCAATGCTAATCGGTGCTGTTTGGAGCCACCGGACTTGCTGCTGATTATGTGACATCACGATCAGTCACACTACCAATCTCCCGCTTAAGGTTCCGCGAGTTACCATCACAACGAGCCACACTTAGTCCGGACCCGGTACCACCCAGTGGCTGGGCTATCATTCATGCACTCTCAATTACCGTGCATTAGCAATCGATGCGATTGGTCAAGACTACAATATTTTGACTGTTCGTTATAAATTTTTGAATAGTGCAAAACCATCCAATCTATATCAAATTGAAACGTTGTCATCGAATTATCGCTGGTAGCTTGTTGCTATATTGAACATTGCTAAGCAATTTTTATCAGGTTAGGAACTAGTTTTTCCGACATGCATACCCCGCTATATGTTGATCCTTGCAAAGTTGTCGGCAACTCACCGAAATCAACAGTATCAAACTAGAAAACAATAGCAACACTTGTCCCAGTCGAATCAAGGAGTGCATTCAAGTTTTAGACGAATTCGTAAAATATGAGTTATCACAGACCATTTAATGAATGAATCAACCGACTAACACTAACCGAGCTACAAATGAATGAATGAACCGAGCCACAACTGAATCTGCAAATGACCAAATCAAAAGCTACACAAATAAAGGATGAATTGTTATTGATTTCATTAGTCGTAAATAAATAGATATGCTAAATAGTGGTCAACTGTTCGAGTTGGAATCATGCTAAATTAAATTAACTCATCGGCCTCCCAGTCCAATCCAAGACGTTGGTATAACTGGCTCTGGACTTGAACCCAAACAAGCTGCTTTTCTTGTCTGGATAGAGACACCTTCTTGGGGGTAGTCTGCTTCTTGAGATAAGATGGAAAATCAGGAGACGTTGAAGAAGATGCGAGAAGTGCCCGCTTCAAGAGCGAGTTAGAAGCAGACGCTGTAGGTGAAGCCGATTCAACCTGCTTCTGCTCAGCCTGACGCTGACGCTTAATCTGTTGGCACATTCGTCGGTAATCAAGTCGACACTGGGCTTCACATGCGAGGTTGAGGAGATAGTTCTCAATAATGTTTCTCCACTCAGGCTTGGTAAGAGGCAGCGGAGTGTTGTGAGGGATGGATTCATCGTCTGCAATCTCGCAATGCATAATACAGTCCTCACTAGGAGACGAAGAAAGAGACGAAGTGGCACTGGACCGCCTTCGGGCAGCTTCCACAGTATATTGAGCAGTTTGAATGAGGAATTTGAGGTCAAACTGATGCTCCTTATATATGTCAGACGAAACCAGCGTCTCAACTATCTTTTCATTTGTAGCCTCTAATGGGAGATACATCATTCTGTAGCCACATTCAGCAATAATAGGCAGCTGTCCATTCCATTCTGGTTTGAGTTCACATACAACTAAAAGACTTCGCACATCATTTAAAGTCCAGTCCACGAGCGCTCGGTCCGTGAACTTGGGCCGGCCCACCGCGTTAATATGGTCGGTGTCAGCAAGGACCTCAGGGGCATACATGTCACAGAACGAACAAGGCAGTACACTTCGTAATGGCATAATTCGTGGCGAGCTGTGAGCGTGCTCGATGTGTGAATAAGAAGCCTTTTCTTTGGAGCCTGGATAGTGGGTGGTCGCAGGCATGGTTGAAATCATAGTCGTCATCGTTTAGGGGAGTGTCCTATTGTCAAGTGGTGTGATGCAAATAATAACTACCAGCTAGATGCCAGTACAAAAATATAGACTATAGCTATGAAAGCAGAAGATAAAAATATGGCTATTGAAGAGCGTGGGGGAGAGGTTTTATACACCCCCAGCCTGCACCACCAAAATTAAGAATTATGGCAAAAAAAGCAACGAGCAAAAGCTTCGGCAGAATTTGTGGATGCATTCAACCGACCGTCCGCGATATCGTGGACTTTCTTTTTCCTGTTCTGGATTAGGTTGTGGAGTGCGGAGAACCCTGCAACGGGGCTTCCGCTGCGTTGCCGCACTGGGCCATTTCGTACGGAACATCCCGTTACGACATAAGCGGGGGTATAGCCGACGGATTTGTGCCTACTGGCTACTATAGCCGGCAGTGACATCTTGCTCCATTGGATGTCTTATTCTGTCATTACAACTATAGTAGCGCCAATTATTTTTAGTGAAAATTACTGGTATAGATACTTGTACAAGGTTATTAAGTTTTAACAGCATTAAGTTCGGTAACTTATTAGGGACACGGACAATTAGTTGTTCCTTGAATACACTATCTATCGAATGCCTTTCTATCAGGGCAAGGGGTAACAGGCGATTTTGGGGGCGGTCCTCTCAGCGGGACGTGGAACATCCGTAAAAGGCACTAAGCCCGTTCTAGGTTTGTAAAGAGCCTTCTTAGCGCCATCGCCATCGAGGCTATTAATTTGGAGTCTAACACAGCAATCGTAAACTGCAAACCAAAGGAATCATCCGTTCGTCCTTGATATGGTAGCAGCAATCTTAACCATTAATTGTTCGATCCAGGTAAACAAGGACCGACCTTCATTTGCCTGGAATGGTTCTTGTTGACGCACTGAGTGGGGTCGGTTCATCGTCGGGGGCTCCGTGTGCAGGGTTTGACGTGGGGTACATAATATGAGGCGTTTGGGATGTGTATTGTGGTAGTTCTTAGTGTGTCTGCAAGATAGGTTGTCTCGATGATTATGGCGGGGTAAAGGGTAAATACAATGCCGAATAGCAACATACACAGCACTAATGAGCTTTGTGGTAATTATACATCTTTGTAACGGCTATAATCGTATAGAGTGCAATACTAATACTCTGAGTGGGCCACATTGATATGCCATGTAAACCGTAGCCGTCACGGCATTGGTACGATCGCTTGCTAAACACATCACTATACTAGATCTAGTTGTATTACAATTTACACAATCCCTAACTGATAAGGGGTCTTTAGATCCTCGCCAATAAGTGGATCACTTGCCATCATCCGGTGGGAAAGGTTTGATCTCATTGACGATCGTTTCTAACCGAGAAGCCGACTGTGGGGACAAATGCATCACGATAACTGCCGCATTCATGTGAAGTTTTGAACTGTGCAGATATCGGCGATGAGGTATGCGCAAATTAGGCACGCACAGGTTTTTTTGCCAAGGCAATTGAATGTGCTTGTGACATTGTGAATTAAAATCATCAGTTTCTCAAGATTGAAAATTTATTGCCAGAACTATTTAGTATGATTGGCGCCGTGTGTATTATTGGGCCACTCCGGCACGATGGAACGGCATCAAAGTGCCGGGGGTTGGTACTACATCAGAACTACTACGCCTAAAGACTCTTAACATGGTTGATGCACTAGGACGATACTGTTCAAGATCACCGAAACGTGGACCCCCTCTGCTGAATACTCCGAGGCCCACCTAACGCTAAGCCCAGTTGGATTAGTATGTGGCACGCGAGAGTGGTGGCTTTATGCGAGATACCGAGGCGTCGCTGCACCTTTTGATAACCAAGGCCTAAACTTGTCAACCAGGGCTACTAAAACTATAATTTGGGCACCAATATACCGTATTGAGGACATTTGACCGAGCTAATAGCTTAGACATATGCAGTCATGCGCTTTGTACGTGTTCCATCTTTTTGTAGTTGAGGTTTGACTGGACATTTGTTCCGTGCATACATACATCTTCTTGGCATGCACGGAACGCGGATTAATATTACGACTGCCCAGGTTGCCTACAATGCAAGGGCTATCCATACAGCCGAGCGGCATCACAGCAGGGCATACAGAACTATGACCATCCATATATCAACAACCACTTTTGGTCGCCTATTTCTTTGCTTTTTGATTTCCGATTTAAATTGTTATTTTTCGATATTTTCACCCCTGACATCGATTAAGCGTTACAAGTTTTTTTTTGACCTCGGAGGTTGGCCAACCCTGGTTCACACTAGTGGACGAACCATGATCCATGCATGCATTTAATTAAAGGCTAAATGCAGACTAGCGTACACTAATGTATGATAGACACTGCACATGCTATATAAAACAATGGCCATTAAACAAGATAATGGTCCGTCAATGTGTGTGTGCCGATTAGTGTTAATTTGACAGTGGACTTTGACCCCTCTATTGCAACAAGGGCTTGATCAACTGCAGGTACGACACCAGTAATTATCAATAGTCTTGGCATTGTACTTGTTCCAATGTATCGGAATCAAAACTGTCTATTGCATTCGTTCCATACAAACAAAGAAACTGCTGTGGTATGTATGTATCGATCGAATCGAATCGAATCGAACTTTGCCATCCTTTGTTCGATCGATCGATGGACGATAGCTAGACGCACTCAACCTTGCAGCCAAGCACCTGTCAAACTCGCAGTGGGTAGCCAGCCCTTCGGTCAACCTTGGATAGGGCTGGCACTTTCCTACATTAGCCCGCTCCATAATTTCTTCGAATCAACCAACCATGTGAAAACTCCTCAGTGACATTAAATGAGCAATTAACTAACTAGCCATTTTCTTGGTGGCATGTTTTTCAATTGTATTTAGGATACAGTTGGATATTTCACAATAACCACTCTTGCAACCAGTATAAATGTTGCTGACCAGTTCTGGAAAGGGCCTGACGAGATCAAAGAAAGCATTATAAGAATTCTAGATTGTGTTAGAATATTTTTACGAAAAAGTTATGTTGATGCTATAAGCCGAATTATTAAATCTGAGAAATAGAGTGTGAACGAGTCATTTCTTGTCGGCGGACAGCGTGGTATATTCAAAGTGTCTTCCTTTGGTATGTCCGTATAAGGGATGGCAGGGAAAGCTAGTGTTTACCGTAATCAGCATAGATGCTTACATCGTCAATGAGGAGTGGTTGAAGAAGTAAACTTTATGAAAATTAGTCCAGAGATGGTTGTGGAGAATTCAGATAACGACGAAATCGTTTGGTATTTATATGATCATCCAATAACCATTACAACTGCTACTATTATCCAGGAGAATATGAGTTTGGTCTCAACGCATTACTTGCATCTTCACCGAAGTGTGATCACATCAGCTTTCTCAAGCATTGCAGAGCCATACGTTACAAAATGGAACTTTCCGCAAAAGATTAAGTGATCGAAATGGCAGCAACAACTGGATTTTTAGATATGGGAACAGTTTACTATTTGTTAATACTTAAATATGTCACCAGATCATCATCACCAAAACCAGTGTCGTATGTAGAATCCCTAAAGCCTCTTAACAGCATGAGGCCAGTCGGATATAGGAGACTATTTCTGTGAACCTGTCAGCACTCTCCTGATTACCCTGCCGCAAAGGGCCCAATCACCACCTTCTCTATTACACCTATTTTCATACACAGTAGAATCAAACCTCAATAAACATGGCTATGACCAGTCTGCCAGAGCTCCGTAAGTATCCATTTGCTCCTGCCAATCGGCTCAGTCGAGTGCTTTGCTAATACACTAGTGTCGGAGGAGGACATGAAGAAGCACAAGATCCCCATCCAGTGGAGAGATCGGTGCGCTAGTATGTTGGTTCCTCTCAATAAGTGCCGACGAGAGGGCTGGTTCTTGCCATGGAATTGCCAGCAGGAACGACACGCTTACGAGGAGTGCCAATGGCTGGATTTCCAGCGACGGGTTAAAGAGCTCGAGAAAATCCAGGCTGAACGAGACGCCCAACAGTAGCCTACGAACAAATAAATGCATTGATTGATTGAATCTAGTTATTTTCCCCTGTGGTGTTGTCACCTCCGGGTGTAATTTGAGATGCGGTGGTGTTATCTGCGCGAGCTGAGATCGAATAAAATTCCGTTGTATTTCTGCCCAAACTTCCGTCTATCCCAGATGTCGATCCCAATCTCGTCCAGTAAAGATTGAGTATTTACCGATGGTAGGTCATCGCAAGAGATATTCCGTTCTACACCTTGAAGAGTGTGCCTGATCTGGCATGAATTATACCATCCCATCTCTCTTGTCATATTGTTGACTACAATCGTAGCTTCTCCATTAAACCAAGACTAATGTAACAGGTTATTATTCTCTTTGATTTGTTCCATCCATCATCCCCAACTATTGGCATCCATTATTTCACCATCAATACTCAATTGACCTCCAAGTCACCCTTAAATTTTAACCTAATCTTGATATTCGATATTTGACATTTGATATTAAATAAGTTTGGTTTTTTAAACATATTTTCAATATAGTTGTGCTCATTACTTGGAACTACAGCTTACTAGATCAGTTCATTATTATTAGTTCACAGGTAATAAATATATATAAATACTTTTCTCGTTATTCATTATCATCAGACAACAGCAGCATCGAGTCTACCATTAGGCTGCTGGGCCTTGGCTGACTCTCGTTGCTCACGAAATATTTCAGCAGCTTCAACTTCTCCACGCTTCTTGACCAATTTGGCATGATACAAACCACAAGCGTTGCATAGAGTGCGGGCACCATCAGGTCCCCGTCGCCACTCAGGAGTCTCAGAAATACCACATTTATGGCACTTAATAGTATCCTTTGAGGACGATTGGCGCGATCTCTTCTTGATGGGCCGATGAGGCATCATATCAACATCTGGACCCATCTGACCATTGTCGGAACCGTTCATAGATCCATTCAAAGATCCGTTATGAGATCCATTTCCAATTACATATCCTCCTTGATCATAGGGACTGTGGACAGTGGCATGCAATTGCTGATGCTGCTGTTGCTGTTGGTGCATTACCGAGTGTTGATGCTGTTGTTGTTGTTGCTGCTGCTGGTGCTGCTGGTGCTGCTGGAAGAGCTGCTGTTGGTGCTGATGTTGTTGCTGTTGAAGACGAGCTTGCTCATCAGAAGCCTGTCGACTCCAGTTATCCAGAAACCTAGACGCATATTGCACTCTTCCAACCAGTTCCTGCAAGCTTTCAACTTTTCCTGGGAAATCGGGGGTCTGCTTGACACCGCTACAGAAATGGTACAGATGACCAGCAGTCTCCTGGATCTGGTTCAATCCAGCGATAAACTCATCGCCTGGTCCGTTAGGAGCCATCATAGGCTGTGCTACAACAGGAACGCCGCCATAAGTAGGAGGGCTTGTAGGCTCGATATTGCCGACCCCGTAAGATGGTACCGGATGCTGCATCGTATGATTAGGTGAAAACATAGTCGTGGAGGTTGGAGAGATAGCAGATCCGTTGTGCGCTATATACCCAGGCTGCCCATAATATTGGGGTGGAGGTCCACTCACAGTCGCACCATGTACAATCGCTCCGTTAGGGCCGCTAACAACCAATGGCCGCAAAACTGGTGGATGATTATGGGAGCCCTGCGGACCTGGGCCGGTGGGTCCACCACCGAGCTGAGGCATTGGTGGAGCCGGCCCTGCTATAGCAACGTGGTGGTGAGGAGGTGGTGGTGCAATAGACATTGTGGTAGGCACTGGTCCAACTGGGATATTTTGTATTGGTGGAGGTCCTGTAACTTGAGGAGCACCTGGTATAATCACTTGATGAGGTAGCAGTGGTGGTGGTTGTGAGACTGCTGAGACTGCTGAGACTTGCTGCTGACTGAACTGTTCCAGACGAGGAGGAACTTCTTGTGCTGGCGTCGGTAGTGACGTATACGAAGGTGTTGGTGTTTGACTTTGACTTTGACTCTGGCTCCCTTCTTGACTTGTACCAGATCCTGCTCCAGCTTGATCCCTTTCGTCAGATGTACGTCTTGAATTAGGCGGAGAATAATATCCTGCTAGTTTTGAAATTGACGGGGGAGAGTTTGTGTCGCTTCCTGCTCGTGAAGTTTTCTGAGAAACCATATCACCTTTAGAAGGAGTGTCTACACGAGGAGGCGTCAAACCACCATCTTTTGATTCAACAGGTGTAGATGACCATGATCTCATACTGTGTAAAGAAGGGCCCGGAGGAGGCCCCTGGGTCAATTTCCCTGGACCATGAAACAGTGGAGATGAGTTGTGATGCGGTGTGGAACCATTATGGGGCGATCCAGTGTGCAATCTATTTGTGATATGGTCAATTGGAGGTAGAATTCTGTGGTTAGATCACTTCATACTGAAGTATGTATTCGTCTTACCTGCTCTCTGCATTCATGATGACAAAAAATTATTAGAATCTCACCACTATAATGAACCAGGGAATAATACCGCTGAAAAGTTAGTACAACATCTTGTTGGCACCGAGCGTCTTGTCCTTTTTAAACATGAACGGATGGCAACAACCGGCTAGGAAATCTTAGTAGCTTGGAGCAAGATAATTGAATCTAATCATTACTTCAGGCGTCTCTAGCCCTTGTCCAAATGAGATAGATCAAGATTAGCTTGACTCATTTGAGTAGTTATAGCTACCACAGATTCCCACTGAGGCAACCCCAGATGATAGGCGTTGAACAAAGTTCAGCTCTTTATCATTGGTAATCTCGCAAACACTTTATCGGCACCAATGTATCGTGGTTTTTCAGTACCTTAGCTTTCAATTATCGTTCCTGTCCAGGCGGTTGTTGCTCATGCCATATACCATGCTCACAAAGTTCAATTCCCACAATTCCATTCGAATCAAACTTACCTTTTCGAAAATAATAAGCCTCTAAAATGAATGACAGGGATATTAACAAGAATAATCAAATCAATCCAAAATGATATTGCGGTTTTCCTGGGTGGTCGTACCAATTGGGTTGGTAAGTGAGGAGAAGGCCACTATGTATCTTGTTAATCAACAGTAAGCCTTGAGACGAGCTAGTACAATCACAGATCAAGGATAGACTATTATATAGCACTATTAGCAGATGTTGAAGGATCACAAACAAAGCAACTAGGCAGGAATCAGAAGTAGAGGCCTTTTAGGCAGATCCAATCGATATATATGGATGCACTAGAAGGAAGACGCAGTAGGTCAGACTAGACGAGCATATCGAAAAAAGCAACTACAGGTGCTTGCCGATCTTTTGTTGGTGGGGTGCTAATTTTATTTTTTCGTTCCTGTGCATGACATTTGCTTTTTGTCACGTATTATGGTGTGCAGTTCTTTGTAATTATTTCATTCAAAAGCCTCACAGTGACACAGATATTTGAGACCAATCTGCAATCTCTAAAAATGCGCACTGTATCTGGCGTACCGAGTGCTAACCCACAAATTACTTTTTATAAGCCCAGTTGCTTTTTAGCTTGATTTTTTACCATACCGCTTATTGACAGCATCATTTTTATGCTCGCTTGCCGTTCATCGTGATACGTGGCTGGCGTTCATTTACAGACGAGATCTAAACAGGCTGGCCGATGTATCGACATTCTTCCACAAGCAATATCACATAGGTATTTGTCATGCCTAATTATTATTTTGAGCCTTGTAGGTAGCTCTAAATGTCAGAGGAGATTGAATACTCCTGCTGAATACGCTTGTTAAAGTTGTTACTAAACAGGTAAGGACTTAATTTACCGAGGGTGGTCGTTGGCCTGGAAAAAAGTAATTCTGTTAATGGTTGCTTTTTTCAGTTTCAACAAAAGTAAATATTAATGCTGTCATAAGCACAGTTAGAGGAACATCATAATGGGCTGGGCAGTTTTATACCTAGGAAAACAGCCCACCGCAATAAATGTGCTGGCTTATAACTTCACGTTTGACATTACTATAAGTTGTGATATTTCATTGGAAGCATTATCTGAGCTTCTCATGCATCGCTGATAGCATGATAATATCTGGTTTTCGAAGTGACAGAAGATGTCATAGTTGACATAAATGACAAGGCTGAATATATACAGATCGGAAATGAATGAATGGGGACGCACTCCATCATCCTCCAAATCGAACATATACCAGCCAATCTGTTAGACTACATCGGTGATCCCTTGATTATCATATTTGTTGAGTCGATCTCCTAGACCACCTGCCAACCTATTGTATTAAAATTGGACGAATCAGTTCAGATCGTCCATTATTCAAGGCCCTGCGCGACAGGAGATTCAAATGTAGGATTAGGTTGCACTAGTCAACTTTAACAGAAAAAAGGGGATTGTTCAATCAGTTTTCAGCGTAACATAATTTCATTTCCATGACTTCATCTCGATACAAAGTGCTGAAACATGCCAATACCTTACACAATGCAAACTGGCCCACTGTTGCACAATTACCTGGTAGTCAATCCTCCTCCATAGCCCCACAGCAATGCTCGTATTATAGAAATCATTGATTATAATAATACGTTGATTATAGACACTTTTAGACAACTACAGGGCCACCTCACGTCGCCTTTCTCCTCCATTGTCCTTCAGGTACCAAAAAAAGAACTGTGACCGTCGATTGTCGCTAGTCCAGGTACAAACGCAACTAAGGCGTATACGGGTGCATGCTCCAACTCCGGCTTAGCTTAAGGCTGCACTTATATGCATCAACATGTAGACTAAAAGGGCAGAGACAGGTGCAGGCTGCAAGATAGGATAGCCCATTTTCTCTGGGAATTTGCTAAATTAACAAGCCGAGGTTCAGTATGCAGTGCTGTCAAAGAAGGCCAGAAATTTCTAACACAGAATAATAGACCATATTCATGATTTTTTGAGCTCTGACACCGTTAGATCAGATTCTCCCCGCCGTCGGATTTGCACCCCGCTTATTTTAAAGTGTCGATCCGAGGAATGTGCCTGAACGATCCGATCGAGACTTCATGTACCTTATAATAGGGGTGCTGGAGTGAGAGAAGGTGCAGGGCAACCTGATTAAGTCCCTTGACAACAACCGAATTGATTAACGTTAGCGAGGCATTATGCGTAAAGAAGCGTAATTGCTGAGTGATGCACGGTTCCCATTGTGCACCAAAAGTTCGATTTCTTTACCCTTCTTGGGCACCTGAAACCCCTCCGCCTGGACCCAGATCGGTACGAAGGCACTGATGCCCCTCTAATCAAACGGCCAACTAGCCTTTCGAACTAACGTAAGAAGCTGTACATCCTCTGTAAAACATAAGGCGTTTTGGCAGTGATTAACAAGGGGTCATCATGTAGCTAATCTCGATCTTGATTCATGTTGGATCTAAGATCGACGCCTGCACGCAGGCTAGTAGTATTGTCGCTGAATTAGGAAATGACCTTCTTGTCTAACTTCATTGGAGGCTGGGCGATTTACCTACCAGATGTTGCTAGCTATCTGTTTTGGTAGCACTTCCGAGCGTATTTAATTCTTGACAACTCTTTTGTCATGATTCTTAATGCTGTCGACTTTTCTTCTGGTGTCTGAAGGATGCATTTCTCTCACATGGCACAGGATTTGCAAACCTCGGTATCTCTTGCATAATATGTGTTGTGGAAGCAGGTCCCAGACAGTCCAAGCTTTCCCTAGATGTACCAGCCTCAACGGGTGCACAGAATGCATGTATATGTAGGCTGGCCCAAGGCGTCTGCGCGAGATCTAGAGCGCCAGGGTCTTTGCCCAAAGTAGGATGTAGATTTACGTAGGGTCCTTTGCTAGCCCCATTTTGGATGGCCCCTTTACGCCGCCGTCAAACTGCCAGTGTTGAAACGGGACCCATGCGTAAACACAATTTACTTTTAGTTGTGACAATAGGCTTTTTGCCAAGGCTCCTTAGCTAGCTAACATTGAATCTTTACGAAAGGTCCATCGTACCTTAAAGTTTCATTCCACGTATAGAAGCTAATGCAAATAAGGTACTTCATTCTTGAAAGAGAGAATGAAGTACTTCATTGTTAAGCAGAATTAGTCCAATTTTGGTATACATTGCCTACAATTTGTCGTATTGGAACTTTAATATAATCTCAATGTATGCCAGATGGATCTGCTTTCCATGTGAATCTGTGTGTCTAAGACATTTGACACAGCGCTTCATTGAGGACACCCAGATGGATCAGCATTGGCAAAGTGGTCCATCAAACAACACCGATGTACATACATTGCAGCATTCCAAGATCTTTGGAATGTATGGTGCGGGTTGGTTCCTGGTACCTGATCTATAACTCTTTGACCAGCCTGGACACACGCCCCACAGTCGTGAAATCGGGCTATATTACTGAAAATAATATCTGCAATATTAAGACACAGAATAAAGTTTATATCCGTATAATTAATTGGACTTCGTTGGCAAGTTTTATTTCGTTCTGAGCACTGCGCTGTATGTATGCACGACCATCGTATGTGATTTCATTTCCCTCCGGTTGGGCTTGCGGCTGCGAGGGCTGCGTATGTATGTAGCCCAATTTGTACTGTTGCATCCTTTAAAATAGGGGCAAGCACCCAATGAAATTAGAATGAGAAAAAGCAATGATATCAGGTTGCATAAGGATCCACTATGCAAAAAGTAATATGACTTCATGCATGTGCCCTAATGCATTGCTTTGTGTAGTTTGTAAATGTCTTCTGGGCCCCAATACTGACGTTGGTGGCTTGAAAGATCGTATCGATCGATTGTCACCAGATATATATGTTTGTAAACAGACATAGTTATCTATATAAAAGCGTCTCAACCTAGCCACCCGTATATATCCTCACACATCTGAGTTTTTCCACCCTCTAAGGATCCGGCAAGTGTATTCCGCGGTGAGCGGGCAAGATGTGCATAATTTGCCGATTAACTAGACTAGTGCTGAAGCTCTAACAGTTTGCCGGCTATATTCTTTGCTATTGGAGGGTGTGCAGGGATGATCGCTAGAGCCCTGCTCTTTTGATCCGTGATTTTTTGCTAACTAAGATTTGCTTTTTCGAACACTGTGATTGATACCAAAATTCATGCTATTTTCATTAGTTTGTAATGCTTCAGGTATTCTCAAAAATGCTGTGTATTTATCAAAACAAATGAGATGAATATGTAAGCTGCCTGGATACATTCTCGAGTTCATTGAACAATCTAATACCAAGTACATCATGCGTGGAATGGTTCCTGTTTCCCCGTCTGCGTTTGATGATACCACTTAACTAACCTGAATTCAGGCAATGCCGTTGAGTTCAAGATTCTTTACTTCTGACTATTGGCTCTAAATATTTGCCTGTCCGATGATTGCTGAATATTTATGACTGAGTCGCCCGATACCTTCTAATCGATTTAAGAACAGCAATAGAAGCACAATTCATACGCTGATACATCTTGATGTCAGCTGATTTTAATTCCTCGACCGAAATATGATCCCATTTCGTACTGGTATTAGAAACTGGAGCCTTTGTTGTGATAACAGGTGATATTCTGATACAAGTGAAAGCGGTTTCGTAATGTCGGATAAATTTATCCCACGTCCCCCTTATGAAATAAGTTAATACCTTCTCAACAGAGCAGGAGCGTTACCACACAGTGACAATTTATCAACTTTGGTCGAATTGTTGTTCGAGTTCTTGTAAAACTTGGACTATTATGAAGCTGTTTCCAATAAAATCGCCTCCCAGCACAATCCTTCCTTTCAAAGTTTAGCATTTTCGAGACTTAGACCAAAGTACTTTGAGATTGTGAAGGCATTGACAATCTATTGTTTATTATCACTTTTATGTCTGGTCTCACTTTCGAGAGATGTGCTATGTAACGGTAACTTCCAGTGAAGCAAATGCTCACAACAAAATGTGGTCTGCTTCTATTTCTATTGTTTCCATAGTACTTATTCTACTGAAGATCAAAGTTTCACTAAGTAACTATTCTCTTTGAAGTGATCAAATTCTAACTTCGATACTATGTGTCTGGGGGCATACAATAACTGACGTCTCACGTATTCATATTCCATTATCACTATTCGAATACAATCCATCCATGTTTGCTACATTAAACTCTTATTCTTATTTTTTGGACAGCGGTTTTCATTTTGACTTACTTGAATAGCTATTTTATAACAGACGAGAATCTTGAGACAAATTGTGGATATTATATTATGCGTCTGTCATTCAGCGGGCGTAATATTGGTGACAATAAGTTATCAAGGTTATTGGTGTTACTATATAACAAATAAGTACGTAACGAGAAGATTAAAATATAAAAGTGTGGTACCAGAATACCAAAAGCTACATTAAAATGAATTGTTTTATATAGATTAGATTGACTGGAATGGTCTTGTTGCAGTGCGCACACTTCACTCTCTACAACGGCCAGTAACGGCCAGCAACGGCCATATCACGCTGTTGCCCATGTAGGAAAAAGCAACACTGAAACCAGGCCGGAAAAAAGTAAGAAGCAAAAACCAAAAAAAACAACAAAAAGATCTGCGTAGTTCTGCCGGCAACCAATAGGGAAAAGATGTTGCAGGCCAATGCATATGGTTCCCGCTGCATCTGCGTTAGCGATCTCCATGTGAAACTTGCCTAACAGTAAAACTTGTTCCGAACACCACTCTCAGTTCCATATTATGTCTAAGGCGGTATTTATTTATCCGATTTCTCGGGATCGCGCATTGGACGCTTTTCGGATCTACGCCGACAGTCACCCAAGTAACATCGGTCAGCCAGTTCAACGGTTGTCTGCTTTGAGCTTAAAATGCTACCCCTGAGTGTGGGTTAGGCCCCCAACAATTCGTTTCGTAGCTTTCACTCTCTTTACCACCTACTGCGCTGTTGCCATTGAGCGTGAGACCACTTGGTGAGTAGTCATTCTCAGCTGAAGCCATAGGCTCTTTCATACAATGACCTCACAAACGTACGATATAGCAGTATGGGTCTTCACTATTGTGTTCAACATGTTTTTCAGGCAGATCCAACCCCGTGGGGCCTGGAGGATCCCCAAGAAGGGTCCAGTAATCTTTGTGGCTGCCCCTCATGCGAACCAATTCGTGGATCCAATGATTTTGATGCAACAAGTCAAGTACACTTCAGGCCGTCGTATCTCATTTTTGGTGGCTGAGAGTAGCTTGAAGTTGAAGTTTATGGGCATGATGTCTCGGTTTACCAATGCAATTGGAGTGGTCAGAGCCCAAGACAACCTCGTACCTGGCACAGGAAAAGTCTACATAAAGGGTAGCGAGGGTGATGAACTGTTGCATATATTCGGAGAAGGCACTCATTTCACCAAAGAGTGTATGGATGGTGGGTTTCTGGGGCTGCCAAACTCTCTTGGAATGACTGATATTGCCAAAGTTGTGTCGGATACGGAAATCACGCTTCGAAAGGAATTTAAAGCTAAAGGTGCCGTTGATTTACTTAAACAGGGTACAAGCTATAAAGTTGCTGATAGGGTTGACCATTCTGATATGTATCACAAGGTTTTTGCACACCTCCAGCAAGGAAACTGTCTTGGAATTTTCCCAGAAGGAGGATCCCACGATCGTCCAGATCTCCTTCCACTGAAAGCAGGCGTTGCAATCATGGCTTTGGGAGCAATTGCTAGTAGTGCCGACTGTAATGTGCGGATTGTGCCGTGTGGAATGAACTATTTCCATCCCCATAAGTTTCGGTCGAGGGCAGTTGTAGAGTTTGGATCTCCTATTGAAGTTCCTCCCGAGTATGTAGAGGCCTACAAGGCAGGAGGTGATGAGAAGCGTCAAGCTATCAAGAAGGTCCTCGACATGATCACAATGAGTCTTAAAACAGTTACTGTTACGACCACTGACTACGATACATTGATGGCCATCCAAGCTGCCAGGCGGTTATATGTACCAACTGGTAAGCAGATGCCTTTACCACTGATTGTGGAATTGACTCGGCGTTTCACTGAAGGTTATAACCACTATAAGCATGATCCTCGGATAATTGAAATGCGGGCTTCTGTTGCTCAATATAACAGACAACTGAATGCACTTGGCCTCAAGGATCACCAGGTCGAAACTGCCTCTATGAGCCCACAAAATGTTGTATTTCAGCTCCTTTACAGAAGCTTGAAGTTAATTATCCTGCTCATACTCAGTCTTCCCGGAGTTGTTTTATTTTCGCCAATTTTTGTTGCAACCAAAAGAATATCCAAACAAAAAGCAGCAGCAGCATTGAAGAAATCTAGTGTGAAAATAGCTGCCAGAGATATCCTTGCCACCTGGAAGCTTCTAGTTGCAATCGGATTAGCACCACTGCTTTATACAGTATATGCATTGTTAACCGCCTGGTTGACCTATAAGTACCAATTGGTTACAAGGTCGCTGAAGAACATTGTATTAGTCACTGTCTTGGCGTATCTGGTACTGGCTCTAATCACGTATGCAGCCCTTGTAATTGGCGAGACTGGAATGGATATCTTCAAGTCTTTGAGACCACTTGCGCTTGCAATGAACCCTACACGGAAAAACACCTTAGCAAATCTTAAAGCTAAAAGAATTGAGCTAACTACAAGATTGACCGATCTAGTTAATACTCTTGGTCCTGAATTATATCCCGAGTTTGCTATTAAGTATAAACCATCAAATGGATATGGTACTAAGAACGAACACGACGATGATTACGACATCTCAGAAAGTCCGACTGTCGGAAGGGAACGAAGTACTTCTTACTCTGGCCAGTCATCTGCTGCTATATCTCGGGTAAATTCGGACTATGATCTAGCAAATGTACCGTTATTCAGTACAACTTTACCTGAGTCAATGTCGGCATCTGAAATGTCGACCCGCAGACAGTCTGTTGTGTCCACTGAAGATGGGGTTCCTGTGGGCCTGAGCACTGGTAACGAAGTTTTGAAAAGTGACCAGTTGAGAGAGCGAATTCGTAGTGCCATGGCCGAACGACAGCGGAGCAAAGCAAGCGCAGCTCTCGACGAAATGGAACGAGATGACGATGATGAGTGAATATGCATAATTTATAAGTTGTATATATATATATATATATATATTAACATAGTTAATCTGGTTTTATCAAGCTCATATTTGCTACTTTTGTTGTTCCCATAATAATACTTCAATATGGTATTCTTTAGGGGCCTTTGACGATCTAAGTCGGCTGTTTGGTGATTGTTTTTTCTAGCTGCACTGGATCATTCGTGCTAAAATGATTTGCTGCTCATTCTTATCCTTTTATTTGTTGACGGTTTGTACATTGGTCAGCTGTCAAGCATTTACCGCGTGTGACCCTTTAAAAGTTTTTGGTTGTAAGCCCTGTAAGGCTTTAGGCAGAACAATCCTAGCCGACTTTACTTTGGGCCCATCAAGACTGTTCAGACCCATAAGTTGTCCAAACAGGATCAAATATGACCAAGAGGGTGTTCATTTTTCTGTAACTCAGCATGGAGATAATCCAACGCTGGAATCAGACTTTTATATCATGTTTGGGAGGATCGAAGTTGTGTTGAGGGCAGCTCCCGGAGTAGGAATTGTATCAAGCTTTGTATTACAGAGTGATGATCTTGATGAGATCGATCTGGAATATATTGGTGGTGACACTCACCAATTTCAGAGCAATTTCTTTTCCAAGGGCGATATATCAACTTATGATCGCGGAGAGTTTCATAATTCACCTCCCCCGCAATACGATATGCATAATTACACTATCGACTGGACAAGCGATAGCATAACATGGTACTTTGACGGAGACATAGTGAGAGCCCTCAGGAGTGACTCTCCGTCAGGTTTCCCTCAGACACCTATGGCTTTGAAGGTAGGTTCTTGGGCAGGAGGAGACCCAGATAACCCCCCCGGTACAATAGAATGGGCAGGAGGAGAAACAGATTTTTCTGATGGACCATTTGTTTTCTCAGTAGAATCGCTGTTAGTTAAAGACTATTCCGACGGTCTAGGATATATTTATGCAGACCAGAGTGGAAACTGGCAATCCATTCAATCATTAGGTGGACAGATTAATCGATTCTCTGATGGGATTTGGGACCCCACCTTTGAGGAACCAAGTTTTGATTCTTTGCACAACGACGACGTCTTCATAAACTCGATCAACACTAAACATTCAGTGTTGGTGTCACCTTTGCTTCCAGGTTTGGGACGCGCTGCCATGGCTCAATCTGGTGGAGGAAAAATATTAACAGTGGAAGCTGCAAGTCATAAGCCTTCTGGAGAATCCGCGCAACCAAAAGTCGAAATAACTATGGAGAAAGCAAGCTCATCGAATAGAATTGCTCTCTCCAAGAGAGTTACCAAAGCAATGACCATAATGATAGCCACTTTACTATAGCATACATCGCTTAGTCTGCTGTTCACATTGGACTCATCTCCATTGTTTCTCCCTGGGGAGATTTGGACTTGGATTTTGTTTGCTCTCCCTTCATTTCAAGTTTGTTTTGCGGAATAAGAATAGAGAATATGCAGCCAAGGCCCGCGAGAGAAAGTAAAACATAAAATGCCACTCGGAATCCCGCCATATAAAGTCTACGAGCAACTATTTGCAGCTCTAACGGTAGGTCTTTCACTTTATTGACACTGGCAGGGGCAGAACCCGATAGCAGATCAATAATAATTGGATTGTTTGTTGCCTTGGCAAGTCGGTCAATTTGATTCTCGAATGCTACACCACTCACTGCGATGGAGAGGGAAAGACCAATTTGACGTATGTACAACATTAACGAAGTGCCAACCGCAATCTCGCTTCTGTGTAGCTTTGTCTGCAGAGAAATCAGAAAGGACTGGAAATTGAAACCGACTGCAAATCCAAACAGAACAGGGAACATTATTCGTTTTGCAGTATTGGATTCAGGAGAGAGCGTTGTAAGAACTCCAATAAATATACACGTGAAACCGAGACCAAGCGTCATCATCTCAACATAGCGGCCAGTTTTGGTAATAATGAATCCTCCGGCAGCTGATGTAAGACCCATCAACACTGCTTCTGGCACAACATATACAGACGCCAGAATTGGGGATTTGCCATACACGGATTGAAAAAGAAACGGCAAGTAGTACACGACCCCCATAAAGCTAGCAGCATGACAAAAGCTAGCACAGTATGACATCAATCTTGTTCTGTTTCTGAACAGACGAGGAGGCATTATAGGTTCTGCCGGGATATATGCTTCATATATGCCAAATGTAATATAGAGTGCTCCACTGATTATCAAGAAACTAAGTACAATGGCAGAATCCCAACGATACTGGATGCCACCCCAGTCAAGTGCCAATAAAAACAGGCAAGTTGCAGCAATAGACAATAAGATACCGCCAAAATCGATACGTTTGATTCCCTCTCCGACAGGAACGGATGGGCTTTCAATCTTTAGAATAAAATAAAGAACTACAATGCAAATAGCGCCGATTGGTACATTGATGTAGAAACACCACCTCCACTGACCAGCTTGAGTCAGGGATCCGCCTACAAGTGGTCCAATACAGCTGGCAACGGTCCATGTAGAACCAATAAAACCAATAAGAAGGCCCCTTTGCTTCAGAGGAATCATATCAGAAATAATGATGTCTATAAGAGAAGTCACCCCTCCAGAGCCAGTGCCTTGGATGACTCGAGCTCCAATCAACATGTTCATATTTCGAGCAGACCCTGCTACTGCACTACCAATAACAAACAATCCGATGGCAGCAAGGGTAACAGGCTTCCTACCATATATATCAGAAAGTTTGCCAAACACTGGCATCATAGATGCCGATGCCAATAAATAAGCGGTTCCCAGCCAAGAATATCCATTAATAGAGTTCAAAGCAGCTGAAATTTGCGGTAATGAAGATGTGACAACAGTTTGCTCCAGAGCAACTAAAAACAGTGTCAAGGACATGACAAAACCAAAGACATATTTTTGGACTGCTGAAAGCTCTTCCGGCTCATGGGATACTGGCTGTTCACCATGGTTAGCTGGAGATGACGACGATGACGGGTCGTCAGAAAGTTGATCGAGACCTTCATTTTGTTGGTTCTCATTGATCCCCGTAATCCCAGGTTTGATCCCACAATTCATTTGTCCACTAGATTCATAATATGGGTTCTGATTGCTCTTAGGCCCCGTTGAGCTTGTAATATAGCGACTGTCTGATTTGACTTCAACTTTTGCACCGCTTTGGGACGCCGGAGCAGGAGAAATAGCCCGAGGTTTTGCATCAGCACGAGAAACATCGTCAGTGGCATGAAGCATTACAGCTGATATATTAAATCAAAAGAATACCAACCCGATATTCTATCGATATAATGAGTTGTTAAGTTTGTAGCAGTCCTGGCGTTTGAATTATCATTCGAGAGGGTCTGTGGATCCGATTTATATTGAACTTTAAACTATTTATTCGTTACTGCATCATGTAGGGTTTACTGGTCATGCAATGAGTAAGAATAGACTATCTTAGTTGAGGAAACATGAGTCACAGATAATTTCTCAATTGGATTAAAGTAGGGATACATTTGGACTACCAATGATCTTGACAGATATAACAGAATTTGATCTTAGTATTGAATTACATTTGGTGCTCCACTTCACAGTAATAGAGTCAGTACAGCGTAAAGCGTGGGCTATCGCAGACGCAATATAAACGTTATTTCAATGATGCTATGATGGAAAAATGAAAGCCTACAAGTTAGAGTCGGAAAATTTGACAAGAGATGAGAAATAAAATACTTGGCAATTCAACTGTATCGATAGGAGTCGAATGACAGGCCTGTGACGCGGCTCTCCTGCAGCTAAATTTAAGCTTATTTTTGGCAGCAGCATGTCACTAAAGCAAGGACAAAGGTGGTATGAACAAAATAAATACCGAATAAGTTTAAACTGGCGACCTGTTGATGTGTAAATGTACTTAACCTGTACCTAGTAATCCTACTTGATATCAAGAAAAGCCAACTGAATAGCGTGATTCAGACTTTCGTGAGATTCTCAAAGCATGGTAGTGTGTCTGTGTTTAGCACTAGTAACACCACAACAATGGCAACATTAGCAACACCAGTAACACTGGCACACTACCAATTGTTCAATATATCTCTTTTGTTCTACAATCAAACTTATATGATACTGAAAGTAATAAAATATTTTGAAAAACTAACGATTTAATACGATGTTTCTTCGAGGCTACTGAATTCTGCTTAGTCATGGCTGCGTCAGCACATCCACCAATCAGCACCGCCAAATTTGTCTTCCTACTTCACACATTGCACTCAAAATGGTGAGTAGCCACCATCAAAAGACACCACAAAAAACTAACACAGGCATTCGGAACCACCGTGTACAACACAATCTTCAAGCGTAACTCCATTTTCGTTGGAGGAGTGTTTGCTACCGCCTTTTTCTACGACATGTAAGTGAAAAATTGCACGCAAATCTCGAGCTCGGATCTAACTTTAGTGTGTTCCACCGATCTGTTGACAAGTTTTTCGACAATCAAAACATTGGAGTAAGTACATCATTAGCGGTGATCTAACCCAGAAACAATGGAAGGACATTCGACACCGATACATTACCGATGAAGATGACGAGTAATCTAGTAGAATGAACGAATGACTAGTGAAGACCGTAGATTGACTTACAGTAAACATGGCGTATCCGTAAGTAATTCGAGAGAGGGCGAAACAAAAGTAAATCGAAATTGAGCAATCCAAACAATTGGCACCGATTACTAATGATTGTTGGATGAAATGGTCCTGACAATTGTAGTTAGCTATGATCTACAATGGGTCCAACGTCAAGAAAAAGACTCCACTCGACCTTTAAGTACTCGTTTCCAACCTCAACTTCAACCTCTGATTCAACCTCACATTCAACCTCCCATTCAACCTCTAATCAGTTTGATTCCAGTTTGATCTACAAATCCATTCTTGCTAACATCTAACATCCAACGAACACACCTTGACAGTATAGCACAGCTCCACCGTCAATTACCATTAAAATTAGAAAACCATTGGATATACTATAATTAATTTTTACTATTGGTTTCCCACAATTATAACCTTTGTCACTCCTTTCTATCCATTATCGCCAAGATAACCGCTATTGCCCATCGTCATTAGCTCATTAGGCCCCTTTGGGTTGCCTGCCCCACTGTACTACATATATGAGGCACCCTTAACTTAGCAGTCTCTCCTACCTCCAGTTCACCATCATGTCTAGGGACCAACCAGATCCTATCCGGGAGCTGCGCCGGTATCTGCTGGACTGCCCAGCGAATTTCAACTTTTGGTGTAACTCAAGGGCATCTACGGATCTTCGAAGAGCGCTTTTCAAATCTGCTTCCGTGGGCGGCAAATACATGTCCATGTTCTTCCCTGACCTTGATAGTGAAGAAGATGGCGATATCATCAATGGGGTTGACCGTGCCACATCCACCACTCCTGATGTCGACGATTGGGATACCGACTCAGATCGTATGGGTGATGATTATGATGAAAATAGCACCACCGATTCGCATGTTCGAAAGAAGCGCAACATCACTCGTAGAACTTGGATCATGAGTGAGGGTGATCCTATAAATGCTAATGCTGCACATCCTGGTAGGCCATGTGTACGGAAATTTCGTAAAGGAGAGCCCACTTATCGATGCTTGTAAGTGTCTTTTTTTTTTGTCTCAGTTTCAACAGGACTAACTCAGAACTTGTGGTTTGGATGATACTTGTGTGCTGTGCCAATATTGCTTCAATCCTGATGATCATGTTGACCACCAGGTGACTGTTTCTATTAGTCAGAGAGATTGTGGAGGAGTATGTGATTGCGGAGACCCTGAAGCTTGGGTCAATAAATTCTCTTGCAAATATTTCCAACTCGACAACTCAGACAACTCTGCCATTCCCGACGAGCTGTACCAGGCCATTTTAAATACAGTGGAGGTGGCAATCGATTATACAATTGATGTATTTTGTAACTCGCATCCTGGTATCCAACAGTTCAATTCCCCGAATCAAGTGTATGAAAACCAGGATGAATCAACTCTGAGCTCTGATGTATATGGAGGGGAAGATAATGCTACAAACGGAAAGTATGTCTTATGTTTGTGGAACGATCAGAAGCACTCATTCACCGATGCTCTGAATGCCATTCTTCAGGCCACTAGAAAACAGGTGGAGTTTGGCAAGATGGTTACTCTCGAAGTCGATTCCAATGGTCGTGCAAAGGTGATTGTTTCAACCGATTTGCCATCGCTCATGAAGAAGAAGGCTGTCATGGAACGAACTGGGCTTATTAATACCATCAGAAGTGCAAAGGATCATTTCAGGGAAGAGATGTGTGCTACTATTTGCTATTGGCTCGAAGACCTGTCCAAATCCTGTCTTAAACTGGGTCTAGGAAGAGCCAACTACTCTGTATTACGTGAGATTATCTGCAAGGCATTGTGCTCTCCCTGGAACTATGGAACTGAAAAGTTGAGATCAAATAACTGGCCTACTACGGACCATTCCTATCCTTCTCCTTCAGAATCTAGACTCAATATCAACTCTATGCTTGTTGGGCCCTATATCCCTCCGGTATCAGGTGGCCAGCGGTCGGCTTTTCGCATTCCAGGAGTCTTAGGAAACCTCGACAAGGGCGACTACACGTTGGACGAAGAGGATTACGAATATGATGAAGCTACTAACGATGGTTCAGCGCCTACTGCTGCTGCTGGTGCCCCCTCGGGAAGACTAAACGGAGAGGCTGGTATTATGCTGTTGAACCAACTTGCGAGCTTGCATTCAAGTGCTGTTTCATCAGACCTCGTAGATGCATTTGAGAGGAGTATCCAGCAGACCAACACTTCGCATCTTAACAATGAAGCTGCAGCGGCAGCGTCATCATCATCATCGTCATCTCGCATTCCCAAAAAGTACAGCGGAGCCTGGAAAACTGATGACGCACTTTTGGATCCTGCTGTGAGTGCCAGAGTCCAATATTTGATCTTTTTCGATATTAGACTATGGAAGAACCTTAGATTATCTCTCCGTGATCTATATATTTCCGTTCTGGTTGCCAACCCAGAGTACAAGGTGCAGCTCGGTCACTATTACGCCCAATTGTATCCGCAAATAGCTGAACTTTACATGATGGCAGACAGAGAACCTGAATGCTCCATCATAAGCAGCTTATCTACTCAATTATTTACGACCCCAAGCATTGCAACTGAGCTTATTGGCTACGACTATTTTACGAGATTTATGGCTGCTTTATACACGTTCTTTGTATATGGCGAAGTTGGTCCTCCCTCGGCCATTACTTACCAGGGTCATGTAAGCCTGGAAAGCAAAGTTCTGAAGAATAGGCGCTTTGGACAACTATTTCATGACATCGAGTACCTTCTCAATCGTAATAATCGGAAGGATCTTATTTCTGGCAATCTAAAGCGTCTGTCAGAAGTCAGTGAGTTTATTCTTCTTTTCCAGGGGGTATCACCGATCGAACGTCAGGCTACTAATCATATTGAGTATGAGTCTGAGACTTGGATATATTTCTTCAATGCAGTGCCTTATGTTTTGCAACTTGGAAGTGCTGTGGCGGCTGGTGTCGGCTCTTGCACCAGGGAACAACAAGAATCAGGAATAACTTCTGTATCCCAATTGTTGCTGGAATGGGCGACTGGTACATACACCACGAGGTTCAGAGACTCTGAAGTCAATGATCTCCAATGGTTCACCCAGTCGATAGCGTATGGAACAAAGTCACCAATTGCCGACCTGATTTCGTATAAAGTTGCTGCTCAACCGGTCAGTCTACATCACCCGCTACATGCCTACCTTTCCTGGCTCATTCAATATGCTCAGTTTGATAATGCTCAGCAGCTTGGTAAAGTACTAGGTCGATCTGACCGAGATTTAGTGGCCATATTCGATCATCCTATGCGTGTTTTGGGCCTTCTGTCTCAGGTCCAGGTTGGGTTCTGGGTTCGTAATGGTTATTCGGTGAGAAGTCAACTTCATCATTACAGGGAGTTGACTCTAAGGGATTCGGCTTTTGTTCGTGACGTTTTCTTGGCCCAGGTTGCACTGGTCGTTCTACCGCCTTCGACTGTTATGATGCAAATGCTCAACAGGTGGTGCATAGACTTGTGGCAGAAGAGTTTGGAAGATTCTGAAACAAAAGATATTTTTGATGACGTTCAGAGGATGTATATGCTTGAGGAGTTCATTCATCATTTAATATTTTTGATAATGGAGAGAACTCAGCTGCTCAACTTATCTGAGAAGGAAGTCAAAGAAAAGTATATCACCAAAGAAATCATCCAGTGTCTTTGCTTCAAGGATATGCAGTTTTCTGAGATTTGTAAAGTTATTCCTGATAACCTCTCGTCTGATGAGAAGTTTGAGACTATTCTTAGAGACTTGGCTATTTTCCGACCACCAACTGGAATCAGAGACTACGGGCTCTACGCACTCAAGCCAGAGCACTATCAATCGTTTGACACTTACTATATCCACTTCTCTTCTGCTCGCATCGAGGAAGCTGAAGCTACCATTAAGAACAAGATTCACAAGGCCACTGGCAAACGACTCGACGCTATTGTCCATGAACCGCCAGTAGAACCAATCACTACCGGTCCTTTCGTGGGAATTGCTGGTATTCTGACAAGCCCACCTTTTGGAAAATTTGCTCTCGATGTTCTAAGGTATTCAATAACCAATATGTCTTCTGAGAGTGACTACGATGGTGTTTTGAGCCATTTACTGCACCTCTTCCATGTTGGCCTTCTAGAAGACATAAAAGGAATTCCCAAGTTCGGTCGTCAGTCGGATGATTGTTTTGATAGTCTAGTAGAGCTGATGTGTTCTCCACACACAGACAAATCTGGAAAAACTTCGATTCTCAAAGTGTTGCATGCCATGTCTACGGATTCAGTGTTTTCTGATTATTCTGCAAAGATAACTAGACTCCTTGGTTTGGCCATTGAGAAGGATCAACAGCTCATTAAAAGGATGTGCCCTGAGGTAATGATACAGCCTGAAAGCACTGATAAGATGAGGGATACTCCGCCATCTGATGCCGAGAGCGTAATTGAGCGAAAGAAGAAAATGGGACAGCAAAGGGCAGCCCAGGTTTTGGCAGAATTCCAAAATCGTCAGAGGCTCTTTGCTGAGCAGAATCTTGGTAACGAAATGGAACTCGATGATCCGGATGATGAGCAAAGCGAAGAATCTAATGAATGGCAGTTCCCTGAAAACCAATGTATGCTCTGTAGGATGCCGGAAGACAAGTCTAGTCCATTTGGTTTGATGGCCTATATAACCACATCAAACGTCTTCCGAGATACTCCATTTGACAAGGCCAATTGGGTCATGGAGGCATATGGCTGCAATAGAAACCTCGATACTGATATCAGCGCTGATGACGATTTTGATGGGAATGATGCGTGGAAAGAATACAAGCATAAGTTTGAAGATGAGCATAAAATTGGCCCTGGATTTCCAAAGTCAAATTCTAAGATTCGGCGCATCATAACTGGATGTGGACATGGAATCCATTATCATTGTTATCGCAATTATTTGAACTCAACTCGAGGACGGAGCCAGCAGCTTACTCGAAACAACCCTGAAGATGCTTCGAAAGGAGAATTTTTGTGTCCTCTATGCCGCGCATTGAATAACACTTTCTTGCCTATTCTCTGGAAAGCCAATAAACGTACAGCAGAATCATTTTTAAGTGAGAATGTAGCGGGATTATCGCAGGAATTTAC
Organism: Sugiyamaella chiloensis; assembly: GCA_030578775.1. NCBI lineage: Eukaryota > Fungi > Ascomycota > Dipodascomycetes > Dipodascales > Trichomonascaceae > Sugiyamaella > Sugiyamaella chiloensis. The sequence goes on from JAKTZE010000007.1 coordinate 531,955, forward strand.
TTCAGATACGGGATCTGCCATAAAGATGACGGAAGGTAATGATGTACTTGTTGAGCAAGCATCAAGAAATGTTATAGCCAGAGGAACTGAGAATATGACTAGTGATTATGTTACAAAATCTGCGGACAATGGCCCAGTTTTGAACGATATAGTCGAGGCAGTGCTTGCAGAGCCTCTTGAACGAATTTCAGCGTTTAACAACAGGCTCTTTTCAAAGCTCGACATGGCCACACCTACCGGCAAGCAAGCGGTCAGCCCTTTTGCTACTAGAATGCTAGCATTAAGTAGATTTGTGGCAGCATTCAGTAGCAGTGTTTCTGCGTGGGAAATTGCTTTGCGGGGCAGAGCAAATGGTAACGCCATGGGTGGTCTCGTGGTTGATCAAATTCCCGCTCAATCTCTACAAGTTTTGAGAGTCAGTGCTGAGTTGTCTATGTCTATGTTGGCCGATATTCGTCATCGCAATTATATGGGTCAAGAACTTTCGATTGATTTCTCAAACAGTGCATTTGATAGATTTGTGCAGTGCGCCTTACTACAAGCCCCAACTACTGGAGTATCTGTCGGTAGCCAGCTGAAAGCCTTCTATGTTTTAGCTATCATACAATTCCTTAAAGCACTTGTGGAAAGTGTTTCTAAGATGGACAAATGGGTATCAGATCCCGCGTTGACAGAGCTGCCATCTATTGTCGAGGCAGATGAACCAACTTTGATTGCACTGAACAAGATAATAGGAGTTATTCGTGCTGAATTGGAGGTGACTCCTAATCCGCTACTAATCGTATGGAATAAACCAGCATTTATAAAAATAGTCTATTCGATGCTGGTGAGACAGATGCTACCATTTTTACGGAAGTGCGCTATATTCGTACACTCCATTTGTGGAAACTATGATCCGTATCTGTTTATGGGCTACGGCAATGCTCCCGAGTCCGATAAGCTTTGCGATTATTTGATGGTTCCCAAACTTGATGAGGTTTTGCAGCTCATGTTGACAGAAGGGAAAGAGGAATATCACGCTTTTGTTAAGCATGCTAGGTCCGTTTTCCGGTGGATAGAGCCATCTGTCGAGTACCCTGCGGTTGTAAGACTACTGAAGCTACCTTATAGATTAGACGAATTCTTCAACTTGAAGAGTCATTATTCTCAAGGCGCCGAAATGGCCACGGATCCTGCCGTGTGTCTATTTTGTGGTGTAGAGGTTGCCATGCAGAGCGAGGTACAGTTTGGCGATGAGAGAATTGGTCAATGTCAGGATCATATGGCATCATGCGGTGGAAATGTAGGCATTTATCTATTACCAAAGCGAAGCTCGATGTTGCTTTTGATGGGCCGTAAAGGGTCCTTTTCAGAGGGACCGTATTTGGATTTACATGGAGAGGCGGATGAAACTATGAGGTGAGTATTATGACAGGAAACAAGAAAACAATTCTAACTTTTAGACGAGGTCGTCCGCAGTTTTTGCAAGTCACAAGGTACGACCATTTTACAAGGTCCATGTGGCAGTCGCACGATATCCCGAACTATATAGCTAGGAAGCTGGACAGCACTGTTGATAACGGTGGATGGGAGACATTGTGAGAGTAGATATTTATTTAGGAATAATACCATTAATCTACAGAACAAAGAAACAAAAAAAAATAATTTCAAACTATAAAATTAACTAGTCTACTCTAAGGTGGCCTTTTCAAGCTTTTCAGAGGCCTCTTCAACAGAAGTAGGCTTTGGCTGCTTTTTGCTCTTCTTCTTCTCCTTAACTTCTTTGGCAGGAGGAGGGGGATATGCAGCAAGTTCTATAGCTTTGAATGCCTCGTTATCAAGCAATTCAGCCCGGATAGGCTCAAGAAGTTTGTTAATACCGTCAGTGAGACCAATCTTTAGATCAGCAGGAGATAGCTTCTCAGAAGCATAATCAGCCTTAAGCTCTTCAATAGAGTTATAAGTGATTGGTCCACCCCATTTCTCGTCTCTAGAAATATGGAAGACAGGCTTACCAGTAGAAATGACAGAGATAGGAAGAATGACATATTCGATGAAAGAAATCAATCCATTGCCTTCAACCACACCAGGAGCAGCATAGGCCTTTGAAATCTTCTTCTTAACAGACGCAGGGTCTTCTAGCAAATCTATCTTGGAATTAGGGTCGGATGCACTCATTTTACCACCTTGGCCCAAACCAGGGACCATGGGGTTCATGAGATGGGCCCGCTTCTTGTATCCGATTGAAGGAAGATTTTCCTCAGCCAACACAAAGATCTTTCGCTGATCAACACCACCAAACTGGCAATCAACACCCAGATGCTCCTCATCAAGAGCCTGCATCAATGGGTAAATTAGACCTGATAACAAAGGATTGTCAACCTGCTTTACCACATCAGCACCAGCTCGCTTGGCACCATTCTGCGACACAATGTTACTGAGTCGGAAGATGTCCATCGTGTACTTCTCACTGAGCTGGTAAGATCTTCCAACTGTGAACTTGAGACGTTCAATGGGCACTCCCATAGACTTTAGGATCGACTTGACCATCTGCTCGTAGTATTTGACTCGGAATGCAACCACTTCAAGGGGAGCCTTCATGTTGTCAAGGAAAGCATGAAGATCGGCCAATAGAACAGTGATTTCACAGCCAGCCTGTAAGAAATGGGCCAGTTTGGTCATTGCAACAAAGTATCCACAATGGGGTTTACCAGTAGGTGCAGTACCCCAGTAGATCTTCAAAGGACGGCCCTCTGCGAGAACATCCTTGATGATCTGACCATTCAGAACCTCTTGAAGGTTCTGTGTAATAAGTTCGTACTTTTCTTCGGGTGTAGACATGTTTTTGGTGCCAAAGTTTCTGATATCAAGATGTTGGAATCAAATTTCAGACCACGGCTCTCCACTATGACAGAAGGTGAAAATATAGCAGTTTCCTTTTGCAAGTTTTCTAGGGCAAAAATAACCAGAAATTCCAATAAGAATCAAGGACTTGAGAGAAGCACTTTAACCAAAGACTGCGAATAGCACTTGATTATTATACCAACAAAATATAGTTGACAAGATGAGTCAAAAATACGAACTATCCAGTAGCTGGTGAGTCAAGATGGTTCTGTCGAGTGTATGGAGAGAAACCCTGCCCTGAAATTTCACTGTCAAAAAGAGCTCTGCTCACGTGGAGGTAGATGTACATTGACAACCTCAACTCTGTATAAATGGCAGACAAGATGGAGGTGGAAATGGCTAATAGTGGGCCTAGTGATAGCGTTCAGGATAGCTCTGAGACAACTGGAGACTTGGGTGAGTCTATATCGGAGTCCGCCAACATGTCATCTCCACAAGCATCAGCAGGAGCATTAGCAGAGCCATCAGAAGAAGCATCGGCAGGAACAAATTGGACCAATCGAATTGATCCCTTTTATTTGCGATATTATGCTGGTCATCAGGGTCGATTCGGCCATGAATTCCTTGAATTTGATATTCGTGCACAGCCTGAAGGAACAGCCATATTGCGATACGCCAATAACTCAAACTATAGAAACGAAGCTCTTATTAGAAAGCAAGTAACAGTAGGGCCAATTGTTCTTGAAGAATTGAAGAGGATTATCAAAGAGAGTGATATAGTTGAAGAAGATGATTCCAAATGGCCTGAGAAAAACAGAGATGGAAAGCAAGAGCTCGAGGTGCGAATCGATCAGTACCACATCTCTTTTGAAACCGCCAAAATTGGGTCTCTGAACGATGTCCAAAGCAGCGATGATCCGGAAGGCCTAAGGGTGTTTTACTTTCTTATTCAAGATCTGAAGGCTTTTGTGTTTTCATTGACTTCGCTGCACTTTAAGATCAAACCTATATGATCTAATGATGATCTAATGATGATCGAATGGGTGATAGCATAATCGAGGAGGACAGATTTGGATTTCAATCAGCTGGATCTTGGCACTTGCATATGAAATGATAGCAATACCTGTAGAATTTGTTTTGTCACTATTGAGTGATATCAGAAGAAGGACGTGCTGAAAAGAGATCACGACGAGTTAACGAACGAACGCAGTTTGAACACTACCCAAGCGAACAGCTGATTAGGTCTACAACGGAGCAGAGATGGAGCAAATGGACAACATCTGAAGCAATAATTGCTATTCATCTTGAATATTTACTTTGATCTGTTGTCCACCAATGATTTCGCTTAGTGTATGGAAACTCTATCAACCACAAACGACCTTGAACAATCGCAAAAGTTTGCGACAACGACTGTGATAACGACTGTGACAACGACTGTGACAACGACCACAACCCAAAGCTGGTCATGTAATTATGTACTATTAGACTGCACTTAATGTAATTATCAACTGTAGATCCAAGACAGTATCTACTTGAAGATAACCAGTGGATCAACAATTGTAATATAAGATACATTAAATACATTAAACAATTTATAATATGACTAGCTTTCAATAACATTGAAGCTTTTATTAGTTTTCACTCCTTTTCGTTCCATTTTATTCCTGTTCCGTTACGGTCGCTTCACTAGATGTGGCTACATATATGCATCACAAATTTCACTTCACGCCTCATCAGTCTGTCTTCACACTTGTCACTATGTCAGCAGCTGTGCAATTGCTCAACCCCAAGGCCGAGTCATTGCGACGGGCTCAGGCTCTTGCTGTGAATATTTCAGCAGCTCAAGGCCTCCAGAATGTTTTGGCTTCTAATTTGGGTCCCAAAGGAACCATAAAGATGCTGGTGGATGGTGCTGGAAACATCAAGCTCACCAAAGACGGCAAAGTGCTGCTGTCGGAAATGCAGATCCAGAATCCCACCGCAGTGATGATTGCTCGAGCTGCTACTGCTCAGGATGAGATCACTGGTGATGGTACCACATCAGTTTGTTTGTATGTTGGAGCCCTGCTACGAGAGGCAGATCGGTTCATTTCCGAGGGAATGCACCCCCGTGTGATTACTGATGGATTCGAACAGGCGCGAAAGGCCACTCTAGAGTTTTTGGATTCTTTCAAACAACCTGTAGAACTCGAACGTGAGCTTCTTCTAGCAGTTGCACGAAGTTCTTTAGCTACCAAGGTTAAACCTGCACTGGTAGATGTTCTGACCCCCATAGTGACCGATGCAGTATTGGCGATCCACGACCCTAAGAATGGTGAGGGACAACGATTAGACCTTCACATGATAGAAATCGCCAAAATGCAACACGACAGTGGTGTGGACACCCAATTAGTGCGAGGATTAGTATTGGATCATGGAGCTCGACACCCTGATATGCCAAAGCGAGTGGAGAATGCCCATATCTTGACTCTGAATGTGTCTCTCGAGTATGAAAAGTCTGAGGTCAACTCTGGATTCTTCTACTCATCTGCTGATCAGCGAGACAAGCTGGTGGAGAGTGAACGTCGATTTGTTGACGACAAGTTGCGAAAGATAGTCGAGCTCAAAAAACACGTATGCGGAGATGACCCTTCCAAAGGATTCGTTATAATCAACCAAAAGGGAATTGACCCCATGTCATTGGATGTGCTTGCCAAGAACAACATTCTAGCTCTTAGACGTGCCAAGCGACGAAACATGGAACGTCTTCAGCTCGTTTGTGGAGGAGTGGCCCAGAACTCTGTTGACGACCTAACTCCTGACGTGCTCGGATACGCTGGTCTAGTTTATGAGCATACTCTCGGCGAAGAGAAGTTTACATTTGTTGAGGAAGTCAAGGATCCTAAGAGTGTTACTATTCTCATCAAGGGACCTAATGCCCATACTATTACTCAGATCCAGGATGCTGTACGAGACGGACTACGAGCAGTTGTTAATACCATAACTGATAAATGCGTTGTTCCAGGTGCTGGTGCGTTCCAGATCGCTGCTTCACAAAACCTCATGCAGAATTATGTCAAGGGCAAGGCTCGAAGTGGTGTGCAGGCTTTTGCCGAAGCTTTGCTAGTTATTCCCAAGACTTTGGCTGCAAATGCTGGGTTCGATACTCTGGATACAGTCAGCGCTGCTCAAGATGAGGCTTCAGAGGGCCATGTAGTAGGAATTGATCTTACTACTGGAGAGCCAATGGATCCCAGTATCGAGGGAGTATACGACTCTTTCCGAGTGCTTCGAAATAGCATTGCGTCTGCGACGGGAATTGCATCAAACCTGCTTTTGTGTGATGAACTGCTCAAGGCTGGCCGGTCTTCATTGAAGCAGTAGTGTGTGTAAATATATACTAATGACGTTCCAAATGGTAATGTCGTGTAGACGTTGTTACAACATCATGTTTATTTACTCCAACTATGTCTTTTCTACTTAGTTGCAGTCCTTTACCACCGCTCATATTATCCATTTACCCCACACTTTATACTCTTTTTTCTCCACACCTCTCGGATTTTTCCTCCCCCGCACTCGGAAACCTTTCCGAGTACAGCCCTAACCCGACCCGGTATGTCTCACTCTGAAGAGCCATTCTTCACCGTCTTGACTGATTTAGACTCTCTGGCAGTGCACTCACAAAGTTTGTTATGGCCGACCCCAATACGGTTACGGCGGAACAATACATGACTGAACAATCGGGTGATATGTCAGGTTCAAAGAAAGCGCGATCTCGTACTGGGTGCTTCACCTGTAGAAAACGCAAGTAAGTAGATATTCATAGCGGGGATGATTCATGGTGATAGCCGTCTTTCTCTTTTGTGTTTTTTTTTGTAATTTTTTTTTTTTTGTTTTTGGGAAATTTCGCCTGCTAACCCAGGAAACGTTGCGATGAGGGTCATCCAGTATGTGGAGCCTGTAGACGATTACGATTGGACTGTGAATATCCGACTCCGGGAAATGAGAGACGTAACAAAATGCGACGACGGAGAACTGGTTCCAGCTTCAAGACAGAATCTAGTGACAGCGACAATAATAACTATATGGATGATATCCCCGACCATAATTTTTCAAAGGACTCTTCAGGCCAAGAAAACGAATCAATCAAAGTAGATCCCACTATCGCCATACTGGATCCGGCCTTATCTCTACCATTCGAAGGCCAATCAACATATATTGATACCGTTCCTACCGATGTACTCGACGACAATTTCAGAGCATATTTCAGTTTGTCTTCGGGCCTAAGTCCGTTAAGATCGGGGTTGACTCCTACAGACCTGTCACGAACTGGTTATACTCCCCCACCTATGTCAAGGACAGGATTGACTCCTCCAGGTATTGGTCATAACCCGACAGGTTTGACGCCAACCGCAATGTCACCGATGTCTCCTTTGCCTCCAACGGGCCTTACACCTCCTCCTATGACTCCAACACATGATGATAATGACTATGACGACGAAATTAACGAAAATGATAATAAGAACAATATGATGGTAACGACGACAGTACCACCACACACAACCCCGGGCTCATCGCCCTCTACACTAGTGATAGCCTTAGACGATTCTTCTGAGCTGTCATTATCTCTACCTCCCAATCTTTCGTCGCCTATATTGCAGCGGTTAGATGGTGTGGGAAGACATCTGTTTGAATATTTCTGCCGATATCAGGCTAGGCTGGTGACTGTAGCTCCCGAGAACTCATACATTGATGTATTTGTACCCATGGCTGCTGAATGCGATTCGGTCTTGTATGGAATAGTCGCTTGGGCTGGTTTCCACAAGGATAGAGGGTGCCACCAAGATGTTGGTTATCGCTATCTTAACCGTGCAATGCAGAATGTTGTTAGTAATTTTTATAAGGGAGAGATCACCACATTGGCAGGCCTGCTGGTGATTTTGGCTGGCGAAATATGTAATGGAGATGTGGTCCATTGGAGTAAGCATTTGAGCCTTGCTGCTAGAGTCATAAATATGAATGGAGGTCTTCAGAATTTTTCTAGTTCTAGACAGCGGCAATGGCTGGCCAACAATTTTATCTATCATGACTTGTTAGCGGCCTCGACTTACTCATACCGTAACACACACTTCCAGTCGTCCGATTATGATCAAATAATGACTAGGAATCTTGGACCTGACACTCTACTGGGATGTTGCCATCCTCTATTCCAGATTTTGTCCAAAGTGTCTGATCTTGCTGTTGAAACCCAAAAACTGTACAATGACGGTACTGATAGAGTGGTAAGCTTGGATGCTCTTCAACGAACTCGAGAAAAGGCTGGTGCCCTTGAGCAGAAGATAGCTGCATGTGTCCCTGATATGCTCGGAATGATCAGCCTTTCCGCAGAGGACCTTGAAAAGCATCTGACTCTATTTGAAGCATTTCAATTAGCTGCCAAAATCCACTTATTTCAATCAGTGCGCAGACTGAATGCTTCTTCGCTGGATATGAGATGTCTTGGAAGAGAGCTTATCACTCTGCTAGATATTTTGCTGGGCACTTCGGTAGATGGCGGTTTGGTATTCCCCCTGTTCATAGCAGGTATCACATGTACTCGTCCTGATGAGCGCATGGCCATGATTGCCAGACATGATGCATATTATGAACGTAATTTAGCCAGGAACGTTCGTCGATCTCGCCAAGTTCTAGAGGAACTGTGGAAACGAGACGAAGAGGGTGCAAAACATGTTGACTGGTATAGTATCATCGAAGCCCGAGGCTGGGATATCTGCTTTGCTTAAGAAACGTTAAGCACACCCATCACTTTAACGGTTTTTTTGCGTTTACTTTCGGCTACGAAAATGAAACCAAAAGGATGTCACTTATTTATTATATCGCTGTCGCTTAACATTGCCATTTTCTTAGTGTAGCTGCCACCCTCAATTACTCATTACCGCCAATTTAACCGCTATCATTGCTTATTTGTTATCTCCGAGTTTCATACTAAACTTTGTATGCTTATATTAGCTACTACCTATTCGGTAACCGGACTTTCTCCACACTTCATAACTACACCCTGACCTCTTTATTGACGTGTGCCACGCATCATCTGTTTGGAGACTCTTGACAACAACTGTGAAAATTGCTCAAAATGTCCACTGTCATCGGTGCCAGCTCGGAGCCCAACCTCCGAGAGAAGCAGGTGGCGGTCATAGAGCGAATGCTGGGACTCAATCAGCCCTCTAGCCCCGAAGACGCTGGTTCCAAGCCTATTTGGAAGGTGCTGGTGTTTGATTCTCTAGGCCGTGACATCATCTCCAGTGTACTCAGGGTCAATGATCTTTTTAAAAATGGTGTTACTGTCCATATGCTGATAGGTTCTGACAGGTATCCGCTCCCAGATGTGCCAGCTGTCTACTTTGTGTCGCCAACAGCTGAGAACATTGCAATCATCGCCAAGGATCTTTCGGCAGGTTTGTACGAATCAACTTATTTGAATTTCACGAGTCCGATATCTCGTGATTTACTTGAAGATCTGGCGAGCCAGACTGTCAGCACATCGAATCGAATTGCCCAGGTGTACGACCAGTACCTGAACTTTGTTGTATCTGAACCAAATGTGTACAGCCTTGGAATCCCCGATGTTTATTCCAAATTAGCAAGCCCAAAGGTAAGTGAGACCGAAATCCAGAGCATTGTTACTCGTGTCGTAAATGGTCTATTTTCAGTTGTCCTGACATTTGGTGCTATTCCAGTGATTCGATGTCCAAGGGGTAATGCCGCAGAGATGATTGCCCAAAATCTTGACGAGAAGCTTCGAAACCACTACATAAATACTAGAAACCATGGAGCATCCGGCTCTTCAGGTGTTCCCGCTACACCGGTTTCACGGCCTGTACTTATTATTCTCGATAGAAACGTTGACCTGGTGTCAATGTTCTCTCATTCGTGGACCTATCAGTCTCTGGTTCAAGACGCTTGTGATTTCAATAAAAACCGAATCACCCTTGAATCTGAAGAGAATGGTGCCATGACACGAAAAGCCTATGATTTAGAGCCAACTGACTTCTTTTGGGAGAAAAACTCTGGTCTACCATTCCCTGAAGTGGCTGATAATTTGGATGCAGCACTCAACAAGTATAAACAGGAGGCTAAGGAGCTTACTGGACAAAGCGGAGTTAGTGATCTAACGGATATAGCACAATTAGACCCTTCTGCAAATGCTCTTCAACTGAAGGCTGCCATTACAGCCCTTCCTGAGCTGACAGCTAGAAAGAAAACTATAGATATGCATATGAATATTGCTACAGTATTGTTAAAGGCAATTGGAGAGAGAGGATTGGCTCAATTCTTCGAGGCCGAAGAGAATGCTTTAAAGCAAACGAAGACGACAATCCTAGGGCTTATTAACGATGAAGCTTTTAAGAACCCTGAAGACAAGCTCCGAATGTACCTTGTGTACTTCATTCTGTCACCAAATGTTTCGTCTGCAGATCAGGCCGATTATGAGTCTGCCCTCACTGCTCAGGGTTGTGATCTTGCTGCCCTTAATTACGTCAAGAGAGTGAAGGAGATTACCAAAATGAGCACCAGCGTGACTAGTGGATATGGATCAGCACAGACATCCCAGGCTGCACCATCATCGGATCTTTTCAAGGGATTTGCAGGCATTACAAATAAATTGACTGATAGGCTAAAGGATGGAAAATTATCTGAAGGTTTCGGAAACTTAATCAGTGGAGTCAAGAACTTGCTGCCCACTAGCAAAGATCTTGCTGTTACAAAGATAGTTGAGTCTTTATTGGAGCCCTCTCCATCTGGCGCTTCTGTCAGTGAAGACTATTTATATTTCGATCCTCAGGTCACTCGTGGTTCTCTGACCCGACCCCCTCGAAAAAACAGTTACGAAGAGGCTATTGTATTCACTGTTGGTGGAGGCAATTATTTTGAGTATGGAAATGTTCAGGATTGGGTGTCTCGAACTGGCGACCGCAAGAAAATAGTTTACGGATCTACAGAGATATTATCTCCATCGAAGTTTGTCGCCGAGTGTGCTGAGCTTGGACAGCCCTAGCAATGTATATCTGAACTTAATCTATATTTGCTTTCATTGTATATGTGTACTTGTTGTTGTCTATTCGAATTCAACAATATAAGATATTCTCTCTATTCCAATTTCTTGAAGTCCATTGACTGGACGAGTTTCTCCATGAGGCAGGATGACTGAAAGAGAATGCCACAAGGGCTTGAAACCACTTTGTGAGACATTGGCATGTAGCTCTATCCTGTCAGGAAAAGTGACATATGTCACACTAAACTGAGATGGTGATTCTTTAAAAGACGCTCCGTCATCTTCTTTCCACTTATAGGTGAACGATTGACCTGTGGAATCTTCAACAGAAGGTGGGAAAATCTCTATACCTCTCCAGTCATCCTTCTCCAATCTTGAGTGAGCATCGGTACTTGTGACCCTGGGCTTTCCAATTGGAATAGCAGTTCCTACTTTTGCAAATACTCCAATGTTTTCCAAAGGACAGTCAATGACAGTATATTCTCCCGCCCTATGCATCCTGTATGGAGAACTCAGGTTGTAATAAAGCTGTTCACCAGATTCCTTGGGTCCTGCAGGAAGGTAGACCCGTCGCTTAGTTGACCCTTGATCAAAAACCCCTGCAATAAGGAGAGATTCTCCCAGCCAGAAATCGGCACAATTGAGAACTTCTTCAGAATAGCATTCCAAATCTCTTTCGTAGGCCCCCCATCCAAGCCATCGGCAAGGAGGAGTAGCAGAATCATGAGATTCCCAGTGAAGAGCATACAGGTATGGAATTAATTCATATCTCCGTTTAATACACTGCCGGACAATTGGAGTCACTTCAGGATACATCCAGGGTTCTGTTGTCAAATTAGTATCACCCGCAGAGTGGATAGAAAACCGTGTGTTGAAAATCCCAACCTGCACCCACCGAACAAACAGTTCAGGACTTGGAGCATCACCATAGAATCCTCCAACATCGTGGCCGTAACTGTGCATCAAAGAGATTCCAGCATTCAGTGTCATTATAGTATTTCCTTTCAGAACTCTCCAACTGGTAAAATTGTCTCCGCTCCAAGTAGAGCCTGAGTATCTCAGCGTTCCAATATTGCAGCTTCGGGTCAGGACAAAAGGCCTCTTTGAAGGCCGAACTTCCAAACAAGCTTCAAAGCTGCTTTGAGCCATTAGCTGAGTATTTATCATTCGACCAGCAAGTCCAATAGTATATGGCCCATCGAAATCAGGATTGACTCCTTCAAATTTGCACCAATGATCGTCTCTAGTAACGGAATATTCATTATTATCATTCCAAGGGACATCGATGCCCATATTAAGCACGCCTTTAACACCCTCTTTCCACCAGTCCCTTCCAGCCTGGCTTGTGAAATCAATCCAGCTTCCGACTGCACTGTCGTCTTGAAGGACTGTAGTCCATATCTTCGTAACAGAAGGTCCTCCGGTCTCATCTCTGAATAGAGCACCGGCTGCCTTCAATTTGTTATAGTCAGGGTGAGTGGTACTAACATATGGCTTGATATTTGCTGCCAGGTCTATTCCATAATTGTGGTACAAGTCACACATCCCCTTGAAGTCGGGAAACCTTTTCGTATTGAGAGTGAAGACATCCCTTCGAATTGGAGGTTTCATAGAGATTGTATATCCACTTGAGATGTGCATAGCAGAACATGGAATATCATGCTGCTTACACAATTCTGGAAATTTCTCTAAAATGTTCTGGGCAGGCGGATCTTCAGAATCAGCATATGCCATACTGCTCGCGAGATATCCAAGCCAGTGCTTAGGTGGAAGTAGCGGCATTCCAACAAGCTTTGCAAAGCCTTGAACAACATCAGCAAGTGACTCTCCGATTATGAAATATTTTTCCAAACCGCCATGATCCTGACGCAATACTCTATAATCCCCCCAGTAGTGGTCTATTTCTGCTCCGATATTCCACTCGCCCATTGAATTACTGGTGCTGATTTCTCCTAGGCACCACCCTCCGCCTTTGGGCAAAGTAACTAGAAATGGGTTCATTTTATATAACGGATCAGTTTTGAACGCGTCATACTTAAGAGCATCATATCCAAAGAATTTGAAAGTTCTTGAAGTTAAATCCATGGGGGCAGCCTTTTCTCCAAGTCCGAGATGAATTGCATTTGGTGTGAGCACTGCATAGTTTGAAATACCTGTTCCATCAGTAGCATATCCCTTGAATGAAATATCTTGAAATACAGAAGTACCCTGAGCATTAAACAACTCTAGTTTCAGTCCTTCTGAAGTCTCTACAATACCAGAAAGCCCATTGCCCGAAAATCTAATTTTGGAATTGTCTTTGGCGGACACACTAAAGCTTCCTTGTCTATCATTTAGAACAATATTATCATGGGGAGGAAGCGGATGTGACTTTGGATTATACAACCGAAGCCTTACAACCTTAGTGTCGATTTGAACCAATTCATAAATGAACCCTTTCGGATTTTCAAATTTTAAATCTGAATTTGCATCATCCGTTAGCGAGAAATCTAGAAGTGGCTCCTCGTACATTACAACAATTCAATGATTATTGTCGTACAATCAGATGAATTTGACAATGGTACGTGCGTGTATATATATATACATATATATACCAGCAATTTTATGAGTAACAAGCAGCTATTCCGGGTTTCAGTGCATCTAATTGGCTACTAAGTAAACTCGGCTTGAAACACCGTTGGTTCGGGAATTTCGAACGACCCCGCAATCTCTAAGCAACGGACAGCCTAATTAAGACTTCGATCGGTTGGCATCCCCTTTAGTCAAGCTGGAAACTCCTAATTCATCTCTTGAATCTGTGCCTATCCGCTTTAAACCGAGCCTGGAGAATATGGTTATGCCAGAATTCGCAATAGGCGCTGAAGATCATTTTCATGTGGGGGTGGAGATCGGTGCGGGGTACAGATCCACTATAAATCCCGGAGATATCTCTTCGTCAATCTATTCAATCAAGAAAGGAAAATGGATAAGAAGCCCGAAACTGGGTACATCGAGGACATTGAGCTGCCAAACTTGTCTCCCAAGTCCGCACTGGAGATTGAGGCCCAAAATGCGTCAGAATATGAGCATAACTTGACGGTGAGACAGGCAATCCGTAAATACCCCAAAGCAATTGGATGGTCTTTTCTGGTTTCGATGTGTATTATCATGGAAGCATATGATACCTCATTGATGGGAAACTTTTTTGGATATCCTAGCTTTCAGAAAAAATATGGAAATTACTATCCTGGTATCGGTTATCAAGTTTCGGGGAGTTGGCAAATTGCTTTATCCGATGCTTACTGTATTGGAACAGTAATAGGAGGATTCATGAACGGCTACCTATCTGAAAGATATGGTCATCGAATGCTCACAGTTGTGTCATTGTTCCTACTTAATTGCTTTATTTTTGTTATATTTTTTTCTCCAAATGTTAAGGTACTGTTTGTTGGAGAGTTGTTATGTGGTATTCCGTGGGGAGTTTTTGCAACCGTGGGTCCAGCATACGCTGCGGAAGTATGTCCTCTTTCGTTGAGAGGAATATTGACTAGCTATATCAGTGTTTGTTTTGGTGTTGGTCAATTGATATCAGCAGCAGTTCTGGACAGTCTATTGAACCGAACTTCGTCCTCCTCATATAGGATTCCGTTTGCGTTACAATGGATGTGGCCAGTTCCTCTAATGTTCATCATCTACTTTGCACCAGACTCTCCGTGGTGGTTAAGTCGAAATGGTCGATTGGCAGACGCAGAAAAGTCTTTGAGAAGACTAGCCAATGCCGATGTGGATGACGTTCATATTAAGAACACTGTGTCCATGATGGTCCTAACAAATATGGTTGAAAAGGAAATGGATGTCGGTGGAACTTACTGGGATTGCTTTAAAGGAACGAATCTGCGACGAACAGAAATTGCTTGTGTGTCTTTTTGTGGTCAGGTGTTAGCAGGCTCTCAATTATCAGGTACTTATTTTTTTGAACAAGCAGGTCTTAAAGCTTCAGATGCTTACAAGCTTGGAGTAGGCTATACCTCCATGCATGTTGCAGCAAACTTCTTTGCTTGGTACCTTTTATCTAGATTTGGACGTCGTACTTTATACATATGGGGAATGTTCTCAATGTCAATAACATTATTGATTATTGGTACTTGTTCGTTTGCGCCCTCATCTAATGGTGCAAGCCCGTGGGCACAATCGTCAATGGCAATTCTTTGGGAGCTGATATATTGCTTAACTCTTGGCCCTGTGGGATGGACCATTCCCAGTGAGATAGCGTCATCACGTCTTCGACAACAGACAGTTGTGTTGGCAAGGAATTCCTACTACGTAATCAACATTGTTGGAGGTGTTCTAGAGCCATACATGATCAACCCAACTGAGTGGAACTGGAGAGGTAAGACGGCGTTCTTTTGGTGCGGATCTTCTCTCTTGACTGGACTTTGGGCTGTCGTTCGTTTACCAGAGACCAAAGGCAGGCTGTTCCAAGAACTTGACGTCCTATTTGAGAACAGAATCCCGGCTCCTAGATTCTCCAAGGTCAAAGTAACTGTCACAGAAATGGGACTGTCCGTGGAACCTTAAGGAGAGGATAAGTATAAGTATCATTAGTATTATGAATAAATTTAGGGTTTTGTCGAACGAGATATGCTTAGTCACTTTGTGGCTTCATGGATATAAGGTTTTTCTGAGTTGCATTGCATTGCATGTGATTTCCGCCGCTAGGGTGGTAGGTGTGATAAATGCTACATCAACCATACATAAGCTACAGGTCTATTGAAAAGTCACACACTGATCTCTAATTCAGACATATACTATCTATATTGTGTACATGAAATTATAATAGATTCATTTCTTGTGTCGTTTCCAAATAATCTAGAGATGAGTCATGAACTCACGAAGCTTGTCTAATGCACGACGTCGGTGACTGATACTACCTTTGAGCTCAGAGGTCATTTCAGCATAGGTCTGATTATATCCTTCAGGTTGGAAAATAGGGTTCCAGCCAAAGTCTCCCTCTCCTCGGGGTGCCACAATTGTACCCTCATTGATACCCTGAAATAACTTGACTTCATGGCCAGGACCCTCGCAGTACGCAAAAGTGCAAATAGCCCTAGCTTTCTTGTCAAACTTGTTCAACATATCAAACAATCCCTGATTGCCTAAAGATTCAAGGAACCATTTGATATATGGGCCTGGCAATCCTCCAAGGCCAACGAATTCGAGTGCCGTGTCCTCTACAAGAACCGGACCACCGATCTGAGTTAGACACCATTTATATAGATTATAGAAGGAGATCGCAGTGGATAAAAGCAGCTCCAACCCATTGCTCTATGGTTTGACAATCGATGTGTATCGCGTAGCAGCAATTGGCAAGAGCACGATCAAATCAACTGATAAGCCTCTATCGATAAGAAGAACTCAGAACTCAACAACATACTATAGCAGCAGCACTTTTGGCTTTATGGATAGACACCTCTTCGACAGTGCCTTGGATCTCTTCAAGATCCAGTGCTTTATTAGCGAGCTTGTCAGCGCCGAGGATCTCGTTGACCTCTCGGACTTTGTTCTTATTTCCCGTTACAAAAACTACGCTGGTCGACATGAAAAATATAAGCCGTGCTTAGTAGTGGGACTATATATACAGTATTCGAAGACCGTCTAGACATATGCACTACTAGGATAAGTTTAAGATGGGCTTACAAGTCAATTAACCTTACACCAATGGAACAACTCATTAAAAAGGAACTTTTGTATACACAGTAAAGACTCCAAATTGACTGATAATAGCATCAAATAAATAGGAATCGACAGCTATGCTAATTGATTCTCGTAACCACAGCCGATGGCATGAGGCACGGCTGGTGTACGGCTGTTTTGCTAAAAGTGACGACCCCAGGGTAACCCCGTGACTTAAGAACACCTTTCGTTTCTATCTCTTTAACTTCTACAATGGCGGACGCGACGTCGTATACGCTGGTGTATGAGGTAAGAAACGCCAATTGACATGGAAATCTAACAATAGAGCAACACGGCAGATAAGCCGTCGGTGCAGGAGCTGATGACGCTGTTGGAAAAAGGACGTGATGACGTGAAAGTCGACACAATGCGTCGCATCCTCATTGCAATGCTCAATGGCGACCCAATGCCCCAATTGCTGATGCAAATCATCCGGTTTGTCATGCCATCGCGAAATAAAGAGCTCAAGAAGCTGTTGCACTTCTACTGGGAGGTGTGTCCCAAGCTTCAGCCTGATGGGAAGCTCAAGCAGGAGATGATTCTAGTGTGCAATGCCATTCGTAACGATCTTCAACATCCCAATGAATATATCCGAGGAGCGACTTTGCGATTCTTGTGTAAGCTTCGAGAGCCAGATTTGCTGGAACCTCTAATTCCTTCTGTCAGGGCATGTTTGGACCACCGTCATGCCTATGTGCGAAAGAATGCTGTGTTTACCATTTACTCGGTCGCGAGTCACTCTGAGCACCTTATACCTGATGCTATTGAACTCGTCAAGACCTTCCTGGAGAATGAGACTGATGCCACCTGTAAACGAAATGCGTTTATTGCGTTGACCAATTTGTCGCGAGATGACGCGTTTGAGTATCTGCAGAAAAACTACCAGATCATCAGTGGCCTTGATGAGCTGCTCCAGATGGCATTCATCGAGTTTATTCGACGGGATGCTTCTCACAATCCGGAATTGGCCCCCAGCTATATCAAAATTATTATTGAGTTGCTGGATGCCCCATCAAACGCTGTAATTTACGAGGCAGCAAGTGCCCTCACAAGCCTGACCTCCAATGCTTCTGCTATCCAGACAGCTGCTACCAAATTCATTGATCTCGCAGTCAAGGAGTCTGACAATAACATCAAGTTGATTGTACTCGAGCTTGTTGATTCTCTTCGTATCAAAAACCCTGGTGTTCTCAACGATGTTACTATGGACATCTTGCTCGTGCTGACCAGTCCCGATATTGACGTGCGACGTAAGGCGTTGTCAATTTCTCTCAGTATGTTGAGCTCGCGAAATGTCGAGGATGTTGTTCGTCTCTTGAAAAAGGAGCTCATGCAGACCTTCAAACAGGATTATGAGAAAAACACCGAATACCGACAAGTGCTGATTCAGGCTATCCATACTTGTGCTGTCAAGTTTGGTGAGGTTGCTGCAAGTGTGGTTGACCTCTTACTTGACTTCATCAGTGATTTCAATTCGACCTCGGCAGCTGATGTTATCAGCTTTGTCAAAGAAGTTGTCGAATTGTTCCCCAAGCTGCGAGGTTCTATTATCAAGCGACTGCTCAAGACCTTGAAGGACGTCCGCAGTGGAACTGTTTATAGAGGCGCTCTTTGGGTGTTGGGAGAATATTGTACTGAGGAGTCTGATATCCAAGAAGCATGGGTTCATATCAGAGAAAGTTTGGGCGAGATCCCTATTATCAGCTCAGAGAAGAACAAGCTGAAGGATACCGATGATCATGGTGATACTGAAAGTGATGTTAATGGAAGTAGTGAAGCTCCCAAGCCTAAATCATCTGCCCCACGAGTGTTGGCAGATGGTACATATGCCAGTGAAAGCGCTTTCTCGGCTGGTGAAACGAGCGGTGATAAATTAGAAAAGATCAAATCTTCGCGACCTCCATTGCGAGCACTGATTTTGGATGGTAATTACTTTGTGGCAGCTGTGCTTGCATCTACATTGACAAAGTTGGTGTTGCGATTCAGTAAAATCACCTCCAACAGTGATTATAAGAATGCTCTTCGGGCAGAGGCACTACTTATTTTGACATCTATTCTGCGAGTTGGAGAGTCAGACCTTGTCAGTCAGAAGATCGACGAGGACTCTGCTGACCGTATCTACACTTGTATCCAGTCGTTGATTCATGAGACTGAGCAAATCGATAATGCCTTCCTTGAAGACTCACGAGAAGCATTCAGAGTGCTTGTACAGAAACAAAAGAAGAAGCAAGATGAAAAGACCGCCAGCGAGCGGGAAAAGAATGCCACTCATGTGGATAAGCCTATTCAATTCCGGCAATTTGCGAAGCTTTCATCTGGTATTGTAACTGATGAAATCGAGAAGGACATTCAAAATGCTGCTGCTAGCAATGTTGATTACACCAACAAGATCACATCGCGGTTGAGCCGAATCGTTCAGCTAACTGGTTTCTCAGACCCCGTTTATGCTGAGGCCCATGTGATTGTCCACCAGTTTGATATTGTGCTGGATGTTTTATTATTCAACCAAACTACAGAAACCCTACAGAACCTTTCTGTTGAATTTGCAACTCTTGGAGATCTCAAGGTTGTCGAGCGACCAACCACTCAGAATATTGGACCTCAAAGCTTCTACAGTGTGCAGACTACGATCAAAGTGTCGTCTGCTGATGCGGGAGTCATTTTTGGAAATATCGTTTACGAGGGCCATACTGGCAGTGTCAACAATGTGGTCATCCTGAATGATGTTCATGTTGATATCATGGACTACATCAAACCAGGGCATTGCAGCGAGACCGAGTTCCGAAGTATGTGGAGCGAATTCGAATGGGAAAATAAGGTAAACATCTCTGTACACTGGCAATCTTTACAGGGATTTTTGGCATACCTACTTACGAACACAAATATGGCTTGTCTGACTGCTGGTGCACAGGTTGAACCAGAAGTAGATGGTGAATACCAAGACGAATGTCAATTCCTAAGTGCCAATTTGCATGCTCGAAGTTCATTTGGAGAGGATGCACTTGCCAACCTCAGCATTGAGAAAGATGCCACTGGAAAGATCGTTGGACATGTCCGAATCCGATCCAAGGGACAGGGACTTGCATTATCATTAGGAGACCGGGTTGCTGAGCTGCAGCGAAAGCACCAGGTTACTGTATAGGAAGTAGTAACACAATAATAAGCTTAGACTATAATTACAATTGTCTATATTGCTGTCAGAGTATTATTCCATGGAAAATTTTGTCTGTCTATATTCTAAACCCCCATGTTAGATTGCTGTGTTCTTGAATTGGCATAGACAGGGAATTTTAGTCCGCCAAACAACCGGACTATTGTCCATTACTGTTCATAACTGTTCAGAAACTAATCCAGATCAGCTTATACAAGTATACGGATACTATTGGGTAAGAGTTTCGGGAACTAGTTACGCGGAATTGGTGAAGATTTTGTGATTAACAGTTTAATTGACCGTTAAACTGCCGTTAAACTGGTACGGACTAGACCGGAAATAATGCGATGAGTATTATCTCCGATACTCGGGTCGAACACCCCTCCGCATGAGGCTCTGCCACTAGTCCAAGCATTAGTCCGTACGGTAGCTAGCGGACTAAGCCGGGCCAAATGCATGGAATAAGTTAACTCCGATCGAGGCGCTCTACTAGTCTACAGCAAACAAAAACTCCAAAAATGTATAAATAGCGTTGGTTCAACCTGAATCTAAATTTCTATCAAATAGCATCTGCTTTAAAAGAACATCTACAAGAATCTTCTACAAGCTCAATTAAATATGACTCAACCCAAGAAAGTTGTTATTGCCGTTACTAGTTACCACGGTGACTTCTATGAGGATGGAACCAAGACTGGTCTGTTCTACACTGAAGCATCCCACCCCTTCTACGCTTTTAAGAAGGCTGGCTTTGAGGTTGTTCTCGCTTCTGAAACTGGAACCTACGGTGTAGACGGTCATTCTGTTGAAGCGCCATTTTTGGTTGGAGAGGATGAGAAGCTTTACAACGACCCTAACTCCGAGATCAGTATCGCTTTGAAGAACATCAAGAAGGCTTCTGACCTCGATGCCAATGATTACGGTATCTTCTTTGCTTCTGCAGGTCATGCCACTCTCTTTGACTACCCAACTGCCAAGGATTTACAGAAGATAGCCACTACCATCTGGAACAACGGTGGAATTGTGTCTGCTGTCTGTCACGGGCCCGCCATTCTTCCCTTTATTATTGACAAGGATACTGGAAAGTCTATCATTGCTGGTAAGACTATCACTGGTTTCACTGATGTTGGAGAGGAAGCCCTTAATGTCCAGCACATTATGGACAAAATGGGCGTTAAGGGAATTGAGACTCACGCTGCTGAGGTTGGTGCGAAATATGTGGCTCCTGAGGGTCCTTGGGACGATTTGTCTATCACTGATGGTCGACTGGTTACCGGAACCAACCCCGCTAGTGCTACCTCTACTGCTGAGAAGGCTGTTGCTGCATTCAAGGCTCTTTAAGGCTGGAATCCCGTTAGTGTCTGTTCTAGTGTTTCCAGATCCCTGGTAACTTAGTTGACCAGTCAAATTTTTATAGCTGTATCATAATATTCGATAAAATCATTCAAAATCCAATTATTTCAAAAGCATCATTAAAATTGACTTCATATTATAATCTAAAAACAGTGATTTTCTAAAATATGTGTTCTAAAATATGTGTTAAGTATTTTATCATCGAAGTTAAAAAGATGAATTGTTAAATAAAAGTTACTATCATTCTTTTTAAATATTAAAATACTGTTAATTGGTTATTGTTTATTATTATTATTGGGTTTTTATTTTTGTATTTTATCAAATTGAAATGGTGAGAAGGATTTCTCAAATGTTGTTGACATTCTTTTTTACTACAGAGATGGAATTTCAAATTCAAATGAAATTTTGGCAATCCAAGACAATATCTTTTGTTATACATATAACTTATTTATTTACAGCCATGCGATTCACACTATTCTACATTCGTGACGGTAGAATCTCTTCACCTTTGAACAAGATACCGTATGCACTTAGAAGAACTCTAGCATCAGGATCCACCTGTGCAGTAGTATGAAATGTGATGTCAAATCCAAAAGTGTTAGACCATTGTTCAATGTTTCCTTCAATCTCTGGGAAATGCTTTACATCATCACCGGAAATACCAAGGGTGATATTTCCAGTAGTGTCACCCGAGCTATTGGGTAGACCTTTAAATGTCTTTGACTTTGGTAGAACAATTTCAGTCAAAGTAGACAAAAACTGGTTCATAGGTCGTCCAACAAGATGCACTTTTGCACCCATTGGCATACCAGGTCGAAGACGCCATGCTGGAACGTTGGTTCGGGCAAACACAGTCCTTGGTTTCATACCAGTAATCTGCTGAAGCTGCAGTTTGGCAGCAATAGCGACATCAGCTACTTCCTTAGCCTCGGGAACAAAACAATTCAAAGTAATACCCATGATCTCAGGAACATTTGACCAGTCTCGCACTTTAATATCCTTGGTAGCTCGAGATCGACCTCTTGGATCTCGAGGAGGTCTGTTCAAATGGAATGGAGATGAACCGTCCCATTCTCGGCTCTTGATACCAGTTTTATCATGGGATCCATGACGATAGTTGATCAGTAGCAAATCAGATTGCACGGTGTTATAATGATGATCTCTAACTCGGTCAGGATTGACAATCAGTGGACGGAATCCGGCTGAAAGGATCGATGATTTAGGCTTGAGTAGTTCTCTATATCTATCGGAGACCTGTGCTTTCTTGAACTTGACAGTGTGGTGGACAGGGTGGACTATTGACACACCTGCCTTTCCTGCCACTGCAGAGGTTGTGTGGAACCCGCGACTCAACACAGTTTTCATCGGGTCCAAAATCAAATATAAAAACAGATCAGAAGACACTGGTTCCAGCTGCCAAAGGGTGAAATTTCACCTAGCTTTCAGGGCCAGGGAATGCTAAAATCCGCCTGACAATCTACGTCCATATGTCATTATGCGGCACAACACTCACTCTGCGAAACTTGGGTGGTGCTCCAAGTCTATCATTATTACCTGTTATTGTATCCATCTGGGAACCTTCTCTTTTTAAAGGGAGTATGATATGAAGTGATCATTGAATGGAAAAAGCAAAATTAGTTCAAGCATGAATATCAGTTTTCATAGATTCAATAGAGAACTGGTTTCTGATTCGGAGGATTCACTATGGGACGAGTCAGGTATTGAAGGCTTTGAGGATGAGATATCCACGCCTGGATCTCATATAGAATCAGAAGAATTCGACAGCGATGCAGATGAAACAATTCAACAGGCTATCAAGCTCACACAGCGTCGTCGTGAAGCAATTGAAGATCTAGATGTTAGTTTGCTCCAGGAACTGGAGACGTCAAGTACATCACGACAGGTGTTTGATTATCTCAATGTGTTGGATGAGTTGGATAAGCTTGAACTGACAGTCTCTGATGAACCTGTACAAGAGTATTCGGATTCTGAGGAGGTCGATTCGTTACTGGTGCTACGAGAGCAAAAGCTGAAAGAAGGAATATCGGCTAATAGTAGTCTGTTATCTGATATGGTTAACACGCGGAATCAGAGTGTAGAAAAGGCTCTGGCAGAAAAGCAGCGCTATGAAGATGATTTGCAAAGACAAAGACTAGCAGAAAAAGCTCGTCTTGAAGAGTTGGAGCGACAGCGGATAGAAGAAGAAGATCGCAAACGCCGACAACAGGAATTGCTAAAGAAGGAACAGGCTAGAAAAGATCAGCTGGAAAAGGAAAGGATTCAAAAGGAGCAGCTTCAGAGAGCGCAAGTCGAAAAAGAACGACTTGAGCGAGCAAAGGAGGAGCAACAGAAGAAGCAAAAGCAAGAGCAAGAAAGAATTGAAAAAGAACGTAAGGTTGCCTCGTTCACGGACTGGAAGGCGGTTGAGGATGAATTCCGAAATTACAAGCAAAAGATCATTGACATCAAAGAAAATATTGTCAAGCCAGTTAAAGAGAGCCCTCAGCTTCGCAAGTATTGTTTTGATGCGAAACGTAAGATTAAGACTCAGCTGGGCCAAATCACCAATAGCACTCGACAATTGTTGACGCTTGGAGGGGAATTGAATGGTGTATTAGCAAACGCCAAGTCAGTAAATGAGCTCACTTATTTGTGGCTGCTGAACTTCCTTGCAAAAGGAGTTGTATCCCAAGCCGAAACTGAAGTTATCACTTCCATACAGACCGCTGTCCCATTAGGGACTTTTATTGCATTGTGCATGCAACATCATGATTCATTAGTGGATTTGGTGATTGCCAGATTTGTCAAGAAATGCCCCCAAGTTATTGGGTATTCATGCCCAATTGATACCGAAGAAGGTAGAGTGAGAATGGGTTATCGCCGAGTTAACGGTAAATGGGAAGACGAGTCTGTTTACAGCGAGCGCATAGCCGGTATGTGTGCGGTGTGGTGCTCCATGACCATGACAAAGGCGACATCTGGTGGAAATAAACCTCATCCATATCCAATGTCATATAGTTGGAGGTTTGCAGCAAGACAAGTCAACAAGAAGCCGGAGCTACTAGTGAATGCAGACTACGCGGCAGTGTCAGCCTGGTGGGATGTGTCTGGTCCTCAGGTTCTGGAGGCATATGGGAAACAAGGAATGAAGCTATTATCAGTCGTTTGTACTGATTGGACTTCATATGGTACTCAGAGAAAGTATCCAGCTGCATTACGACTGTTGCTGCTTGGCGAAGAATGGATAAAGACTGGTAAAGTAGGAATCGTCCATGGAATAAGGCCTTGAAATTGCATGTATACTATACTGAATATCTTGATGATGTAATAATAATATTATTATTATTATAACGTAGAGACGAATGCGTTATCAGTTGGGTCTCCAGAAATGCTTTCCCAATCGGTATATTCCGTAAGAGAGTACGCACGTCCTAATGATGATGGCTCCAAATATTGCCTGCTTGGGGTATGTATAATATCCTTCCAACACTCGATTGGCAATATCCATCTGTCCCGGTAGACACCCCACAGAGATGATGTCGTTTTTAATTTTAGTCCATTTGGAACGAATATGGTAGTAACTAATGACATTCAAAATAGCTCTCATATCCCAATTCCTCAACGAAGGCGGGTTAATGCCAGTAGACAAAACAAATTTCGGTTTCACAACTGCAAAGAAATCAGTGAGAACTGACAATGTCACACCCCACAATTTATATGGAGGATCGGCAAATTCCAAAACTTCGTCAATATCGTCTTCTTGCGCAGGACTCTTATGCAGAAGATCTGTGGCATGTAAATCAATGGCATCAAAAGACATATTTCCCATATTGATTTGGATCCATTTTTGTAAAATAGCCGGCAAGTAATCGACATTCAATCGTGTGGTGATATCAACCAGTTCGTATGATCGGTGCTTGTAATCAACCAGCTTATCAATAGGATACCAGAATGCGGTAGCCACTTCTGTTGGTTGCAATTCAACTTGTGCACTGGCTTTATAAAGCACAAATACATATGGACACAGCGCCATTATAGTTTTGGATCCCCACGAAACCTTAAGTGGTCTTTGATCAAGCTGACCTACATAGAATCCATCATTGGTCAAGTCTAAGCCAACTTCTTCTTCAGTCTCTCGAACAGCAGCCTGATAATCAGACTCATCGGGTTCTCTTTTCCCGCCTGGAAGAGCAATATGTGATGACCATCTGTCCCGCTGGCTGGCAGCTCGCTTAATGAACAGAATCTCCACAGAGGCGTCCTGATCTATAGAATCCAAATACGATTCAAGAGATTCAGGAGTATCATTGTTCGTATGGTCGGGGAATCTGAGAATAACCGCTACGGAGCTTCGTCGAGAAACCCCAGGAATTTCCAGACTCGTTTCAGGAAACTTATGGATGGTTTTGAGGCCTTGGATCAGAGACATTTTAAGCGGTCCGGTAAAGTAGGTTGCCAACAAAAAAGTGCCAAACAAAAAAGGGGAACACAACTATTATAAAAGTTCCCTTAGAATTATCAATTGATCAAATTATCACAAATTCACCAAACCAATTCAAACTATAATGCGACTCAATTCCTGTGAGTCAGAAGAGTCAGAGTCAATTAGGTTAATCGCCTGTCACTGCCAAGTGTGGAGTAGACACAATGTATAGTACGGCTACCCCCGTTTGGGTCATATATGGGGCTAGCTAGATGATACATCATGACTTATCTTTGACATTTGCATCATTTGTATAGACACAAACTCATTTATCAAAGGCCATGTCTAGAGACACCAGACCAGATATTGTTGGACCAGAGATTCCACAAAGCCCATATCCATTGAAAATGGATACTGAGGTCATTGCCGGGTTTGGAAGAGGATCGTCAGATCTGGGAATCCCCACTGCCAATATCCCTCAGGAGGCTTTTGATAAGCTTGATATTGGTGACACGGGCATTTATTTTGGATGGGCATCTGTGTATCAAAGCACAGGAAATGAGGGGCAAACCCGTGAGGGAGACCAATTGAGAAAAGTGGAATTTTCTTATGGGAAAAATCTAAAAGATGGTCAAGATTTAGGGGTAGCTTTCCCAATGGTCATGAGCGTTGGATGGAATCCATTCTACGGTAATAAAAGGAGATCAGCAGAGATCCATATAATTCACAAGTTCGATGGACCATTCTATGGTGCCAGGATCAAAGTTATGATCGTGGGATATATTCGGCCAGAGCTCAATTACGTTTCTAAAGAAGCGCTGATTGATGATATAAATACAGATATCTCAGTAGCTCTCAAATCGCTTGACAGACCCGGCTACCAGGAACTTGCCAAACAGCAATTTTGGCACCATCCATGAAAAAAAATTATAGATATATATAATGGCTCTCTCTATGGATTTGGTTCTAATCAAGGCTTTTAGGTTAGAAATTTTCCCATTACTCAGCCTTGTGGGTCTTATTGGAACTGCCAGATAACTTCTTGGCGGCCATTGAAACCATCTTAGAGAACCAAAACACATTCAGTGAGTTGAGAATCATGTTGGAAGCCAACATGGACAAAGGAACCAGCACAGATGGATGAGCACTTGGATCGTGATTGTATAGAGCGTCCATACCAAATAGAACTCCATGATAGAATCCCCATACAATTCGACAAAAGAAGAATGTAGTCATCAATAGTAAACCGTTGATAGTCTGGATCCAATCAGGCACGATGCCACCGGGAAGATGAGTTGCAAACCAATGAACATTGAGGAAAGGAGTAGACAGCTCAAAGAACAGGAAATACGGCGACCAGTACATCAAATATGGCCGAAGCGACTGGACGTACACCGACAATGCACACAGTCCATGAACCAGGAACCCTACACCAAACATATGAGCGTATCTGGCACAGATTATCGAGTCCCACAAGAAATATCCACACGCCATGGCAGAAATGAATCCGGAGTAAGGGGTGTATCCATCATACACATCAGTTGCAAGCTTGTCTTCATGAAACAATGGATATGAAATGACCAAAATAAGTATACTCTGGACCATTGACACCACATGGATGTCGAAATTGATCTGGGTTCTTCGCGAAATTTTGCTGTAGCTCGAACATACCAGGGGACTAATTAACCCAGAGATCACAAATATTGACTGATAAAACAACCCGGCAGCCACGAGCTCGTCTATATGGTCAGCCATTCGATAGAATCCCCAGCTTTGAAAGAATTCAACCACATGGGGATTGCTTCCAAGCACCGAAGGAACGATGCCTTTGAGCGGACTTTCGTACGGAACTGTTGACATGGATGTTGGGAAGTGGATAGAACGAGGCTGATCCGAGGCCGGCAGTCGAGGTTATGGTGGGGTGAAAATGCATGTTGAGTGCCCCAACTCCGACCACCCCCACCTAGTCTGTACTGTGCAACGTAACGATGTCTCTAAACGTAACACTTTTAAGCATTGAAAAACTATCCTTGTGACTCGAAAATTGGCCAATAACGATACTCAAAACTTTTTTTTGATTTTGATGCCAATAATGCTGAATTATGAGTTACCAATAATAAGATAACCTCTCAACCCTGGCCGGACTATCAGGGGAGCAGTGACAAATTACTCTATCCCGTATTTCAAGCCTACTTGAAGCTCAAAGAACCTTATAGTTTTGGTCCAACCTCATACCCATCAATTGATAATTTGCATTCCAGGGCTGTAATGTGTAATTTCCATCTCATTCACATGCACCTGTCAACGGCTAACTTAACCCCACACTGTGCATATAAGCAGGTACTGAGCCCATTTAGGCTTAGCTTTGGCGGGGTAACTGGTACTCTCGCTATAGGATATTTAGTCTCATGACTCCTTTAGCACATGTGTCAATAATATTCTACTATTAACAATATCTTGGCATGTTCAATATTCATATCAAACGGATCATCACTCTCAAGGTGTCTAGCCGTTATATCGCGCCATGCAGCCGCCGCGTGAAACTTGAATTTTCACGTGGAGCCAAAACTTCCTCTCATACCTCAATGTCCAAAACTTTTGATCTTCTTTGTCTGGGAAATCCTCTCCTGGATCTCCAGGCAGATGTGACTGCCGAATATTTGGCCAAATATGACCTCAAGGACAATGATGCTATTCTTGTCGAGGACAAGCACATGCCAATTTTTGACGAGGTTGTTGCAAAGGACAACGTACACATTTTAGCAGGTGGTGCAGCCCAGAATGCTGCCCGAGGTGCTCAATACATTCTCCCTAAAGATTCAGTAGTTTACTTTGGATCTGTTGGAAAGGACAAGTACTCTGAGTTGTTATTGAAGGCCAATGAAGACGCTGGTGTGTTTTCCAACTACTTGGTTCAGAATGACATCCCTACTGGAAAGTGTGCTGCTCTTATTACTGGTAACCACCGTTCTTTGGTGACCGACTTGGCTGCTGCTAACCATTACAAGCTTGACCATCTCAAGGCCCCTGAGAACTGGAAGTTGGTTGAAGCCGCCAAGGTATTCTATGTTGGAGGTTTCCATCTTACTGTGTGCCCTCCTGCTATCAATGCTCTTGGAGAGCACGCTGCTGAGACCAACAAGATCTTCAGCATCAACCTTTCTGCTCCTTTCTTGGCTCAGTTCTTCAAGGAGCCTATGGATGCCAGCTCTCCCTACTGGGATTACCTTATTGGTAACGAGAGTGAGGCCCTTGCTTATGCTGAGTCTCACAACTTGGACACCACTGACATCACAGAGATTGCCAAGGCCATTGCTCTTTTGCCCAAGAAGAACACCAAGCGACCTCGAACTGTGGTCATCACCCAGGGTCTTGAGCCTACTATTGTTGTCATTGGCAACACTGTAGAGGGCACTACCACTGTACAGACCTTTGACGTCCATGCTATTGCTGCTAAGGATATCGTTGATACTAATGGTGCTGGTGATGCTTTTGCTGGTGGTTTCCTCGCTGGTATCACCCAGGGTGTTACTTTGGCCCAGGCCATTGACATAGGTCAGTGGTTGGCCCGAGAATCGATCCAGCAGATCGGTCCCTCTTTCCCCACTCCCAAACAGACCTACAAGGCCTAAATATCTAAACCACAAAATGTTAGATATTTAGCTATAGGCGACCTCTCAACGAAACGACGCTACGATAGATAGATTCAACTCTGCATAATTTAGTCCGAATAATCATATTCCACAAGAGATTTGCTAACGGTTTTCACTGTAGATGTAGTTGGTTCAATAGATGTTGGAGGGTCAGTAGGTAGATGTGAACCTGACGATGCCTTGGAATCACTATTTTGGTTCTCATCAGAGAGCAATTCTGATTTTGAAGTTGATTCTATCGTCGATTTTATCTTTGGCTTTGTCGATGATGATGATTCTAATGATTCTGATGATGCAGCTGATGATGTCGATGCAGATGTCGCTGCAGATATTTCAGTCTTCTTCTTCACTAGAATAGGCTTCTTCTTTTTAACTATTCGAGTTGGAATTTTGGCCTTGAGAGCTGGTATTACCGGCTCAGATCCCAAATTCTTGGCTTTAGCCATTCCCTCTGCTACAAGTCTCTTGAGCTCGTCCTCCTTTTCCTGTTCTTTGCGTCGCAAGTCCTCAAGATATTGTATGTCTCTAGAATTCAGTTTGTGGATAGCATTCCGTTGCATGTACCAATCATAATGCTCCTCGTCCATTTTCAGCTGGTTTTCCTGTAAAACATCGTAAAGAGTCTTGTTTTGGGTTTTATTAGCGGCATCTATCTGTCTCTGCTTCGACTCTGCGATCTTGTCGCGGATATCAGAGATTTTGTCCATGTTTCCTGCTCAAAAATCTCCAAAATCAAACAGTAGAAACAACAAATAACAATATTGATAATAATCTGTAGAAAATGTACAAACTAAAAGGTTGTCAAACACTTCAAACTAGGACAATAAATAAGCTTGCTAGAAGGATATAGTAATGGATCTTCCAAGTCAGTGTCAGAACATCTGATAATATGGGTTAATATTATATCACGTGACCACATGTAGAAAGGTGAAATTTCACTGTTTACAGCTCCAACATTTAAACTTTATAATGTCATTACAGGGGCGATTCAATCCACGGGAACAGAGTGCGACGCCTGAGGGAAGCTTTTCTTCATCTGATGAGGAAATTGAAGAGGTTTCTGATTTCGAGGATGATGAGAGTGTTCCAACATCGGCTGGTGCTGACAAAACCGACGCAGACCAGCTCCTTGATAAGCTCAAGCTGGGCGATAGTAAAGAGGAGCCAGAAAATGTAAACGACAAAACTGAGGAATCTGCGAAGAAGTCTGAAGAAGGAGTCAAGAATGAAACGAGCGAAC
Organism: Sugiyamaella chiloensis; assembly: GCA_030578775.1. Taxonomy (NCBI): domain Eukaryota; kingdom Fungi; phylum Ascomycota; class Dipodascomycetes; order Dipodascales; family Trichomonascaceae; genus Sugiyamaella; species Sugiyamaella chiloensis. The sequence continues at coordinate 562,339 of JAKTZE010000007.1, forward strand.
CCAAAAAGGTTGAGGTTTCCGAAGACAACTCCAAAGATGAACCCGAAGACGACTCTAAAGACGACTCTAAAGACGACTCTAAAGATGTGCCCAAAGATGAGACCAAAGATGAGAACAAAGATGTGCCCAAAGATGTGGCAAATGATGTGGCCATATATGAGCCCAAAGATGTGGCGGAATCAAAAGAGGATACCAAAGAAAAGTCTGATGATGCTGAGTCGAATCTTATTCAGTCTTCATATGAGGTCAAGGTCAAGCTTGCAGATTTGCAGGCTGACCCCAATTCACCTCTTTACTCTTTGCAAAGTTTCGAGGATCTTGGACTTAGCGAGGGACTACTGAAAGGTCTATACGCAATGAAGTATAGTAAACCTTCGAAAATCCAAGAGAAGGCATTGCCTCTTCTCGCTCGAAAGCCTTATCAGAATTTCATTGGTCAGAGTCAGTCGGGAACTGGAAAGACTGCTGCATTCACTTTGACTATGCTATCTCGAGTCGATACCAGTGTAAGCAAAGTCCAATGTCTATGCCTTTCACCATCTCGAGAATTGGCCCGACAGACCAAGGATGTAGTCGACACCATGAGCAAGTACACAGACGTCAAAGTTGGTCTGGCAGTGCCAGACTCATATGAGCGAAACACTAATATAAATGCTCACATCGTTGTAGGCACACCCGGAACGGTTGCTGATATGATTCGAAGACGTCAGCTCAATGTGTCTGCGCTCAAGGTATATGTGCTTGATGAAGCTGATACCATGTTAGATATGGGAGGACTTGGAGACCAATGCGCTCGAATCAAGAAGTTGTTGCCCAAGAGTGCTCAACTTGTACTTTTCAGTGCCACATTCTCCGACAAAGTTTATCAATATGCCCAGAGAGTGGTACCAAATGCCAACGAAATCCGACTTAAGCAAGAGGAAATCAACGTTGATGCTATTCGACAGTTTTTCATGGACTGTGACTCTGAGCAACACAAGTACGAGGTTGTGTGCGAGCTTTATGGACTGATGACAATTGGATCTTCAATTATCTTTGTTCAAACCAAAAAGACCGCTGATGAGCTGGCTCGAAGAATGACTGAGCAGAAGCATAGGGTATCAGTTCTTCACTCAAACCTTGATAATTCTGAGCGAGATCGACTCATTGACCAGTATCGAAATGGGGAATCCAAGGTTCTCATTACCACCAATGTGCTATCACGAGGTATTGATATCCCTAGTGTGTCGATGGTTATCAATTATGATGTTCCTGTGGGTAGAGATGGCCAGGCAGATGCTGCCACTTATGTGCATAGAATTGGTCGAACTGGGCGATTTGGCCGAACTGGTGTCGCCATTTCTTTAATCTCAGGACGACAGTCATTTAAAGTTTTCAACGATATCATTTCTTCGTTTGATGGATCTGTCATTCCAGTCAGTGTTCCTACTGATGACTGGGAGGAAGCCGAGGTCATCATCAAGAAGGCTCTGAAGAATTGAACTGCCAGGTGTTCCACCTTGGAATTCTGTGATGGAAAAAAAATAATATATATATGATTAGTAGATTACTAGAATACTAGAGTGATGAGTGTAGACGGTAGTTTATTAAACGTTAACGAGCTAATCACTGACAAGTTAAGTAAACAACTAAATAGACAGATGGACTTCGTGTTGATATATAATCTTTGTAGGACGATAATCGGTGTTCCGTTTCTAAAATAAATACATCACCATAGCAGCAAATCAGATCCAACTTCTTCTGACAAAGTTTTGTCAAACAATTTCTCCTTTTCAAGCCATTCAGCAGTTCTCTGGCGTTTCAACGATTGGAGCTCTGCTTTTAATTGGTCCTGCAGTTCTAAAGACCACAGGAACTTTCTTTTGAGGCTATCAAGATTGTTATCATCATCGATTTCTGGAACTGGTTTACCTATAAGGTCTTTTGGCAATGATATTTTGTTACCGTCGGTACCGTCAACACCATTAGTATGAGACCTGGCTGTCTTGGTAGGCTCAACTACGCTGTTGGTTTCAATGTTATCAACCGACGGTACGACCGAAGCATTATGGACAGAGCGTAAATGAACTGCAAGACCCTCGGCAGTTGAAAAGCTCGCATCACATTCAGGAAGAACACACCAATAAGGGCGGTCAGAAGTATGCAATCTCAAATGGGAAATCAAGTCAGCTCTAGACGGTTGTATGAGACCTCTCACATTACAATCGTCCCAAAGGCACGCGTACTGATTTAGAGATGCTACATGTCCACCGAGATGGCTCACAAATACAGGCTCATCCTGATACAGCTGATTACACCCCGCCCATTTGCAAACTATCGATTGTGGATAGGATGGTTCGTCCATTCCTGGAGGAAGCCCATTCTCTGAGTCTGACGATAACGACAAAGAATCATCGTCAAGAAGGATATCAAGATCTGACATCACTAGCAACAGTGTATCAATAAACCCAACGCAGTACTAAAATGTCCCCACACAACTTGCTAGTTGACTACAAGACAATACGTCTTTTACGGTACCTCTGCCAACCAACTGCTGATTCAAAATTATAATTCTCTGCTGATTCACAGTAATTCACCTGTCGTTCAAAATTGTTGGATGAAAGAAACTGCACTTGTAGGACTAATCAGAAGAAGCCCACCAAGCCCACCTTCGTATAGTGTACCGTACTCAATATACTTATAATCTCGGTATCTACAACGACACAATACGATCAACAATCACTACCTCGAGAATATAAAAAAATTATGCAATTTAATCCAATTCCACTAGAATTACCTCTGGAATAGATTGATTGAATGCTGATATCACTTTGTTGTTTTCGTTCCCACACCCGGAAGTGTCACAAGCTGTACAGATGTCAAGTCACCGTGTGGCTCTGAAATTTTCACTTCATCATCAAACCTACCCCCTACAACATGTCGGACTTTGCGCTAACAGTGCTGGCAACGCTGGACAAACATGGCGAGATCGCTGATTCACGACATGCCTTTGTGGGAATCGACTCGCAAGTGGTACAAGGAGCGGTTACGTCACTGGCTGCCCGAAATATGGTGGCCTTCAAGCAGATTGAGTCAGAGCAGTGGACACTGACCTCTGAGGGTGAGGATATTGTATCTAACGGATCTCATGAAATTCGACTATACGACGAGGTGGTTAAATCCATGGAGGGATTAAAGATTGCTGATGTGTCCAAGGTGCTGGGTGCCTCGGGAAAAATCGGTCAGCAGCGAGCATTCAAGAATGGATGGGTCAAGAAGGAGGGCGACAAGCTTGTAAAGGGAGTAGACAGTGCGCCTACCGATCAGACCAAACAGGATCTGGAAACCATTGCTAGTAGTGGTACTTTGAATGATAGCAAGGAACTTGCCGATCTTAAGAAACGAAAACTAGTTAACAAGACTAAGTTGATCTCGTTCTCTATTACCAAGGGTCCGGAGTTTGCGCTTGAAATCAAAAAGGTTGAAACTGATGTGACAATTGAAATGATCCAGTCTGGATCTTGGAAGGATGCAACTTTCAAACCATACAACTTCTCTGCTGAGGGTATCCCCACTGACCATGGAGCGTTACATCCTCTCAACAAGGTGCGAGAGGAGTTCCGACAGATCTTCTTCTCCATGGGATTCACAGAAATGCCTACCAATATGTACGTTGAGAGTGGCTTCTGGAACTTTGATGCTCTGTATGTGCCTCAACAGCACCCTGCTCGAGATCTCCAGGATACATTTTATATCAAAGATCCTATCAAGGCTAAAGAGCCCGAAGATAAGGAGTACTGGGATAATATCAAGGCTGTTCACCAAGAAGGTAAATTCGGCTCTATTGGTTACAGATACCCTTGGAAGGCTGAGGAGTCTACTAGACTTGTATTGCGAACTCATACCACTTCAGTATCTGCTAGTATGCTTCACAAGTTGGCCAAGAACCCTCATCCCGCTCGATTCTTCAGTATTGACCGAGTATTCCGAAATGAGGCTGTCGATGCCACCCATTTGGCAGAGTTCCACCAGATTGAGGGTGTCATTGCCGACTATAATTTGACATTGGGAGATTTGATTGGATTCATGAAAAAGTTCTTTGGTCGAATGGGTGTGAGCGATTTACGATTCAAGCCTGCCTATAACCCGTACACCGAGCCTAGTATGGAAATCTTTGGATGGCACGAGGGTCTTGGAAAATGGGTGGAGATTGGAAACTCTGGTATGTTCCGACCAGAAATGCTTGAGAGTATGGGATTGCCTAAGAATCTACGAGTTCATGGATTTGGTTTGAGTTTGGAGAGACCTACTATGATCAAATATGCAGTGAGTAATATTCGAGAATTGCTTGGTCACAAAGTCAGCCTCGACTTCATCGAGAGTAATCCGGCCGTGCGACTCGAAGAGGCCCTGGGTAAATAAATAATGTGCAGCAGCAGCACCTCTGGCACCCTCCAAATCCAGTAGCGGCCGTTTCAGGCGGGCGTTATATGTCGTCTTTCAGGGCATAAGAAATATCGAAGTGGGGTGTTTGTTGGAGTGCATGTTTGAAGTTGAATTTATCACAAACCTCTTTGAGGCAATTGTTAGATACTAGAGTGCATTGGCTTTGATAGTAAATTGTTAGAATATTAACTTTAAGCTGAAACCTAATCTAATGTTGAAACGTCTTCTATCTGATACAACTGGTGGTTTCAAACCCAAAATTAAACGCACTTAACCTTATCTGCGATCGGCAGTTGTCCACGTCAGTCAGCCCCTCAACCCCACCACGTCTGGTTGCTAGTAATAAAGGGGTACATAAATGGCCGTAAAATTATAATTTTTCAATAGAATTTCGGTGTTTTTCTTGGGGGTTTTGATTAAAACCAATAGGATTTCCCAGGACGTAATAGTACAGTTCGCTTGTTCCGGCACCTCGTGTTCCGTATCACCTGCTAACTCTTGGCCGCCGATCCCCATAGATCTCCCTAACGGGTAAGGACGTGGCTGCACTAGGCCCGCCCAATCCGAATAACTGGGTGGTATATAAAGGGGGCGTCTCCTGCCACTTGACAACCACCAGTTTTAAAAATGGCTATGACGGGTTCTGATATTATTAAGATTATTTTGGGTATGTATCACTAGTGCAAGTTTCCCAACTGGTTGCTAGCTGTTTATGTGGTTGCCATTGCGATGTTTGGTGTGTTTAAATGTCGTCTTTTTGCTTTGTCTAGTAACGATAATATCTCGATATCTCAAATTGATAACAGCTTAATTTCGGTTTTTTGACAAAATAGACGCTCGGGTTTGAATTGAGTGTGGGACAATTTGAAACTGTTGATCAAACGCTAAACACGGAACTCAGACGACATCTGGATATGACATTCGGGATATAACAGCTGGTGATATTTTCAATAGCAATACTAACTCAGCAATTCTCTTGCCTCCTTTAGCAGTGTTCTTGGATCGTGGATGTGACATGCAGTTGCTCATCAATGTTGTGCTGTGTTGTTTCGCCTGGTTCCCTGGATGTCTTCACGCTCTCTACATTGTAAGTTCAAGGCGCAACATATAACTTGCGGATGTGTCTAACATTAGGTGTTCAGCAAGTAAATAGAGTTTGCTTGAGATGTTTCTTTAGCCGTGTATACGTAATTGACTTATTGTAGCACTTTGGTCTGTTGTTTTTTTATTATTGTTGTTTTTTCTTTGCTTGGTTTCACTCTACTTTGTTTTGCTTCGCATTGTTTGATTTTGAAATTGTCGTTATCTAGTGTTGCGTGGATCTCACTATCTAGTATTGCTATACAAAGGTCTTGTGCCGATTGTAGTTGCAAAAGCTTGTTCCATAATTTCCAATGCCCTATCAAGCTCTTCGTGAGTTACTGTCAATGGGGGGACAATTCGGAACACCCCTCCAAATGAGGGAACAGCTATCAGGTTTGCCGATAGTCCCAATTCCATCATACGATCGGCAAGCAGCCCAGCAAGCGGAGAGTCCGTCACCTTGGTGATCCGGCTTTTAACTATTTCCAATCCAACCATCAATCCTCTTCCACGAACATCACCAATACATTCATATCGTTGCTGTAATTTGGATAATCCTGCTCGGAAGTACTTGCCGGCTACTCGGGCTTTCTCGACAAGACCATCTCGGCACACAATCTCCAATACTTTATCACCAATGGCTGCTGGTAATGGATCATTGACATGTGTAGTATAGAACAAGAATCCATTGTCATGTGCTCCTTGTGCGACCTTATCGGATGCAATCACTGCCGATAGGGGGATGCCATTGCCGAGGGTCTTCGACAATGTCAGGATATCTGGAACAATGCCACTATTTTCAAACGCAAACATATCTCCACATCGGCCAATTGCAGTTTGAGCTTCATCGATAATCAAAACCATTCCTCTTAGCTCGCAATGTGCTTTCAATTCCTTCAGATATCCATCTGGAAGAACCAGCATGCCTCCACTGGATAGAACTGGTTCTATAATGACCGCAGCCAAAGATCCTGCAGATTGTGCATCGACCAAAGACCAACCATACTCCAATTCGGTTTTCCAGTCATATGTACCATCCGCATGTTTGAAAATAGACCGATATCCGTTGGGAGCGGGCAGCATCAGCTGTCCAGGCATTATTGGACCATGACCCACACGTCCGGTCTGATAAGTAGTAGCATTAGCAGAACTAGTCATTCCATGCCATGATCTGGACAATCCTACAATCTCATATTTTCCAGTAAACTGCTTTGCCATTTTAATGGCTGCTTCATTGGCTTCACCGCCGGTGCTCAGATACATAGCTCTGTCCAATCCCTTTGGCAACAGCGACTTCAATCTCGCTGTGAGGTTTACTACTGGAGGAGAAATCATCCCACTGAACAAGTGATCTAAGCTACCAGCATATTGGTGAGTTACTTCAACGATTTCTGGGTGACAATGTCCTATCAATGTGGACATCTGCCCCGAAGTAAAGTCGAGGATCTCCCTGCCAGAGTCAGTATACACTGACGTTCCTTTGGCTCGAACAATGAGCTCTTTAGAGAATTTAGCCCCGAAATTGATGAGACTATTCTCAGTAGCTTCCCAACTGTCTGTTGTCATTGTTATTCTAGATGTGACAATAAATTAGCAGCCGATTGAGCCAATTGTTCAAAGACTTGCAAGTGATCAACGATGTTGTTACGTCTTATGAGTTGCCTTTACAAATTTAGCAAACTAGCAGCTCTATGAACACAATGTCTTAAATAATCAAAGACAAAACCCCTCTATTACCGAGTGTACAAACTGCAATAATCAATTAATATCATTAACATCAATGCTAAGAATATTTATAACCGCCCAACGGACCTTAATCGCCGGTACAGATTAGCGGGCTTTAAGTGCCGCGATAAGATAAGCGTGCCGCATAGTTTGTTATAGATCTTCTCTACGAGCATTCGGACATTAAAGTCCAAAACAAACCATGAAATTAGCGTAAGAACCTCGATTATACTTTCATATCTTATTAACACCAGATGTCGAGCTTGCAGACTGCGCAAGGCAAAGTGTGATCTTAATACCCCTTGCTCGGCATGCGTCAAAGCGAGGGTTCCATGTCAGCCGATAGAGGTAGATAAGCGGAAGGTTCGACATCGGACGGGCTATGTTGAGCAATTAGAATTGCAGGTATCTCAATTACAAGCCCTAGTTGATAAATTACAGTTCGAGAAGCAGGGAATCTCAAATGGTCGGGGTGGGGTCATAGAAAGAGCCGATGACGGTGCCGGCGATGATAAACAGAGCCCTAGGGTCACCATAACTGATAATCCTAGCCAATCCCCAGAATTGAGTCCTCTCGCCCAATCGGCAGTTGTGGTTACCAATAGAGGCATTCCCATTGTGTATGGGCCTTCTGGTGTATACGATAACAGTGTCCGGCCCTCGATCAACACTTCTAGGCCGAACCATTCGGTACTGGACGATGAGCAAGAATCCTATCGACTTTGTCAAGATTCTGATATTCAGCACTCTATTACAATGTTTTTCAAAATTCAATACCCAGATCTTCACATGTTTATTCACCGTGAATCATTTTTGATTGATTTTCTGGATATGAAGACTCCAAAAGATGATATGCGATACTGTTCAGATGAGTTGGTATATGCGATAGCAGCCATAGGAGCATCTCTCAGCAATGACCAACGCATATTCGACAGAAGTCAGGAATATTATCAGCTGTCCAAGCAGATGCTGTTTGCAAAAATGGATAGTCCGAGTATTCATTTTGTTCAGGCACTATTATGTCTTTCCACATACGATTTGGGTAACGGTAATGATTCCTCAGCATGGATGTTATCAGGCTGGGCCATGAGAATGGGTATAGAGCTAGGTTTCCAACTGGATCCGAAGAATTGGTTTATTGATGACGACAAATTTTCTCAGCTTGATTTGGCAATTCGAAGTCGCATTTATTGGGGGTGCTATATTGCAGATCATTTTATTAGCTCCATGCTTGGTCGTCCAGCAGTCCTGAAGATGTCGTCATCTACAATCGACGAAACCGGTGTCTTGCCAGACATTGATGGCATTCTCGAGTATCAGTACCAGAATGAAAAGGAGTACCCGCTGGACATTGCATCGCCCTTGAAGAAAATGGTGTCTCTGGCAACAATATCAGAGTATTTTTATTTACGGATATTCGCGGTAAGCGGGCCTCAGTTCTTATTCAAAATGAAACAACTACAGGAGTTCAATATGGAAATGTCAAGATGGAAAGCGGGCCTTCCTGTGTGTTTGTCTTGGGATGCCGATACTTTAAAGAAAACTGCTCATAACCACACAGTTATGACGATGCGTTATTACTATTACATTTTGGTTTTGTGTTTTAACAGGCCCTTTCTCAACAAGTTTGTATCGAGGTCTGATGAACAAGAATGTGAAAAATTATGCCAAACTGTCATATCTGACATCTATATTGCAGTGGATACATTCCGAAGATTTCACCACAGTTTTCATCAATCATCTCTACCAATGGTATACGCTCTCGTACTGAGTATCTCAGTTCAGCTGACGATATATGAAACTACTGCTCCCGATGATAGCGTAAAGGCACAAGTTGATGAGACGTTAGACATGCTATTGGCGTGCTCTAGAAAGTGGAAACTGGCAGAATCAAGTTACCAAAGCTTGGTCCAGAGAAAGCAAAAGCAATGGGAAAATGACCCGATAGTGTCTAACTATCCCGCAGATAGTCAGGACGGTCAGGCTTTTCTTCTTCATGATGATCCTATTGAATTTGCTCAGACATATTCGTCGAATGTCTTTGGTGACATTCTTTCGGTTGACGATTTCAGAGCATTTTTAGACTCTTTTGAGATGCTGCGAGACTGATGCTAATTCAGATGTAATTTAATTTTCCTGGTCAATATATTGTACTTTATTTGATTTTAGTTACATTGATTACGTGTCATATGAAATATTAAATTATATTGGTTTTAAATAACAGTTAAATTAAAGATAACTAAATTGTTTTTCTATACATTAGGTTCGATGATACCATTTGGATTTGGAACGCCAAACTTTTCCATATCGAAATAGAAGGAACGGACCAGGGAGGGTGAGAAGCGCAATTCCTCCGTAAAATGAAAATGTACCTTGAAATGTCATTGAAGATACCATTCGCCCTTCGACCATTGTAAGCAATAAGGCAACTGCCGATCTTAAAATCGCATGCATAGATGTACCGGAAGCTGCATATGGCCCATAAACCTCCACGATATATAAAATAGATTGCAAAAATATAATGGAGCCAGCAAATCCTGTGAATACACCAGAAATTGCAGGCGCAATCCAGTGGACCCAAGGGAATGCACAGGTCCAAGCAAAAATAAATAAACCCACGGGTAGAGCACAAGCCCCGATCATCATATTGTAGAGTCTATACTCAGGAATATTTGTGCCCGCGATTTTAACTGCTTTCGTGTATGGTTTAACAGTAAAAACAACAAGTGTGGCCGCTATAGCTACTCCAACGAAGATTGAAATACCTGGCAAGTACGACGTGATTAACGGACTGTCTCGTTTCTCGCGGAATTCGAGTGAAAAGGCCACAATAAAGACGTATAGCAACCCATAGCATATGGCTGAATAAGAGCAAAGAAATGCTAACGATTTATCTTGAAAAAACATGACAAATGGCCTTACACAATATTTAAGTGCCAAGTTGGAAAATGTAGGTGGGACGTCTTCTATTGGTGCCTTGACTAGCTGCCCCTCTGCTCGTAATCGTTTGGCCTTCCTCATCAAGATTATTTGAGCATAGGTTTCTGTGGTACAGAGATTCAGAGTTGTTGCAACAGCCCCCATTATGAGAGACAACCATGAAATCCATCCGAAATTTGCCCACTCCACAAAAAAAGAACCAAAAACTGGTCCAATTGCTGGTGATGCCAAAATACACATAATTGCAGCAGCTCCAGAATGACCAATGACCTCTAGTGACCACAAATCGGCCATTGAAGGAGCAAATCCCACAAGAGCACACACTCCACAGAATCCTTGGAAAAACCGACCTATCATGAGAGTTTGAATATTCGGGTTGATCCCGGTAGGAATCTGGAAAAGCGTGAACAAAAACATCCCTATGACCCAAGAATATTTTCTTCCAAATGCTTCACTAATGCCTGACCATATCATCGGCCCAATTGAAAATCCGGTGAGGGTCAGTCCTACTGATAGTAGCCCAACTTCCCGCGATACATTGTATTTTTCCATGATGTCGTTTATGCCTGGTGATATTAGTGACGATGACATACTGCATGTCAAAGCTGAGAAAACAAATGCTCCAGTGTAGAAAATTTTAACGATAAGCTTGAAATTCTTAGGGTTCTCTGGATCTCCATCCTCAAATTTCGTTAATAACTGCCATTGGGCTTCAGCTTCAGACTTCTTTCCCTCAACGTCAAACTCCGGTTGGGACATGGCGAGCTTCTCGTCAGGTTGTATTACTTGGATCACCGACATAGTTCACAATATTTATATTTCAGAACTAGACTAATGGATATTAATAATGAAACTGTCAAAACAGAATCGTGGTTGGATACTAATCCGCAAGATCGTTCCTTTCCGCAGATAAACTCCATTGGGACGGTTTAACTCCGCGGACAGTGCTTTTCTGATGTTGACAGCCTCCAGTCCGCGGAGTGGCTATTCACTTTCTATATAACTATCTGACATAAGCTCAACACATTATATATGTAATGAGCACAACAATTGTAATCCAGAGGGTATCAGTATCCGACATCAACTAATTGGCCTTTGAATATCATCGATGAGCCATGCCAGAGGTGTGGATATTGGTCATTGGCAGTAACACAAGAACGCATTCAGACCAAACAAACTAACGAATTCAGTGCATCACTATTTGCTATATAAATTGCAAAATTGCATTTCTAATCAATTAAAATAGAAGTGAGCTGTTTATATTTTGTACTTACTATTCAGCTTGTTTTCCATACTATCCATTAAGTCTCCAACGCTCACTATCCCCACCCACTGACACAAGTTCCTAACATTAGTCCTAACATCAATCTGTCAACGCACCCCACCGTCCACCGTTCACCGCCTCACAATAGATACGTAGGATCCTAACCAACGGACTAAAGACCGCCCATCATGTCACAAATTCAAGAATGGGAAGTCAATAAATACTGGGAGATCTTCTCTGGACTCAATCCTGTAGGAGGTCTGCTGTCGGGAGACAAGGTAGCCACTGTTCTCAAGAACTCGCAGCTAGAGGACTCACAACTGGAGAAGATCTGGGACTTGTCGGATGTGGATTCGGATGGAAATCTAGATTTTGAAGAGTTCTGTATAGCCATGAGATTGATCTTTGACCGAATCAATGGCAATTCTACCTCGATTCCTGATACTCTACCGGAATGGCTTGTTCCAGCGAGCAAAGCACATCTGGTAGCAGCCAACAATGCAGTGAAATCTGGAGGGACTGGAGTTGGTAAAGTGGATACAAGTTCGAGCTCAGATGACGATGAATTGGGCTTGTCTAGCGATTTCGACTGGTATATTTCACCAGCCGACCGACAGGTGTATTCGGGTATTTATTCTGCAAATGCTGATTATCACGGGATGATTTCGTTTGACTCGCTTACAGAGCTGTATTCCTCTCTAAACAATGTTCCAGATACTGATGTACGATCTGCTTGGAACCTGGTAAATCCAAAATCGGATGAGAAGATTGAAAAAGACCAATGTGTTGTTTTCCTGCATATTTTGAACCAAAGATCTAAAGGTGTAAGAGTGCCACGCACTGTGCCGGCGTCTTTGAGAGCGACTTTCGAGAAGGCCAAGCCTGAATATTCTCTCAATTCAAGACAATCAGTTATCAACAAGCCAGATTCATCTACCAATACTGGAAAGAAGTCTCAGTTTGCTGAGGGTTATTTAACTCGACTTGGTCTTGGTGGTCGTTCGGCTGGTTATCAGAGTACTGGTACCGATTTTTCTTCGACTCAAGACACTGATTGGGAGCAGGTGCGCCTTAAGCGAGAGCTTGCTGACCTCGAGAGTCTTATCACTAAAGCAGAAGATGCTTCCGATCGTCGTAAGAAGGGGATTGAAGATTTTGGATCATCAAAGTCTGCACTTATTCGTCGTGAGCTGGAGCAGCTATTGGACTATAAAGAAAAGCAATTGCGTGAATTAAGATCTGGAAAGGTATCTGCTCAACCAGAAGACTTGAAATCTTCCATTGAAGAGGTTGATCTTCTTGTGGATCAAATTCGAACTTTGCAGGAGCATAAGGCGAGGAAGACCTCTGAGCTTCAAGAGCTGAAACAACAGCTGGTAAGCTTGTCATCCTAGATTGTCATCCTAGTTTGCCGTCCTAGTTTGTTGTCCTAGTTGATAGGGCGTGTTATCGTAGTTGGAAATATCTTGGGTTCATAGTTGGATAGAGTTTGTTATCTTGGTTAGATGGACCAATGAGCCATTGTAGTTGTTTTTCTAGTTGATATAACTTCGGTTCTTTGATGTTTTGGTTCAATTCTACAGGCTACTTCACTTAATTTTGTCTTGTTTGTCTTGTTCGTCTTGTTCGTCTCTTACAGATTCAACTTGGCAGTTACTATGTACGTTAATACACATCTAGTTATGCATCACATCAAGCCTTCTTTTCAGGCTCGGGCTCAGGCTTGGGAGTTGGAAGCTTGAAAGAGTCAGGTCGATCATCACGTCCAGGTCCAACGGGTTCCCAAGCAGTAGAACCGGCCGAAAAGTTTCGGAACGCCTGAGTCAACTCCAATGGCTCGTATACAACTCTTCGTTTCTCCTCGTCGTATCGAACTTCGGTGTATCCAGTCAATGGGAAGTCTTTTCGCAATGGATAACCTTCGAATCCATAATCGGTCAAAATTCGTCGCAGATCGGGGTGGCCCTCGAAAAAGATTCCAAACATGTCGTAAGTTTCCCTCTCGTACCAATTGGCACCTTCGTACAATCGAGCAATACTAGGCACGGGGCTCTTTTCTGAAGCAAATGTCTTGACTCGAATTCGAGCATTGTGTCGAACCGACAGCAAATTGTACACTACCTCGAATCGGTTGGTTCGAGATGGGATATCTACACCAGTGACATCCATAACTCCCTTATACTGCGAAGCGGTGTGGTTCTGGAGGAATCGGAACACTACAGGAACAGCAGAAGGTGCAATGAAAATCGTCAGCTCGTCCTTCCATACTGAAAACTGCTGAATGTACTTTGGCAGGCATGTCATCAAATACTGTCCATACTTGTGAAGGTCCTCCACATGCTCCAGATATTTGTCGGCAGGATTGACGATTTCAGCATGGAGATCGCCTTTTGGTACTACTCGTGGTAGGCTTCGAACATCTATGAGTCCTTCAGGGACGCCCTGAGCTGGACTAGAGGAAGCTCCAGACTGGCTGAAAAGACGAATTCCCGCACTGCATCGACCAATAGTCGCCCTAGCCGGTGCTACTGTCTTTGCAGTTGCTCGTACCGCCCGGCCAACAGACGGTCCTAACATTTTATCTATTTGACACTGTATGAAGAGGTAATGTCAATTTGCTGATTGGACAACCCTCATACAAATATCCGCATAGACATAGGCGACTATTTGCTAATCCGCCATGTTGTGGTGCTTCAGGGCTAGGGTACTATTTCGCTCTTTTCTACTATCCTCCACTTTTGTGCGGCGCAGTGCAACATATATGTAAGCTAGGGTTTTCACTCCAACACTGTCCATAGAAGTTGCCAACTTCTTGTTCACTAACCAGAAAACTTCTGTTTTTGAGAGTTTTAATTTATTTTTCATAAAACACAAAAATGGTGATGCCAACGTCAGGTGACTCATTCATATCAGATGATGAGGAGGATCTGTGTCCATTGTGTGTGGAGGAGATGGACCTGTCGGACAAGAATTTCAAGCCTTGTCCATGTGGATATCAGATTTGCCAGTTCTGCTACAACAACATCAGACAGAATCCTCAACTCAACGGGCGATGTCCAGCGTGCCGAAGAACTTATAGTGATGAAACGGTGGAATATCGAATGGTTTCCCAAGAGGAGTGGAAGCAGGACCACATTCGAATTACTCGGAAAGAAAAGGAGAAGAAGCAACGAGAGCGGGAGAAGAAGGAGACCGATCAGCACCAGGCTTCCAAGAAGCATCTATCTGGCATGAGAGTGATCCAGAAGAATCTTGTCTATGTGATTGGATTGAATCCCAATATCCCCACTGAGGAGCTTCATAACACTTTACGAGGCGATCAGTTCTTTGGCCAGTATGGAAAGATTCAAAAGATCGTCATTAACCGACGGAATAATGCCAATGGAAATCCTGGCTTGGGTGTCTATGTGACTTTTGCCCGAAAAGAGGATGCCGCTAAATGCATTGCCGCTGTTGATGGATCCATGAATGAGGGAAAATATTTGAGAGCTGCGTACGGAACCACCAAATACTGCTCTTCATACTTGCGAGGCCAGCCTTGTCCCAATCCAAATTGTATGTTCTTACATGAGCCAGGTGAGGAAGCCGATTCATACACTCGTCAAGATCTTATTCAGCATGCTACAGCAAGACAGGATATCCAAAGGCCATCCAGTCGACAGGTTTCAAAACCACAGCAGCACCATATTGTGAATAATGTCGATGATGACAACCAGTCTACTTCAAGTGACTCAACCAATTCAACGGCATCAACACTTCCGCCATCTGTTTCGTGGGCTCATAAGCCATCTCCTCCTGCTGCTGCCGCTCAGAAGCTCCATAGCCCTATCAAGCCCAAGACAGCTCCTGCTTCGCCCACTACTGTTCCTAGTACCAGTGGTGCTGTGGAGACTCTACCAGCTCATCTGGTTCCACGGCCTGAACCTCCTTGTATTGATCCAGCTGTCCAGATTATTAACAATACTCTGGAGAGCCTTTCGCAGAGTTCGTTCAATTTTGTGTTCTCATCGTCTATTCTGAGTGATGACGATATTAAAAAACATGTTTTGCCTCCATTCTTCAGCTTTCAGAAGGAAAACTCTGATGAATCTCAAAATTCGATCGATGTTGCCTCGTTTTCTGATCTCCTGGCGTCTTTTAACAAGAGTGGAGGGCTTGGCTCTGGCAACAAGTCTGGTCCCAATATTTTAACACTTGGTGATGGTACCGCTTTTGAAGGTTCTCAGGTTCAACAACTGTTGCAGCAGTCGCAGCAAATTCCCCAAGTATCTTCTCAACAACAGTTGACTCAACAGTTGACTCAGCAGCAGCAACAGCATCATCAACCTCCACCATCTTTGCTCCAGCCCCTGCCACAGCAACCACAGCAGCAGCAGCAATCTCAATCTCAACAACTTCGTGATAAGCCAGTAGCTACCCCGCCCCCGGGATTGTTTTCGGCGGGACTTCCTGTCCAGAATAACCAGAATAGCCAGGAACTTTTGGCCCATTTGATGAACGGCGGCCCAAGAGGTGAGCATAACTAAGGTTATTTTTTCCTAACATTCAGGGTTCTCTGAGTTGATGACTTCTCAAGCGGATGCTATTTCCGGTGCGTATTAAAATTGATATTTATTGATTCACTTGACGATCGCAATTCTATTTATAGCGGGGGTGTAAACTGATTCTACGTTACTGTCTTGTTATACTTGGGTTTGAATTTACTATGATGGATATGTTTACTCCTTGTATATAAATATGAAGTAGCTGCGATGTAGAGAAGTTTAATTTTTTTTTATCTAAATACTAACTTGTAGATGACGTATTCCTTCGATTGGATTATGTTCAGAAGGATTTAGAAGCCATGGTCTCGATTTCCGATACAGAACTGGATGATTCATTGATTAGCGGTGTTCTTCGTCAAAGATACGAACGTGCTATTCCGTTATCTCTTTCGTTGCATTTAGGGCCGCTGTTGACTGGTGGTCGTACGATGCCCCATCCTCCTGGTCTTAGTTCTATGAATACTCCAATACTGGCTCCTATTAGAATGCCAATGCCAATGCCACCAATAATGGAACAACACCCTCATATTCCAGCCTATGGATTAGCTCCATCAGAAGCGGAGCGAGAGCTGTTGTCGTTAATAAAAGGTCAACCACAAGGTAATTCTAATGTACCAGATAGTCACATTTCTCCGCAAACGAGTGATAAGGAGAGTAAACAAGAGATTGTTGATCATCATACTTCTCCGGTCAATGCTCCTGAAACACCCACGCGTGTGAAGACTCAATCTGACACCATAGTGGGTAACGGATTGCTCATGGAAACTCCCTCATCTGCCAAATTGACTCGAAGGCAGAAGAAGAAACTGGCTCAAGAACAGCTCCGGACAAGTAGTCTGCTTGCCCGCCAGGCGCAGATGCCTAGTCTCAATGTGAGAACGCGATCCTCAGTAGAAGTATCAGATGAGTCTATGGCTACAGATTCTATTGAAGAAGTACCCAAACTCGGCTCCCCTGTTGTATCCGATACCGAGCCAGAGCTTATTGTCCCAAAGGTAAGGAAGGGGCCACTAGCTGGTGCCATTCCAACGATCGGTACTGAAGACGGAGCTGTGAAATCTCCGCCAGAAGTTCTGACAAGCAAAACGTCATCCTTGAGAAAGCCTAGAGAGTCTGTGGATATTCTTGATGGTGTGTCTGTACCAACCTCTATCGAAGGTAATTTCGAGAGTCCTCGAGCTAATGTTGATTCAAAGGTAGAGTTTGACGTGGATGATTGCACGATCCGAAAGTCGACATCGGAAACTGATTCTGGTAAAATAAATAACGAGAAAGCGGCCTCATCTAACGAATCTAATGACTATCACGATGAAGGTGCCATCAGCGCAAAAAATACGGTTGATCCTGTACCAGAAGCCTGTCAGCCTGCTGCGATCGAATCTTCCGAGGGTGAGGATATGATTAACATTGAAACCTCCTTGACAGAGAGCTTTCAAGGATCTCAGGAATCTGCTGCAGAAAGTGTCTTATTGGATGATACGTCGAACCAGTCGGTTGATCCTTCTAATATTGAAGAAATTGATGAATCGAAATCAGAGTTTGAGCCAATTTCGAGTGATAATTCATCCCAGATGGACGAGCCAAATACGAGCGATACAAAAGTCGACATTCGTGATGCGTCCATCTCTGATATCAATGATATGATTAGCAAAGTGGAACTCGAAATTCAGGCTATGAGGCAGCAAGATGAAAGGGATGCTGTCAAAATGGAATGGCTGCCTATGTTGGCTAAACTTCAGTACAATGAAGCGACCAAGCCTATGGAGGAGATTTATGATATGCTCATCAAGAGCTCCTTATTGAATTTTGTTCCCACTACAATATCTGCGGAAGTTGTCGATGATGAAGTGTTGGCAGCCAGTGAAGAGGCATTGGATAATGTGCTCACACACATGCATCAAGGAATGTTTGTTATGGATGATGAAGATGCCTTCGACCTGACCATTCAGACAGCCTCTAATAATGATGAGGTGATAGACAGCTACGACATGCATCTTGCAGAAATGTACCCCGATGTTACACTCACCGGGCGGAAATTTCCAAGTAATGGAGAACCAGGAGAACCTCATTATGAAGATGGCAAAGCGTTTCTTAGCAGAGGATGGTCTAATCTGGATGCTATGGTTGCCAGGATTAAAATGGAAGAAGAAACGATCAAAAATGATGCATCTCGATTTAAAGAAACTAATACCTTTACATATACTTTAGTATATAAATAATTTATTTATTTGTTGCCAGTTTTCGTTCGGAAACTGGTAACACCCACTCTTGCAGTGGGATCATCTGGCATTTTGAAAATTGAGTTCTGTCCCATCTTCTTAACAGCTTTGCTCTTTGATCCTTTTTGGAACTTCTGCCATTTATTCTTACTTTCATCTAGAACATCTTTGGTTGATGATTTCTTCGCTTTTGCAGGTGTGGGTGTCTCGTCATGATTGTCTGCTAGTCTCTTAGGAGGTCGAGGACCGCCCACGCTAGATTGTGACGCTGTGAAACCTGATTTCAATGGGAAAATACCTTCTTGTCGAACTGTCTCAGAAATATTCGACATCTTTTGGAACTTGACAGTAAAACTGCGGTTTTCAGAAGACCCTGTGATGGCTGTAACTTTGGCGATATGGAATTGTTTGTCGCCAGAGATCCACCGAGCCATTACAGAGTCTCCTACTTTGACGACTTTAGAGTCTCCAGAAGTAGACTTTTTAGACTCTTTAGGTCCAGTAGATCCCTTGATATCTTTGACATCATTGTTTTCTATGTATTTGTTATCGGCTATACTGGTTGGCAGGGTTTCCTTAGTTAAAACCGGCTCTTCTGATTCTGATGAATCTTCATCCTTTGATACTGGCTCTGATCCTGCTACAGTCTCGACACCGAGTGCTTCCTCGATAAGGCCAATAAGGTCTAGCAGTTCATCCTTGATCCCTTGGAGATTCTCATCTGTTGGACTCTTTTTCAGGTCGCTTTCAACCACTGCTAGCTGCTGCCTGTACTCATCTAGCTCCTGCTCAGACATGAAAGCCGCGTCAAGTGTTAATAAAGAACGAAAAGTGAAGAAGGGGAAGCAGAATTTATCAAGGAATTAAATATCTAATTTACGAGAAAATATTTAGTCATTACGCTAGTGGTATTAAAAGGATACTTTATTACATGCGATTTCGATCCGCGGTTCGTGGCTTGGCTCGAATAATGTTATCTACCCGTAGAAGCAGCTCAGCAGCTTCAGAAGCAGACGACACCACAGCTCGCTTGAGTTTATAGCTTTCAACTACTCCAAGTTCTCGCATGTCAGCGATTCTTCCGTTTTCGAGATCAAGTCCGCTAGTAGTCATACCATTGTAAACAGCTGATCGTAGCTTAGCAACAAGCTCACTGCTATCAAAACCAGCGTTATCAGAAAGGATGGTAGGCAGCTGTCGAAGAGCAGTTGCAAATGCTTCAACAGCAAGAGCAGTCTTTCCCTGTTCATTCTGAGCAGCAGCCTCTACAGCCTTGGACATGAGCATCTCAGCACATCCTCCACCCAGAGTGGTCCTAGTCTCTCTAGTAGTCTGTGACAGCACAGACAAAGCATCGTGGAGAGATCTATCGGCCTCCTCTAGCAATTGATCAGTAGCACCTCGCAACACAATGGTACACGCTTCTCCAGCAGCAACACCAGAAAATTTGATCATGGAATCCTCTCCAATCATGACCTCTTCGATAGAATCACAGTGTCCAATTTTTACCAACTCAGGATGGTCAAACGTAGAGACCACTTCTCCACCTGTAACACGCGCTAGTCTCTCAACTCCCACAAAGTCAGCATGCTCAATGGTATTGACTCCAGACTCAGAAAACAACTGCTCGGGCCAGTTGTAAATGAGCTGTCTATTTACAAAACAGTTGATTCCATGTGCCTTGATCTTCTCGACCTTGGCCTTCATCTTGTCTTTCTCGGCCTTTTCAAGCTCAGCTAGTTTACTAGTCGAGTCGACTTTAAACTTGGCACCAAAGATCTTGACCTTATCGGTGTCCATAGAGGTGTTGGCAATGAGAATCTTGGCATTGGTGATTTTCTTGGGTTGCTTAACACCGAATCTCTTGTCAAGAATAAATCCTTCATCGAGGTACGAATCACTGAGCTTGCCTCCAACCTTCTTAATGATCTGAATGTGCTCCAAATTGGTTGATCCTTTAAGTCTGAGCACTGCATCTACCGCCAACTTGGCAAATAGCTCCTTGTCCTGGCTCAGCACCTTGGAACTAAGAGTGGTCTTTGCAATGGCAACCAAGTCCTTTCGGAACAGATCTGGGTTGGCTGATGAATCTACCGCAGACCTCTCCAAAGCCTCCAGAGCTGCCTTTGAAGCCACTCGGTATCCTTCTATAATGGTCTGTGGATGGATCTTTTTGTCGATAAGCTTCTCGGCCTCTCTCAGCAGCTCTGCAGCCAACACCGTGACGGACGTAGTACCATCGCCGACCTCGTCATCTTGAACCTGGGAAATGTTAACTAGTACTTTTGCTGCTGGGTTGTTGAATGGAATAGACTTTAGAATTGTAGCTCCGTCATTTGTTACCATGGAATTGGTGGATGAAGACGACTGCAGCAATTTGTCCATTCCCTTAGGGCCTAGCGTTGATTTCACTAGATCACCTACGGCAATGGCTCCTACAAATGCTGATAATCGGGCATTCTCTCCACGTTCCTCCACAACTTCATCTCCAAAAATTGGAACAGACTTTCAGTTAGATCATTCTCATATATCTTCATTGGGGCCATGCTTACCATATTGGTGAAGTGGATGTGAAAAAGTTCGGTTAGGGGTGTGAGGCAAACGTAGACGTACCTACGTGCCTGGAGGAAAGAACTAATTAGAACTTACATATGACATGTACCGAAAAGCAGCAACAATGATTTTTTAATTTTATTTTCATAATAAATTCAAATTCATAATATAATTATAATGTAATCGAAACTGGATTTAGTTAATAACGTTGAAAATCTTAGAATGTAATCACATATACTTTGATGGAGCTAACATCAGATTTCATCTTCAGAAACGAGCTTTACAGGCTCAACATTCCAAATGGTCTCAGCATACTCATCAATGGCACGGTCAGAGCTGAAGAATCCCATATTAGCAACCGCAACGATAGTCTTTGAGATCCATCCGTCTCTATCTAAGAACTGTTTGTCAACACGGTCTTGAGCATCGAGGTATGAATCAAAGTCATCAGTAACCAAATAGTGATCACCAGCGTGCTCAATTGACGAAATCAAGTCATTGTATACGTGAGGTTCACCAAAGGTACCAGAATGAATAACATCAAAAACTTTCTTGAGCTTGTCATTGATCTTAACACCCCTATAAGTGTGGTTGAACCTGATATCTTCGACTGCTTCAGCAAGATGTCCAAACATAAACATGTTCTCCTCTCCAACTTCTCTAGCAATCTCAATATTTGCACCATCCACAGTTCCAATGATCAGACCACCGTTCAACACAAACTTCATGTTACTGGTTCCTGAAGCTTCTGTTCCTGCTGTGGAAATGTGCTCACTGATATCAGACGCAGGGACAATAATCTCTGCCTTTGATACATTATAATCCTCAATGAAACACACCTGAAGTAACCCCTCGACATCTTTATCATTATTAACCACGTCAGCAACGCTGTTAATCAACTTTATAATCACCTTGGCCATGTAATATCCCGGGGCACTTTTACCTCCAAAGATACTAACTCGTGGAACCACCTTCTTTCGCTCATCTGGAGTCATGGCCTTTATTTGCAAATAACGGTGAATCACACCAAACACGTTGAGTTGTTGCCGCTTGTACTCGTGAATACGTTTGACCTGAATATCAAACAGAGCCTCCACGTTTATATCCAAGCCACTCTGGCTCTTGATAAGCTTCGCCAGACGCGCTTTGTTGTCCTTCTTGATCTGATCCCATCGGGCCCTAAAGGTAGCATCTCCTGTGAATTTCTCTAGCTTCTTGAGCTTTTCAAGATCTTTAAGGTAACCGAATCCTCCAACCTTTTCGGCAATAAGTTCCGCGAGTTCTGGGTTGGCCTGTAAGAGCCATCGTCGTGGAGTAACACCATTTGTAACGTTGGTAAACTTGTCCGGACCGTAGATAGCAACAAAGTCCTTGAAAATTGTGGTTCTAATAAGTTCAGAGTGTAATTCGGCAACACCATTGACCTTATGAGAACCGATTATTGCCAAGTAGGCCATTCGTACTTGTTTAGGAGAACTCTCTTCGATGATAGACACCCGGCGCATAATATCTCGGTCATTAGGAAACTTATGTTCAACCTCTTGCAAAAAGAATAGGTTGATATCATATATAATCTCTAAGTGACGGGGCAGCAGGTGTCCAAGAACATCAATAGACCACTTCTCAAGAGCTTCAGGAAGTACAGTGTGGTTAGTGTAAGCAAACGTCTCGGTCACGATGCTCCAAGCAGAAGTCCAGTCCAAATGCTCTCGGTCAATAAAAATTCTCATCAGTTCAACAATTGCAAGAGTTGGATGAGTATCATTGAGCTGAATTGCTACTTGGTCTGGGAACTCACGCCACGGTCGTCTTGACTTCTTGAATCTTCGTACAATATCGCTCAGCGAAGCTGCCACCCAAAAGTACTGCTGTTTAAGACGTAACTCCTTTCCAGAGTAGAAGTTGTCATTGGGGTACAGAACCGACGAGATCGTTTCCGCATTGACCTGCTGGCTCACTGCCTGTTGGTAATCTCCCTCATTGAACTTGGAAAAGTCAAACTCAACATGAGGTTCAGATGACCATAATCGGAGATTGTTGACATTTTCGGTCATGTAACCAGGAATTGGCATATCGTGCGCTACAGCTCGAACGAATTCTCCACCTACCCATGACTTGTTAACATTTCCATCATTGTCAGCATTTCTATGCACATAGCCATAGAACATTACATCAACTGCGATTTCTCGTCGAGGAATCTCCCAGGGGTTGGAATAGGCAAGCCAGTAGTCAGGTTTCTCAACCTGATATCCATCAATAATCTTCTGCTGGAAAATTCCATACTGGTATTGGATACCATATCCCCAAGCGGGATAATTTGAGGTGGTGAGCGAGTCGATGAAGCACGCAGCCAATCGACCAAGACCTCCATTTCCAAGACCAGCATCAGGTTCTTGGTTAAGAACATCTTCCATTCTGAAGCCGAATTCTTCCAATCCCTGACTTGTGCCTTCCTTGAGACCAGTATTAAGTAAGGCATTGTCCATAGCTCGACCCATAAGGAACTCCAACGAGAGATAGTATACTCGCTTAGGATCTACAATAGTATGTTTCTGCTGAGTCCTGTTCCATTGAACAATAAGCCGGGTCTTGATAGCCCTAGCAGCTGCCTGGTATGCTGCCAATTCGTCACAATTGTATAGAGACCTCCCGAGAGTGGTCTCGACATGCCGAACAAATTCAGCTTCGAATTGATCTTTGGTCCGCACTTCCTGGATTGCGAAAGACTTCCACTTCTCTCTGCATTTGAGTGGGATAACGGAATCGATGAATTTCAATTCTCTGGGTGAAATTCCCGAAAGTGCTCGTCTGTGTCGCAATTTTTGTTGGGGAACGACATCAAAAGGATATCCAGTAGCTGTCGGATATGAGGCAGCCGGTGAATTCGGGCCTGACAGATCTAGAGGAGCTTCCATTTCAATGATTCAGCACACGATAAATTGACGGAAAGAGAGGCGATTGTGAGAGGAGAAATCCAGATCTATTCAAAGTCGGTTACCAAACTCAATGGCAAGATGGAAAGGAGCAGCCCGCCGTATTTATAGGCTTTTGTGGGGCCATTTCTGGCACGCAGATGTGCAGCCCTATGGCCTGTACGTACGCTGCACAGGCAAGGGTGCAGCGACACCCAGTTGACAAAGACCACGAGGACCACTGATCGACATCCCAAACGCGAGCTTATCATTGCTCAAGCATATGCGTCAATTAGAATTCATTCAGACCATTGAGTATATTGGCGTCTTCTCTACGAAAGCACCTCTTCAGCAGCTGTAAGAAATATGGTGTGAGTATTTCCGAGTGCGGTTCTCCTTCCTTGCGTCAACGCCTGCAAATGTGTGATGAGATGTGGGGTGTGCAGCGCCGATCATGCAATCGAACATAGTGACGAAATCTGACACACTTAGAATGGATAACGAGAGTTTTTCATTGTCGTACATTTCGTTAAGTCACTAAAGTCTAGCATGGCGAGCTTTATAATAACGGTCTGACAATTTTACTCACGTATTAGGTAACATTTAAGTCAACTTAATTTCAAAATGTGACGACTAAATACCCTTCATAACATTCCTTCGACGAATTTATTTAGAGAGAATCTTTAGAATAGAAGCAACTGGCTTTAACTAACTATGGCGGCTAAAAAAACCATATATAACACGAAGTATGTAGTAGGTCGACCGTTGTATTTTCAGATACCTATGTTGGCACCAACTCATTGTGAGTCCCGCTCCTTTCAATTATATACTACTCCAGCTATACAGTAATTGCACATGTAGCGGCCACGGATACCTTGTGTAATCTGAAATAATAATAACCAAACTATCCTATGTTAAAACGTGACAGATAGTGCAATTAATGCACATTTAGCCTCATTTAAAGTTTTAGCCTCACATCTGCCATCTCCTTCAGATGCAAATTAGGGGCGATACATGGAATCGAGCACAACCCATCTTACAAGCGACCTTAAGAGAAATCATGCCAACCAGCGATCGATCTTCTAAAGGTTACTGGTACTTAAGTGCTCTTAGAAATGAAAATCTTCAAGCGGCTCATGGGTTTCCTATCACATCTTCAAGTGGATAATTGTTAAGCCGACTTCGGTTTTAGATCTGTCGGGGTTAAGTGTATAATAGCTTCCGCAGGGAGACTATCAAGATCCTTGAAGTTATATTATTTCAGAAATGTGCAGATATGAACCACAAATTACTTGGACACGGGGTTCTGGCGGAACAGAGTACTAATGAATATCTATAGAATGCTTTCCTTAACATATGTATACAATTATACTACTATTGCACAGGTTTCAGATATTCAACGCAAATTGAATTGTCAGAAAACACAGAGAGTCGATAGATCATCTGAAGGCGTCCTATTTAGGACTGCATAGATCTCCAGAAGATTAGCCTATTTAGGACTGAACAATGTCAATTCGTGAGGACTGCATGAGCACCGGTCATATTTGGATAGGAGATCTTAGAAACCAATAGAGCTAACTCAGTTCGGCCACCCCTTTTATCCTTAACTTGTTACTCCTTTTTGTAAGGCAGAGAATATAAATACGAGCTTGGAATTCAAACCAATTATTTTGTAAACAAATATGGGACTATCTAGCTATTATCGTGACCAAGATAAATCGGTACTTTATCAGAATATCACACTCAATTCTACATATGGACCAGAGGTGGTAACATTTGATGACTTCCAAGCCTATTTCAATGATCAAATCATTATGGCAGTCATCTTCGGTGTACGGATTGGTGCTGCATCGCTTGTTGCGTTACTTCTTCTGTTGATGTCCAAAAAATACAAATCTCCCGTATTTTGGCTGAATGAGGTTTCGCTTCTTTTATTAATTCTACATTCTGGTCTATTTCTCAGATATACTCTTGGTCCTTTCAACAGCATTGCTTCTTATTTTACATCCTCTTATGGCCAGATTACATCCGGTGATGTAACTACTTCAGTTGCGACGAGTTGGATTCAATTTTTGTTGATAATTTCAGTCGAGTGCTCGCTGATGTTTCAAGTAAGATCCGTTTTCCCCGATTTGGTGAAATGGAGAAGATGGCTTAGCTTTGGTGTGTTCAGCGTTGTGATCCTCCCCACTGTGATACTTTGGACTTATTATATTGTGCTCATCACTATTTCAATTGTGAATCCTGATAACTACGCAATTATTGACAAAAACAAATGGCTCTACAGAGCTGTAAATCCTATCTTCTCTGCTTCAGTTGCTTGTTGCAGTCTGATTTTTGGGGTCAAGTTGTACATCGCCGTAAGACGCAGGCGTCATATGGGATTAAAGCAGTTGGACGCTACGCAGGTTATTTTCATTATGAGTATCCAGACGATGATAATCCCAGCGATTTTCACGATATTGGCAGGCGCTATTACTGATGTTAGCCCACACTTTACTGCTTTTACGTCGTTATTAGTTGTCATTTTCTTACCTTTGTCAGCTATGTGGGCATCATTCAACATCACTGCAACATCCATTTCGAATAACTACTTTGTGCCATACGCAGGAAGTGAACATCGCAGCTCTGTGAATTATATCAGGTCTGGATCACCAAAGGAAGAAGGAGCTTTCTTAACCCGTTCAGTATCCGTGAAAACCTCACCGACATCTGGCGCCAATTTTGACATGGGGGATATCATCAACTATAATGATATCATGGATCATGTGAACCGTCAGACAATTATTACATCGAGGGTTTAACTAAAGAAAGATAATTCTGTTAGCAAAAAACTAGTATCTAATATTTGTCATATTCATAAATCATTATATAATGTACATCTAAAGCTGGTGAGCGCCGTCCGCAGGGCCTGCAAGAAATGTTAGCAATAGCCAGCCAGCGAAGAAGTTGAACATGTTATATATCCAATAAGATCTCTGCATGCCAAGAACAAGGACATAAATAGCCATATAAATAAGCATGGTGCGGACCACTAATAGCTGGCCCGACGTCTTCAAGCGTGGCATCATCTTTCCCCTCAGCATCTTTCCTGTAAATAGCACAGAAGGTAGCACAGCAAAGGGCCCCTGAAATGAACCCCACTCAATAGTTTGTCCACCATTGAAGTTTCGAACCCACACAATTAATGCCAAGATCGATGGTGGGATTAACCAGAGCATCGTCAACAAGAAAGTGAAAGAAAAATTTGAGAAGCTTTCCTCTTGTAGTATGATATCGTCATCATCATTAACATCGCTATTATCACTAATATCGCTATCCTCAGACTTGCTACCATCATCTGAAATCCTTTCAGAGCCCTTAAATGTTTCCTTTCTTATATAAGCTCTGATGCATATATAAAATTGGAGCAAACAAACTATAACCAGTATGATCTGGTACGGAAGCACAATAGTGGCTAGGATTAAAGACGCAACAATATACCAGACACCAGAGCTACTGGAAACGGCTCTTGGTGGTTCAGGCGAGTCCCGCAACCAATTCCAAAAAGAAAGAGGAAACGAAAAAAGCCTAACAACCAACACGGCAAGGATATGTGAAACATAACACATGCCTGTAGACATTGCAAGAAAAAGGGGGCCCAGCGGCCATAGGTGGGATTTCTCTAGTCCCAGAAAAAAAGGATTCCGCTTAGCATAGATAAAAGCACTGGCAGGGCCCTCACCCGTCGAGGGATCAAGGGATGGCTCCAGAATATAAAGCAGCTTCAGAATCAAAGAAGACTGTAATAAAAGCGGCAAGAGACTGGTAAAGAGCAAAGCCAAAGGAAACGGACCTATAACAAATTCCAGCATACCATCGTTGAAGCTAGGAAAGTAACCAGTGGTGGAATACGTTTCCAATTGGATCAGAATGACAATAGCAATAACGCCTAATGGTAGAAATGATAGAAGAGTCCTATAATGCAAACATAATTTCCCCATGGTTGATAACCAGTCCAGTTTGACAGTGACAATAATCGGCCCCCTCGGATTACCGGGCTTCAACATTGTGGGCTCTGACCAGAATTGTAGATGAACACTGTTATAACTCTGGTGGTCTGCAGTCGCATACCCAAACGGAGCAAATGGAGCAACAACATGATAGTTGACATCAAAAGTCAACTCCGGCCGTAAATTCAAATAAAACTTTGATTCATAGGGATCAGTAGAATACTGACGTATAAAGGGTCGGAAGAACTCATTGTGCTCTGGCATAGACGATATGTGCAGCTTGAACGACAGCAGGCTGCTCCACAGCGGAGTCAACAAAGCATCAACGAAAAGCGGTCTATCACTAGGGAGAGAAATGCGGATGGGAGACCCTAGGAGTAACTTCCACAAATTTTTGTCAACAGTCATATAAGCGTCTTCAATAAGGGAGGACTCTGTGAGGATAAAAGCATCACTTGCTGAATTACTTTCTGTATCCACAACAACTAGGAACTCGTATTCATCAAGCTCCTTCAGCGGGATATGAAGATAGCTGTTAGTAGGAGCAGATTCATCGGGCATTGTGGTTCCATCCAATGTTGTAGGTAGCTTAGCAGCCCTCGAAGCCAAGTTTGTGCACAACATGCCTGATTGTAGTGATTTAGAAACAGATGAAGTTCTCACATCCAAGGTCGATAACAGAGACGGTCTGAGACCATCGCCATATGTGGGGTAACGACATGCAAGTACATACAAACCATCTTCGGTATCAGCGACATGAGGTTCGTCTAAATGCTTATCGATATTGGCGACAGAGGCAAACTTAGTAGGTGCAAGAAGAGCTTGATTGGTAAACACTGAAACCACAGAATTATTTCTGGTTGTATCATCTAATGGCAGCGGTGAAATATATACCGTGGGGACAGTATAGTCAGTGAGCGACAAACTCAACTTTCCTTCTCGAGAGATATAAAACCTTTCCGGATCATTGTACACCAGCAAGGTATCTGGCCTTCTTGACAGTGTAGTTGTAGAGGCAGGACATCTTGATCGTGGAGAGCAAAATGCCGTCATCTCGTAGTGCTCTTGCACAGGTTCAAGGCTCGTTAAAAGGTTCCGACGAAATTGATACATGCGATCAGCGAGCCTTTTAGTCTTGCGTGGAAACCTTGAATCAACAATATTTAGCATTGTTTTAGCTACCACTGTCATCAACTCTTCGCACCATACAACCGCCTGATGGTCAATGGCAGACCACACATTAGGGATAGCGCTGGTAAACACAGTCATACCGTTTGTAGGAGGGACTATCGCTCCCACGCTAGCGTGATCAGAAGGAATCATTTGATCTAGAGACCCTCCTGCGATTGATATAACTGCTACATCTGAAAGGGGATTTCTGCCAATGCTATCTTGAGAAAATGAATCATGCCAATACCGGTTCACAGTCTCATACACTCGAACCACTTCAGATTCAATCGATACAGGAGGAACCGAGTGGGGAGCTGCAAAAGTCACCAAAGTATTGACTGAACCCGCACGGTAATTCGATAAAGTGAAAACAGTACGAGCCACTACTCCACCCATAGAATGACCAACCAGAATAACTGCATTTGGGGGAGGGAATATAGACTCCTGAAGATACAGCGACAAGATATAAGAAATTGCATCATTCAGGTATTCGGCCTGATCCAACAAGGTCTGGCCATGGAAAGCAGTAAACCCCTCTCCAAAGTCAACGGTAAAGAAATCCAAACCTCCATGTAATTGATCGTCAGAACCAACGGCAGCAGTTCTGATATCATAATACTGGTGAGCAGCCTCGGCAGCCAGCGACCGTACTTGCCGATAACTACCAGCATTACCAGGAATAAATAAGACAGGAACGCCATTAAGGCCATCTTCCTCGAGGAATTGTTCACGATATAATCGCAACGAGTATTTGCTACCCAATCTAGAATGAGATCGATTGAAGTCGCTGAATTGCGTATAAGTTTCATTCATGTAAGGCAATCGACATCGTTTCGAGTCTGGACTGAAATTGGCATATGATACCGCACTCAATGCCACAATGGCAATAGTTAATATGCTAATGATCCAAGCTAGTAATGACGCATTGTGCCTGCGATATCGACTATGGAGAAGCACAGGTTGACTGTGATTATGATGGTGATGCAGTTGTAAATGCAGATGCTCGTGTTGCTGATCTGAATCAAGCTTTGACAACTCCAATTTAACTTGTCTTGGAGAAACCTCAGACTTGGTGGGGGTATCAGAATAATTAATCATAGACTCAATGCTTTGCAACATTCTATCCCATATCGTTATAGGCTCCGTCAAAGCTTGAGGAGCAGGAACCATTGATTTAACACGCCGAACCGGAGGAGCCAATAGCGGAGGCGCAGGACCGTCCAGAGCTATCATTGCATTATTGACCTGCGAAGATTGACGAGACAGCACAGCCCTTGGAGTGGGGGAAGGCGATGGATGGGGAAGATCGCGACCATTTCGACGGCCATTGTAGCCCGACGCCGACGTATCGGTAGCCAATTTGCTGCCGGGACCACGATCCTTCTATAATTAGCCGACATAATCCGAATTAACCGCTATATTCGACAACATACCTCATCCATCAACAATGCAGCAGCTTATAAGCCAGCTTTCGTGTTTTGCTGGCTTTTGAAACAACAACAACAGGCCGCTGACCCCCAAAATTATATTTTTATTTTATACAAACTCAAATATGCAACACAAACAACCGGATGCAAATATGGGCCTGCCTGTACAACCAGTGTTCGTAAGACAATAACGAAAAACAAATAAATTAATACCCTCCACGCGATCCACACAAGTTAAGAAATTAAGATCCAAAAACCTAGCTGCCACTTGATGGCCACTCACGATCTATGACAGCAGTGCCTGTATTCAGCCACCCAACGATCAGCGTTTCCGGATTTAACAGATGAGAGATGCACAGCAACGCACTGCGCACTGCTGTGTGTTTCTATAACGGGGGTACAGTTTATAGACAGAATGGCTGCGGAGGGACAGGGGGAATACTAACTAGACTAGGCCTAGTAAAGAAGTGGGACTCGGAACATAGTCAATTCATTACATTAATAAATATTGTCACTCTAATAGGTTATTGTAACGGATTAGAATTATCAAACAACTTGACAAAGCCCATTGTCATCCGGATGCTATTATCCTCGTAGCACCTCACACTAGACGCCTCTGCATGCTGACTCGGCAACCTGTACCAATCCGGCAATAACAAAAAAACGTTACCATAAAAGGGGCCCGCTGCATGGTGCCTAGCTGCACTGTAATCTCCACTCTGAAAGTGTGCTTACATGTGAAGCAAAACTACTGGGCGGTGTGCAGGGCATAAAAATAGATTGGTAGTCTAAAAAGAGCTGTGCAGTGGCGGCAGTGGTCGCAGGATATTCGTATTTAGAATGCTAGTACCCCACGTCCCCGCATGAGCGAGGGAGCTAAGAGTCCAGTAACCAGCCTCCCAGCTAAAATTGTAATTAGCCTTTTTGAGTTCAGAGGCTGGCCATGCTGGTGTCGCAACATGTTAGACAATGTGCGCTATTTTGATGAGCCAGATGTTCTGTCACGTTGCCGTCACTGCATAATTAGCAGACGACGAATAAGTTAGAGTTGAGTGATTTATAGGGGATCAGCGCGTAATAAGCTGAACCAATGGTTCTGGTCGGGTGGATAATTGCCGATTTACGTTTGATTGATCTATAACCCAGAGCGCGCGACACTTTGCGTCTTTCAGAGGACCAATTGATTCTGCAGGGGAGCAGCCACACAAAAAGCAGCCATTGTAGTCAGATACAAGCTGTATGACGTAAACCAATACAGTAACACTCAGCAACCTGTTGGAGAAGACAATTTGACATACAATTATCACATACAATTCTTGCATGTTGCGTACATTTGTTACATACAATTAATATGATCCGTGACAACCAGTTCTCATGGTAGCGTATCAAAGAAATTTCAATGGGTCAGAAGCATGTTCCATTCGGATCATATCTCTAAGCTCGATTGGGTAATCTTGATCAGAGTGAACTTTGTAAAATGCTTTGAACGCGAAGTTGCTACAGTGGATAGATTATCTAACCTATAAACCTCAATTCGCTCAGAATAGCGTATCTATGCATGGCGAGAAACAAGCTTCATAGGAGTACGTGTATTTAGTTAGTTTTGGTGAGTGGAAATAAAATATATAGTGACGATATCACCATGGGACTAGACCATGGGACTAGACCGTGTAACTTTCTATACAGCCACTCATTTGAATTGATAAGTGCATTGTTCGCATCGCATGCATCGTAAAATCGCCAAGTCCAACCCAGCCGTGTGTCCCTTGATTCTCAAGATCGATCCGATCTGAGTCTGCCTTCCATATAGGATGCTGCACAACGGCCCACAAAGAAACTCCAATGCCCCACGGTAATGGGACTCTGAGGGCGGTAGTGACACGACTAGACACTAGACACCAGAACACGACTCTATAAGACTTCATCACCAATGATCTAGTAAAGATTGGAAACATCCCATTCTAATGCTGGAGGTTAATTTTTGTCACAACAAGGCCATTGCTATGGTAAAACCACAATGTTGATTCAGTCAATGTCTGAGACGGTTTGTACCTGATCTTCTGTCACCGAGTCGCTCCATGTTGGTTCTACTATTATACGCGTGCCCCTAGATTCTCATGCACCTGTTAATGACCCCTGCGGATAGAGCCGCCCATGGTGCACAAGCGTTTTGGCAGCTAATTTACCCCTTGATGCAAGGTAATGCACTTGGGATGCACCAAGTGCATTGGTTCTGTGCACCACTCTGCGCAATCTGGTAATCTTCAGAGGGGATCTGTCCTGAATAGGAAGTGGTCTGTGCTGAAAAGAATTTAAACTTCACCATTTCCATCTTGACGAATGGCCCCTTCATTGCCAGCAGAACGGTTCATATATGACGGTACTGGTCGTTTTTCTATTTTAACTTTGATCATCCTACTATTCCCGCTGTTTGGTTCAACGTCACACACTCTTTTCACTCGTTCCTTTTAGTCCTTCACGCTAATTCTATCACGAAATCTCTTGTCACCCTTTAATTATACCCCGCAAGAGAAAGTTGATTTAGCAACTGGCAAAAAGCGAATAAAAAGGACCAACTACCGGTGTATTTTTACTCTCATTTATTCAGCTAACTATATTCGGCAGACGCCATGGTTTGGTGGTTCTTCGTGGTGAACCTATTAATAGGTTCAACCTTGGCTTCTCCATCATTGAGCTACCCATTCAACAGCCAATTCCCTCCAGTAGCACGATATGGCCAACCATTCAACTACAACGTGCCATTTGACACGTTTGTGCCTGCGGTGGGATCTGCTGGATGGCTCAATTACTCGGCTTCGGGCTTACCTTCGTGGCTAAGTTTTGACTCGTCTTCGAATTTACTTTCTGGAACCCCTCCTTCTTCAGACTCCTCTCAAGGAGACCAGATAATCTCTTTCAATCTTTTATCGACTGACAGCACTGGACAATCGAATTCGACGTGTCAATTGCAACTTTCAACCGCGCCAGCGCCCATACTGGCCTCTGAATCTGAGATCCAAAGTGCATTAGCTCTTTCTGGCCCAAGGGCTGCAGGAAATGCAGTTGTTGTCAAGCCTGGCGATGCTTTTAATCTCACGTTCCCAAATCCTCCCTTTCAAGAGAATGATGGAAGAAAGGTCATTTCTTATGCTGCTTTATCTTCATCTCACTCTCCTCTGCCAATTTGGATCAATTTTGATCCTGCTACAATCACTTTTACAGGTACTTCACCTGTCATCAATTCTGCCATTGCACCAGCCGAGGTTTTTGCAGTCAGCTTAATAATGAGCGATTACAGTGGATTTTCAAGCGCGGAGGTAATTTTCCAGATTCTAGTTGGTGCTCATCAGTTTACCATTGACGTGACCCAAGAATCAGTTAATGCAACCACCGGATCTCACTTTGAATATGAAATCCCTCTTTCTGACATTTCGCTGGATGGCAATGCCATCACCATGGCAAATCTATCTGGTATTTCTCTGAATACTTCAGGTACACAGCCGTGGTTGACTGTTAACAGTGCCAATGGTACGATTTCAGGTACACCTCCTTCATCTTCTGATCAGCTAATACCTGTGGGGGTATCAATTTCTGACAGTTTTCAGGACAATATCTTCTTCACTTTGCTTCTGGATATTAAAGGATCCAGCAATGATACTGTTTTCTCGTCTTCATCGCTGAATCCAGTTAATGCTACTCAGGGGGGATTCTTCAGTTACTCTGTTGCTAATTTTGTTACTGACAAGAGTGCTTCAGTTTCAGCTTCTTACGAGCCTAGTAACGACTGGCTTAATTTCCATTCCGAAAATCTAACTTTCAATGGATTGGTCCCAGATAATTTCAACACCACTGTTGTTACACTCCAAGCTTCTACTGATAGCTCCAATCAGAAGCGAGATACTGAATCGGCAAGCTTTACGATCATGGGTGTATCGCAAAAATCTACCTCAACCTCTACTCAGGCTGTGTCATCTAGTGCGAGTGCCACTGCTACCAGTTCAACTGGCTCTCCAACTAGTTCTGCTTCGAGCTCTGCTACTTCGGCTGCAGCTGCAGCTACTAAAACTGGTGGATCAAGTTCTAGTGGTGTCTCCAATAAGACCGTGGCAATTTTGTGTGGTGTCCTTATCCCCTGCTGCGTTTTGATTGCTCTGCTAGTTCTTTTCCTTTGTTGCCGTAAGAGAAGAAACACTACTGCCGGTGAATCTCCCCGTGCTAACTCACCCAAAGATCTTGGAATATCAGGTCCTATTCTGCCTGAAAGAGATCAGGATATGGAAAAAGATATGGCTATGGTATACCCCAAGAAGTCGTTCGGATCTGGAACAACTGCAGGAGAATATCACACTCCTGAAATGACCAGCAAGGAGAAGGTGCCTAGTGTAACACCGTATGGAAATGGACAGAACGGTCCAAATGAGTGGGATGACTCTCCTCAACGAGCTTCAACTTTCAACTTTATGAAGATTGATGGCGAGCTGGATGATGAGTATGATGATGAGGATGAAATTCATAATGCATCCAGTAGTGGTGAAACTCATGTGGCCGATGTTTCTGATCATACAGCACAGAGCGAGCGATCAATCCCGGTCAATGGCCAAGCACTTACAATTAATACCCCAGACTTGGCACAGGATCCTGAACATGATGATGAAATGGTGGATGTTCCACGAAATTCCTGGAGACAGACTACTGGCTCTGACAAAAGATGGCAGGAACACCAATCGCTTGGTTCATTAGCAACGATCGGTACTGATGAGCTATTGACTGTCCGAATGGTTGACGATGAGGATGATAATCGTGATTCGTTTATGAATCCTACAAAGTCAAGGATTCTGACTCCTCACCATTCAGTGATGCCTAGCGACGGGTCATCAGGAAACGTCAAAACCGTTGGTTCGCATTCTTCAACTCTAGAAGGAAACACCAGTCATAGCAACTCCAATTCAGTTTCGTCTGAACCAATTGCTTTCCACCAAGCTCAAGACTCTCTAGACCAAAGACAGGTTCGACATCAACCGTCCAATCTCGAGTCAGTAGTGGAGGAAATTCCATCATCATCCGTAAGTAACGTCCCCCCTCAGTTGCCTCAATCAGATTCATTTTATGGGGTTGATCCGGATTCGTTTAGCGGTAATGATTATAGAACCGCTTCATCTGGAGAATCTGACGTCGATGATCTTCACAGCACAGGTTCTGCGGGTTACGATGTTGAGGAAAACAGTTCTGAAAATGAGGTTATTCGTCCTTTCCGAAACTCTCACGGGGAGGTAACATGGTCTACAGTCCCAGGTAATGATCGATATTCGTTTGCACCTAGCGACGATGGGCATGCTGACACTGAGTATGAGGGCGAGAACTCTGTCTCACGCAGAACCACCCTTCGTGCTAGTCGCCGTGAAACCGGAAGGCTAGTCGGATCGGATGACTCGCGAGCTATTTCGCCGGTTGGTAACAGCTTTTCTGCAGAGCTTGCGTTTCTATGATGAATGGAGATTTAACGACTGACGATTTATTTATGCATTAATATAGTTAATTGGCTGAGGTTCCAAATAATTAATAAACTCTAATCTTTTCTATATATATTTACTTTCTTCCATCTTTTCATCATTTTATGATTTATTTGCCTTCGGGATTTTTATATGCCCGAGTCTGGACTGGACTATCTGGGCACAGCCCAGCTTAGAGTAACTGATATCGGCCAAGCCACACCTTAATCTGTCACTTACATGATCACAACCACGAAATTAGCGTGAAAGACAAGAGAAATAGTACGCGTCTGTTTATTGGAAATAGCTATACAGCAGTGAGAGAAGGTGACAGAGATTGTAAGCCAAAGCTGTGATGAATCTGTGGTCCATTTTAGCTGCTGCGGTGCTGTCACTGGCACCAGGCTATGTATCTGGTGCAGATACAGATTCGCCTAGCGCTCGGGACTATTACGTGTGGGACCTGCCAGGTGTTGACAGGACCACTACATGGTTCCCCGTGATGCATGCGGGCCATGTCACTATCAAACCCGATCACGAGGGCTCCATCTTCTTCTGGCATGTTGAGAATCAATTCGTCTTGGACACTCCCAAAACCGTGCTCTGGCTGAACGGTGGCCCGGGCTGCTCGTCATTAGACGGCGCACTTATGGAAATTGGTCCCTTTCGAGTGACCAAAGATCAGAAACTAATAGAGAATGAAGGGTCGTGGCATAAATATGCCAATTTGCTTTTCGTGGACCAGCCAATTGGTGTTGGTTTTAGTACAGCAAATTCTGACAGCTACGTCCATGAACTCGACGAGATGGCTGATGATATGCTTCTTTTCCTTGACAA
Organism: Sugiyamaella chiloensis; assembly: GCA_030578775.1. Classification (NCBI taxonomy): domain Eukaryota; kingdom Fungi; phylum Ascomycota; class Dipodascomycetes; order Dipodascales; family Trichomonascaceae; genus Sugiyamaella; species Sugiyamaella chiloensis. The sequence continues at coordinate 598,919 of JAKTZE010000007.1, forward strand.
ATATTTTGAAGTATTTCCTGACCAATTGGCAACTGAAATATATTTGGCTGGAGAGTCTTACGCAGGTCAATATATTCCATACATTTCCAAGGCTATTTTGGACAGAAACAAGCTGTTTGATCCAGAGACTCTGCATGAAGCTATCAATGGCACTCATTTCATCAATTTACAAGGACTTCTTATTGGAAATGGATGGATAGATCCTATTCACCAGTATCTGTCTTTTTTGCCGTTATCTTATGAATCAGGTCTCATAACATCTGGTACACCATATGCCAATGAAGTTGAACAGATGCACCAGGAATGTGCAACAGCGCTGTCCACTGTAACAGATCTCCGTGTCAGTATTCCTGAATGTGAAAAGATTGCAACAACAATGTTGGATCAGTATGAACCAGGTCGAAAACCAAATAAAAAGTGCTTCAACGTTTATGATACCCGTCTTACTGATACTTATCCAGCATGCGGAATGAACTGGCCGCCAGATGTGTCTTATGTGACCAAGTACCTTAACAATGAAGAAGTACTGAAGAAGCTACATACTTATACTAACGGTGGTACAGGATGGGTTGAATGCAGCCCTAATGTTCAGAGTGCACTAACAGCCAAGAATTCGTATCCGAGTGTAACGCTGTTACCTGATATTCTTAAAGAGGTCCCGATACTGATGTTCAATGGAGATAAGGATTTCCTTTGTAATCATATTGGAAATGAGCTTTTGATAAAGGCTTTGGAATGGAATGGCGGAACTGGATTTGATCCAGTCACGGAGGTTGCTCGAGAATGGCAATTTGATAATGAAGTAGCAGGATCTGTAACCACAGGAAGAAATTTGACTTATGTCCGGGTATATAATGGCACCCATATGCTAGGCTGGGATCAGCCAAAGCAGTCAAGATTTATTTTCGATGTATTTGCTGGAATGAGTGATTGGGATAGTCAGGGATTGATCAGCAAACCGCACCCAGATGCCGCTGTACAGAATGGCGAATCGGTAGATAAGGGCCAGATCATTAGCGAAGCTACTTGGAAGGCGTATTATAGGGCTGGTGAGATTGCATTAGTAGTGGTGGTAATATTGGTGGTTGCATTGGGTTCTTTTATTTATTGGTCCCGAAACAAAGAGAAGAAGATGTATCATGGTGGGCAATTGCCCGAGGCCGAGAGAAGTGGCATTTTCAAGTCGTTTGTGAATGGATTGACAAGATGGAAGCCTCCAAAGAGCCGTGAAAATGAGCGAGATTCTGGCAGGTATTCTGGTTTGAGGCCACTATCTAATCCATACGCTCAAATCATTCCGAGGATTGTGGTCGGTGGAGATGATGATGATGACGAACTTGATGATGACGCTACAGAGCTTGAATCTCTTGACAGACCCTTCGAGGAAGCATGAAAAAAGAATCTACTGCAATTCCACTTTTATTTTATATTAGCGATATGTAATAGCTATGGTGGTTTAACAAAAAATGCACTACTCGGACACAATCGATCCAAGATGTCTCTCCTTATAGAAGGTTGCAGTATCAGCAGCCTTTCTTCGGCCCTCAATATATTCCATCATCTCATTGTAGGTTTGAGGAAGCAAAGTTCGCTCTTTACCAGGTTCAAATTGTACAAAATACGAGTAGGTGAATTGGCCAGTATCAGTAGTAGTACCATGGTCCAAGTTTCGAACAGTGCTGTCAACTCTGACCTGGATAAGAGTGCCAGGTACTTCATCCGTCGCGCCATCTGTAGTTACTGATCTTGTGATGCTCTCAGTATACGCAACAGTTGCAGTCAAATATAGAACCGATCCAACCGGAACGGGGTTTCGGAATGTTGTTGAATCTAACGAAACAAATCTGGGAACAGCATGTGAAAATGATGCTGCACAGGCATAAGCCAGTTCAAAAGTCTGTCGAAGTAGATATCCACCAAAAATCATATAAGAGTGTCGATTTCGATACTGGGGCTGCATGAGGGAAGTTGACAACGTTCGAGTATCAGACATATTCACCACTTCTATTGGTCGTGACTGGGGTACCATGTCATAGCTCTTGGCATCCACCCACTTTCGGTGGATGATCTTGGATTCCTCTTCAGAAGGGGGCTGGAGCATTAAGCTTGTTTGAGAAGCTGCCATTTTCTTCTGGTTGTTGAATTTCTCGGCCAGTACAAAATCAACTTCTTCATCAGAATTTCTTGGAACAAGTTTGTTAATTGGGAAAGCTTTCTTGGTTTCGGGATCTCGGGCCACAAAAGTGAAGTTGGCAGTCAAAAACACTTCATCATCCCTGATATCCTTCTCTCCCAGTTCGGCATCTGGATCGATATCCTCACTATGGGTTGCAGCTTTGATTGTGATTTCCATGGAACTTCGACCAGTCCACGTCACACTTCCCGACAGAGTGACGTTACACTTGGAGACGTCATCAAGTCGTTTAAGCATATAGATACGATCCACAGACGCAGTGACAATCACTGGTTCAGCAGGGGAACAGTGACGATAAGCAATGACACCAGCCAATGCATCGAGATCTTGGAATATCTGACCTATTCTTAGTCGTCCAGATGAATTGATATAAGCGTCCAGAAACCAAGGATCGCTCTTGAATGGCAGTAGAGCGCAGGTAAACGAATCGCTTCTGGACTTGTCGGTGACTGCTCGGCTCTTGACCGAAGAATACGAGTACGATACATCCTGAGGAGGAGGACCATCATCTCTATTATGGGTTTGATACCACTCAGCAATGTGCTTCTCTCGAGCTCGCAATGCTACAATCCAAGGAATCTTTCGCTTCATGGGCGAGACAGTTGCCTTACTGGCAACCGGCTGGAACAGATGCTGTTCATCGGAATTGGCTCCATGTGTCGATGATAGGTATCTGCCTCTAGAAATTACTGTACGATATATGGATCCGAAATGTTTTGCTGGATGGCTCAGTTTCAGCATCTCAGTCAGGTTTGTTCTAGTGAAATATGACCAGTAATAACGTCTGGATTCAGAGGGGATTAATGGAGATACCAGCCGCATGATGAGATGCCTCGTGCGTCTCCCAGGGATGTCCATGAGATTGGAGACTCCCGGCAAAGTTTTGAAAATAGGAAAGTATATCGATTTATAATATAAGCAAATCTGGGGAAGCTGTATAAATATTACCATAACAGTTCATATAGCTTTCTCTAGTGATGATTTTGTAGCACTGATCACTAATTCGTAGATCTTGCTTTGTGGCAGCGTAGTGTAGTAGTTTAGCCACATTTATCTCGCCAAACCACCTGGTGGAATAAAATATTATTACTAATAATACAGTACTATAATAGAAGAAAATAACTATCAGTAAAGAAATAGGGTAGCATTGAAATATATCTTCCAAATTATTAACGCCTGCAAATTAAATTAAATCTTATACTGCTTTATCTCTTGGTTCGTACTTGGGGATAGTCAGTTTTCCTTCAAAAGCTTGCAGTGTCCCATAGTCAGCTAGCCTTTCTCGTGCTTCTTTGTGCATTCTTTCCCATAATTCATCTCTCTTACCAGGGAATCGCTTTCGCTGTCCAGTAACCTCATAAGAGAATGGTTTATCTTTTCCAAGTGACTTCAGAGTCTTGAGCTCTACCAGACTGAACTTATCTAAAGGCTTGTCGAAATTAAATGGCTCTTTAACGCATACTCTTGGATTGGAAATAAATCTCGGGTTTCGAAGCAAGTTAGGGGATGCCGAATGTAACATCAATGGATGGAGCAGCACAACGTCACCGACCCGTCCAGTGACTTCGACAAATTCCTTGCATTTATATGCGGTTTCCGAATGCTTGAAGGGAACGCCAGGCATGATTCCCTCTGGATTTGCCTCGAGCTTCTTTGCAACTATCGGGATAGAATCCGGTGCAATATATGTGCCGCCTCCATTTTTGGGAATATCGTCACTAAACACGACAATTACCAGAAGAGCCTGCTCTGGAGAATCCAGAAAATGAAGGAAGAAATCCCCATCGACATGCCAGTTGTTCAGATCACGAGGGTGTTCTGGTCTGTCTTCTAGCTCCCAATTTCCTTCTTCCTTTCCAAAATTACATACAAAACTGTCGTACCAGTATTTTCCACGATCATCGATCTTCTCTTCCCCTCCAAGTAGATCGCACATTGCATCCCACACACTCGGGGCGAAGTCCTTGATGGCAACCGATCGGTGTCGCGGAAGATGCACCTTAGCCGGCCATTCCTTCTTGTTATTGGGGTCCACTCCTAATCGCACCCACACATCCTTCAGCATCCACGCTGCCTGTTCGGGTGTGAAAGCGTCATGGATGGTGATGAACCCTTTCTCCATAAACTCCTTGGTGAGATCATCATTTAAATATTTGTACTTCGTATTCTGTATTGTCATTTTGAATTAACGTGGTTGTCTGGATAATGCGTCCTTAAATAATAGTAATCCACAAAATGCCGGATCAGTCAAATGATCTTGATTGATGGGTCGGATAAAATGGTTAAAACGGTTTGAAAGTCATTTCTAACCCAGATTAGATGAGTCGGAAGCCGACTATTTAGGACTGGATCTCGGTACAGCTGATTATTCTCGATCTGCGGGTTTGTACCTTGATCCGGGTGAAGAAGCGGGTCGTACATTTAGCAGTGGGGGCTTTTTGGGGGTATCAGGCTGAGCCGAGATGGTGGCTTAACCGAGCACAACGGATGCTCTGCGGAGTCTTCCTAATGTGTCAGTCGATGAAATCACTCTCCAAGGATGCGGTTATCTCGAAGACCACTTTCTTTCCGATGCAGAGATACGATTCTATGGTACGGCCTTGTGTCTAATTATTATCAGTGTGGAAATCATCGGATGGCGGAGTCGCCGAATGATCGAGAGATCGATCACTTAATTAGTCCCACAGTGACGACAATGTGCTTCTGTGTGGTAGCAGTGGCGTTCCTTTTCGGTCAGCATTGCACAGAATTATGCGGTAGAAAAAGATACATGCATTTTGACATGTGGCTTGCATAACCCCGCATCTGACAACATGTGGGGTGGTCCGAGTTGGCCTGAGTCAGATTTCAGTAGGGACAAAAGCTCGGTTAAATCGCACACAATTTGAATTTAAACGGAAAACGTAATTCAGCCATTAGAGGGGGAAGAGGGGTAATATCCATAATAGTGTGAAATAACCTATATGTAGAGAGATCTAAAGTAGTCTCGATGCATGTTCGGCAATAAACATAGTTCTTTAAACAATGATACTGTGATAGAATTCTAATTAGCCGCGATATCATTGGAACAGTACTCCAAAGAGATTCCCCGCTATATTCGTAAATGTGGGGATGCGGGGATGCGGGGTACAGATAGTCTATTCTATTATGTCATGTATGTTATGCCCCATATAAATAATCCTTCCCGGCCATACAACAACTAATCTGCTTTTGAAAGGTACTACTACATGATATAAGCTAATATTTTTAATTATTGGGAATTGCAGATTATATTATACATATGCCACTGATGGAAGAAGAGAAGCCTCAAGTCACGCTTGTGGAAAATACTTCAGAAATTAGAGAGACAATTAATAACATTCTACCATCGTACGGGTTATTTGGATGGCTCAAAGTTTCTCATCTTGTGCAATTAAACTTCGTGCTTCTTGGTGCCCTGTTATCGAGTACAAATAATGGATACGATGGTTCGATGTTGAATGGATTACAGTCGATGTCGACTTGGAGAGACTCTTTTCACCATCCAACAGGGCAACATTTGGGAGGAATATCAAATGCACTTATGTTTGGAACTGTGGGAGCCTGGCCATTTGCTCCATGGATGTGCGATAAATACGGACGGAAACTGCCAATTGCATTTGGTTGCTGTATCGTTATCGTTGGTGCAATTATCCAAGCATGTGCTCACAATTACACTGGTTTTGTTGCTGGCCGACTTGTACTTGGACTTGGTACTGGATTCACTACTACTGCTTCACCATTATTGTTATCTGAAACGGCATACCCCGGTCATCGCCACATTTTGACAGCTTGTTATCAGCCCATGTGGGCTGTTGGTGCTATTATCGCATCGTGGCTGACACTAGGAACCTCGTTCATTGCGAATAGTACTTGGTCATGGCGAATCCCATGTCTAGGACAAGGACTCATACCTATCTTTCAACTTATTGTAATTTATTTCATCCCTGAATCACCTAGATTTTTGATTGACAAACACAGGTTCAAAGAAGCACGAGCTATTTTAGTGAAATACCACGCTGGCGGTGACGAGAATTCTAGATTGGTAGATTTCGAAATGGCAGAGATTTCTGCCGCCATTGAGCTTGAAAAGATTGCTAACGAAACTTCGTACATGGATTTCCTCAGAACAAAGGGAAATAGGAAGCGATTATTCTTGTTGGTTATGGTTGCTTGTAACATGCAACTAGCTGGAAATGGTGTTATTTCATATTATTTGAATATTGTGCTTGATTCCATCGGAATTACTGGAACACATGAACAACTGTACGTCAATGGTGGCCTGCATATCAATGCATTTGTATGGGATATTATCTTTGCAAGTCTGGTAGAGACATTGGGCAGAAGAAAATTATTCTTGTTTTCATTTTCTGGTCTTATATGTGTGTTAACCATTATGACCGTCTTATCTGCTGTCGGAAACCAGCAGGATCCTCCGTTCAAAAACCGAGGTCTTGCAAGAGGCGTGGTTGCAATGCTTTTCTGTCACAACGTTTTCTATGGTAGCGCATTACAGGGACTTCCATTCCTGTATTGGACGGAGATCTTGCCTTATCAACTTCGAGCGAAGGGATTGAACATCACCAATATCGCAACAACTTTAGTTCTCATCTACAATGGATTCGTGAATCCCGTGGCACTTGATGCTATTGCTTGGAAATACTATATAGTATACATTGCTCTTGTTACTTGTTTCTGGTTTATAGCATTTTTCTTTTACCCGGAAACGAAGGGCCATACATTGGAAACTGTTGGTGAGGTCTTTGGTGAGGAGATTGCTCATGTCGATGCTTCTTATGGTGTGGCTATCGGCAGGGAGAAAGATATTGAGGGTTGAATCGATTGGACAATACTGGAGTCTAGGGTATAAATTGAATAAAGCAAAGAATTATTGGTTAACCTGATCCTACACTGTGATGTGACGATAGTAATAGTAACCGTCAGAGCCAGCTCCTACAGCAAAGAGATTACAGTTCCTAGTTGTCTAAGTCCTACTTTTTACGAAAGTATGACGAAGCCGATGAAACAGTTACGGCACGCCTTAAGGTAACGAAAATTGAGGTTACTCAACAGATCTCTCATAATAAAGAACTTCTCAGAGACTAGACTGGGCATACAATCAATGTTATATTTTGTAGCTAGATACACATCTTACAGTCGGGCTGATAGGTGCGGGATGCACATCAACATCGTATTGTCTGGCAGACTATGATATCTATCACATAGGTGCGGTACTATTTCTCCGATCCAGATATTCGGCATGCTATCCGAAATTTTTTTTATCCGGCTTATGTTTATTAGACGTCGTTCTTCATATTTGCGAAAGTTGTGGAGCACGGGCATGTCGTCGGGATCCCGATCGGTGCTCGGGGGCCCCGATACAGTACTATATAAGGAACAGAGTCTCACAGTGATAAAGATACTAACAAAACCGAAAAAGCTATTCTCGACTATGAAGGACATAATAAAAGTGCTTATGGCCGTATTTCTGGCCCTACAGGTATTGTTCTTTGGTGCATTATCATACCTGTTTGGATCCGTGCAGCATGCATCGCAGCGAGTTGAGAGGTTCAACATGTTGGCAGTTAATCTGGACGATGGGGTAATTGGCGAGGCACTGGAGGCAGCATACAACCAGCTCAAAAGCCCACAATTTCCCACGTTACATTTCAAGTCTCAATTGCAGTTTTCCACCCCTGATTCTATCTATGACCAAGTCATTGATGGCCATTTTTGGGCTGCAATCTATACAAATTACAACGCTTCGCAAAAGCTTTTGACTGCCATCCAGACTGGTGGAAAGGTTGCGGACTCATATGATGCTACAGAAGCTTTAACGTATGTTTGGAATGAAGTGAAATACACCTCGTTTTCAGAGTCTCTCATCTTGTCTAGTTTGCAAACTTTGATTGCTACCACCAAAACTGTGTACAACCAAATTAATGGTCAGAAATCATTGAGTTTGCTTAATATCAGTGATTCTAGTGCTGTGCAAGTCGCACTCAACCCGATTTCTGCTACAGAAATTAATATTCAGCCCACTTCTCAGGGAGCACGAACTTTCTATAATACCATAATCATGGCTATGTTAATCCTGCAACAGTTTTTCTATGTCTTAGGAACTAATTTTATACTAATTGCTTCGGGATTGTACGTCAAGATGTCGTGGAAGAGGAGTGGTCTTATCTGTCTAGTGCATGCCATGGCGTTTACACTGATTGCAGGTCTGGGTGCTACAGGTTATATCTGGGCATTCAGAGAGGACTGGAAAGTTAATGGAAATCAATTTGTTCTGACATGGATGGTTTTCTGGATTTTGATGATGATTCATAGCCTCCTTCTTTTCTGTCTGTCTAATGCGCTGCCGCTGCCTGCCTTACCATTATGTCTACTAATTTGGATTTTCGTGAATATTACCAGTACAGTCTCTCCCTTTGATATGAATCCGGACTTTTATCGATGGGGATATGCTTTGCCTGCTCATGCAGCCTATGAGCTCCTAACTGATATCTGGTCTGGCGGTAAAGTACCTGTTGTGTATAGATCCCTGCCAATTTTATTTTCATGGTTGGTCATATTGATAGTGCTTGCAGTATTTTGTCAGAAGCGACTCGTTGAAAAGGTACTTTTGAAAGTCCAGGATTCTCAGAATTCGCAAATCCAAAATAATAACGAGAAGAAAAATACCAGCTCCGATGGTGGCCATTCTAGTGAAGAAAAGCGTGTCTATGCCACCAACTCTGGGCACTGATTGCTTTATGGAGGGATTCCCTCGTTTTACTCATTTTTAACTTAACTATGTATATTTATTGTGTATATTATAATATGTCTTATTTTTTCCCTGTGCTGCCTTTTATTTTCAAGGAGAAAGGGCCTATATTGTGTGGAGGTATAACCTACTGCTTGAAATGTTAAGATCCATCGCTTCTCGCATCTTGCCTAGTGCGGCATGGAAGCTTCATCATGAGACGTATGTCAATTATCGTCTATAGCCATAACAGCTATCAGTAAACCTGATTCTGATAGACGAATTTAGTGACACAACTTTATAGTTTAAAGACTTAACCTGTCTCGTTACTGGCTAGTTTTAACTGGCTCTATTTACGAGCTAGTTTAAACTTTATCCTAGCGGTTGGGACCTATATGCATTGTAATGCACGTGTTACTCATTAAATGAGGTATGAACCGGTTCCTTTGAAAGTTGTCTTTAATTCATATATTACAATGGTTCTGACTAAATATTTACGAGTTACTTAGAAGACTTGTTTGATTCCAGCAGTAATCATCTTTCTGATTGGAGCAATTCACAGTGGTTGAGCAACCTTAGCAGCCTCAATAAACAAATAAGCACATGATGCAATGCCCGAGGTCCACACCACAGATCGAATAAGACTGATATCGGCCAAGTAGGTGACGCCATAAAGCACTCGAAGAACAAAGTTGCCAATTGCTACCTTTTGCACCAATTCGGGAGCAACTCCTACCTGGGCAGCAAATATAATTGACGCCAGGAAAAGAGGCAAGCTCTCAAAGGTATTCAATTGGGCACTATATGCTCGTTGGTAGACACCTGTCAACTTTGTCAGAAAAGGTCGAGGATTGCTGTGCTCAGCGCCAACAAAATCGTACTTGTCAGGACTAAGTCGCGAAATGGCTGCAAAGGCGTAAGGGATAAGGCAATAGCCCATCACCGAATATACAGTTCCCTGAGTAAACATGATTAAATAGAATAGAGTTCGGGTTGAAGAAATAAAAAAAAACTAGGGAATTGCGATCCTATTTAAGGCCAAGCGGGCCGACTTAACTCCACCTCATCTGCATGTAACCAAAAAAAAGCAAGTATCGGCATTAATACCAATCAAGTAGTCCTTATGTGTGGCTTGGTTCTGGTAGCGTGCATAAAATACGAACCGAGAAGACTACTGGCAGAACAACATAGCGATGATGAATAAGTTATCAAATAATTAGACTGGAGTAAGTGAAGACTAACTATGACACTGCGAATAGGAATTACCATGACTTTGAGTTGAGTATTCGACTTTGCCGTATGAGAGTCAGTGTGTAGAGTTACAGTAGTAGCGATACGAACTTGTCAACCGCGGCCGCGGAGTTATGCGGACTACCGAGCACAGATTAGACTGTTTCAACTATCTCCACATTGTGCTTGTTCAGATCATCCTCATCTAATATGGCTCTGGCAAGCATCGAAGGATATGAACCTCCAATTACTGCCTCGTCGCCATCGAAGAATTTAGCAATCTCCTCCAGAGGAGTGTTCTTTGTCTCAACCCATAAAAAGCTTACCACGACAAGTTCCACGCATAGCCAAATACAGTAGAAGATATACCATTTCCAGCCAATATTGTCAAGGGCCACAGGGTTGATGTACTGGTTAAACAGCGCGGTAGATACACCAAAAAATGTCATGGACACTCCCTTTGCACGAAGCTCAAATGGCAAAATCTCAATGGGGTAAGAGATTACCAAACCTTGCCAACCAATATTAAATGACGTATAGAATAGAAATATCATCACAATAACGCCCTTTCCAGCGTTAGCATTTCCAAATTCATTGAACAATGCAGAAAGAATTGTCCATATAATGAAACAAAAGAGCATTCCAGCCGTAGATCCAATGACCATAGGACGACGTCCAAAATTATCAACATTGAAGGCAGCCCATATGGATACAATGTAGTTCCAGATTTGTAGACCACCATTCAAAAGAGCTTGCTCAGTATTCTTGGTGATTCCTATGCTATCCAACACTGGTACCAAATAGTATGAAACCAACCCATTTCCTGACCATTGGGAGAAAAAACCAGTCAAAAAGCAGATGAGAATTCTCTTTCTATTTCCTTTCTTTTGCAAAATATGCTTCCAGCCATATTCTTTGGTTACCTGTTGTTCAAGGATAATGGTTTCTTTAATTTCTTCGAATTCTGTTAGCACCAGCTCGTCTGTATCATCACCATTAGCATGGTATTTTGCAAGGAGCTTAAGTGCCTCGTCAGATTTCCCCTTACTGACCAGATATCTGGGCGATTCAGGAATAATCCATATGAAAATAATCTGGAACAAAGCTGGAAATGCCTGTAAAATAGATGGGATTCTCCATGACCAGTCATTAGAAATCCTAATTGTACCAAATGTAGCCCATGCTGCCACAATAGATCCCAGATACCATGTTGAATTATAGAGCGAAGTTACTCGAGCACGATGTTGAGTATGAGCTAATTCCGTTACAAGTAGCGGAGCAGAGCAATGATCGATAACGACTCCAAATCCAATAACAAATCTAGCACCTACAAACATATGTACTACTGTTAGCATTCTTTCTCCATGTGCTTCATTCATTTTCATGTTATAATTCTTTGCCAGTTCCCTTTTCTTTGAAATAGCATTGAAAATAAAGAAATAAAGAAATCAGCATCACAAACTTACTGCTGGTGGATGCGGTCTGTAGAGCGACCCCAAGTAGAGAAATGGAGGATCCAATTACAACACCCCATCTTCGACCAAACTTATCAGCAATATATGGTGCAAAAGGAATCGGGAAAATGCCTGCCAATTGACCAATCGAGAATATACAATTGAACAGAGCCAATATGGATCCTTTTGGATTATTGAAGTCTATTATTAGCCACACCAAGGTTGCATTTTGAAATGCTTACAGCTCTGCCATTGATCACTGGTTTGAAGAGAATTCATCATACTACCATCAAATCCATTGGTAGCTGATGTTAGCATGCAAATACATAGTAGTCCGTATAGTTTTCGAAGACCTGGATCTTTCCACCAAACCACATTCTTGAACTGTTTGCCTGCAAGCTGAAAAGTTTCGGAATGATCTCCACCTGCGAGTATATTCCAATTGACCATAATTAATCTATTTGACCTTAATCTAGAAGAGATATCAGTCACCTTTTATATTATTTAAGAATTTATTGTATCTTCGACCCCGCATCTCCATGACATGACATGACATAGCGGGGTAGCCGTCGATCTGCGGCTAGATGATCTAACACAGCAAAATAGCCTAGAAATACGCGGGGGGTGCAATAGAAATGACGATACCAAGAGATCTGTAGCATAATATATGCAACTCTTTTACTTGTTCTGCGGGGTATTTCCCAAAGCATGCCAAAGTTTTCCGATTTCAGCTATATTACCGACCGAAAGTACTGATTGCCATTGCCGGGACATTACCGGAGAACCACGTCGCATGTTGGATGCCCTACACTAGTAATTCAACGAGTTAGAAACAGAGTGTAAATATGAGACTGTGCATAAGTGTGTGACTAAACTGCCAGCAGCGATATTATGAGCCGTAACGCTTGAAGTGGGACTAGATTCAAAAGGAAGGGTGGGGCAGCCCATTAATGCGGACGTCTAACAATAGGCGCAAAATTACAAATTGAAAAGAATAAAGAAAATAAGCTACACACAAAATAATCCTAATAATGATAATAAACTGCCAAAATAGAAGCGCGGTTCATAGAACATACAAACTAATTGTAATAACAGATGTAAATACAGATAAGATCAACCCCAACAGATAACTATTGTGGGGCTACCTATCTATGCGCGATAAATAATGCAAGAGAACGACTCTCTAATAGTCGCTTGGGAAAATGTCTTCATTTGTATCAATTACGATATCATGCACTTGAGGTCTATTTTCGGTGAATTCATGACTCTGAGCATCTCCCCGGTGATAAACCTCGCCGTGCTGATGGTATCGAGATACAAACAAGTCTGGGTTCCACTGAAATCCCTGTGCTTCCTTAACACTGAGACTATACCTGGTAGACCCGTCTTCTGCGATACCCACTTCATATGAATTATGAGCTTCTTGCATCATGGATTCGCTAAGAAACGACGACCGGCGGACCCGCCAGGAGCTGCCAGAAGCTGGCGAGCCTGATGATACTACTGGTGTACCCACCTTTATCGGGGTACTGTTTTGTGCTTCCAACAAAGTTGATGAACTACCTGCCATATTGTAAATGTGATAAGTAACAAGTCAAAATGATAAGGAGCAAATATGACTGAATCAGTCTACTAAATATCGTGCGTGACCTCAAGGGTATGGTGTGCTTCCCTTATCCTTGGTTATCGCCCGAACAACGGCCCCGATAATGTATAATGCTGCATAGGGATGCATAGGCATGCAAGGAGAGACAGAACGCCCGCCTCACAATGTGTGATCAATCTCGCTGTATCAAATGCTTATGATAAGAGATGACAGCTCGGCCATGGTTTCCAGGCCATCCTATCTAGGCCTTTACCTCTGGTATCATCGGCCATTACTTTGAAGTGTCTCTTTAGGTTCTCTGACGTCCCGTGCTGATATAAATGTGTGTGGTCCTAACCAACTAAACTTGATGGGAAAAAGTACAACAGTACAACTAAGACATAACCATAACCAATAGGTATTAAATAAATAATTAATTAATTCATGTCTGACGACGTGATCATTACTGCTGCATTGGACTTAGGCGCCCGACGGAGTTTACCAAACATTCTTTGGACGACCTTCTTCGATGAACCATCTCCAAGACCTCCAGCTGGAATAAACGAGCTCTTCGCAGCGACCGCTTCTGCAATCATCGATGGGTAACCTACGCTACCGACAACCTCCTCACTGGCTCTCTCTGTAAGGGGTTGGTACGTGAATGAGTCGTCATCTACCTGTCCCAAACTCTTTGTAGATCGTAGTACACTCGAGGTATCCATATGATCTCGTTGCCAACCATAAATCGTCTCTTCATCAGCTCGCATGGATGGAGGCGTCAGAGTTATCTTCAGAGTCATCTCTCTATCATCAGAAGATGCCGACGATCTAGAAGGAATAAGAGTCAAGTTAGATGTATAAGTAGGACTAGTGGAAATCGGCGAGTTCATAGTGGTAGGCGATGACATATCGGATCCGTCTTGCAGGCCAGCAGTGCTACTGTATCGCGAACTATTGCCATTTCCAATGGCATTTATATCCTCCCTCGACAAATCGGCAGGGAACCCTTGTTCTACAATTTCGTCAAACTTTGATCCAGAAGACATGAGCAGTTTCAATTTCAGAGAAACGTCCTTGTCCTGGTAGAATTTGGCATGAAGAGCAATAGATTTCAGCAGAGCCTTGTTGTCTTTACTTTGCTTGCCTATGCCCAAAAACTTAGAACCATTGCTAGCCGGAGGTGCACTGCTTAGACTGGCATTACCAGTACTAACCCGTCGGAGATGTATTGAACCAGGCAATATCATGCTTCTAGGACTCGCCAAACTAGGCGACGGATGTGTCGGAGATACAGGACTCACAAGACCATAGTTATTGGTGTTTGCAGCCGATCTAGCAGATTGTGCCCCTGATAATTGTGAAGGTACTGGAGGTGGGCTTCTTGGGGTCCATCCAGCCACTGGAGGAAGCCCACTACCTGACGAAGGAGATGAATTTGTAGACATATTGATAGGACTCGAGATCGAAGATGCTGTTGAGATCGGTCTACCAATCTGTGCAGAAATTATTGACGAGCCAGAAGGAGGTCTAGTTCTTGGAGGCACAGTTATGATTCCTAGCTGCTTCTTGTTTCGTGACTTTGAAGGTGTGCTTAATGGCTTGATTGGTCGTCCAAAAAATGTCGCACTTTCAGGGGATGTAGGTGAAGCAACCGGAGAGTGTCGCGAAATACCAGTCTGACTATTGCTGAGACGGTTAGACTGGCTGTGGCTTTGGTTTTGGTACTCCAGTGGTACTGGCGGAACCGGGGGAATAACTGTCGCTCCAGACACAGGGGTCTTGTATTGTTTGGGAACCTTGATTGGCTGTTTAACTTGGATAACTGATAATAAATTAGATTGTGCTGGCACAATCAACGGAGCCAAAGATGCAGAAGATGATTTGTGAAGCAAAGTGATTTTGCTATTCGACACTGTAGATTTGGTTGGTGATACTTCGTTAGCCCCTGAACCAGTTCTGGGTATAGACGCTGGACTCGGTGGAGTAGGGGGTTTTCGAATAAATGGATGCTGTTGTTGTTGATGATGATAGTTGTTGTGTTTAAGTCCTAAATGCAGTCTTTCGAGCTCGATGTCGTGCAAATCAAGATTCTTGAAGCTGCTCTGCTTTTTCAGGAGAAATTTTTCGTCAAGCTTCAACTGCAGCTCTTGTTTTTCAAGCTCTTCCACTACGAGATCGTGATCGACGAGATCAGAGTGATCAGCAGCAGACAAAAGGGATAAACGAGAAGAGTCTGACGACAGCGAAAAGCTGGTAGATGCAGACCTAAATCGGTCGTCGCTGTCGACCGTGCTTTCAACTAGTTGATCGGATGGTACCACTGACACATTAAGGTTCTTTGGTGCCGATTGAGGAAACGAAGGAATTCGACCCTGAGCGGCCCCAGTGCGTCTGGTTGGAATCTGTGGGATGGAAGATAAAGAGCTTTTCCGCTTTGGTCCAGCTGGATCCCATTCATCATTTGCGCTCAGCGCCGAGGAAGAAGAACTGAATGACACTCCATCAAGTGGACTAGCAGGTAGAGGAGGCAGCCCTGACAGTGGAGGTACTGCCGATAAAGCGCCAGGCGTCCGTGGTCGCATTATTTTGCATACAACCCGTATAAACTCTAAAATAACAAAAAAAAACCGAGTGTGAAGGTTGAAATCGGCACCGCCAGAAGAATAAGGTTTCTTTCGAACCCCCCGTTAGCGAGCAGAGGTTAATTATATATGGACAGTGATATTAAATTTGTCTCAATATGGAACACTAGAGTTCGATCGATCGATCGCGCGAGATCAGCCAGGGGTTGCTGCAAATTACTGCAACCAGATGACAGATGGGAGGCGGTGATGCGCGTACCAGAGCCGGGGGTCACCAATCTAACAAAGATTTCCGAGTCACTTTTTGACGACCTAGTATGTGTATGGGAATCTTAGTTTTGTTGGCCAATCCCGAACTTATAGCACGTTGCCCCCCTATTTCCCACTAGAGGTGGTATGGCTGCCCCCTGACTCTACAGAACCAACCAAAACACTAACGCAATGCGAGGTGCCACTTTTGGTGTGTGTGACTTGCGTGGAATGCTTGCCACAGGTTTCAGGTCATAAACGAGTTGCGTGCGTCGACAATAAACTAGTGGGTCGATGCTAGATAAAAGTCGTCGAGTGGAGACCTTGTACCTACACGCTGTCAGTTCAGCATGGTTAATTCAAGGCGGTGCCTGTCCCTTCAGGCACAACCATAAATGATAGTCCGAGACTAATCCTGTTTTGGACGGCTCTTTTTTACACTATAGGAAGAGATCGGCACTGTAAGGGGTCTTCGGCCGGGAGATCGACGCAGGCAAGATCTTACGGTACGGTACCTGAGTTAGCTCAATCCACCTAGAGATAATGTGCAAAATGAGATTGAACAGCTAGTCGCGTTCGTGTTCGATCTACATTGCGGTTGAATATAATATCAACCAGACCATGCGTGGGACAATAGACGGGATCTTGCAGTTGTGGATTGTCATTAGATTGGCTCATAATCTGAAACAGTCTAGCAGATCTTATCCTG